>OZ007562.1:164196231-165433106 GCA_963931875.1 Pollenia griseotomentosa | reverse complement strand
GTCTCATTCCTCGAAAGCTGCTCTGGCAACTGATTTTGGGTTATGTCACTTATATATGCTCTGTATACTTTGTGTTCAAATCCAGTAGAGGGGGATCTTTAAAATGTCGGGTAAGTACAACCACTTGCTACAAATTTCGATTAATGTGTAGACTAAAGAAGACAAATTTTCCCCACTGGGTGTTTAAAGCAGTCATAACCACTCCATAGACTCGCGAGCCAGTCTATATTATATTATAGACTCTATATTATATTCTCTATAGTATAGTATAGTTTTGGTTAACTATGCTCTATATCATAGTTAACCAAAACTCTCAATAAATGAAATGCGTCTGTATTGGATAATATAATATTGCCCAGCAAACACAAAACTAAGCATTGCAAATGTAATAAATTTTAGTTTTAAAAGCAAAATGGAAATGAAGTTTTAAAAAAGTTAATAAAATTATATACAAAATATGCCTCAGTTTTTACAGAATCAGGCAATTTGTTTCACACATATTTAATTGGTCGAGTTTAATTTACAATTAAAACTTAACAAATTAAGTGTATTTAGGGATTATAAATTAAATTTTCCAAATTTAAGATTTTGTAACAATTTCTTATTAGCAAAATATGTTTTTTTAATGACAAAACAAAAATTTCTGTCTTCCATCATACCACATATTTTGTTTGCTGGTTTATTTTGAAATTAAGTCAAAGCTGAAAAAAAGTAAGCATCCTCACATGTGCACTCGTTAACACTCAATTAACGACTGAAACAAAGATGCCCAGTAGTGGCTGATATCAGCAAATGAAACTCACACGTATACTTACGCTCTTTTGTTTGATCGTCAATCAACCAATAGGAAATCAGCATGTTGAGTGCGAGAGACAAACTACACTGGCAGAACTTCTGTGTCTTATTTTAATCGTCATCGAGACTGCTGTGAGTTAACACATAAATTGAAATTATTGCGATTTATTAATGATGTCAGTCGAAAATTATTTTATGTTACAAAATGCTTTTGATGACATGCAATGTCTTATTTGTCATAAGACATTTAAAAAAACTAAGAAATATAATTTAAAAAAACATTTTGAAGATGTTCACAAAGAAATGAATTATTTGCAAATAAATAAATACATTCACAAAGAGTATTACTAAATTAAGGAAAAAATATTGTATTCTATTAATTTGTAATTTTCAAATAATATCTACATTGTTTTGCATTTAAGCTAACGATATGTGTTTTGTTTGTGAAAAAAATTCTTTGTACCTGAAAAGGGTCACTTTTACTTTCGTTAAAAAGACGTACCTAAATGCAGAAATTATTAAGAAAAAATAGCCACAATAATTTGTTGGTATTTTGTGCTTGTAAAAATATTTTTGTTTCTGTACCAATCGCGTCGGTGGGTTTTTTTCTTTGAAAACACTTTTCTTAAGTAAGTAAAAATATTTAAAAAAAACAAGTTAAAAAAAGTCTTGTTTTCCTACAATTTATGTGTAAACCTATACACATAAAAGCAAATGTGACAGCAGGTAAAATTTTTGGGTAAGAAGATGTGTTTTATGGATGTATTAATGAAACTTATTGGTTTCGCACTATTTTTATTGCTTACTTTTTTATGCCACAAACTCGAAATTTTACAGGGAAGGTTTTTTTTAAATAAAATCAGTTTGAAAAAAGCCATTATTTTAAAATTTATAATATAAATATTATTTATTCAAACTGATTTTATTTAAAAAAAACCTTCCCCTGTAAAATTTCGAGTTTGTGGGATACAATTTTTCGGCGGTAACTTTGACCTGTTATAATGACTATACATTTTTGCAGGCAAACTCAGAATTTTCAGATTTGAATCATATTTGCTCAAAAAAACGGAATAAGCTGAATTCTTCTAGTTTGAGAAATATACTTTTATTACGTAACTGCAATAAGAGTATCAACTTAGAAGATTTTATTACTTTTTAATTGCAAATTGAACAATGATTAATTGAGGAAAAATTTATAAACACTTCGAAGAATCTTTTTATTCCGAAATATATCATACTATCCAGATGTCCGCATATATAAATTATATATGTATGTATTATAGATATATATATACCAATCAATACATTCATCAAGAGAATTACTAAAATAAATGCATTCACCAAGTGTATTACTTAAATATGTACATTCATTAATTTTAAATTTCCCTTTTGTTAAACAAAGAAACAGAAAAAAAATGACAACACCCGTCACACATGTGCTTTCGTCGCAATCTCGCTGACGACTAAATAAAATGAATAGCAAATTGTTTTCTTCCAGTGTTATTTCGTCACTCTCACCAATACTACTACCGTGGGCATCAATGGACTGAAATCAAACTGAAATAAAAGAGAACAAGCGTCGGTGTGAGTTTTCATTATTGTTTTTGTAGCACAATTGTGCACAGAAAATGAAGATTTGGATTACACTGCTCTATATCAGGGATGCTCACTTCATAGCACAATAGTGCAGAGAGAACTCACATATATTCTTATGCTCTTTCATTTCACACTCAGATTCACACTCAAAAATCATGGTCGTTCAACGCCTTGCTAATGGTCTTTCATTTAGTCAACAACGCACGAGCGATGAGTGCACATGTGTAGCCGCTTGTTTTTCTTTGTTGTTATATATTTTATGATAGCAAATGCTTTTGGTAATTTTGACTGCTTACTATGTTATCAAACCTTTAAGTCATAAAATAATATAGTATAATATATAATAATATATTATATGTATAACATATTATATGTATAATAATATAATATATAATAATATATGTAGTATAATATATGTATAATAATATAATATATCGTCGGTATACAAGAAAAACTGACCAAGTCCACATTTTTGAAAAAGTGAGATAATATGACTATTGGAGTGAGATAAATTGACTATATTGAATCAAATATAAGTTTAACCGCATTTATCTCCGAATGAAGTGATGTGGACTTGGTCAGTTTTTCTTGTATACCGACGATATAATAATATAATATAATATATAACATACATATGTACATATATATCATATTAACATCTTTAAAATATGTATATCTCTTACGAACATTTTTATTTGGCTGTAAGTGCATAAATTCTCTCAATTTGCTTTTTCTCCCTTACTCACTAATACACAACCAAAAATTTTTTGGGCATCCCTGCTCTATATCAAAGATAGGCAAACACATACATGTGTATTTTATAATAATGTTAGTGCTATATTACTCTCCTGCTCTCATTGTTATGCAGCGTTGCCATAATTCTTTTTTTTTTTTGTTAAAAATATTGCATATTAAACTTACGTATGGAAGAAAACAATTCGAAGACCTCATGCGTATAAAATTTTGTCCCTACAAGTTTGACATAGATGAAGTAATCAAAAGTTTTGAATAAGTTAAGTTCTTCTTCTCTGTCACCATTATGTGTTGCAATGTTACAATATTAATGGATTATAATGAAGCCATTAAAAGGCAAAAATGTCGTAAGAAATATACCAAAATTGAAAAAAAGTATAATGTAAAACTGCACAATTTACAAAAAAAAAACTTATTTTTTAAACAAAGAACTTATTTAAAAAAAATTTTTTTAACAGAAAAAAAAACAATTTACAAAAATAATTACTTTTAAAACAAAGAAATATAAAAAAAAACTTTTTTTAACAGAAAAAAAAAACAATTTACAAAAAAATTTATTTTTTAAATTAAATTTTTTTTTAACAGAAAAAAACTTTTTTTAACAAAAAAATCACATTTGGCAACGCTGCTCAAGCAACAAGCGTAACACAACATACCTGTGCGACTGCTCATGCGAGACTGAATTGTTTTCATTTTTTTCTTCTGTACGTGTGCTTAAGTACGTGTAAATAAGAGAATAACAAAGCGCCCATGGGCGGCCTTTTGCCTATCTCTGCTCTATATTCACTGTTGCCAACTTTTTTTGAACATTTCCCGCCAAATCGGAGTTCAAAACCGCTAGAAACCGCTAAATATTTAATTTAGCGGGAATTTTTTTAAAAATACCTCTAAAACCTAAACATTTTTATAAGTTTTATATAAATCTAGATATAGGCTGATTTTTCAAACGTATATGACTTTCAAATTACGTTGCATACTAAGGTTTCCAACTTCCCTATTTATTTTATTTCCAAAAATCAAATAAGTTAGAGTTATGTATTCAGCTGTGCCGAATCTTTGATACACTCCACCAACAGTTGGAATATTCCCGGAGTGGTCTTTATACCATATGTCCCAGGTAAATTATAGGCCGATATTCACGAAATTTGAACAAGTAATTTATAGTCTTGTAAAACTTTGACTGACCAAATGTTATTATAATAGAACACAGATTGAGAGCTCTACGGTTCTACGCGTACTAAAGCTTTTTCCGAGAGTAGGGTTTATATGAGGCCAATGGTAAGTAATGGACCGATCTGATCGATAGTTGACAGTGTAATTTCTAGTGATATAGGACGAATTTGTGCAAAATCTTATATCAATATGTGCATTCCGCCATTAGTTTTTGTAACAATATTTTTAATTTTTATAGGGTGGTTGTTCCACATTTTAATGCATAACTATTTTCCTACTGAACCGATTGTGCTGGAGTTCAATCCCAAATTGCGTAGGTGAAATCTAAACAATTTAATGCCAATATTTATCTTTTCCTTTGAGTCGTTTGAAAGTGAGCGAGATTTCAACAGACGGACATGGCTTAATCGACTTAGGATTACTCAAGGAAACAGAATAAATATACTTTATGGGGTCTAAGATGAATATTAAAACAGTTTCACCCGGAATGACAAACTTAGTATATAAGTAACGCTAGTTTTGGTAATTATTGGCCGTTTTAAGCAATTAGATAAAATTAGTAAGATGAAAGTTAGTGAATTATATTGCTTGGGATCTATCGAGATAGTTAACGTTTCCTTACCTTTTGTTTCAAAATTTTAAGCAAGCTAAAAGTTGTGAATTGTCACATACATCCCTAACAAAATACTAACTGAAAATCGTAAAAAAATGTCATAAACAATCTTCAGTTCACTAAAAATACAAAAGTGAACATAAACAAGTAGTTTTTAGCCAGATAAACAAAAAGAAAAATTAAAAAATCTGTTAATTTTAAATTTGAGAAAGGTTTTTGAAGCGAAAATGAGCCGCTGAGAGTTGTTTGAAAATCGCTAGATTTCCCGCTTACCGCTAAAACGTATTTTTTCCCGCGATTGGCATTTCAAAAACGCTAGATTTAGCGGGAAAATCTCTAAATTGGCAACAGTGTCTATATTATAGACTCTATAATCGTATTTTTCACACAGACACGGTCGGCAATTCACATGTATACAACAAATTTGTTCGTTTCAAAACATCAGTCTCTGCTCAGGCTTTGTGAAAGCAACATCACGCACGCTTGTTTGGTATTGTTTTTGTTTTTTTTTTTTTCGAAATCAACACAAAAGCACACAGAGCAACAAAGTTTATACTTCTTAGGAACTGATGTTTTTTTTTTTAAATAAATATTTTACACTAGCTGGCCCGGTTACCCGGCGTTGCACGGGATCCAATAATTTTATAAAAAAAAAAAAAATATTGAAATAAAAAAAAACAAAAATAATTGACAAAAAATGTATATAAAAAAAAAACTAAAGAGGCTAAGAATACGTGTGAAATCTCTCAGCACAATTGTGCTATGGAGCGCCCACCATTGGTTTAAAGCAACGTAATGTCAGGTACTCCCGCTAATTTAGAGCACTTTTGTCCCTTTTAATTTAATTGCTGTAAAATTTTTCGCTCTTTACATAAAGAAAATTTATAAATTTATTGAAGTTTTTGTTATTTCAATTAATTATTTGTAACAAGTGATAAAAATTTTGTCTTCAAACCTTGTTTGCCTTTAAGAATTTTCTCTCCGTATAATTTCACTTTAATTTCCTTCTCTTATTTTGCTAATTATTTTAGTGAGTTTAAAAACTATATTTTAGGCACAATCTACAAGATTTGTAAATTTTATTGGACCATAAAATTCTTTGATAAAACAGTAGTTACAACCTTAACAACTACTCATGGCAATACATTTTTTTATACCATTTTTATACTCCCACCGCAATTGTGAAGAGAATATTATGCGTTTGTGATGATGTTTATAACAATTGAAAATTTTGGTCCTAGAGCATTGATGTCAAATTCATTCAATTTCTTGCACAATTGTGCTAGCTCAAAAATCACACACATTCTTACTCTCTTTCATTCAGTCGTCGATTTGCCAGCGACGAAAGCACATGTATAGCGGATGTTTTGTCTTTTGTTTTTTTTACTACCCAAAAAACCATACGTGCAAGAAAAGAAAAATTATGTGTGAAAAATATTTTATGATGTTTAATGCTTTTGGCAACATGCAATGTGTTTTGTGTTACAAAACATTTAAAGAAAGAAGAGAGTATGTATTGATAAGGCATTTTAATTCTAATAATGCAATCAATAAATTTAATGATAGGAAAAGGGATATGCTTTTAATTGAAAAAAAGAAATCTTTTGCTTAAAATTTCGTATGAATAAATGAATTATTTTTTTTATGCTGCAGTTTTTTCGACAAAGAAAAAATCCCTTAATTTCCAATAGCTTTTTGTCTATAAATTTAACAAAAGAGTTATTACGCTCTAAAGAAAAAATCACTATATATTTAATATTTTTCCTCTTTATTTTGTATTTTTTTGAGCGAGTTGTATATAATATTTTTATCTATAAAAAAGCTTTTAACGAAATTTTCGTTTTCCAGTTAAGTTATATCTCGCTTAAGAAATGGCTAGTTGGGTAATTGTAACTTTTTTTTACTCACAAATACAACTACATTTTATTTTTGACATCAATGTCCTAGAGCCACTTTTTTGTAAACCAATCTACTCAGAATCAGAAACCATTTTGAATCGATCAAACGATGTCCGTCCGTCCAGATGACAATCTACATATCGTCGGCTTAATATGAAAAACTTTTAAATCCACTTTTTAAGTAAATTGAGTAACTTTGAGTAAATTCAGCCGATACTGAACGAATCGAAATTATTTTTTTTAGTGTTGTAAACCATTTATTTGAGTATTCACAACACTGAAAAAATATTGTTACGTTACTGCCTTTCAATAACGTTTTGGTTTATTTCCTTTATAATAAACCGTTTCGAGCTCTTTATTGCAACTTTAATAAAATAAATAAAACACAAACACTATAAACACTGTTTACAATTTACACAACTTTATTTAGTACAAAGTCACTCTAACAAACCGTAATTTATAGCTTTTATTTATTACCAACTATAATTTCTTCCGCGTTATACGTTATTGACAAAGTCTGAACTAAGAATGAATTTATTACGCTAGTCGCCGCTAGTATTTATACAGCAATTTGGTTGTCTAGAACATTCAAAATGTTTTTCGAAGGTTCGAGGCTTTACTATTCACCACACTTTAATTTGATTTATGGCAGCGCTAATTTTTACATAATTTTACCTCTTATACTGAAGCTTTTTTAACGGTAATTTCTAGGTCTTTCTGCACATTGGGATTGAAGTGTACTAAATTATAACAATTTTTAATAACAATGTAAACTAGTAAAATTACTTATGAATACAAGACAACTAATAAATACAAGACAACTAATAAATACAAGATAACTTATAAATACAACTAATTCTTAACTAAAGCTACTTTCGTAACAATATTTTCGATTCTACTGAAAGATTTCGAAATAAAATTGCTTTCGAATCGAAAAAGTATTCCATCTCGACTGCCAAAATTATCCCCC
This sequence comes from Pollenia griseotomentosa, assembly GCA_963931875.1. NCBI lineage: Eukaryota > Metazoa > Arthropoda > Insecta > Diptera > Polleniidae > Pollenia > Pollenia griseotomentosa. Next base: position 165,425,308 of record OZ007562.1, on the reverse strand, counting down.
AGGTCGCAACTTTGAAGATAATTTCATGAAATTCGGTAAACACAGGTTCTAATTGTCACAAGGACTAAACTGATTGAAAAAGATCGTTCCTCAATTTCACACAGCCCCAAACATGCATCTTTCCTCAATAAAGTCTTTGTGCCCATAAACCATCTTTTAATGTTGGCATTTTAATTAAATTTGGTCCAAACTTAATTTATTGCAACCTAAATTATCTAACCAAATATAATTGGAATCGGTCCATAGCACCCATACAAATACTTTGCCCGAAACTTTCTTATAAATGTTGGTATTGACATAAAATTTGGCGACAGCAACTTTGACGATAGCTGCTAAATATGTCCTGTTGGTAGGTCCAGAATTGAACAGAGGTCCAAAAAAAAAGCTCCCTCCCTAAAAAGCATATCTAAATAATATTCGGCACTTTTGTTCTGGTGGCTCCATATTTACCCATGGGTCCCAAATTGGGTGCACCCTAAAAAATTTGATTCAAAATGCTTGGTGTAGAGTATCAAATATTCGTATTTGACCTACTATACTTTCTCACTTGTTTCTTCTTCCTTCCCAAATTGTAGTGTTGTGTTCATGTTTTTTTTTTAAAGCAAACTAACAAAATTTCTAAATGAATGATCATCATCATCATCTTAATGAAGTCTATCAACATCATTATTATTGTTTCCGTAATGTGGCCATAAAACAAGACATCAAAACTTATATCAGTTTACAAGGCAGTTAAGATACGAAAAAAAAACAATGAATACAATGCCAGAATAAATGGAAAATGTGGCCCCGACCAAAACGAATATTTGTAATATAAAACTAACAATTAAATTCATTAATGGCCAGTAACCGAAAAAAGAGAGACGAAACAAAAACAAAATCAAGCCCATTATTGTTAAGGTGTAGAAAATAATGTGGGGTGAAAATATCTGTCTGTCCTTCAATAAGTCTAGTTGTTTGTTTTTTCTTTTTTTTTTTTTGTATCTAGGCCATTTACTTACTTACAGCAACATCAGGCTCTCAAACATAAAGAAAGAGTAATGAGGGCTTTTTGAACCCCTTCACACAAAAAACAAAAAAAAAAAAAATAGAAGAAAATTAAACAAAAAGTAGGTTTAAGGAAGTCAAAGGGTAAAAGGAGTGAAAGGTCTCTTATTCATGTGAGTTTCTTTTTGGTTTAATTATTTAAATTGGCAAATGAGAAAAAAGCGTTTTCTCGAGTTTAACGACATTTGTGTGTGTGTTTTTTTTCCTCTAACAATTTAAAATGACCAAAATGTTTGTGGATTTTAATGTTTTATCATAATTTTTTAACAACTAATTTACATTTGTAATTTTTCTTCATAACTAGGAAATTAAGTCCGTTGTGTTTTTTTTATGTGGTTTGTAATTTGAAACCTTCAATTAAAATTTATTTTAGAGTTTTTTTTCGTTTTTTTCTTTTGTTGTTGAATTAAAATTTTTTTTTGTAAATTTTTTCATGTTTACAGGCCATTGTGTTCCTGCTGTGTGTTTTTAAGTACCTTTTTTTAGTCCGACACTTGTCGTCCGACTTTTTCAAATAGACTTTAATTTATTTTAGTTTTGTTAGAGTGCAAGTAGTAATCGTTTGTATAACCTAGTAAGTGTTAAAGGGCAGTTTACACTATCACAGAGGGCGTACGAATTTAGAGAACAATACAACACTATCATGATAAGTTGTTATTTTTATTTAAAATTTTCCAAACCATCAGGGTTTTAAAAACTGCAGTCGAAACCAAAAACTGTCGAACAAACAACGAAAATTTGAGTACAGCTTTTCGCTTTTTGAGTGTGTTTTACAACGTTTTTTTATATTTATTTAATAAATCAGAAGTAAAATCAACCGTTTTTATTTGGCCAATGACAAATGAAGAAGTGAAAAAATGGCAGTTTTTCTACTTTGACTGCAGTTTTTAAAGCGTTGCCAACCATAATTAGATCAGCGATGTATTTTCGTCAAAATACGTACGACTTGTGCAATTGCGTAAACTACCCTTAAGTGAGGAGGAGTAAAATCTTTTGAAAAAACTATGCGCAGGTAGGCACCTTTGACCATTTTGTCCACCTTTTTAATTATTTAATCAATCCTTAACAAGACTATGGCAATTTGCCTAAAACAAATTTAGGATTTATAAGAATTAGACCAGCTTCTTCGCTTATGTCTCCCTTTATATCATGGACATACATATTTATAAGCCCAAGTTAAAAAAAAAAACAAAAAAGTACCACATTTTTTTAACTTATAGATTCTCATTCATTCAGGACCCTGCACCTACATAAAATTTTATGTTTAAATTAATAAGTATTGTGGTTGTTTTGTTGAACTATTTATGGTTTTTAATCCAAATTTTTTTTTAATGTTTTTAATTAGGCTTAAGTTCATTAAATTTAATTTTCATTAAATTATTTTTATGAAGAAAGGAATTTTACAACATGAAAATTAATTAAAATTGTTATTGATAATCTTTCATTCTTGACCGTGGCCGGGATTCGAACCGCGGCCGGCAGGTTACCATGACATGTTTCGATCGCAACCACTCGATCTTTTCAAATGGATTTGACGTTTTACACTCGCAGCCATCGAAGACTGCTGACGTCAATAGTCAAACATCAATCCTTAAACCAAATTGTATTTTAACCTTTGGTAGATCGAAATTTGCTTTTTTGAATGATTATCCATTTTAATTGATTTCACATGTTTTTTCCTTACTTCTGTTTTTTCGTACTTTTGTCAAGAATTCTTCTTGAAGTCCAAAGTACATTTTTTGTTTTTTGTCTTTCTTTTTCTTGTTGAAGGACAAATTAACACATAGAGCTCGTGCCTTAGCTTTAACAATAATTAGTATTGTGGTTATTTTGTTGAACTATTTATGGTTTTTAATTAATTTTTAAAAAAATTTTAAAACTACCAAAGGTAGAATAGACAAGTTAAAGGAAGAAATTTAATTTTAAGTATTTCGCCTTTTTGATACGTTTCTTTTCTAGGGATGTAACGAATACCGATAACGATATATGGGCGATACTCCGGGTTTGCCGATATATCGGTATCGGCGATATTTTACTGACGATACGACGATACTTTTTTTTAACAAACAATTTAATTTTCAATGCTTATTTTTTTGCATATCAACTAACAGCAATAACACATTCAAAGCAGAGCATAATCAAACAAAATAATAAATTATTTCTTGTAATTCTTAAACTGGAGGTCCGCATTAAGTGTTCTACGCGTATGTTACGTTTTAGGCCTTTTATCAAATTTCAAAAAGTAAGCGCACTTTAATGCGCTACGTAATATGACATACAGAGATGCAAAATTGTAAGTGAACAAATTCTTTATAAATAAAAAAAAATATAACTTTTGAAGAGCCACGACATTCCCTTACTACGTAGCAGGTTTATAACGAAGCATATTATAGAATAACGGTTAAATAAAAAATTCAGTGTGAAAAGATGATCAGCTCATTAACATTTAACATCATCAAAAATTTTGGAGCTCGCCATATAAAATTCATGTCTTCCGTTAGCGAGATGGTAAGCGAAACTTTTACGTTTCTTCCTTGGAAGCTCCAATTTTTATTGGGATGATAAACTAGAAAGTAATCCTATTTCATGCTTTTGATACGCATATGCATTCTACGCGTTTACTGTGTAACTTGTCAATACAATTTTACACTACTAATTTTTGTACTGATGCATAAACGCATTGAACGCTTGGTGTGGACTAGGGATGCCAATCCCGATCCCGAAAATCCCGGGATTAAAAAATTTAAATCCCGGTATTCGGGATTCGCTAAATCCCGAAATTGTTAACTTAATTTTTTTGTTTTCAAGAAATTCATTATGACATTCCCCATGAGAGGATATGGAACACAATATTGATCTTTAATATTTATTTGATTAATTCTGTTAATATTGTCATTGAAAACGTAAGAAAAAAATTAAACTTTGTTCTTCTTTTCAAGCGTGTCCAAAAATTATAAAGAAATTTTAACGTGAGAAGTGCTGAAAATAATTAAACAAGAAAATTTATTAAAGAAAAAAATGTTTTTGAAATGCACAAAACATTTCACTGGTGCACCAAATTCAAAATTTACTCTTTACAGTGTTAAGATAATTAAAGTGTTTTCCGAGAATTGACATCGAACATACGGTAATAAATGGAGCGATTTCACAATATTAAGTAATGTATTTTATACACTACATAATTCCTACCGCAAGTGGTGGTGGGTATGCGTTTTTGATAAAATAAGATTTTAATGGTCAACTAAATAAATTGATTTTGTTAGTTAATTTCGAATTCAAATTTCAATTATTTATTTTAATTCATTTAATAAAATTTTAATAGAATCTTACAAATAAATCAACTACTATGCTGCGTTGTTCAATTAGAATATTAAAAGTCACAATTTTAAATTTTTACAAATTTAAGTAATATTTAACTTTAAAATATTAAAATAATTTTAAAACCTTCGTTTTTTTTTAAATAAATATCTATAAAAAGCATTTATATCTTAATTTTCAAAAATCTCGAATCCCGAAAAATCCCGATATCCCGTAAAATCCCGGAATCCCGGGATTTGATTTTTTGTAATCCCGAATACCGGGATTTGTGAAAACCAGTCCCGATTGGCATCCCTACTGTGGACCTGTTGCTTTAAACGTTTTGCTTTGCACCATAATTGTAAAACGTTCTCTTTATGATAAATCTTGTATGTATTTGTACGTTTTATGGTTTCGTCTTTTTTTTTTAATGATTTTTGTGGAAATAAAAATCATTTTGCAACAAATTTTGGGTTGCTTCGAAGAAACAAAAAAAGTCTATAACCAAAGCCACTGCTACAGTGGCTGACGCTATTCCGATAGTTAAGAGTCTTTAAACATTATAAGAAAGTACGACAAATGAATGAACTGAGATGCAGAATAGGTCAGAGTCCCAAAAATTGACTACATACTTAGCCTAAAATTCCATTAAATAAAAGATTTAAACACAAAGCTTGTAAATTTCAAAGACAATAGGTCGAAAAAATGTCTTATTGAGCTAATTAGCATGACTCTGCATTCCGAATTGTGATAAAGTTCGGTACTAAACATTCTTAAAAATAAATTATCCCCAAACTCTTTGGTTTCAGTCTTCGTATTGTTACCCGAAGGAAATGTTCCTCAGTTAAGAAACAATAAAAGGATATTTAAAACGTAACGGCTTTTACATTAAAGAAAAAAAAACTAATACACTATTGTACTGCGAAAATACAAATTTTTGATTGATCGGCATAAATTATTGGAATTATTCGTTAATCGAAAATAAAAAATTCTAAATTATTCGAACAGTTAATCGAACAACGGCTAATCGTTTGAATACCCCTGTGTATGTGAACGAATTGAGAATGTTTTGTACAAAAGTACCAAAAATAGGTATAATTTTTTAACCCTTTAACGTTTTAACGTTCGTAAAAGTACCAAATATATATTTACATTTTAAAGATAAGTTAGGAATGTGGTATGACTTTTACTTCTATGTTTTTTGGTTTAAAAAATAGATGGGGCAACAGAAAAGTTCAAAAATACAGGTTCTACCCGTTTAATCCCAAAAAGGCCGAATTTCAAAATGTACCAGACACCTGTCCGCTTGTTTTTTTTTTAATGAACGACGATAAGTATTAGTTTTTATTTTTTTTTTATCTGTTTAAGCCTAGGAGATATGAGGTTAGCGAATGTACACGTTTTTTTTTCACTTAACATTCGAATTATTTAAAAATCCCGTCTTAGTGCGTCGATTTGGAGAGATACAAACTTCCGCTCCAAATTTTAACTTTTTAGCTTCAGCCGATTAGGCTGTAAAAAGTGTACAAACGGGTGAGTAGGTAAAATAAATAAACAAAATAAATGCTATTCTCTCTTTCTCTCTCTCTCTCTCTCTCTTTGGTTTTCTAGAGTAAGTGTTTAGGTTAAAACCAATCCATTTTCGAGTTATTTCAAGAACGAATTCGGGATTAACTGCCTGTTTTTAGAAAACTTAAACAAGTGAGTGAGTGAGAAGTTGTATTGAAAAAAAAAATAAAAAACGAAAATTTGTTTTTGTTTTCAATATAATTTCTCACTCACTCACTTGTTTACGTTTTCTAAAAACAGGCAGTAAACCAACTTAGAAATTCTTGAACCAAGCACATTTTGAGATCAACTTTTAAATCACTTTTACAAAAGTCAATCCTGTTTTTGGACCATTTTAAGCATTCTGTACTTTATTTAAGGAAATCCGTATTAACCGTGCTACTGACACCACTTCGTCTTGATTTAGGTACAGATGAATTGATTTTTCTTTTCAGTGTGTGAAAGCCCAAAATCAATATGTATGTAAGTGACAATGTTTCGGGATTTTCATTATGACTTTGAATTTTTTAGAAGAAGAAAAACATTTACAAAATATAATTTTCGGGTTTTTGTTAATACATTTTTGTTATATATTTTGTAGTTTAAGGTGTCATAAGATTTCGTCTACCTAGTAATTACCTCATCTAATTATACTTTTGTACTCTTAAAGTGCAGCGATGCTTAAATGTCAACATTTTATGAAAAAATGGTTAAAATTTTAGCAACAGTGGCTAAATGATGGCTAGAAATGTTTTTTTTTTTTCTTTTAAATAAAATTGTTCCTTAACAAAATTGTTCTAAATAAAAATAAAAATGTAAGATTCTTTTTTTATTTTGCTCTTCGAAATGTCGCCCATTATTTTTCTGATATTTCAAGCGCCTTTCAGATTTTGTTTCTATTCAAAATAAATTTAAAATTAATCAGTTAAGTTTCTTTATACATATTATTTATTTGTAAAGAATTTTGAAGGAAACTGTTCAAAATTTAAATGATATACCCCTCGTCTGTCGTCACAAGCTCATCACCATGGCAAAACTTTGCCCTAGTGCTGCTGAGCGTTTGTGTTCATTTGTCAAATTCAATTTGTCGGTGGTTTTGTTTGTTTTTCTTTAAGATGATATAGATATATTATTCTTAAGGCACTAATATACCCTGCAATCGGTATAACAGGCAAACAAATAATCCTGTAACGAATATTTAAATTAATCATACACAATTGTATTGCTTTCTAGAATAATAGGTTTTTTCAGTCATGTTTTCGATGTAACAAACGAATATAAATTCCAGAGGTAGAAAACCAGCTCAAATGAGTAGGCTTTTAAATAAGAAAAAAAAAGATTTGTTTTCACGAGCGAATTTGTGGCAATCGTTCAGTTTATTTCTTCTCTATTCACTGAAGCAAACGATTTCGACTGCGCGAGTGCGTTGTTATCGCTACAATTGACAAATTTGATTGTCAAACCTTTCGATTGATTAAAATGTTTCCCTCTGATGCTATCAAAAATGTCAAACTACTCTTTTATTTTTAAAGATTTAAATTAATTTACTTACGAAAATAATTTCATTGAAATTTTTACTTCATAAAAATATCGTTACCTAAAAAAAAGAAAGAAAAAAAGAAATTAAAAGATTTTGTCAATATATTTTCTGTTTAATAAATAATTTTTATTGTATTCTTTAAGCTCGAAGGACCATTTTTTATATATAAATATAAAAAAGGTACCATATACTTAGTGTGACCATCCGTCATTTATTATACAGAACAGTACCACATTTTGAAACTTTGTTCTGTGTGAATTATTTTTTAGTTAAAAAACCTTTAATTATTCCCTATTTAGTTATTTATTTTGTATTTGTACTGTATTTAATAAACTAACATTTCCATTTTATCTGACTTTTCTTTTTAGTTAAAACTTGTACAATTTTTCTTTCTTTCTCAAAAATCCTAATCCTAAAATCTTCTAAGATCCTAATTCCTAATCGCTATTTTGAACATTCTGTAAAATTGTTTTTTTTTTTTAATAATTTTAATTAGGCTTAAGTTCATTAAATTTAATTTTCATTGAATTATTTTTATAAAGAAAGGAATCTTACAACATGAAAATTAATTAAAATTGTTATTGATAATCTTTCATTATTGACCGTGGCCGCGGCTCGAACCCGGGCCGGCAGGTTACCATGACATGTTTCGATCGCAACCACTCGATCTCCTCAGATGGACTTGCCGTTTTACACTCGCAGCCATCGACGACTGCTGACGTCAATAGTCAAACATCAATCCTTAAACCAAATTGTCGATGGCTGCGATCGGATTTGGATTAAAAACCATAGATAGTTCAACAAAATAACCACAATACTAATTATTCTGTAAAATTATTACAGCGTATTAATTTTCAAATATTTTGTTCTCGGATCGTTTTTATTCTTTTTCGACTTTCGAAACATCTCTTTTCTTTTCTTTTTTTTCTACCGTAAAGTTCATAACGTTTTTCATTGGCTTGAAATTCGAAATATATAAAACGAGAAATAAGATTGCATATTCGAAAAATTCCAAAACTTTCCCTCAGCAATAAATTTCAGTGTATTTATCAAATGTGAAAAATTAGGAATTAAGCACGTCATACAGAAATCTTATTAATAATTTTGTATACCCGAAAATAACTTTGACCAAAAATTGTGTTGGTCTTAAAATGGGTTAAATTTGAAGAATATACCCGTAGTAGCCACATCACGGTCTACATTATCCCGTCAATGCTACATTTTTTTTTTTGTTTAACGGCACCCCATAACTTTTTTTATTTTAAATTCCTAAGCTAAGCCCGCGAAGCTCTACGCTTCTCTGCAGGAAAGAAACCGGGTTCTCTGGCGCTAATCGAAGCCGCAACCCCGGCTCTGCTAGACTAGCTCACTACCAGCTAGCCTACCGGGGCACTCAAATTACTTTATTCAAAGCCCAAGTTACTAATTAGTTTTAGAAGATTTCACAAAAAAAAAAAAAAATAAATTAATTTCAAATCCACAAAAAAGGTTTCGCAGATAATAATATAATGGATTAACCCGATTAGTATAAAATAGATAGATCTTTTTATGTGTGGCTTTTCTTCCTGGGCCAATATTTGCAAATTATCAAATTTTTGTGTTCTCTATTTTAATTTTAATTAAATATTTAAATTACTGTTAATTAGAAACGAAATATAATTTAAATGCTTGCACTGACACAAATCCATATTTCGTTTTTGAAATATGATAATTCTTTTTTTGCTGGTGCGAAGGACCATTTTTTAATTTTTGGAGAAAGGCTTATTTTTTAGACCAACTACTTTTAATTCAAGAATTTGTTTGTAATTAAAATATTTATTAAATTTTATTAATTAAACCATAAACGAAGTCTTGAAAAATTAAACCATCGGTACTTAAATCAAGTCGAAGCGGTTTCAATGGTACGGTAAGTACGGATTTCCTTAAAACATAATGTTAAAATATTCAAGTGCACCATACTTGCAATAGTCCGAGAATGGGATTGACTTAAGTAAAACTTATATCGTCGGCTTAATATGCAAACCTGCTTAATCCATTTTTGAAGTATATTGAGATTTTGATGCCGTGTGGTAGAGAAAGGCATGCCTTGTCGACCAGCATGTAGTTTTTCTTCTATTAGAGTTGTGAAGTGTATCAAATCAACTATAGTTTTGGTTTTCTTCTCAAGCAGCAAATAGGAAAACTAAAAAGTTTTTTGTCTCTCCTGTAAAAATTTGTTGAAAGGGAATTAGCAGGTTTGCATATTAAGCCAACGATATACAAGTTAGTCTCAAACTGTGCTTGATTCAAGCATTTCTATGTCTAAAATTTGTAACTGAAATACGACTTAAAACATTTGATGTATATAACCAAATATTTTTAACAAAAAGAATACGGGAATTTTTGCTTTTTATTTTACTTTTCAAACATGAAAATTATGAATGTTTTTCTTTATGTACTGTTGTTGTTTTTACACAAAACAAGCAGATCGTTTTTGACCTAAGTTTGTAGTGCTGTTGTTGTTTCCACAATTAACCTTTTACAAACACACGAGTATGCACGCATATAAAATAAAGAGTCGCACGACCAACGAAAAATTCAAGCTTTTATTTACTTGATTTAAGAATTTTATTCTTTTTTTTTTAAGAAATTTCGGTATTGGTTTTCGAAAGCAATAACATATTGGATTGTTTTAAATACTTTCGTACTTTAATTTTAAAGTTAGACTCGTACCGAAAGTAAGTGAAAAAAACTAAAATTTTGTACAAAAATTGTCCTTCTGTGTAGGTTTTTCTAATTAAAGCAGTGTTGCCAGAAGTAGGGGAAAATCCCTACATGTAGGTATTTTTGATACTAAAATAGCAGCGTAGGGAAAATCGGACGGATTTTTTATAATCTCCAAAATGTAGGGGTTTTTCGTCATATCGCATTATATATGAAATAAATTTTTTTGTGATATTTTCTTGTCCAAAAAGGTTGAACAATTTTATTTTCCCTAAAATCGCATTAAAATATACTCGTATTGCCAGAGTTGTTTGTGGCTTAAAAAGTTGCCGACACTAATATGTATTTATGTATATGTTTTTTTAAAGATATCATTCAATGTTGAAAGATTTAATTGAATTTAATTAAAAGTACGTACATATCTACATTAGGGCCATAACTTTTTTACATTTTTTGCAAATATCAAAATGGCCCAAGCATAGTTGAATAGACCACTGAAAATGATTTAAAAAAATGGTATTACTTTTTCGCGGTTGTCAAAAAAATTTCACCCACAAAACGCGGTAAAGTTTGGAAATCAAATATTTTAGTTTTTTATTTATTTATCCAAAAAACGCAAATATTTTTTTTTTAGTGAATATGTTTTAATTAAACAACATTTTTCACTTTTAGTTATTAATAACATTTTTAAAATTTTTATTTAAAATTAATGTACTTTTTTATTTGGGAAATATTACAGTAATTTTTGTGGGTGAGGGTTTTATTCGAAAATGACCCGAAAATTATTTTTCGTAAAAAGCGCAACATTCGCAATCGTGTGGTACTGGGGCCAAAATTTAGTTATTGCCTTAATGTACAAATTTTTTTTTAGTTTTGTACTTATTTTGTGTCAAAGCTTTAATATACCTATTCATATTTTTCAATGCCAATAATGCGTAGGTATTTTTTGTAGGGGAAATCTTTTCAACGTGTAGGGAAAAGTCGGATTTTTCTTAGCCTGTGTAGATATTTTTCCGAAAAATCTACTGGCAACACTGATTTAAAGGTTCGAAAAACTATTTTCTAAATAAGTTTTATTTTACTTTAAACGATTTTTAAACGCCAATCATTAATTTTACTAAAGGAATCTCTTGTAAATTTGTTTAATTGAAGATTTAAAGGAATTTTCTAATTTTAACAAGCTTATTCCTATATTCGTATGAAAAATTTTATTAATTTGTAGAATTGTTCTTATTATAAATAATTAGACTTTATGAAAACAAGTTGAATCTTAAATATCTCAATTTTTCAATTTAAAAGTTCGAAGGACCATTTGAAAGAAATATCTTGATAAGTTAGTTATTTATTTCAATAAAAAGAGGTTTTAATTCAGTTCCTCCGCATTACAAGTATATTGTAATTATCTTTTTTAACACAGTAGAGTGCCTTTCAATTCCCTAATTAATACCCTGCTGTCTTCATTCATTACAAATACTAACTGACTAACAATTTTTTTTTTTTTTTTTTTTGAGAACTTAATTGGATTTTGTTGATGCAAAAATTAACAACATTTTCGGCGAAATGCATTGACAACAAAACAGAATAAATAAACAAAACCGAAAAAATACCAAAGAAAACTTTAAGGGGAATCTTTGTCTTTTGTTTATTCCTTCAACGGAAGTTGTACAAATTTTTGTGTAAATGTGGCACTTTTTTCTTTATTTTGTTGAAATTGTTGGTTGCTTCTTTTTATTTTGAGTTTTCAAAAAGAACAAAAACCAACCACAAAGCCCTGAGTGTCATTTTTGATTTATAAACTTATGAAAAATATAAGCAAAAATTCTGTTTCAATTACCAGTATTTTACCAAGAAAATATTCTTCTTGAAAAGAGGAATTTGTTTAAAAGTAATAAAAAAGGATGAATGAAAACAAACGAAACGAAAAGGGGAAAACACATATTTGTTATGATCATGGGAAAAAAATATTGAAATAAAGTTTGTTTTTTCTTTGTAAAAAATTCACTTTCTGATGGCATAATAAAAATTCAATTTAAAGTTTTTTAAGGGAGAAAAACTTTCCAAAAAAAGTTTTTTTAAATGTATGATTAAATATGTAAATTAAGGCCAAGTTTATGAAGGGGCTGAAGTACGAGTTGCTACACCATAAAAACACAACAAAAAACGTAATTTGAAAAGTACTTTTGAAATTCTCCTTTAAAAATCAGATCAAATTAGTAGAGACATAATATCCATTAATAATAGTTCCAATCTCTTGTAGTTTCTTTTGCAGACTTTGCTTTAAATCACGATGTCTAATGTCAAAATATAAATAATTCTAATAAATTTTTTTTATATATTGTTGTAAAATGAAACCAAACTGTACCAGGAATTTACTGATTGGTTTTTATTCAATACATTGTATTTAATAGACAGCTCAATAAAGCACTATTATACATAAATGGAATAATTCAAAAAATTTTCTCTTTTTTTAATTTTGTACTATTCAAAACATAAAAAATACAACTTTGTAGTCATTTAACTGGCAGTTGTATGTTTTGTTATAGAGCCAGATGTTCCACAATGGCAAAAAAACATTTTTGTAAAAGGGTATATTTTATGTTAATTGTTCTTTTTGTTTGCGTAAAAGTCATTTATATGTAAACATAATTTTTTACTTCTAATGTAAAAAGGTACTTTTAATATAAAAAGGTACTTATTATGTAAGAAAGTACTTTTAATGTTAAAAGACACTTTTCACGTGAAAAGGCACTTTTTTTGTTAAAAGGTACTTTTTATGTACTTTTTATGTAAAACGTACTTTTTATGTAAAACGTACTTTTTATGTAAAAAGGTACTTCTTATGTACAAAAAAACTTTTTCTGTAAAAAGGTACTTTTTATGTATAAAGTGCCCGTTCACACACGTCAAGTTTGACTCGTCAAGTCTTGAGTTTTAAGGAGAGAGGGGAAAAGAAATGGCATTCATTTTCCCTTCTCTCCTAAAAGCTCAAGACTTGACGAGTCGAACTTGACGTGTGTGAACTGGCACAAAGGTACTTTTTATGTAAAAAGTACTTATTCTGTAAAAAAGTAGGCTCTATGTTAAAATTAAATTTATTTGGTAAAAGGTACCTTTTATGTATAAAGGTACTTTTTATGTAAAAAGTACTTTTTCTGTAAAAAAGTAGGTTTTATGTTAAAATGAAATTTATTTGGTAAAATGGTACTTTTTCTTTAAAAAGGTACTATTTTTGTTATAGATCATTGTTTATAGGCATTTCCATGTCATCGTACTTGACATTTGTGCGTCTTTAGAGAAATAGAGATTTTGCAAATGTAGTAGTAACTGGAAAACATTCTTTTGTTGTCCAAAATATCGAGCGAAATAGGTGTATATCGTAGAGGACATAAAGTGAATGATGAATGTAAAAAAATGCAAAAATCTGCGAAATGTGGGAGGTATTTTTTCTTTTTGTAATTTTTTACATTAAACCACGTATTTTTCCTTTATAATCCGTAAATGGAACAAAATTACATACCGTATGTGACAGATTATTCTCTAATGTTATTTACAAGGTATAAAATATATTATTTTTTTCTAAATATACGTATACAAACTTACGACAAACAAGTAGGAGCGCATAGTCTGTCAATCCCATACATATTTTTTTAAAGGGACCATTGTAAAAGGGAACATTTTATGTCAATTGTAAAAAGTTGCATATAGTATGTAAAAAAAAATATTGTTTTGTGAAAAACATATTATTAATATTAAAAAGTACTTTTTATGTAAAAAAGTACTTTTTATGTAAAAAAGTACTTTTTATGTAAAAAAGTACTTTTTTTGTAAAAAAGTAAATTTTCTGTATGAACGTACGATTTATGTAAAAATTTAGAGTTTTGGTGATATTATAATTTTTTGTTAAAAAGGTACTTTTCGGTATAAAGGTACTCTTTTGGCAAAAAGATTTTTAAATTGTTATTGTGAAAGTGATATGATGAAAATGTATATCTTAATAAAGCAAAAAGTTCCTTATAGCTAACGGATACTTTGTTGTCAACTTTTTCTTAAAGTAAAAAGGTACTTATTATTAATATAATTTCTTTTATTAAGTTTACATTTTTAGAGGTTACATACATTTTTATGATATTTTACATTAGTATTACAGCAGTTATATCGTTTGGACTAGGCCATTATCATTCCTTTAAAATATCTCTGATTAGGGATAAAAATTAGGATTTAAGTCCCTTAAAAAAATTTACTTTTTAGAAAAGGCACAATATTTTTCAGTTAAAATTATATTAAAAAAAATTATTAAACAATCAAACTGGTGCAATTAAACCTTTTGTAAAATGTTTTGTTTTTGTTATAAATTTAATTTTTAGAAAAAAATTAGTAAAAATTCTTAAACAAAAACGGCCTTTAAGAACTTCTGCAAATTTCAAATAATTCCTGCCCTTCTCCCATCATAATGCGTTTGTCATTCAATTAACGTATTAAATTCATAATAATGCCTGCAACACTTCTCTCATACTCATTCAAGGCTGTTTTTCCACAGCAAAATGAAAAAATATTAAAAGGACTAAAGCAGAATAAAAGCAAAAGAGCAGAAATACCAGCTGCGGAAATAGCTAATCGTTAACAAATGAAAGCCTTTCAAGCCAAACAAATGAATCAACCATCCAACCAACCAATCAGCCAGTTAGTCAGTCACTTCGTTAGTGGTACTGAGTCAAGTCTAACAACAATTCCTTAAAAAAATCATTCAGACAAACCGTCCAATAGTCAGTCGTTCGTTTTCCTATCTGTTTGTCTGTCATTCGTATCATACATTTTAGTTGTGCTCAAGCAATTGTTGTCACAAACATATCAACAAGTTATAAATTGTTGATGATGATGATAATCGAACAAGTACATGCAATTTACAAGAAAATCCATTTAGAACATTTAACAACAGCGAGCAACAAAAAATTATTTCGAATTGCCTTTTTGAGTGTTGTAGGGTTGCTTAACAAAATGAGGAGCGTTATATTTGGCGTGTTGAGAAGTTTCTCAAATACGCATTATCATCTTCATTGTAGTCCTAGAATATCAACGTCATCATCAGCCCAGTCGCCGTCGACATCATCATCAGCAGCAACCACTTACTAAAAATGTAATTAACATAATCACAAACAATTTGTAATTGCAGACATACATTGTAATGTATGCAAAACATTCCTTTATTTTTTATGCTCATCATGGGCTTAGGGCGAGCAGAATGATTGTGATGGTATATTGGGTGCGTCAAACTTTAGCTGGTAGTTAAAGAAACGAAAAAGTTTTACAGAAGCAAAATATGTTCACAATAATGCCCTTCCATATAATGAAACATTTGCTGCGAAACATTTGAGTGAAAAGGGAAAGAAGTACAGATAAGTGCTAAATGCTGCAATATAAAAGCTTCATTGCATGCAGCGTTGCCGTTGAAAATTTTCTAAAAGGGTAATATAAGGGAATTTTCCAAAAAAAGGGGTCACTTAAAGAGTATTTCAAAGTAAGTAAGAGTCAGTTAAGTGCTATCTATCAACAAAGGGTTTGCAAAAAGGGGATTTCAAAGGAAAAAATGAGATCAAGTAGTTTATAAAACAACAAGAAATATTTATTTTAGCCAGGCAGTGTTCAAAAAAAATAACTTTATTTATTTATTAATATTTTATGTTATTTAGTAAATAAAAAATATATGGGCATTTCGCCAATGTCGAATGCGACATTCGTACGCCTTAAAAGTGAATAAAAAAACATGCACCAAAACATTGTTTTTTTTTTTTTTTTGACAAAAGGCGAAACTTATAGCTCTTGATTCTACATTATTTTAAATACATTCAATATATTTATTTTCCGAACAAAAATTATACTCTTAAAAAAATATCTTCAATAAAGAAAAATACAAATATAGAACAAGAACTAACTTAACTGAAAATAGTATTGCTAGTCTCAAATAAAGTTGTTTTTAATGGAATAAGCTGTCCTTGCTGCTTGTAGTTGTTGGCCATCGCAAATAAAGATATCTAGGAAAAAATTTTTTGGCATTCATGCATTTTACACTTACGATGTCTCACGCTACAAATTCAAAATAAGTACCAAGAGAAAAGCACACTCACAATATTCTGTACGTAAAATTAACTGAAATTGTAATATAAAATAAATTCAATTAAAAACCGGTCTACCTATTTTTCATTTATTTTTTACAAAAAGTTCATTTAATTTTTACTGTCAAAAATTCAACACCATATTCCGTAAAATCAAATAAATATTCAGTTATTTTGTAAAATTTTACTGTCAAAAATTCAACACCATATTCAGTAAAAACGATTAAATATTCAGTTATTTATTAAAATTTTACTGTCAAAAAATTGACCCCATATTCAGTAAAAACAATTAAATATTCAGTTATTTTATTAAATTTTCATTTAATCCACAAAAGAGCCGAGTTTCTAAAAAATACCAGACAGACACCTGTCCGCTTGTTTTTCTTATAAGCGAGAGAGGGACAATATTTTTATTTACTTCCCCAGTTACACACGTTTGTTTTACTTTTGTTGTACTGACCACGTTGTTTACAGAAGAACTCTCAATTATAAGACACCAGCAGCATGACCGATATGGCTTCGCAATTATTTTACTTTTAAAATTTTATGTATTTAACTAAATTATTTTAACAAATAGAAAATGGGAATTGCTTACACAAAACAAGCAATTCATTTTTTATAGATAAGTAAAAATTAATTTTTGGTAGTAAAATTATATAAAATAACTGAATATTTAATTGTTTTTACTGAATATGGTGTTGAATTTTTGACAGTAAAATTTTATAAAATAACTGCATATTTATTTCTTTTTACGTAATATGTAGTTAATTTTTTGACAATTAATTTATATAAGATAACTGAATATTGATTTGTTTTTACGGAATTCGCGGTTGCATTTTTGACAGAAAATTAAATGAACTTTTCGTTGCTTTAAATTACATTTTAATTTACTTTAACATAAAGAAGAATTTAACTCAATCAACGGACAATATTAACTGCAACTGAAAATCCGTATTAATATGCACTTAGTTTTTTGAATAACTGTTAGAATCAGTTAAAAATAAATTTGCTTGGAATTTTAAATGTTTATTTATTTAAAAATGACTGAACGGAATATTTCTTAAATAAACTACAGTCCGTTACTGTAATAATATTGTGAGTGCATTAATTATTTTCCACCAAAATTTTTTTTTATTAAATTTGCAACAAATATATCTGTTTGTCACTAATATTTGATGCGCATTGTACAAATACCCTCGACGCACTGATACAAATGTTCTCTTTCAATGTCGCACGCTACATCGAAATACATATATGGTAAATAAAAGAAAAAAATTGCCGTAACTGGCAATTGCATCGTTACGTTAACATTTTTTTTATATTGTTTGAATATAAACTGAGACTTAAAAAGCAATTGTCAATGCATAATGTTTCTCATTAAGATCATTTAGCAAAACAACATACTTTTATGGACTTTGATTTTTTTGGCTGCGGTTGACATTTATGTGGAAATGCCCATATGTATATAAAAAATAACGAATATGTTCATGAGTTATGTTATTAGGTAAATTGTATTTTTGATTTCAATTCGTACTTTACTATCGCGAAATTAATTTAGAAGTTGTAGAAAATGTTTAATTTAAAAGATTTTGTTAGTCGGGTTAATTCCCAATTTTTATTCTTGATAAAAACACTAAAGTTTATTGTTGAATGGGTAAGCTATTCCTATGCGCAGGAAACTTCATCCAAAGATTTTAGAAAAACTAAAGATATTAAACTAATAAAAATGTTAAGCGAATAAGAATTATAAGCAACAGTCTTACTTGTAACCATATCAAAGCTTAAACAAAAACAACAACAACAACAAAAAGTGAGTTTAGGTTAAGAACAAGAACAAAATGAAAACAAAAACAAAAACAACTTGCTTTATTGCTCTCGCAGTTAACAGTTTAATTTGTTTAACATCTTTAGTTTTTCTAAAATCTTTGGATGGTTGTAAAAAAATTTATTAAAGAAAAGTAAATATAGTCATTTCCAGAGAAAAGTCTACTTTTTGTAACGTAACGCCAGAAATACCTTACGTTACAAAAGTAGACTTTGCTCTGGAAATGACCATATACATTGAAAAACACAAATAGATCATTACATGATACATGTGACTTGATGGGACATAATTGAGCTCATATTCGGATTAAGCATGCCAAATAACATAAGAATCAGTTGAAATGGTTAAAAAACCCTTTAAACAGTTTTAAAATGTCTACCTGTGTTACCTTTTCGTAATGTTCATTCTATATTTTGTTATTAAATCTTCACTCAAAGTCCATTCTTCCAGATCCGTTTAAAACAAATTAAGATGCTTAAGCATGGAATTGCCAGTTACTATTTTGAGTCTGTTGGAACAGAAGTAAATTTCGAGCAATTCTAATTTCAGAAACACTTGTTTAGCTAAAGTTCTGCAAATTTATTTAAATTTGAGTAAATATTTTCGTTAGATCCATTTTTTTAAATTTCAGACCTGAAACTAAAACGTTTTCGGATTTGGCTTTATAAGTTTTGTCATTAATCTTACCCTAAGTCTAAGCGAGCAATTTGTTTGGCAATTATTGCCGTAGCAACTATCAAATTCTATTGCCAACGTGTGGACTGCATAAACATGTATTTGAACAAATGTTATAATACATTGCTGAGCAATTATCTTTTAGCACAAGCTGTCAAAATCAATCAACTTAAAACGTATACAATTTACAAATTAATAATAAAAAAAAAATAATTGAAAAAAAATTGGTTGCCAAAGAAAATGTAAGTAATATTTAATTACAGACAAATTCATGTTTTGTGTTTAGACATACATATGTACGTTTACACCACTCTGAAAAAATATTAAACATGGAACACTTCTGTGACGTCATTCTGCCGACGTTATTGCTTATGTTAACAAATACAAATTGCGCGTATAGACGTAGGGTTATCTTCTTATAACTTAGAATTTTTGCCAAAAGCCTCTGCTTTAAAAATTATATCTAGTATTCGGAAACAACAAAAATTAAGGAAAGTCTTTGCAGCAAATGCTTTATAATATGAACGAGGAAAAGCACTTTTTAACTTTTCATTTATGAGCAAATTCATCAATGAGTAAATATGAGCGCTCTAAGATGAATAATTCTGTATTCTGGTTTTTACACTTTTAAAAGAAACTGAAGAGAGAATTCGTTAACAAATGGAGTGATAAAAAACGACTAAAGCGTAATTTCTTCAAATCTGAATTTTGTTTTGGTTAAAAATGTATACAAAAAATTAAATTTTCAAATATTTTTTATGGATATTTTATTTTTCGACAAATAATCTAATATTTTTCGACAAATTATCTAATATTTTTTGACAAAAAATCCAATTTTATTTTTTATTACAACAACTTTTATAAATATGTAAATTTAACGAATCAGTTTGATGTGTGTGGTCATGCCGCTTAATGTCGAGAAATTTTTTGAATGTAAAATTCAATTACAAATATACTCTTTTTAAAACTCATTTTCAAGGTTTTTAAAATGAGAACCTTATTATAAAAATACTTATTTGCATAAAATTGCATATTTTGAATATAATAAATTAATTTCTTTACAAAAATGTTTATTTCTTGTCATTAACGACTTAATTTAGATCTATGAATCTCTGATAATAAGACTTCTTTCCGGAATGGCGGCCTGGTTTTTCTTATTAAATTTTCTTTAACTCTCGCTTCCGGAAATTTATTACAGGACTTGCGGGAGATTTTTCTGATCTATGCCATACATTTTTTTTGCATACATATTACTTTGTTTTATGAGCTTTTTGTTTGATTAATTTTTATAAATTTTTTTTTTTTTGATGTAAAAACCTGTCCTGCTGAATATCTTTTTTTTTTAATTTTTTAATAGTTTTTCGTGGATTTTTTATGATGATTCACGTAAGTGTACCATTTTTATGTCCGGAAAACTTCCCAGTGGGTAACTGACATTAAATCGGGGTTTTCACATGCCCAATTGAAAACAAGTAAGAGTGCTAAATCAGGCTGTTTCAATTCATAAATACCCTTCACCTACCGCAAAGCGGCTTCTTAGACCACTAACACATTATCAAACAGTACTAAAAACCAGTTGTTTTTACCAAATTTGGACACTTCTTCTCCTAACGTTATGCAATCCCGCCCACTTTTTGACAGATGGCATTCGTTTTCAAGCTATTTGTAGCACATTTGGAAACTTTTACTGCTACGATTCTCCAGATATACAGAAATCTATTTTTATTTTTAATCCCGACATTTTTTTTTTCAATAGAGGTTGTGTGTTGATAACTCAGCTATGTTTGGAAAATTGGAACCGAAATCTATTTTAATTTTTAATCCCGCCAATTTTTTTTTTTCAATAGAGGTTGTGTGTTGATAACTCAGCTATGTTTGGAAAATTTTTCTCTTACTTTTCTTTAGATATAATTATAATTTGGAAACTTTGACTGTTGCTGTTCATCAGATTAACCGAAATCTCTATTGTCTTTGTATTGGAGGTGCAACGCCCACTTCCAACCCGTTAATTTTTTTTAGAGAGGTTGTGTATCGATTACCGAGATATTCTGTATTGATAACCAAGATGCTTGTACCTAATTTGAAAACCTTGGCTCATGCTGTTCTCCACATATACCGAAAAAAGAAAACAACAAAGGATTTATGGGTAAAATGGGAGAATGATCGCACTAAAGTTTTGATCAGGAAAAATTTTACTTTTTTAAGCGCGCCCTTCTATTTCTCTCTCTCTCTCTCTCTCTCTTTAACGAATTTATTGAAGCTTATGCTACATTTTTGTATTATCGGACTGTAGTGGCTTAAAATGCCGCACATTGCTCTAGAGCCAAGCAGATTCATCAAATGCACTGTAAAGCAACTTCAAACCGTTTTAAGCACTTAACAATAATAACTGCTGATTTAAATTTAACAACATCATCAATTCTTTTGCATTTCATTTAATGGCTGCATGTTGCATTTGTAAGCCTTAACAACAACAAATAATATGCGTGCAGTAAATTTGTTTACTTGAATTGTAAATTTTCTTAAGTAAAAACACCCAATCAAAGCCCCCTTCCTTTTCAAACTCCCTTCCTATTTTAACACACTTTAAACAAAAGAAAAAAATATGTTTTTAAAAAAAGTGCTAAATTAAGTAAAACGTTTATTAATGCAACAAAGCATTTTCTTTCTTGTGAAATATAAAAGCAAAAAAAAACCCCACTTGAGCGTTTTTGTTTATAAGTCATTTTACCAACAACTGCAACATCGTCGCTGGCAGCAACAAACACATTTGTTGTATTGTTGGTGAAAGAGAACTTAAGCGTGCCCATCAAAAGTCGTCAAATGTCAATCAACAACAATGAAAAAAAACTCAGAGAACTGTATAAAAGAATTAAACATGTTGTTGATCATTCAATGTATAAAAATAAGCAACATCAACAACAACTGCAGTGGCAATACAAGAAAATTAAAAAAAAAAAAAAAATGCAGCAATGTGTTTCGTGATGTGAAGGTAAGTTGAGGTACTTTAAACAATTCAAAAATGCATTCAAAGCGAACGAACAATAAAAACAACAATGACGCCAACAATAAAAAAACGCACTTAAAAATATACGCACTAGTGTAAAAATCAGAAGCGTAGGTGGCAATAGAGTGCGCAAGCCGACCTTTTATTACGAAAATCGGTAGGTCATATCATAATACGCTATTTGATTATAAAAGGACCCATGTTTTCAGTATTTTTAGCTCCAGCAGCCTTAACATTGTCAAAAAAGTTAAAGCGACAAAAAGTTCATAAGGGAAAATAAACATTTTTTTATATTACAATAGCTTACTTTTTGTGACAAGAAGCTTTTTATCACATTGGTTCACAAATTTTCAACTTTTTGCCATAACCTCAAAAATGAAATGGTTTCTAAAACTTGGTTTTAAAAACGAGTCGAGATGATTAACCATACATTAAAGTGATTTCTTAATCACTTCAAATTTACATGATTATTTACAACAAAATCATCTTACTAATCACATCGAATTCTCTGAGCATACCTCAAACTGAGTATGATGTAACATCGGCCACAATAAACGTACCACACACGTGTACAACCGACCACGATTTCTTCTTAATGATTTTATTTCGCCTTTAAATAATTCATCAATAATTCACAATTTCATCATTAAAATGTTTTAGTCGCATTAAAATATTTTTTTAGGTTTCGCTGAAATCAGTATTTGAACTGATTGCTTTGAAAGCGACGTCTGTTTTTGTCGCATGTAAATGCCTGTTTTTTTTTAATTTTCTTGAAAACGAACAATTGCTTAAAATCAACCTTCGCACAAATTATAGTGCTAATCATGAGCTACAAGTTTCGCCTTTTGTCAAAATAGAATAATGTTTTGGTGTATGTTTTTTTCACTTTTAAGGCGTACGAATGTCGCATTTGACATTGGAGAAATGCACATGTATAAAACTTCTGGAGAACTTATAACTTTGAAAAAATTTAGTATTTTTGCAGCCGTCTAGCAAATTTTTTTTTTTTTGGGATTTGCGTGAGAGACCAATTGTGCGCGCCAATGTACAAGGGTACCTGATAAGGATTCATATAAAAATGGCCTGCGTATTAACGAGGACAAAACAAAGCTATTGATTGCAACTGGAGAAAAATCAATGCAGCGAAGTGCAATCGGGTAGTTATTATTTAGAGGTAGTAGAAGAACTTACCAAGTGCTTGCAAACCGGTTTGATTATGGACTAAGCAAGTAAAACTATTTCCAGGAACACGAAAACAACATGTGATGACAGTGCCGAGACATAGGTTTTTGCAAAAATCGATAATAATGTATTAGGAATATTTGAGAGAAAAAAAATCGTAAAACTAATGGGCCCATATGCGTTGGCGAAGATCACAGACGACCAATTTCTCATTAGCTGTTTGAGATTCACTGCACTGTGAACATGGCAAGATGTATAAAGATACAACGGCTGCGCTAGCTGGGTCACATAGAAAGATGAAAGCGGATACTCCAGAATGAAAGACACTCGAGAATTAATATGAAAGATAGCGTAAACCGGGAAGGACTTAATATCCCTGGTTAATCACATTAGAGACAACATACAAAAGATCGAAGTAGATGGAGAACATTTTTAAGCGGGCCGCGACACACAACAAGTTAAAGTGACATCTATGTAAGTACTTAAGTATCTTTTGCCAAGCATATTAATATTTTAAAGCATTTTAACTACCCAATAAAAAATGGAGCTTCCAACGAAGCAGGTTTGTCAGGGCGAAACATAAAAGTTTCGCTAAACATAGCGCTTACGGAAGACATGAATTTTATATGGCGAGTTCCCACTTTGAAGCAATACATTTTTGATACATAAAGCGCTTAATTCAGCGCATATAAAAATTGTTGGATGTAACGAGCAACTTTACACACTGAATGTTTTTTACAGTTATTTTTTAGAATTCTCCCTTACAAACCTGCTTCGTAGTAAGGGAATGCCGTGGCACTTGAAATGTTATTTTTTTTATAAAAATTGTTAAGAGTTCTATCTTATGCGTAGCGCATAATTGTCCGCTTACTTTTTTAAATGTACCATTTGTGCTTCGAAAAATGAGAACAATTTTTATTGGGTAGATATTAAGTACGAAAATGCTTGGTTTCTACGTATCTTCCATATAGGTACCTGTGTACCATGCCGCGCAATATAAGGATTTTTTTTTGCATCGCACATAAGGGTTCCAAACGTATTTGAAACAAATTTGTTATCATCGTTCCTCACTTAGCCTCTAAATTTGGAGAAAATTGGCATTTTGGGAATACCTAGAAAAATATACAATTGTATTATTTTTTTATGCAAAAAGCATGAAAAACTTGCCCTGTTTATACATAAATAATTAAAACAAAAAAAAAAAAAAAAAAAATCATTTTCAGTAGAAACTTTTGCAACTATTTTTATCTTGTCATCAAATTGGCCTTTTTCAAAATGTTTGTTAGAATATCAATTTATCAGAAAAAATTCCTTACGCATCTGAGGGGGGTTCAAGGTAAAAGCGACACATGCATTTTCACGTGTGTGAAATGAAGCCTGGCAATATTATACGTCGTTAATCATGTTTTTGTTCACATGTTCGTCTTGTGTTTTCTAAAATATTGAGAGGGCAAAAGAAAAAGAAATTTAAGCTGCCATGCAGTCTGTTTTAAAAACCCTCAACTATTAAAAATAAAGAAAACCAAGCAACTTTGCCACAACATGTTGACATTAAATTCCTGCATAAGTCTCTGGTTTTTTTTTAATAAATTTTTTTCTTTACCAACCTCATCAGCAATAATACGAGAAATAATGCAACTAAATTGTAAAAATGTTAAACAAAAAAACAGCAAAATATGTTATGACAAGTAAAAGAAAGACAAAAGGGGAGGGTGCGTTAGTGCAACATTATGTTTTTGTTATTTTTAAATGTTGACATACAAGTTGTCATTCAATTTCAAACTGCAACTGAATGATGAGGGATTCTTTAATTTTTTTCTAAACATTTTATTTTTTTCTTTATTATTTTTTTTTTAGTTTTTTCTTTCGCTTTTCATTTTCTGTTGTTGAAGACAAGTGATGCTTAACAAATGATATAATCAGGCGAATTTGTGATGATGACGATGATAATGTTTCATAAATAAAAACGACTTCCAATGAATGCAATTTAACCTTTTTATTATAAATGTTTGACTTTTAACAATGAAAGTTGGATGAAAAAGGCATTTAATGCTAATACTGAAATAATGCAAGCAGTTGCCACAAATTAGCATTTACTTATTTGCAATATGCATTGGAATAGGGCAGGGCTGTGTAGTGCTCTTCTTTTCTTGGTTTGTTTTTAATGAAATGTATGTATCTTGAAAAAAGGGGAATTTAGTTTTACTAGCGATAATAATAAAAATAAAAAAATATTAAAGACAAGTTTAAAATTGGTTTGGTATTGAGGCGAATTGTCTGAGAAAGCTGAAGTTGATGGGATATATTTGATAAGTTTTTTGCAGTTTTAGAAATTGATATACACATTTAAAGTAATGAATAAGAATCTTGAAACTACAATATTGTTTCAATTAAATGAAAAAAGCTATTTAATGAGGAAATTTATTATAATCATTTCATACATGTCGTCACTTCAAATCCAAAAAGTTTTAAGCAAAAAAAAAAAAAAAAAACTAATTCAGAATTAACTTTTTGGTTACTTTTTATGTAATTTACAAAAAAAAAAAAAAAAAGATTTTTTTTGTGGCTTATGTCCTGTTGGATTTAAGGTGACGATATGGATGTTCATATTTTTCCTAAAATGTAACTCTTATAAAATAATTTACAGAGGTCTGAAAAAAATAATAATAATATTCAACATTTTTTTATTTTTCGAATTTATTCTATGAGTTACATTTCAGTTATGTATTTTATAAAGCTTTTTTGTAATAGTTCTATTCCTTAAATTTTTAGGAATGACTTTTATACACCACCAGACTATTATATTGTATTTTCTTGTTACATTTTACCTTAGCTATCCTTTGGATAGCAATGAAGTATATAGTATGTACAGAAAAATTTACAATTATTAGACACCAGCAGAATGTAATGCATTTTCTGGCCCGCTACGGCCTTCGTCAGCATTCTTTGTGTCACACTGGATAGTGATACTTTATAAATTGAATGTATTTAACTCAACTATTTTTTAACAAATAGAAACTGGGAATTATCTCCTTTCGTAGGTTACTTTATATTATATTCAACATTTTTTTATTTTTCGAATTTATTCTATGAGTTACATTTCAGTTATGTATTTTATAAAGCTTTTTTGTAATAGTTCTATTCCTTAAATTTTTAGGAATGACTTTTATACACCACCAGACTATTATATTGTATTTTCTTGTTACATTTTACCTTAGCTATCCTTTGGATAGCAATGAAGTATATAGTATGTACAGAAAAATTTACAATTATTAGACACCAGCAGAATGTAATGCATTTTCTGGCCCGCTACGGCCTTCGTCAGCATTCTTTGTGTCACACTGGATAGTGATACTTTATAAATTGAATGTATTTAACTCAACTATTTTTTAACAAATAGAAACTGGGAATTATCTCCTTTCGTAGGTTACTTTATATTATATTCAACATTTTTTTATTTTTCGAATTTATTCTATGAGTTACATTTCAGTTATGTATTTTATAAAGCTTTTTTGTAATAGTTCTATTCCTTAAATTTTTAGGAATGACTTTTATACACCACCAGACTATTATATTGTATTTTCTTGTTACATTTTACCTTAGCTATCCTTTGGATAGCAATGAAGTATATAGTATGTACAGAAAAATTTACAATTATTAGACACCAGCAGAATGTAATGCATTTTCTGGCCCGCTACGGCCTTCGTCAGCATTCTTTGTGTCACACTGGATAGTGATACTTTATAATAATAATTGTAAATTTTTCTGTACATACTATATACTTCATTGCTATCCAAAGGATAGCTAAGGTAAAATGTAACAAGAAAATACAATATAATAGTCTGGTGGTGTATAAAAGTCATTCCTAAAAATTTAAGGAATAGAACTATTACAAAAAAGCTTTATAAAATACATAACTGAAATGTAACTCATAGAATAAATTCGAGAAATAAAAAAATGTTGAATATAATATAAAGTAACCTACGAAAGGAGATAATTCCCAGTTTCTATTTGTTAAAAAATAGTTGAGTTAAATACATTCAATTTATAAAGTATCACTATCCAGTGTGACACAAAGAATGCTGACGAAGGCCGTAGCGGGCCAGAAAATGCATTACATTCTGCTGGTGTCTAATAATTGTAAATTTTTCTGTACATACTATATACTTCATTGCTATCCAAAGGATAGCTAAGGTAAAATGTAACAAGAAAATACAATATAATAGTCTGGTGGTGTATAAAAGTCATTCCTAAAAATTTAAGGAATAGAACTATTACAAAAAAGCTTTATAAAATACATAACTGAAATGTAACTCATAGAATAAATTCGAAAAATAAAAAAATGTTGAATATAATATAAAGTAACCTACGAAAGGAGATAATTCCCAGTTTCTAATAATAATAATAATTTATAATTTCATAGAAAACGGGTAGATACTAGTGCTGGGAAACTATCGATAGTACTATCGATAGTCTTAAACTATCGAAAATATCGATAGGGAAAATATCAATATCGATATTATTATTATTTAAAATACAGCTATAAAGACATGTTACAGCAGCTATATACACACAGTTTTTTGCCGCAAGTTTTTACTTGTTATTACTAATTTTACAGCATTAATTACAGCAATGAATACAAACAACAAGAATGGCAGGTGCTATGGATTGCTTAGCTGTGCTTTTTTTAATACTATCTTAAGGTTTTATGCCGAAATTTTTATATGTTTACATAGGGATTGAAATGTCGATAATTTTATGATGTTATAAAAAAAATAAAAAAAAAAAATGCAATTGCAATTGATAGCATAGTATAAAACAATGAACGACCATTAGAGGAAAAATCCGCTAGTTTGCTTACCTTTTGGGTTGAGAATTAAATCCAATTTGGTACATTATCTAAAGTTGCAATAAAATATCCTGTAGTCCCTGTTGCTTTGGTTCCTTCAGAAAGGTGCTTATTAGCATCAGAATTTTTAAAAACTATCATCTGAAATAACTTGCGTATATACAAAATCTCATACGTCCATTAAAGTGATAAAAACAACGAACTGTAGCCTGATAAAAAACTAGTGAAAGTTTTCCTACTTAAGTACAAACATTCAGTCGATAGTAATATCGATATATCGATAGTGAAATCTGAACTATCGATAAATAACGATAGTAGAAAATATCGATAGTATCCCAGCACTAGTAGATATTGGTCTATATCGTCTATATAATAAAAATGAAATGTTGTGTGTTGCTTATCGCATAACTTCAGAACGGCTTGACCGATTTGGACGATTTTTTCTTAAAAATGATCGCCATGGTCCAACTTTGGTTTATCCCGCCCACTTTTTCTATTAAGCGCATAACTGAGAACGGCTGGACCGATTTGGACGATTTCTAATGATGGCCATGGTCCGATTTACCTAAAATCAGAAAACGGCTTTATCGATCATTAGTAATCAGCTACCGAGCGAAGCCGGGGCGGCCAGCTAGTACTACAAATATAAACATCGTTATAATGTACCACGTCACATTTGCGAGCTAAAGTGAAATGCTATAACTTTGCAAATGTCGCAAATTTTCAATTTGGTTTTGACATTTGTGAAGTAAACAAAAGCAGAATCCAAACCGACAAGCCATGAATCGGTTTACTCCGCAAGAACGCGGAATAATTGCTTTCATTTATTTGGGCAACAATTCTACGGTTGTATTGGCGCAGCTTAAATTTCGGAACAAATTTCCTGGCCGTCCGTCACCAACTTTACAAGCACGGCGTCGTTTGGGAACTCGCCTTCAAGAGACTAGGACAACACGAGATCTTTCCAAAGCTGGCTGGCCCCGGAGCAGCCGTTCTGCTTAATATATCACTGACGTTGCCCACGATGTCGAAGAGGAGCCCGAAACATCGACCAGACGACGTGCCACGCAATTGAGGATAAGTCGGCGGTCCCTACGCAGTATTTTGGCGAACGATTTGAAGATGTTCCCTAACAAACAGGGTTCCCAGTTTTTTTCTTATCCCCAAAAATCGCCACATTTTCTTAAAAATAAAATACATAAAATTTTGTCTATGGAGAAACATGCATACATTGATTCATTTAAATAAATCCATTTGTGTAATATTATTAAAACTAATTTTTTATTTTTTGAATTCTGTATATCTTTGTACACATGTATAGTATGTAACAACGTAAAAAGAAAAAGTAAAATAATTATGCGTAAATATTTACCATTTTGTTTTACATGTTGTTTGTTTGTTTAAAAATTGCATTTGAGATGATTGAATAAATATGTCACAGCAAGCAGAATTATTTTGAAGTGTGTAATTATTCTAAGAAGAGCTTCTAATAACTCATATTGCATTCTGATGCAAAAATTACTTTTGGTTGCATTCATTTCAGAAAAAGACTCGTTCAACAGAAGTAACGCTTGTTTGTACAAAAAGCATATATAAAACTATTTTAACAAGCTCTTCGCAAAAAGTACTTAAATTTGTACCCAAACCGGTCTTGCCATTGCAAAAAGGTAATTTATAAAAATATATTATCTCCAAAAATCCCCAGCGAAAAAAGTGCTTTTCCCCAGAAAATCCATTGGGGATTTCATGAAATTTTTATCCCCAATTACAAAAAAATCCTCAATTTTGGGATAAATCCCCAAAACTGAGAACGCTACCTACAAAGTGCAGACCGTGCATCAGCTGTTAGCTGTTGACCACCAAAGGCGTCTAACCTGCGCTCAAACCATCCTGAATCTCAATGAAGAGGATCTTAGCGGTTACGTAGATAAACAAAATAAACGTTTCTGGGGCACCGAAAATCCGTGCTTCACCCATAAAAAGCCATTATATCTGCTCAAATTTACTGCGAGGTGTGCTGTTTGGCTTTGAGAACGCCGCCTGTGTAGCGCGCTACAGAGCCATGATAGCCGAATTTTATCTTCCTCAATTAGATGAATTGGGACAAGAGAACATGAGGTTCCACCAGGACGGTGCAACGGATTCCACTGCTCGAGATACAACCTAATTCTGTGAAGGAAGCATTCCCGGGAGCTTAATCTCTCGTTTTGGAGGTTTCCACTGGTCAGCCAGATCACCCGATTCAACCATTCCTGACTTTTTTTCATAGAATATTTTATAAAAAAAGACCTCAAGCTTAAATAATTGAAAATAATTATAAATAAAGGTCAAATAAGAAAAAGAACATTTGATGGATTATATGTTTTGTGATTTATAGATTTGTTGGTTTAAACACATTTTAAACCAAAAAGAGAGTTTAACTTGCTCTGATTTGTTAGCCCTAAGTCGATTGTTATTCGAAAGGCCCAAATACACTTGTCAACTGCGTTGACGGTGTCGCACATACAAACACATTTTCACTAATACTACCACAATGCTTGATGAGTATTTTGATCAATGTATTTGGGACTTAAAGTTTAGAATCTAAACGTATAAAAATACAGCTCTTTCAACTTTACCAATACAAACGAGTACACGTAATCCCAGCGGGAAAACTCAGAAGACCTTCTTACTTCCGGCCTTTTTAAAGGCCTACTTAAAAGATTTTTTGATTCAATTACTATTCTTATCTAACTGCTAAAGAAGGCCTCATAGAAGGCCTCGGCTCCTTCGTATAAAAGATAAGATACACCTTAAACGCTCACTTCTATGAGAAGGGAGTAACATTTTTTGTATTGTTTTTTTGCACAAGCAAAAGCAAAATCAATTTTTTTTTGGTCCCGTTACCCTTCTTATGTACCTGCTGAAGAAGCGAGAGTCCGCTTCTCCGCAATGACAACATGTGTAAAAAAGATATGAGTATGGAATGGAGCAAGCAGGCCTTGTACATCCAAAAGAAGGGGTACAGAGGCCTTCTAGAAGGCCTTCCTACTCCTTCTATTTCCCGCTGGGATGTAGTATTAGCAGCTGTATACATGCACGTGTGGGTAACTGAATGCTCAAAAGTATGGGTAACTTAAAATTAAATTTAAAAAACTTTTTTTCATAATTTTGACTCAAATAAATGCATGTTCATATTGGAAATTTTTATCTAAAATAAACACTAATTTACTAATTGTTTCAGTCATTTGTATCTTTAACCACAAATTAGCTTTTATTGCACATGGAAGGAAATAAATATTTCGGTGGTTTTTGACCAAATCGACATGTACAAATTGCCATCGAAACTTGGTGAATTTGAATGAACAAAAAAAAAAAAAAAAACAAGTTGCCACAATAAATTTTAAATGGAGATTTTCTCTGCAAAATAAAATCCATAAAGAGCAAAAACAGCTTAACAAGCTCAAAAGAAATTAGTTTAAATTTAGTAAAAATTCATAACACGTTTTATGTTTTATTTGTTTTATTGGTTTAAAGTTGTTAAAGTTGAAGCACAACGTACACATTTGAATGTGCCTGGATTCAAATGGCGGACCACCCACTTTTTTCTATTCACATGTATTTTTTCCACAGCCTTAGACGAAATCTAAAATATTAAATCTTTTCTATTTTCTCCTTTTGTTTGGGTTAAAGTTTTTGTTGAACAATGACTACTGCTGCTGCTGCTGCCGCTGCTGCTGATACAGATGATGATGATGTTAAAGCCTGCCTTGCAACATTTGTCGATTAGGGAAGTAGGAAGAAGGCTTAATGTTTCGTTGTGGATCTGCCAGTCGGCTTGGCCATCCTTATATTCCTTCTTTGTGTGTACAATGATTTGTCTAAGTGTCTGTCTGTCTGCCTGCCTGAGTTTTGTTTTTAATGTCGTTTAAAACAAACAACTGTCTGCTTTGTTGTTATTGTTTCTTTTGCTGTTATTTGCTTTTTGAACCTTTTGTGACTCCTCATGTTTTAACAATTTAAAAGTTACATATTCCTCGACAATATGTGACAGTAAACACATTGTTTTTCAACATTTTAATATGATGTTTTAATTTTTCTCTACGTTTTTGTTATTGTTGTTTGGTTTAGCATTGTTTGTGCTTTTAGGATTAAAAAAAACTTTAGTTAAGAGGTTTTTAATAGGATTAAAAATTCTAAAAGTAGAAATTAAGATAATTTTCTTAACTTTAGAATAGAAGAAAAAAGAAATATTTTAAAAATTTTAAAATTTTTCTGCTTATTTGAATTCCCAAAAATATTGTTAAAAATACCCAAAATCTCTTCATATGTTGACTTGAATTTTTAGGCTTTGGGTCATATGCCAGAAACCTTAAATCTCGACTTAAAAATCGTTATCTAAGGCTTCTATGCATTGCCGGTGTTCGGCCCGGCCCAAGAATTTTTTCCTCTATGGTGTGATAAGCACAGGCTAACTTAAGCTCTTAAATTCGGAATTTGATTTTGGGATTTTTAAATTTTTGATTTACAAATTCGGAATTATAAGGCTAGCGACTTTGAGATACAGAATTCTGAAATTTGGGTTAAAAAAAGATTGGGGAACCAAAATATTTCAAGTTTTTTATATTTTGAATTTTTTGTAACACAAAACATTAGGAAAATCTAAAGTATTATTTTTTTTTTTTATATTTCAATTCCTTAAAACTTTTGTTAAACATCTGAAGAAGATCCAAAAGAAGAAAATGCCCATATTTTCTTTGTTAAAGAAAAATTAAAATTTTTAACGAAAAGAAAATAAGAAAATATTAAAATTTTATTAAAAGGTAAATTCTCAAAGAAGATTTTTAAAAATGCCAAAATGTCTAAAAGTTAAAATCAAATATGTTTAAGCACAAAACATTTAACCCTTAAAATTTTGTTGGAAACTTAAATTCCCGAACAATTTTTTCAAAAAGCCCAAAATTTCTTTAATTTAAACAGTCTTTCTTAGAATTACAAAATTTTAAAAAATTAATGACTCTATTCATTAAAATAATCAGTTGTTAAATTTAATTATCGTTAAGGAATACGTCGGCAAGAAAATATAAAATTTTATCAATTTCTTAAAAATTTTAATTCCCAATAAATTGCTTAAAAACCTTATAACACTAAATTTTTACGGCATTGTTCAAGTTTTAGTGAACAGTGCAAATATAATGTAATAGAAAAATTTATCAAGTGCAAAGAGTTCAGCCCGTTCACACACGTCAAGTTTGACTCGTCAAGGCATGAGTTTTTAGGAGAGAGGGGAAAGGAAATGGCATTCTCTTTTTCCTTCTCTCCAAAAAGCTCAAGACTTGACGAGTCAAGCTTGACGTGTGTGAATCGGCACTATTTAAAAAAAATTTTAAATTGTTAAACTTAAAATTGACATTACAAGTTTGAAATATTAAAAGTGTTGCTGAGTCAGCGGTTTATGGGTAAATTCAGCGATTTACCTCTGTTTTATGTTTCTCATAAACAAAAAGTTGACAACATTTAATAAAATAAACAAAATCAGCAAAAGAAAAACTGAAAAAAAAAATTTGGTTTATTTGCCAACATTAACTGTTTCTCTCTATCAAGTTTATATCAATTCAATGAATAACAATGTAGAGTCATAAGGGTTAAAAAAAAAAAAATTTTTAAATATTTTTTAATTATTGATAATTTTTCATTCTTGACTGTAGCCGGGCTCGAACCCTGGCCGGCAGGTTAATCTGACATGTTTCGATCGCAACCACTCGATCTCCTCAGATGGATTTGCCGTTTTACCCTCGCAGCCATCGACGACTGCTGACGTCAATAGTCAAACATCAATCCTTAAACCAAATTGTATTTTAATCTTTGGTAGATCGAAATTTGCTTTTTTGAATGAATATTTATTTTAATTGATTTAACATGTTTTTCCTTACTTCTGTTTTTTCGTACCTTTGTCAAGAATTTTTCTTGAAGTCCAAAGTACATTTTTTTGTTTTTTTCATTTTCGTCTTTCTTTTTCTTGTTGACCTTTTTCATAAAAAAAAATCTTAAAATTCTATCAGTAAAACTAACATGTTTCGTAATATTTGGAGGGTTCGGTGCTGAACTGAACCAAGACGTAAAATAAAATACATTGAGTTTTGAACTAAACTAGGGCGACATTCTCCGCAAAGTTTACCTCTGTACAATAAAATGTCAACAACTCAATACACTGCAGTAAGTATACGTATGGAGCACAAAAAGCTACTTTTTATAAATGAATTT
The DNA here is from genome assembly GCA_963931875.1 of Pollenia griseotomentosa. Classification (NCBI taxonomy): domain Eukaryota; kingdom Metazoa; phylum Arthropoda; class Insecta; order Diptera; family Polleniidae; genus Pollenia; species Pollenia griseotomentosa. The sequence continues at coordinate 165,391,282 of OZ007562.1, read as the reverse complement.
AGAAATGTTGCGTACGCGGTACAAAACAATAATTATGACTTTCAATAAAATACTCTTATGGTGTTTTCTTTTCTACAAAAAATGTGAAATTTTATTTAAAAAAAGGCAATTTGGTGTCTGTTTCCTAAAAATTGTGCTCCCGAAAAGGATAATTTTTTTAGAATAAAACAAGCCACCCTTTTCGGTAGCAAAATTTTTAAGAAACAGACACCAAATTGCATTTTTTTAAAATAAAATGTCACATTTTTTTGTAGAAAAGAAAACACCTTTAAGTTCGTTAATGAACGTTCACAAAAATTTAAATTTAAATTTAATTTAAAGCGAGGTGAAAATACAAAAAAATTCTATCGGATACAATTTCAGAAAACTTCAAGTAAACCCTTATTGACGTTTTTATCCACTATACGACTTTTTGGCACATGCGCCAAACCAATAATGAGTTGACGAATAAGCTGAAAATGCAGTTTGACAAGTTGCAGCAGTAGTCGTTACGTTGCCACTATTCTGTTCCCGTCTTTAAAATTTACTTGCTTTGCATCTGACTGAAAATGAAGGCCAGCAAAATAGAAAAGCGCAATCTTTAGCGATGGTCAACATTTTGAACATATTTGGAAGATTTAATCAGACGATTTCAGGAATTGCTAACTTTTTTCGGGATTTTTGTTACAGATTAAAAAAAGAGCCCTAATTTACATATTATTGGAATTTTCCAAAAATCTAAGCATTGCTCCCGTCAAAGCCAAGAAGTCATAAGTAAGTATTTAGCTATTTAAACAGGATATAATTCATTATAATTGAACCAGCTTTTGAGTCTGGATGGCGGCTGAAAGACACAAAATGAAACGTTGTCTGATAAATGTGACGTGGTACATTTAAACGAAGTTTGTATTTGCAGTATATAGACCAAAATTTACATGTTTTATATGAAACTATGTAAAAGCTTTTTCATCGCAGACCTGTGTTATTTTTATTAAATATGTTTTTTTTTTTAATTCAGATTATGAATTATTCGCTTGGTTAAGGGAAACTCGACAATTATTCGGTTAGTACTTTACCAAAAACCCTTCTAATTTGTTTAAATTTGCCTTAATGCATAAAAAAAATTTGCATTTTTCATTCATATGTTTTTTGTAAGAAAATGATTTTGAACAAAACAAAGAGAAAAACATTTTATTTAAATTGATCTGTCTTCTGGTTTTTTAAAGCACATGTTTATGTGTGTGTTTGTGTTTGTGTTAGAAAAACTTCCTACTTTTTAAAGAGAAGTACATAAACATTCGTTTAAAATAAGTAACATTTTAAGGAAACTAACACACCTACTTTAACAAGGGGGGTAAGCGTTTTCTAGCTGTCAAAAATTATCATGTCCATAGAGTTTGTATGTAGCATACCGAAAAAGCGCGGCAGCGACAACGCTTTGCAATTGGAAAATTTGGAAATTTTTACAACGCGCTTAGTAGTGAAGTTCGCCGGTATATTGTTATAAAGTAATGGCGATTTAGATATTTTTAGGTCAATCTAGTAGTTTAATCTAAATTTTGAATTTCTATAATGTGGGCGTTATTAAACAAGTAGCGTTAAGCCCGCATACAATTTGTGTGAATTGTTCTTAAGGCACTTGTCCTGTGACCAGTAAACACAATATTGTAGTTAAAGGGAATGAATTGTTATAGGTGAAAACCAGACATATCACCGCACTTATGAGAAAACGATTAAAGTGTAGTTACTCCAGAAAAAGGTTATCGACACAAAACCAGCGTTTCAAAAAATGCAGTCAAAGTAGAAAAGACTGCCTTTTTTACTTCTTCATTTGCTCATGGCCAAAAAAACTGTTGCTTTTACTTCTGATTCATTAAATGTAAACAGTCGCTGTCAAACCAACTCAAAAATCGAACCGTTGTACACACATTTTCTTATTTTGTTTGACAGTTTTTGGTTTCGACTGCAGTTTTTTAAACCCTGCATAAAACTAGTCATTTGACTGGATTTTGTGTGGGAAGTGGCTGATTCTATCTGATTTTATTACTTTAAATTAACATGGTTCACTCGGGACAATATCTGAGACAGGCATTATATTAACCGAAATTGAAAGTTTTTTCAGTGACCTTTTAAAAATGGTCAACAAGGTGTCAATTGACCCCCCCCCCCCCCTAGGACATCGCCATGTTAAAGGAACAAGTTCCCTTCATATAAAGTGTAAGAACTAGAACAGGTCCCTGCCACTTTAAAACTGTCACGTCATAAGTATTGTGTTAGTTTCCTTTCCCCTAATGAACTTACTACTGCTCGTGATAGAAAGTTGACGCTCTTGTTTAGGTATGGCATATCAGCGTAAAAGCTATGCGTCAGAAAGCGTTCCGCTCTTGTTAAGGTATGACTGTAAAAAGCAGTTTTGTTTGATTCAAAATTGTTTGAAAAGGTAAGTTTAGTATTAAATAAGCTTGAGTTATTATTTTATAGTTATTTTTAATCTCAACATAGTTTTATTTTTCGAATTTATTCTATGAGCTAAATTTCAGTTATGTATTTTATAAAGCTTTTTTGTAATAGTTCTATTCCTTAAATTTTAAGGAATGACTTTTATACACCACCAGACTTATTATATTAAGGGTATTCACGTCACAAGTTGCACCCTTGCAAAAAAGCAAAAGTGCAAAAATATAACAACAACCACAAAGAGAATTATTTACGCGCAACTAATTGTCTGTGTGGTTGTTGTTATATTTTTGCACTTTTTCTTTTTCGCAAAGGTGCAACTTGTGACGTGAATACCCCCATTGTATTTTCTTGTTACATTTTTTTTTTTTTTTTTTTTAACAAGAAAATACAATATAATAGTCTGGTGGTGTATAAAAGTCATTCCTAAAAATTTAAGGAATAGAACTATTACAAAAAAGCTTTATAAAATACATAACTGAAATTTAGCTCATAGAATAAATTCGAAAAAAAAAATATGTTGAATATAATATAAATTAACCTACGAAAGGAAATAATTCCCAGTTTCTATTTATTTTTAATCTCAATAATTACACAGGTCAGCAAATTTTTTACCCATAGACCAGACTATACTTTTCTAAGGGTTTCAGTTACTCTGAATCCGAACCTGTACTTTGAATTTTTCCATCACAAATTTTTAATCTTTGTAATATCTTATTCCTCCTCTGAGATATAATAACAAGAAGTTTGGAAAATACAGGGCCCAAATCGTCGCAGTCGTGATCGAGTGACTTTGATCGAAATTTTACTTTTTGAGACTATGTCATTCGATAACGAGTAGTCAATCGAATGACTTTACTCGCAATGTCATTCGATAGGTTAAGAGCTTTCGTAAAAACATTTAATTGTTTTTTTACAAACAATTTACACACTTTTTGGGAATAATTATTAGATTTCTTTAACAAATAGCTAAAAATTTTAGTATTAAACTTTTTTCAGCAATAAGAAATAAAATAATAACATTCAGTTTTGCAATTTTTCGCAAATTATAGTCATAGATAGAAACGATTTTTGTATTGAAAGTTTTTTTTGATTCTTTACAGCTTTAACGATTTTTAATAAATAGTAGACTTTGCTATTATGCCGCTGTTAGCAATTTTTTGCATATTTCCCCTAATTTAGCAATTTTTACAGAATTTTTTCCATTCCTTATACTTTTATGGACTTTTAATCAATTGTATGGCTTGTTCGAATTATTAAAAATTTTCGCTATTTTTGCAAAAAAAATTTTTTTGTTAATTGTTGACATTTTGTTTTTTTTTTAACGATTTCAAATAAATTTTAGGGTTTGTTTCCAAGTTTGCGATTATTTGCGAATTTTAGCCATGTTCGCTATAGCAGCGATTTTTTCTGTAAGTTTTCTGATTCTGTACAGCTTTAACAATTTTTAATAAATACTAGACTTTGCTTTCATGCCGCTGTTTGCAAATTTCCGCTAATTTAAAATATTTAATCGAATTTTTGCCATTCCTTGTAATTTTAGGGACTTTTAATCAATTTAATGGCTTGTTTGATATATTAAAAACTTTCGCAAATTTTGGCTATTTGTAAAATGTTTTCCGAATTTTTGCAATTTTTGCGTTGCTTTGTTGCTCTTATTGGCAAGCGCCGCCGCTATAAAAAAGCCACATAAATAAGCCGAAGTCACCTATTTTATAGGGCACTATCAACATTGTTGATTTATATGCGGCGAAAAGTGCAATGTCTTATGCCATTAGTATACAAACATAAAAATCTATTACATTTTTTAAACAAATTTCGATACGAAAGCTTTCGAATGCCGCAATCCCGTTTTTGATACGTCACGAAGTTTTATTCGATACGAAAGTTCATTCGATCACGTGTGCGACGATTTGGGCCCTGGTTTTCGCTATTGTTTTTTTGTAATTTTTAATATCCAAAGGAGTCTTTAATAAAAATGGAAAAATGTTGAATGATACACATGACATACTATACAGAAATGGTGTTCCAAAAGGTCATCTATATGATCAAGAGTAAATCTGAAATAATGAATAGTCATCATTACACATATTACACTTTATAGGAATAGGGGAGTGGAGAATTCTAAAGACGATTCTGGTTTATAATAGTATCTAAAATATCGTTGGAGTTTCAGGAATTCAGATTTGAAAAACTTAATTTTTTAAGAAATTATTTTAAAAAAGAAGCCAAAGGTTTATTCTTCAAAATTATCCAAATCGTATAAACAGTTCAATTATTTTGATTAAATAATTTGCTGATTCAAAAACTTTATTATAAAACAAAAAAAAATAAATCCTTCTTCTTCTTTAGCTTACTTCTTAAGTCGCCTTAACTACTAGGCAACGCCAAAGAAGAGCACTATTAAGCTGCTTTTACTTGTTTGTTTAATGCATTCATCACGTGTTTGTAAAATGCAAGCATAAGCATGTTGTTTGCCGTACGTGATTTTATTTTTTCTTTTGTTTTTCGGTTTTCCTCCTACTTCCATGTATGTACGTCTGTTGTAATTTCTTAACTCTTTCCTTTTTATTGTTAAAATAAAAAAATGAAAAAAAAACTTTCATATCGTCTTAAATTGCCAAAGTCTTTCTCGGTGGGGGAGTGTTTTGGGTGCTGCAACTTTGTGTAAAGAGATCAAAATCGTTTGCAAAATACGTAAGACTCTATTAACTTTTGTTTTAAATATAAAAAAAAAACAAAAAATAAACATACATATGTAATCTTTATTTAAATGAAGGATTATCGCTAGTTGAACTTGACTTAAATCTTTTTTAATTGTTGACGATACTGGAAAATAAGAAATAAGTTGTTGAAAAACAAAACGATAATGTTTTTGGAAGATAAGCACTTTTTTAAAAATAAAAACTGAGCTGTTGTGAAAAAAGAAATTTTGTTGTAAAAAATAGGATCTCCGCTGCAGAAACATTCATCAAGGGTGCGTTCGTAAATGCATCACTGCGCTGCATAAGTGATTTCAAATGGTTATACATTTATCAGTGAAGTCAATGTGGACCAAAAAATTGTGAAATACTCCACAAAAATAATAGTCACACAATAAAAAAAATTATAATTATTCTTTTAACGCCATTAAAAAAAAGTTTGCTTTTCTGATGCAGCGCAGTGATGCATTTACGAACGTACCCCAACTCTCCTTGAAAACTTCATTCGTGAACATACAATAAAACTTTTGTTTTGCAATATTTTAAGTGGATGATACCAAGCCGGAGTGCGTGGAGAAACGGTATTCAGGCAGGAGGAGAGGCGTGAACTTCTACACGGATTTCCGTAGGGTTTTCAGGCGGAGTGTACTTAGAATTAAGGAAGTTTAAAACTGTATTTACCCTGATAGCCTTGCCGCCGTTATCGCCTTGGATTCCCTCTCCCTAAAAAATAGAACCGGCTTCGACTACCGCTCATCGCTAAACGAGAGGACTAAGCAGTTTGTTACCGGGATCATATGGATCTCAGGGCACGGGGATATACAGGGGAACATTAGGGCAGATGAGTTTGCTGGACTTGGCACTATCTTACGGCTACCACTGGATGTAGAAGGCGTTGAGTTGCTTCTGCTCTCCTGCAAACTCGAAATTCGGCGATATACTATCGAGAACCGTTACACATTTGGTATCAGTTGTCTTGACACTGTAAGTATGCACATCGTCTGGTTACAGCCGCAGATGCGATGACGCAAATGAGGAGGAGAACGTAGAATATATTCTCTGTCACGTCTGGTCGGAATGGGATCAGCCACATTTGACGGATTGGACGGTAACTCTGGCGTTCAACTTTTTTAGGTTGGTGCTGAGGGTGTTCTGTTTAGTGGAACTCCATGGCAACACAATGCATCATTGGGTCAAAGTAAAAATGTTTTTGCAAATTTTATCCTTTTTATACCCTCCACCACAATAAGTTGTGAAGAGGGTGTCAAACTTTTTTATTATTCACCTTAGACCCCATAAAGTATATATATTCTGGCTCCTTGAGTAATTCGATTTAAATTTTTTAAGTCGATTTAGCCATGTCCGTCTGTCTGTCCGTCTGTTGAAAGCACGCTCACTTTCGAAAAACTCAAAAGAAATAAAAAAACTGGGTGTCAAATTGCAAATTGTAGTTATCCTAAGCAGTTTGGGATTGAAATCCAGCCAAATCGGTTCAGTAGGATCAGAGCTATGATTCACAATGTGGAACCACCACGTTAAAAAATTGATCATTTTGTTACAAAAACTAACATAAATTATTGAACAATGCACGAAATGATATGAAATTTTGAAAATGTTCGTTTTATACGACTGGAAATCACACTGTGAAATTTCATAACAAAAGATGGCACGTAACAGTTTTATGGGACTAGATCGGTCCATAATTTACCCTAGGCCCCATACAAACCCTGCAACCGGAAAACAGTTTAGTACGCCTAAAACCGTAATTTATAATGGTATCGGAATAAAATTGAATACTTCACAGTTTTAAAGGACTAGAAATAGCACTAAAAAATTTCGTGATGATCGGTCCATAATTTACTTTAAGCCTCATATAAAGCCCACTCTGGTAAATTAATTAGATACGCCTTAAATCGCAGCAGATATATTTATTGTGGTAAAATTTCTTTTAAATTAGTTTCATATGGCCAGAAAAAATGTCATGCAATTTTGTTATATACGGTCCATAATTTACTTTAGATCCCATATTTAACAGCCTTCTGAAATTCACTTTAAACGCTAAAACTAATTTCACCACTGTATTGAAATTTATGTTTTTTAATACCAGAAATACCTCTGCGGAATTTTGGGATGATTTGTTCATAGCTAACCATGACTCCAATATAAATCCCCCTCCTGAAAATCATTTTAGTTCGGCTTGAACTATTACGAATCAAGATATTTGACTCAAGATTGTCGGTCAATAATTTAATATATTTAGGTCTAAGCCGGAAACAATTTTAATGCTGATGTATGTTTTTATAAAGATAAATTAATAACAAATAGACATCATATAGATATCACTCCTGAAATATTCCAATTGTCGGTGGAGGGTATCAAAAATTCGGCACAGCCGAATATAACACTCTAACTTGTTTTAAAGAAATTTGCTAATGGGCCTCTTTTTCAAAATGTAAAATTTTGTTAAAAATCGCACGTTTTCAGACGAAAAGAAGTTATTGTTAAAAGCAGTTCTACGAAGTTTTCATCTAAAGTTTTTTTTATTAAGATCTGAGGTTTGGCATCACTGACTTCTAGTTTTCCTGTGCCATTTTCATAAAAAAAAATTTGGTATTCCAAGCTCAACAATTAATCTTCTCTTTCAATGTTTTTCATTAACTTTTAAATAATATTTTAGTTCATGTTGTTAAAAATTTGAATTTAATATAATTATAACGTGCAAAAATATATGACAGCATTTTTACATCAGCAAGCATGTCGCATAAATTTTGCACAACAAATTTAAACCAAAACCAAAAGCGTTGAAATTGACACCTTAAGAAAAAAACTTCACTTAAAATTAAAAAAAAAATCTTTCAACAAAAAACCAATCCCTTTTTTTACACAAGCCAAGGATACACACAAAGAATGCATTAACAAAAATTTAATAAGAGAAATCTATTGAAAAACACTTGAGACTTGATTATTCGAGTGTCGAATAATGAAAAAAAAAAAAAAAAATTTGTTTAGAGGAAACCTTTTTTCCCTAGACTTTGGAAAAGCTTAAGCTATTATACAAATAAAACTGCAAAGCGTATAAGAATTACAATAACTCAAGTCTTATTTGCAACGATAAAAAAGCTTAGACAAAACACCAACAATAAACCTATTCAAGAGGAAATGTTGCTTTTACATTTCGTGCTACATTGTTTAACCCACAAGCGTCTGTATATGTTATAACAGCTGATTCTTTAAAGGTCTTTAGTAGTGCCCTTATAGTTTTGTGGCAAATTCTTTAACCGCCAATCAAGGGTTAGGTGCTAACCAAATTCCTACAATCAGGGGTGTCATGGAAATCGAAAACGAAAAACGAAAGAATTTTAAAAGTCGTTTTTCAATAAGATTTCGGTATAAAAAAAATTTTATGACAATTATTATACAAATATTGCTCCATTAAACATAATTCTTTAACAAAAATTGTAAAAATTAGATTAAAAGTTTATTAAAAAGAACTTCCAAATTCTTTCGTTTTACGTTTTTGATTTCCATGACACCCCTGAATAATACATTTTATTCAAATAAAAATATCATATGAATTTTTGTTTTTTTTTTTTATTTTTTTGTTTAAAGAAAAGATTGTTATTTGAATATTACACCAATTGTGTATTTTTTATGTTTTTTTTTTGTCGGGGTTTCTCTGTTCGATTTTTTTTCTTCACTTTTTTTGCTGCTTTTACTCTTGACACTTCATACAAACAGAATTCATGCAGTTTTTTTGTGTGATTTTTTTTTTTTTTTGTTTGCTGCTTTTTTTTAATTTTTAACACTTGAAATGATATGATTTCTTTTTGTTTTAAGCCTTCTTTTGGCTAGCAATGTCCATATGCATGTACAACATTTTTGAAAGAATAAAAAAAAAATTGATGCATGTTTTTGGCATTATTTTTTTTTTCTTTCGGTGAGTATTAATAATCAGGTCTACATATTCATAAGTATAATATTTAAAATAACATCAACACTTTACCATTATTGCCATCAGCACCATCCAGCATTTATATACAGCAAACAACACCAACCATCATCATCATTTGTTCTACTACCCAACAAACACGGAGGTTTGATTGGAAATCAAACCATTTTCTCAAACGACAAACGTTTGAAAATGATTTGAAAAAATAGCATTCTCAAGATAAAGGAGACATTATTTCAAATTGAGAAATGCTTGTATTCAACTTGCTTTCAAACATTATTCTCAAAGGTTTTTCAAATGTAAATTGTTACACAATGTGGAACATATATGAAAAATATTTTTTTTTTTAATTTAAATTCATTATTTATTTAAATTTAATCATCCGGCGCTATAGCTGCTGCTAGAATATGAAATAGTGTTCTTTCCGCCCTCAAATCCTTGGAAATATACAAAATGTTTCTACTTTTTATTTAAACTTGAGCGGCGTTGCCTGATTTCGCTGTCAACTTTAGTTCAGTTGTTGTCCGTAATTGAGCCATCGGCTTTTATTAATTCGAGGATTGTCATAGTTCTGCGTAGCACTCACTGCCTTTGTACAACAAACTTATAACTTCTTTACTTTCCGGGTTTTTTTATTCGCATTCTCACTCATTGTAATTAATTTTTACTCGCAAATAATTTTTATTTTTTCAAAAAAAATTAAGGTTTTCTAAAAACGAATTTACGTTACCTGTAATGTTTCTTTAAGTAAAACACAATTAACTTTAATCACCATTTTTTGATGTTTACACTTAATTTTCGCTTTAGTGTTGCCAAGTTTATTTGATAAAAATTTGATATCAAATTGATAAAACACTGTGTGCCAAATATTTATATTCAATTCATTATCAATTTGAATTCAAATGCTAAAATCAAACAATTGAAAATGGTGCTTGATATTAACTGATACTTAATGGTTTGAGAATTGTAAAAAAATTTGAAAAAGTTATTTCATATGAAAGCTTTGACTTCGTGTTTGTTGGGTAGTAACCAAAAACATCCGTAACAGCCATAATCACCATATCTTCTTTTTGAGTGTGTTTGTGTGTGTGTTTTGTTTCTGGTGTTCATAATTATTATTATAATCGTCATTATCATTGCAAACATTTAAACACATGCAATAGACTGAATGGCAGACCATTAAATACGAAACAGCGCAAAATACATAAGAACTTATACCCATGTACGTAAATACATATCTACTTAGTTTGTATGTATTATGTATATATACGGCAAAAACATTAAAAGGAATCATTACAAACTTTTGACTGTTAATCCCTTAAGAAGCGGCAAATTATTACAGGACAGGATCTCGCAAAAATGGTACTAAAACAATTTTGTAAAACAAGGAAATTTATGTTTAGAAAAAGTGATGTTTATGTAAAAAGTGCATCTTGGCGTAAAAGGTGACTTTTTTTGTAAAAGGGAACTTTTTCAGCAATGCCCACGATGTTGACCTTGCTCGCGTGTATTTTCAACGATAATCAGAAATTTCAGCACGACGATCGACAATTTTTGATGATGCAAATTTGTGCTCCAATATGAAATATTATAAGACCTTAAATGTCAAAATCGGTCACTTGTCTTGTGGTTTTCGCCAGAGGCATTTTGTTGCAATATTACACGTCATTAATATACCGAAGGTAAAAGGGTATATCGCCAGTTTAAATGAAAAATGGACGCAACTACACAAACCATTCAAAATGGAATTTTTAATTTATTGTAAGTCGTTTTATCATGCTGACGCAAGTTTTGGGGTAAACGAACGCAGCTAATATTAGTGTAGGCCGATATTAGTCATACGCAGGGCTGCCAGGTACTTTTTTTTCTTTTCCCAAAAAAAAAAAAAAAAACAATCCCCAAATTAAAAAACAAAACTTTAAAAAGTTATTATTTTATTTTGTTTTTTTTTTCCTGAACAAATTTAAAATTTTTTAAAAAATAATAAGAAATCCCCAAATAAAATTGCTTAGTAAAAAATAATTATTTTAGTTTGTTTGTGGCGGCTGGTTTCGGCATGTTTTTTAAATTCTTTTTATGCGATTTCAGTGAGGAATTGCAATCACAAAAAAATGCTGTTGTTCAAGACAAATGATTTTCTACGAATTTGGAGCTTGTTCAATCATATATCTGTCATTTATTTAATACTTCGAAGCATCATAAACAATTACCCAGCATTCGTTTTCCCAAACTTAATTATATTGTCTTCCATATTTACTTATTTTTGGAGAAGACATATTTGCTTGAAAATTGTCTTTAAAATATAATAAATTGTATGTGTTGTCAACGTTTTTTTTTTTTAATTCTTCTTCTTCTTCTTTATAACACTCACTCATGAATAATAACATAAGTTTATAAGGTACCTTTTACACACATTTTAAGGTACCAAAAATGGTCATCTTAATTAGGATTCTTTACACCGTATAAGTTGTTGATAAGAGTAAGATAAAAGTTTTGCTCCTTTTTATAATATTTTATATACGAAACAAAGAAAAATAAGCGTAAAAAATAAAAAAGGAGATATATTAAAAATGTATAAAATTATAAAAGCTATTAAGGCCATGCGAGATAAAACTTAATCGCTTTGCGTGACGTTTCTAACTTTGACGGAAAAGCGTAATGCAAAAGGTGTATGTCACAATAATAACTTTGACAACACACCAGAATTGTTTGCTAAAAATTAATAAATAAAAAAATTATACTAACAGACTGTCAAAGCGCGCAAAAAGATGAGAGTTGCCTTCTTTTCGCTTCGCTCTGCGAAAAAATAACGGGTCCGCCATCTTACGTTTTTTTTTCAACTAGTGCTTATTTCGTGAATGGTAGCACTTAGCTCATGTCTGATTTGACAGATAATTAGTTTTATCCTTCCGCTGAACGAATATGGTTGTGTATACGCTTGAACAACGCTGGGGAAATATTGCGACATTACTTTGAAAATCATGGTAATGTGTGCGAAAATTGCGTACGGATTTTGGAAGAAGAGAAGCACCGTCAGCTCCGTATGTTCGTTATCTTGTGAAGCTGCGGAGCTGCGATTTGACACCGTTGGACTGTTATTTGTGGGGTGCCGTCAAAGATAAGTGTTACGCCGACAAGCCAGAGACAATTGACGCTTTAAAGGACAATATTCGTGAAGCCATTGGTGAAATGCAGCTGCACACAATCGATAATGTGCTTAAAAATTGGACCGATCAAGCCAGCCGAGGAAGCCATTTGAATGAAATTATTTTCCATTATTAACCGGAATGATTTTACTTTTAAATAAAAAAAGAAATTTGAGAAAATATTCAGTAGTTTTTTTTATAGCATTTTCAAAAAAAAAAAGTTATTTAGATTTTTGCCATTCAACTCAATGTTTTGGAGTCGATATGTGACATGTTTCGAATATGTATGAATATTTCATCTTGGATGTCAAAGCGAATCTCTAACGCAATGCGAAGCAATAGTTTAATCTGACATGGCCTTTAGTTATTGGTCGTTACTGAGTGCTTTATGCGACGAATTTACTCAGAGAATTTTTACTGAAAAATTCGTCGTCTAAGAAGAAATTCTTCGTTCGTCCCGGTGACTGTTTGTGTAAAAAGGACATTTTGTGTTCAAGATAACTTTTTGCGTAAAAGGGACTTTTTGTATAGAAGATGACTATTTGCATATAAAGACACTTCTTGTGTAAAATTTGACCTTTTGTGTAAATGTGACGTTTTCTGACTTATTATAATTTGAAGAAACAAACTATAGTTCTTAATGGTTTAAACAAAACATTTTGGAATCCCCTTATAGATTCACATGTGTTAGTTATATGTGCTTTAATTTCTAAATTCACATATTCCAATCAAATTCAATTCATAACATTTTGAACATTAAATATTCAGGCCATACTTTGGCAATTCTTTTAATTATTATTTTATTTATTTTTTTTTTCTTTTTGTTTGAAGAATTTGAGTTTGGAGTTTAAAATATGCTAAACATCGCACACACATGCATTGCTACGAGAGTACAAAGAGAATACACAAATTTTACAAAACTCTTGATGTATGAAATAATTTATTTTTTAAAAGAAAAAGTATTTTCTGTTTGAAACGTGTACAAGTACAAAAATTCATACAGGAAATGTTAGCAATTGGTGTGGAAGAAGAGCTCACAAAAGCATTTGACAGGATTCTTAAGTAAAACACAGTCAAACACAGACACAGGCAATTTACATTAAGGAAAAGTGACAAAACTTGGTTTGAATATATAAAAATGCATATAAAACGTCTGTCTGTCTATGTGTCTCAATCGTTTCTTTTTAGGTGAAAGCTCCATTCCATTGTTTTCTTAAGCGCATCATCATCATCTTCATAATTTTCTCACTCAGCTCTTGTTTAAAGATCTGCTTATGCATTTAATTCCTTTTTTTTCTTAACTCTGTATCACCAAAAAGAGGATCGAACAACTTATTTGTCTTTCAAGTAATTGTGTGTGTGTTGAAATTAATCTTTAAACCGCGTGAATTTTGATATCTTTCAAGATTGAAATATTGTGGTTTTTATCAAAAGATCCTTTTACTTTGTTTTCAAAACAAGTTTACATCTGCCTTGCGTTTTATGACCAATGTGAAAATTTTTCATTATGATGTTGGCCATTTATCTGCCAAAGAATCCAATAAAAATGTGCAAAAAGATCGTTAAGAATTGGTGAAACCTTAAAAATGTCAGTAAGCTAATAAATGAAGAGATAAATATTAAATAAAGAAACTGCCATAATTCCGTAATTCTTTTGTTATTAAAAAGGAATGGGAGGATGAAAAAATCACTACATATTTATTTACAACAAATCTGTGGTTAGGAAGTATAGAAAGTTTAAAATCAGGAAAAAAAAACAACAAAAGGCATAATTTTTACACTAAAACCGGCACTTTTTACACAAAAATGCACACTTTTTTACATAAAAAGTCACCTTTTAAACATAAAAGTGAATCGGTAAAAAGCTACCTTTTTTTTATACAAAAAGGAACAGTTTTTTAATACAAATTATCGCATTTTACACAACGAGTCTCTTTCTGACGAAAAAAGTCATATTTTACACAAAACAAAATTTAAAATGAGTTGTGGTGTCGCCTCTTGTGTGTTCTCTGAAGAATTAAAAATTTGACTCACTTACCGTCTGCCGGATAGGTGTTCAATTAATCGGGTTTTATTTTTATTCGATTAAACGATTATTCGATATTTGGCATTTTTAACTTATTCGATTAAACGACTAAGATTTCAAAATTAATCGATTAATCGAATAACTTTTAATCCAGAAATTTTATAATTACGAGATTTTTTTCGTTAATTTTAGAAAAAATTAGTACTTTTTTTATATAAAACTTGTCAATGTAGCTTCAAATTGTTGCTTCACTTTCGGGCACTTAGATTTTAAAAGAGTCAATATAACTTTGGATTTTTAAAATTTTTCACGGACATCCTCTGCTATGCTTCTGCTTTATTAGATGTATCCTTCGTACAATATTTTTAAAACAAACTCATTCTAATGAGAGAAACGCATCAACTATTTTGTTAAAAAATAAGGGCGTGTTCTAGAAATCAAAATGCAGTGGATTTATAATCGAACAAATTTTAAAAACGACCCTGTAATGAAAGTTAATAAAAATACTTTATTTTATCTACTTTATTCTTTAAGTATCTATAATTTTTGCATGAACAACACATAAGACCACGAAAAACTACGGTAATTTTGTAAATAGTAATTGAATTTTAATTATCGTCGATTTCAATTTCACTTCATTTCGATTTCTAGAATATACCAGATAACTTAATATAAATCTTTCAGTTAACATACTGTTTTTTCTTTTATGAAATGAATTATTAAATTTCGTTGAAAAAATTTAACAAAAATATAAGCTAAGTTACTCACTAAGCATGAATGTTTTTTTTTTTAATTCCAAAGGACACATACATTTGGTTTGTTTATTCGACTTAAAACTTTAAAAAAATTATACATTTAGCGGAATACTATTATTATTATTCGATTATTCGGAATAAATTCTTCGATTAATCGGAATAAATTCTTCGATTAATCCTTTAATCGAAATTAGCAATTTTAAATTATTCGAACAATTTATCGTCTAAAGTGTTTCGATTATTCGAATAAGAATTATTCGACTGAACACTCTAGTACCTATTCTCGGAATTAAGATAGCTACGACTAATACCACAACAAATTCTAATACTCTTATTCATAATTTATCGCAGAGCCCATATAAACACCTCAGTAGAGGCTATCAAACTCTCGGTGAAGGGTATTCAAGATTCGGCCCAGCCGAATATATTACTATTCCTTGTTTAACTTGAAAAATTAACTTTTTAACACAAAGATTTACTTTTTACCCAAAAAGTCGTATACAATCAAATGTTTGTTTTATCTTCATTAGGTATTAAAACCCTTTTTGCAGCTTTTATCGCAGAATTTAAGATATTTTTAATAAGACTTTTTATATGACAAGCTCAACGATATAATTTAAAATTTATGATGTTATCTTTATTAATGAAAAAAAGGACACTAAATTTTAGCAAAAAAAAAAAAAAAAACTAAACCAAAAACTATTTACTGATCTATTTAAAATAGAGAAAGTAATGAAAACAGTACAAATAAAGTTTTTTCAGCTTAAATTTATCTATGAGGTTTTACTTTTTTTAAGTTTTTCTAAATATTTAAGATACTAAAACTACTGCTGAAAGTTTGTTTTATTCCCAAAACAAAAGTCCGTATTTTTTAAATAAATGTTTAAATTTTTTTTTCAAACAAACTTAAAAAAAACTATTCCACAAGTGTTAAATTAGTATAAAAATAATTTAAGAGAAAACAAAATCTGCTAAAAAGGGATAAAATGTTAAAAGTGTTTACAAAACCATAGAAAAACTACATCCTTTTTGCGTTTTTCTTTCTTTTTTTTTCACTCATTGAATTTTTTCTATTACAGTAAATAGTTAATTTTTTTTATGTTTTCTCTTCGGTATTGAGTAGAAAATGTTGAATTCAAGTAGGGCGCTTTTATTTTCTTTTTTTCGTTTGAAACGAAATAAAACAGAGTAAAAGAAAATTTTTCTTAAAATGTACAAATTGTAAATATTATTTAGTTTATCCCAGGGACCGTAACTATTATAAGCAGGGAAACAGCAAATATGCCAATGCATGTTTTTCATTGTGCGCTTAGTGAAGGCAAAAATAAAATATTTATGTGCTTTCGATTTTTTTTTTATAAATTTTGGCATCGATTTGTGAGTGCATATTTACCCTTTGCAGCATATTTTAGGCAATAGGGTATATTGCAGCATTTTTTTTTAACTAAAGAGTATATTTGAACCTTTTGAAGCATATTTTAAATTATATTTTTTTTTAATTATTATGTATGTTTTTTCGACCTTTTTGTAAAATGTTTATTTATTTTAATAGTCAAAACGGGAAACATCTTCCGGATAAAAATAAAGAAATTTTTATTAAAACGAGTAACAATAGACGTTCATTAAACGACTGCCCGCTAATCCGATCACAGTACAATAAAGATCGGATTAGCGGGCAGTCGTTTAGTGAACGTCTATTGTTACTCGTTTTAATAAAAATTTCTATATTTTTATCCTGAAGAAATATCGACTGTTAAAATAAATAAATAAAAATTTATTAGAAAAACTAAGGCCATGAGCTTAATTATTCGTTTACTTATTGAAGTATATATTTTTTTTTTTAAATTTTGGTTTGTTTTGAATATCACTCTGTACATAAATTTCGCCATCAACATTTTCTCTTGACTCTATCAAGCCAAATCAAGCTCTGATTTAAGATAAATGCTATTCCAAACTGTCATATTTATACATAAGGAAAAATTCAGGAGAAAACAATTGTATATATGCGTTTGTGCTAACGTGTGTAAAAATATTGGTTTTTTTTAGTAAGCTGATCGTCTAAGAATCTCTGGACGGGATTGAAGAAGAAGGCGTTGCGCAAAATGAATTTATTTATATCTAAAGAATGGTATTTATATAACTTTCTGTTCTTATCGCACCATCCATCGTAAAGGGTATATAAGATTCAGCAAAGCCGAATATAACAGTCTTACTTGTTGTAGTTAAAAGTTGAAAAATAATCGTTATTTCCAGTCCCTGGCTTATCCTTGTTAATAGAAATAAAAGAGTGAAATTTTGTGTTTTTTTTTTTTGCTTGTTTTTAATGTTCTAAATGGATTAATTAAATAATTTTTAAAGGCACTTATAGTTTTATTTTGATAAAATTCCTTTAAAAAAAAGTTTTTAAAACATTTTTTTTTTTATTATTTTTTTTTTTTTGAAAGCATTAAAAATGTCTTAAAAATCTTATTGTTTAGCTTTTGATCTTGTTCAATCGAAACCATTCAAGTTTCTTTGAAAGCGAAATTGTTTGTTATTTGCAATCCCAAATTTAGCCGACCTGATATTAAGATTCCGATAGTGCCCAGTAAAAACTTCACCTATAAAATAGTATGTGGAGTAATCGGAAAAAAGCAAAAATACCACTTACAATTCTCCTAAAAGAACTAATGAATTTTACTAGGGAGGCCCCAAAATGAACGCATTCACATTATATATACCTACCACCATAGAAAAGTAAATAGTTACAATAAAAAAAAATCCAAACTTGTAAAAAATCCATTTCTATTAAAAAATATTTTATTTTTTTTGGAACCACTTTTGTCACTGATTATTTAATTAATTTTAATAAAGACTTATAATTACATACATATACTGCCGTATTCATAAAAAATTAAAATGGATTTGAAATGCATTTTAAGAAAAATTTGCAAGAAAATTTTGCCTTAAAACACAATCCAAACTTATTTTATTTTTTATGCATAAGGCAGATAATATGTAATAAGAATTACTTATGTAGCTTCTACTACGTAACACAAATAGTAGCGAAGAAAGCTACTAAATAATAAGAGAAGGAGCTATTTATTTTGAAAAAGTAACCGTAAAAACTTAAGAATATCCATAAAATGATCGTCTTTTGAAGGGGCTTGAGCTAGCGAAAATTTCGTCAATTCAAAAAGTGTTCTGTCACAGAAATCAGGTTCCGTATTCTGTAATTCGCTTAGCTTAAGCTAAATCTCTATAGCTAAAATGCCTTAGAGAAGACAAAATTTAAAAAGTTTAGCGATGACATTAAAAGTTTAAATTGCGACAAATTAAATTTTTATAGCAATGCCAAGTTTAGCAATTCACGTTACAGTATTGCATTCGTAGCCAAAAATCGGTAAATCAACTTTATAGATTTTTAGCGATAGAGATTTAGATTTAGCGAATTACAGAATACGGCTACAGTTCTGCTTTAAGGGAAAGTAATTTTGTAATTTTGCTTTAAAAATTAAACGAACCGATCGATCGGCACTGCTTTAACAGAATTAAAACAATTTCGATCGGCATGTATGACAAGCCCGAAATATCACATATTGACCGAAAATTTTAATATGAGAAAGTCAGTTTTTGCTCAATACAGAACAAAAACTGCGTCGTGAAGATGTTTCAGTGGAGTGTTAGCCGATGTTTCACCGCATAGGTACATAGATTTATTTAATAAAAACAATTCAGGAACATAAACAAAGTTAATTAAATACATATTTACATATGTACATGTAAATTTATGTACATATTTGCATAAAATATGCAAATATTTCTTTCAGTCTTTTATACAAATGTATAGGTACATAAAATAATTCTGATAGTGCATAGAAAATATTTCTGAAAAATATTAAAGGAATAAGACTATTTAACCATCCCTAACTTACCAAAAATTAAAAATCGACTTTTTCATTGATTCTTATGTATTGCATCAACACAAATGTTCACAAAGATTTTGGAATAGTTTGACAAAAAAACAAAAAAACAAAAGACCCTATCTGCAAAATATAACATGATAAACGCTTAAAGCCCTCACCTACAGTTTGCAAAATATGCAACTTTGTCAACTGTTAAAACAACTGGTAGGTTTTACAAGAAAAGTAAAAACAAAAAATTTAACAGCTTAAGCCGATCAATAAATTTATCATTTTAAATATTTTTTTGCTTCTCGAGTAAAATTTTCACATTTTAGATAGGGCTTCTTGCGTTTTAGGTAACGATATATACATACATACATACATACATACATACATACATACATACATACATACATACATACATACATACATACATATATATATTATCAAATAATAAAATTAAATAATAAACTTCTAACGTAAATCAATGAATTCAATACCATCCTATTTCTAATCTATTTCTAATCTTGGGCTGAAAATACTTTCAACTTCAGCGTTACTAAATGGCAAAACCAAAAACTTCATAACAAAAGAAGCTAACTCGTTAAAAGCGTTTCTGTACTCATAAACACCTATCCAGAATTCAATAGTTGAACTTTGGTTCATCCATAGCAAAAATGAGCTTCGTCGCTGAACACAATTTTTCGATAAAAAAAGTGGATCGCATTTTGATAATAAAATTCAATAATTTGCAAGCGTTGTTCGTTTGTAAGACGATTCATGGTTAAATTATAGACCAAACTGAAGATGTTTGACAGTGAAACAAAACACGAAACGTGCGTCAGCTGCTTAAACCAGTGTTGCCAAAAAGATAATAGCTAAAAAATCACCCGATACATTTGTATGAACGTATAAATGACAAAATACAATGAGATTGACAGAAATGATAAGTTATATTGTGAAATAGCAATATATAAAACTTATAAGATTAAAAACTGCTAAAGAATGCTAACATAATATTAGAGAAATGCTAAATGCAATTTGAAAAATTCGCTGCTAAATCAAAATAAATAATGCTAAATTTAGCAGTGAAAATGCTAAAAGGGTCACGCTGCACCTAAGACAAAGAAACGGGCAAAGCAGTAGTTTGGAGTGAGCGAATCGTGTTTAAAGAAGGCGAAGACAGTTCCATCTGTAGGCAAGGTGATGGCGTTTTTTTATCTTGTACTGGACAATTTTTACTGATTTTTTTATTGTGTTTTTGTCCGGACACTCAATGGGTGAGTCCGCCTTTTTGCGTCTTTTTGTGTGCAGGAAAATAAAATTTCAGTATAATTTTGGATTTCTTGTAAAATAATTTACTCTCTAAAGAAAATAACAAAAATATAAAAATCGTTGTGTACTTTGGAAATACGTAGCAGCAAAACGGAAAATAAAACGAAAAAGCGGTTTTTCCTGGTGATGTTGAGTTGTTTGTACTTTTAAGTTGTACAAAACATTGTACTGTTTTCGGAAAATTATTTTTGGAATTAATTTCCCTTTTCGTCATCGAATACCCCTCTGTGCATCGCATAGAGTGTTGAAATATACTAAAAGTGAGGATTAATTCAAAACCTAGCTCTTCTAAAAGTAAAATTATTATAATGGAACCTAATTTATAATCATTTAATATATTAAATATTTTGGAAATATTTTGAATATATATTTTAATGTGCTCTAATATGGAGTATTTTCGATATATAAACGAAAGGATAATTTGAAATTGCTCCATAAGCCGCAGCTTAGGTATTTATAATAATGTATTTGCTCAGTTCAGTGGCACCACAACTGTTTGATCAAAATATGCCAAAACTTTAAGAAAAAAATCTTCTTTAATCTGCTAAATCGTAAAATAAAAAAAAGAGCGTGACTGGTGCAATTTTCTTTTTGTTTGGGTTCGACCTGGTACAATGAAAAATTTATGTGAAAAAGAAATAAAGAGGCCTCTTTTGAGGTGTGTCATAAAAGGGCGTATATTCAGACTAAACGTACAGAGTTGTAAAAGGGGTTTCATATAATGTGCAAAAATTTGTCATAAGGGGGGAAGAATCCAAGGTAGCATAAGTGGCACCAAGAACTTGATGTCGGCTTAAAAAGTCAAAAATTAAGTCATAGACAAGCCATGAATAACGTTATTCAATACGTTACGATTGGACTACAAATGGCAACGCAGTGTACAAAGCACTTAAAGAGCGGTATTCAGAGGCGTGGCAAAATATTTGGCGACGCAGTGTACAAAACACTTAAAGGGCGGTGGCAAAATATTTGCTAGCTTGTTTTGCAAAATATTCGTAGAACATATTAAGGATATTTAAACTTTTAAGTATTTTTTTTTAACAGTACAAATAAGAGCCCATAATTTAAAAAAAATGCCATAAGATGTTGTCTGTATAAATCCTAATACACCATTTAGCTTAGAAATACTTTACATTGATTTGAACTCTTGGTCTTAGAAGACCCCTAGTAAAATTTGAAAATATTTGTAGAAACTTCTTTCTAACCCTCTTAAGTGCCACTGCAGTTAACTTTTGTGTGGTAGTTGGAAAAAATGTTAATATATTCTAAAATGTTCAGCTCAGCAGTACATTTAGTATTTTTTTTTTTTTGTACCAAATGCCATTTCAAATAATCCAAAAACTTTATGGGCCAAAGTTTTGGAAACCCGAAAAACCGAACTAGCTTTTCGAAACTCTTTGGCCGATAGTGTCGTTTCGGTTAGCGTTGCAAGTATTGAGGCTGGCGGCGATGACCCAAATTTTGTTGCACTGTGATATTTTTCTCTTTTATTTAATAAAAAAATTATTTCCATAAATTTTTTTTCATAAATTATGTTTACTTATTAATGTATACTTATTTAAAATACATACAAATGTCGATAATAATGGACTTTCCTGCATTAATCCTTAAGGTATGTTCAGACCTAACAAATATTTTATGAACAAATCAAAAAAAGCGTGACCAGTAAATTGTTCAAACTTTAGTTTTATTTTTAGCATTTTTTATTGATTCACTTAACCTCTTTTGTAACAAGATAATTGTATAATGAGATTTAGAAATGATGTTTTATCTAGCCAAACGTTTTGCAAAAGCAAAAAATTTTTATTTAAACTAGAGGTCACGTAAAGGACGTGAAATATTTCATAAGTGTGAACATAGCTTTGGTTTACCTTTCTGCGTCGATAGAACGTTATCTTTATCAATAAATAGAAACAAAAATAATCTTCTTTAACAACTGTTAAGCTTCGTACAGACGGTGGTCAGATCTTACAATGTTGTCATTAAAATTGCCTAAAAATGTTTTGCAACTGTGTGAACATTGTCAGGTCGTTTTCATTTGGCAGATGGCAGATGTGTAAAATTAATGCATCTGAAAATAACACCATTGTCAGGAAAATTACAACATTGTAAGATCTGACCACCGTCTGTAGGAAGATTTACTTAAAAACGGAGGCAGTTTTTAATTTCATCTAGTCCATCCGCAACGCAAGGTTACATTTACGTTAGAGTTCCTATTCATATAGTTCATATGTTTTTGTATAAAATTAAAATTTTATTCTAAAGAAAATTATAAAATGAATTTTCATGTTTTTTTAATTTTAGTTTTCTTTGGCCATTTTTTTTTTTAATTCAGGCATTTTTGGCCATCAAGTTCTTGCAACACTGTACATAGTTTTACTTACTTTATTCACAATAATCCAAGATTTTAGATTATTTTCTAAATAACAGAAGCTCATCAACAAAATTTAACGATCTCATTTATTTTAATATTTTATAATCTCTCATCTTAATATAAAACATCAAAATTTTCTTGAAATGTCATTTGAAATTCTACAAATAAATTATTCATTTATATTGCAATTCATTTCCAAACACCTTGATGAACAAAAAAAAAAAAAAAATACACCTTTGAGGAAGAAAAATACCCTTTTTTAACCTTTGAAACATTAAACCCCCCATCAGCAATTGGGGTGATTTTAGACCCCCTTTATCTGGTTTTCATTGGCATTATGTGACTGTGTTTTGTTTTTTTAACCATAATCTACTTGTCTCTGTACATGTATGCTCTCCATGTCTTTTGCCGTTATATAAATGCATACAAATGCAAATGTTTGTTGTAATTTGTAGAGCGATTACTTTCTCTAAACTGTCTAGACACCTTGAGTAAATTTTTTACACATCTTTTTACACACATAAGTGAAATATATTCACACAAACTTCAACACATTAATGGCTGATCCTAAAGGGTAATATAACAGTAGCAAAAACAACAGCAACAAAACCCAAGAAGAAGAAGAAGCATTAATTTTAGACAAACACTCATTTGGGAGGGATTTTTGAAATTGTATACTCAGTTAATTATTGCGTTCTGCAAATTATTATACAAACATTTCCAGAAATTATTCTCTTAGTTTCCTTTCTAATTTTGTTTAGGGGAACACAAATCAACAATGACACATACGTGTCAAGTTTTTAACATTTTCTGTTTTGCAACACTCCCCAATTTTTTGTGGCCTGGGCTTATATTTCCTGGACTTTTTTTTTTTTTTGCTAAGTATTTTCCCTTAAGAACACAACAAACAGAACAAACTTATTCTGGTCTAGTAATTCTTTAAATAAAATTAAGAGTCTTAATGAAACTTTATTTATTTTTGTGTTGGGCCTATTGGCGACTAATTGTGGTCTTAGGTGGGGTGTATGGTACAATCCGGGTAGTGTTTGTGGTGTTGCTGTTAGTGCTTGTGTGTTAAAGTGCGAGCAGTTTATGGTTTTGTAAAAAGATTCGATTGTGCGTAAATATTTAATGCAATTATAACAAAATAAATACGATTTATTTTTTATGTTTTTTTATTTCTACTTTAGTAAATTTAATAAACAAATTTATACAAATTAGGTGTACAGGGTGTGCCAAAATAAACTCAAGATTAAAATGTAAAGCATTTATTTAGAAAAAAATTTTACAGCCATATACAAGCTATTTGACAGCTGTGTTAGATTCCTCACTATCATGCACAGCGAATAAAGTCTGTTGAATTGATTATTAAATATTGGCGATTTTATGCTGGTTTTACGAGCCAAGTTCTAAGTGAAAAGCACATTTTCTCGATTTATTAAAAGAACAAATGCGTCCATCCACAGCGTGCCACAATTTGGTTATTGGCCTCACTTTATGAGGCATCTTAACCATTGGTGAGTTAATATATGCACTTACCAAATGTCGCTGTGTGAGTTAGAAGTCGTTTGCACACACAGGTAGCCATTTCGAATAAATACTCTTTTCAAAGAATATACCTCGCCAGCAGTCAGACTGCCTTGCGCCGTGGGATACTGACTCCCATAGCATCATCAATTTGCAGTTCTAAGGTATAACTTTGAGTTCCATGAGGCCCAACCATGGGTCAGAAAGAACTCTGTTATTCGATAGTTTCTTTGGCGCTTTCAAGTAGCCTTCACTTTTTTACAGTGTATGTGATTCCGAAGAATGCCAGTGCACATCTATACATAACAGAGGTGTCAAAGGTCAATTGCCCCCTATCGGTTCCAGGAATGTCGCTAACCTAATTTGCTCCAGAGGATGTAACACCAGAAGGTCAAATATCCTCAAGATGATCCCTATAACCCCCAGGAGGACACCGCAGCGTGCCACAGTGAGATGGCTTCATATATTTTTGTGCAAAAACAAAGGACTATAATCGATTTGGATAATTATAGACGAATAATTGTGTCTAGCGATTAGGCTTAACCCACATCTGAGCCTTCATACTCCCCTACAGTTCACCGTTCGTTGCGGCTTACACGTTGGTGGCCTTATTTCTTAAGAAATGAAGCCAAAGTACGCGTTACGGCCAAAAGAGATCGTTTCGACAGGCACCATGCTCATGCCATACGCATACCGCAACCATCGGCTTATTGGCGATACATTGATTTGGAGCAATAGGCCTGACAATTGGCCTGCAAAGTCGTACGATTTGACACCTTTGGATTTTTTACTGTGGGGCTGCGGGAAGCCACTGGTTGGTGCCCCGGTAGGCTAGCTAGTAGTGAGCTAGTCTATCAGTCCCGGGGTTGCGGGTTCGATTCCCGCCAGAGACTCTGGTTTCTTTCCTGCAGACAAGCGTAGAGCTTCGCGGGGATTAGCTTAGGGAAAAAAAAAAACAATTTTGATAAATCAGCAACAATCGACGAACCGGAGCACAGTGGGGTGAAACATACGCAAAACGAGGATTAATTCAGGGAACCCTGTAATTTATGACAACAATTTTTTTTTGGATTCTGTATATATTGATTAATAAAAAAAACTTTTGTTTTAAAATTTTAGTGGAATTTTAATTTTGTTTTATTAAATAAACTAAAAACTTTAAAAAAATCAATATAATTTTTTCGAACAATATATTTTTTTTTTTTAAACAAGGCACATTCATTGCTAAAATATGGAATTAAAAATCATCTTCATAATTATCTTCTCCTTCATCAAAATCATAATCTTCATGTTATCATCATCAACATCGAAAATATTTAGCAGAATAAGCAAATCAAGTGCTGTTTGTGGTAAATTTAAATAATATAGTTTTTTTTTATCATAATTTACTAAATCTTTTGTAGCTTTTTCATTTTTGTACCAATCTACGTATTGTTGGGCGCAAAATGTTCATATTAAAATAATCAAATGTCGCATGCAATAAAACATTCACATTTTTAAATCATTGGTTTAAAAAAATAACTTGAAAAGAGCAAAATTGAACAAAATCATAAAATTTTAATGAAGTTTGAACATTCATTTCTTCTTGGTCATTTCTTGACCAATCTGCACTAGCAATCCATGGTTATTTTAGAAATTTTATAACCTTTCACTAAAAGATAAGACATTTTTGAAGATATTTGCATTTCAGTCACATCATCTTTTTTAAAAACACAAATAACGGTTATTTTTGGAATATCTCAAAAACTGTTCTACTTTTGACAAGTCTGACTTCATATTCGGATTCAGGGGAAAATTTAAGATAAAGATTAGCTGTAAGATTTATTTGGGCACGACTTTGTTGAAATTTTGTGACGTAGTGTAATCAATTAAACGAAACAAAACAGAAAAAACAAGTTAATGTGTTTCGCAAAATCTCAAATATTTTCAAATGGGGCAAAAACGGGCAAGATTTTTTTTTATTATGCAAGTTGAAATACCATATTTTAAGAATATATAAAAAGTTTTGCCCAAGTATTCCCAGAAACATTTTGAAAATCAACATTTCCTAAAAAAACTAATTTTTTTGACCAATTTAAAAAAAAAAATTAAAAATACTTCCTCAATATTTTTCTTTACAAAAATTTATTAATAAATTAGTTAAATACCTAAAGTTGATGGATCCATTAAAAAAAAAAATAGTGTTCTCTAAGAAACAATTCTCTCAAATCGCAATTAAAATATGTATCTTGATTTTCACTTTTTAACAAATATTTCCAAATTAAAAAATATTATTCAACTTTGGCAGCGTATAACAAAAAAAGTAAACAACAAAGACCCACAATTTTTGCAGTTATTCGTGTTGAATTTTATCTACTTTTATATGGTACCAAATACTTATACGAAGAACTAACTTTATTTTTTAATTAATCCCCGTTTTTGGTACTGTTCACCCCTCTGTGCGGAGGCCAACATTGTTCGTGTAATTCAAGGCATATAAACAGCAATGCTCTAAAAATAGGACCAAATCTGGAAGTCGAAAATGCACTTCGTATATAACAGCCGCGGTGCGCTGCCCAATAGCTTAATTTAATTTTCAAATACTAATGTCATGTATGGATATTTCGAAAAAACTTTTTTTTTATGAAAATTTTATTTTCTTTATGTTCCGTTTTTAATATTTCAAGTTCTTTCGGCCTTAAAAACACCCTTTATTTTAATCTTAAAGAAAAATTATAAAACAATTCAAACAAATTTAATATTTTAATTGTATATGTTTAATTAAGCTCTTTAAAAAGGTCATATAAAAACAAACAAATTTTGCTTAAAAATGTCAACAAATTCCTTAAATTTCTTAAATAAGTCTTTATAAATCTTTAAAATAAATAAAATAAATTTTGTTAAATTATTTCTTTTTCAAAACAATTTAAACACAAAAGATAAGTATGTAATTGTGAATAAGAATTATTTAAAATATTTAGAAATATTTTTACAAAAGCCAATCAAATCAAACACACACACATACTTGCAACATGTGTCTTTTTTCTAAGTCTGGTAAACATATCATTTTGTAATACGACAACTTAATTTTTAATGAAATTTATAAGCAACAAATTTATACAACAATAACAATTGAAAAAAATAAATGAATTTGTAATCCACCTCTTAAATACAAGCCAACGAGGCAGGCTGGACAGACAGACATTACCCCTTTATTCAATTCAATCAATGTTTATTGTCGTTATTATTATTTTAAATGTTGAAATGTAGGAAACAAACAAAAAAAAAAAAAAAACATTAGAAAATACCAGGCTACATACTCGTTCATAGATTAATGGAAGTTTATGTTGGCTTGTTCCTCCTGGTTATAAGAGACTTGGAGTTGGCTCTAAAGTATTTATATCTTATTTATTTGCCAATACACAGAATTGTGCAAAATGCATATTTTGCTACAAGACAAACAATGTTCATATCCAACCTTTCATGGGCTGCTACGTTTGAGTTGTCAAATAGTGTCAACAATGACACCTTCAACATAATTTCCGTTGCAATATTTTGAAATGGGGGGGGAAAAAACACATTCTATGTACGCTTGAATGATCTGAAAACCACACCCAATTTTTGTTTGCTGATTTCTTTTTGTTGCATACAAATTGCATGAAACCTTTAAAAGGCATAAATTAAAAAAACGCATTGAGCTCTAAAAAAAAAAATTACAAATCACTGTTTAAGTGTGTAAAAGGATTTTAAAGTGCTGGTGTTTCATTTTGTTTTCAGCAAAGAATTCTGTTTTCATTATGGCGTTTATGTTTAACATAAAAAAAATTAATAAAATAATTTGCAATTAAAAAAAAAGAAGAAAAGCTGAACTGTAAACTAAACAGTCAGTCAGATTTTCTCTGCATGTTTAAACCATCATTAATATAGTGGCATAATGAAAATCAAATGGGTTAAAATTTATATCGTTTTTTGAAAGGGTGTGGGAAACCTTAAGGTCTCCGATCAAAATTAGCTTTAAAAAGGGCAATACCTTGACACGTCGATGATAAATTGTCAGGCAGGGCTCTTTTTCTGGTATCGAGGCAGACCAGAGAACCTTTCTTGAACAACTGGAACCAGTAGTCCCTGGTACTACGGTCTCACTCCAGTAATATCCCACTCGCACATGTTCATCCAGTGTTTTTCAACATGTTTGGATAGGCCGACCAAAGGTATTCAAGTTAACCCATTTACGCCCGCTGTGCCAATTTGGGGACACTTCATTATTTCCGGCTTATGACAAAGTTTTTGACATTATTCAATATATGTTTACCTTATTGATAAACTAAAATTTCAGAAATTTCTATAACATCAAAAAATTTTTTTTTTTTTTAAGTGACCGTAGTGCCAAATTGGGTACACCTCTTTAATTCCAAAAAAAAAAAAAAAAAAAAAATTTGTGTTTTTTGTTTATATGTAATGAATTAAATAATAAAATAAACAATATTTTATTTTTTGTCCGGTAGTTTTTGTTTGGGCTTAAATGGGTTAATTCTAAATATTGTTTGTGCTCTCCAAAACCAAAGAAATTGTCGCCTTTAATAAAAAAAAGTAGAGCGAAACAAGTAGACTCCCAAATACACTTGTCAAATGCTTATCATTCAGGCGAATTCAGTCGTGTATGAGTGCTCGCCGTAAAAGCCC
Source organism: Pollenia griseotomentosa (assembly GCA_963931875.1). Taxonomy (NCBI): domain Eukaryota; kingdom Metazoa; phylum Arthropoda; class Insecta; order Diptera; family Polleniidae; genus Pollenia; species Pollenia griseotomentosa. The sequence goes on along the minus strand of OZ007562.1, from coordinate 165,362,486 downwards.
AAAAACACTGATCAAAATACTCATCAAGCATTGTGGTTGTATTAGTGAAAATGTGTTTGTATGTGTCACATCGACGGTGCTAAATGGAAAATATAAATATTTAAATATGACGGCAAATATTACATTCAATTTCGAAAAGATAAAAAAAGTACTCAAGATAAAAGAGTACCAATAGTAGCAACGTTTCCTTATTTAAGGCCCTCAGAATGTACATTTAATGTTTATATAGGCAATCATCTGTATGTATATCAAATTTATCGAAAAGAGAAAAGGTACCAATTTTATCCCATTTTTACGCCTTAAAAAGTACCAATTTTATCTTTTAAAACGTACCCTTTTAACATAATCTTAGTATAATTTATTTGTTAAAAAGAAAAAAGTACCAAAGTACTACATTTTTCCAAGTTTTTACTTCTTTTAAAGTACCTTATATTTGAATCTGGGCCATATGCCATTTATATACTTCATATTTAAGGTAAAACTTTCCTTATCTGAGCTCTTATAATCAGCAAAAAACTCTAGTAATTAAAAAAAAAATAACTAGAAATCTTTGTCGATTTTAATTTTACTCAATTTCGATTTCCAGAATATATAACCGCTCCGGTTTTGATCGGAAATTTTTTACAACTTTGAAAAACTTTTGATATTTTTTTTAATAAAATTTTTAATATTTTAACCAGGCTAAAGTTAATTAAATTTAATTTTCATTAAATTATTTTATGAAGAAAGTAAGTTTTAAATTAATTAAAATTTATTGATATTTTTCATTCTTGACTTCTTCGGGAATCGAACCCACGTTCAAGTACAGGTTGATTTGACACGTTTCAAAAGTTACCACACTTATCTCTTCAGAGATCTTTGCCCCTTAACACTCACAACCATTGATGATGGTTGGCAGTTAATAGACAAATATCAAGCTTTAAACCAAATGGTATTTTTACTTTGATAGATCGCAATTTTGTGAAAAAAATGTGAACACACAAACTAACTTTTAAAAACTTTTATAACTCCAAATTTTTTTTAACTTTTACTTTTTTTCCAACATTTAGTTGGACATTTCAGTTATCCTTTTAATAAAATATAGTAAAACACTATGGAAACAACCATCCATCTATATTAATATTGATCCATAAATAAGCATATAAAAGCTTACAAGCTGCATATAAATATAAAGTATAAAGTTTAAAGTTTTACCTCCGTTTACTTTTTTTTATTGTATTTTCTGTTGTTTTTAACCCAGCGGGGCGTATGAAAAAAATGAATTATCAACAAATTCGATGAAGATGAACATGAACATGTATTGTACGTTAAAGTTCTGATGTTGCCACAAACAACAGCAACGTCACACTCACAGAAAGTCAAAGAGACAGACAGCATATTTGAAAACGGGGCGCAAATAATTTGCAAAGAGTACGAGAAACCTCCTTGATTATGTTCGTATAACATATGTAAAGACATGTGCATATAATATACTAATCATATACATACGTATTCATAATAATAATAATAATGTAATGTATATGAAGTAATTATTATGTGAATTTATAAATATAGATGGATTATTTACGAACAGATGTACAGTGGGCTTTAAAGTAGGTAAAGGATAGCAAAGGGCAAAAAATCCTTAAAATGTTTCCTTACATATCCTCAGTGGAACTGACTGTTGGCAGCTGTGGAAAAGATTTAAATGAGCTCTCGTCTAATGGCCTTATTTAAGGTGGATCTTAGCCAGTGTTGTCACCCAAAGCATTTACCAGTTTAAACACGCAGCAATTTGACTTCTAATCCAGCAAGGCTATACATTTGCCCTTCATTGAGGAGCTGTAGCTATCTAACCTAAGCTGATTTTGGAAATTTGCTAGCAGCATCTCTTGAGTAGCAACATCACCAAGGGATGGTGAAAAATAAATTCTTTGGTAGGAGGATCTTCCTTCCTTCATGTGACTTTGGATTTAAATCTCAACCACTGCGTGATCCCCAAAAGTATCTTTTGAACAGAAAACCAAAACTCCACGCAAGGATAATCTTCCTGAAAAACAGAAAGTATTTCCCAGAAGAAACATACTTTCGGAATCCTCAACCAATAGTCATTCTGGTGCCCTGCTACCAGAGGCTTCACACTGCCGTGGTACCAGATAGAATCTTTGGTCAACCGCGATCGCAAGAGATCATATCGAGAGAGATGTATTAATTATGCGCTACGCAATAAGACATACAGAAATGCAGTAAAGTAAGTGAAAGAACTCTCAACAGCTTTTAGAAAAAATATAACATTTCAAGTGCTACGGCATTCCCTTACTACGAAGGAGGTTTGTAAGGGAGAATACTTAAAAATAACTGTATCAAAACATTCAGTGTGTAAAGCTGATCGTTACAGCCAACATTTTTTTTTATGCGCTGAATAATGCGCTTTATGTGTCAAAAATGTATAATTTCAAAGTGGGAACTCGCCATATACCTATAAAATTAATGTCTTCCGTAAGCGAGATGGTAAGCGCAACTCTTACATTTCTCCCTTACAAACCTGCTTCGCTCGAAGCACAATTTTTTTTTGGGTACTGTGAAATCTTCTTTGTAAAAAAAAATATAAAAATTATTTTTCTAGTGTTCTTTTCTTTCAAATTAGTTACGATTTTTCATTTTCAGTAACCACTGTTCTCTGTACACACTCACTGAATTTCCCTTGCAATTTCTGTTGTCTCCAGTAACTTTTTAAGTACTTTAATCTTAAAACACAACAACATTTTTTTTGTTCATACTTGTACTGCATTTAAACCTACAACAGGCATAAATTAACATTTTCATTAAATTGTTGTTTCTTTCGTGTCAATTTTCTTTGTTTTTACTTAAACAACATATTTTTCTTTTTCCTTCATGTATTTAAAAATTTAATCTTTTTATGTTGTCTGTGTCAAAGGAATAATGGGCGTAACTTAAAAGCGGCATAAATTTTATATAAAATGTGGCCAAAAATCACACCATCAACAACAACCGAAAAATAAGATAAAAATTAATAATTAAATTCATACATCGGCAAAAGTACAGAAAAAAAGCCAAAGAGTTGTTTTAACACACATTTTAAATAACTTAATTAAGACATAATACGAGTATTTTTATACACAGCAGAGTTCTTTACGACATTTAAAAGTTTTTTTTTTTTTTTTGAAGTGGTTGACTGTTATTGGCCTTAAGTTGAATGTCGGTTTTCTGATTTTTACCAAAAATAATTTTAAAATTATTTACGCCCACCCCCCTTTGTTTTATCGGCATAAATATTTTTTGTTTAAAATATTTTTTTGGAATTATTATTAAAACTTCAAGTTTTAATAACTTTATTATCATGAATAAGGGGGGCGCTACTGTAAAATAAGGTATGTTTGGTTAAAGGCATTTATTTGTAAATTTTAATTAAATATTTCACGGTTCATATTATAAAAGTTGTCTAAAATTGTCTTTAACATTTTTGTTCGTGTCCACACATTTCAATTTCTTTTAATGCAATTCTTTTTGTATTTTTTTGATATTTCTAAACAAAAAGTAAATCGAGTTGGTTAAAAAATTAGTAAAAGAAATTATGAAAAGTTAAGGCGACCGTACACGACATGTTTTTGTCATCTGACATGTCAAATTTTCCACTGCAAAACACATACATGTCGTGTGTTACCTTTTTAACTTTGCTTCTGTAAAAGTCAGACGCAAAGTCATCTGACAAAATTTCAATAAGAGCGTGCTCTATTTTCTTCTGACAAACCATCTGACATCAGTAAGCTATGCCGGCAAGAAACCGGCAGCGGCGTCCACTATTGACGGAATCATTAGCCGGCTGAAGTTAATTTTTTACAATACCGAGATATGTTTGATCATCTTACCATTGAATAGAAATTATGTAAATATATATATAAAAACCGTTTTATTATAAAATCCTAAATTGGTATCTTTGAATTAAAAGAAAAAAATGTTAAGATGGCTGAACTATTTTACGGCGCAAATAAAACTTTTCATGGCGGCAGCAAGTTATTTTGAAACCGAGCACTACTTTCGTTTCTGCAATAACAATGCGAAAAAAACAGAGACAATGTCAGAAGCAAATAACATGTACGTTTGTGACCGAATATTATAAAGCTTATGTAAAACAGCGATTTTGACAGACATGCACAATTACATGTGACTTGAAAATTTGACATGTCAGATGACAAAAACATGTCGTCTATATGCGCCTTTAGAGAAAATGTGTAAATATCACATGCAACTTTCAGTTGATAATAGCTGTGTTCATTTACTAAAAATTGTTACAAATTTGTATTGAAAAACAACATCGAATTTGCCAGTGCACTTAGACATCGATTATACGAGATCAGCGTTGCCACGACAAAACAAAATTTTTAAACAAAATGTAACGAAAAAGTAACCCAAAATTTCTATGTTGTAAAAATACTATTTTATTTGTACTTCAGTTAAAAATATCTGTGTTTGTGTGCACCTTATAGACGTCTAAGCCTCTAGATAGATTTTTATAAAATTTTAACAATACATTTCTTGAAATTTTTTGTGGACGTGACAACTCTGATACAAAATTTAACACTAATTTTCGGCTGTTTGAAAAACTGCATAAGCTGTTAAACTTAAATATATTTACAAACCATGACATGTTTCGATCGCAACTAGGGTTTTTTCCCGGGATTTCCCTTCCCGGGAATTCCCGGGAATTTCAATTATTTTTTTCCCCGTTTTCCCGGGATTTTTCTTGCGGGATCCCGGGAAATAAAAAATTCCTCATAATTTCAGAAAATAGCTATTTATACTTTGAAATTTAGTTTTCTATTCTCTAAAAATTAGCATCTGTGGATGGGTTGTGGATTAGATCAATTACAAGAAGTGAGTCTCCTGATGCAATAAATCTACTAAAAGCAGAATGGGCAGTGCAACAGTTGATAATTATTACATTTAGTGAAGTGAAGAGTTAATAAAGTACATTAATTCAAAATAAGATGCAGGCAGTAAAGTTTCATTGTCCATGAACAAGTCTTAAAAATAGGAGATACCTAAACATATCGCTCCTTTATTGCAACATAGTCACATCTACAAAAACAAACGATCTTGGCAAAATGCGATTAAAGTTTTCAAAATGTACCGACTTAAAGATATATTTTGCTATAACTTCGGTTCAGTTTGAGATATGACTATGATGCAATGAAGGAGCGATATGTTTATTAGGTGATAAACACAAATTCCCAATTTCAATTTCAATTTGTGTTGGTTTATATACCCGTGAAGTGCGGGGAAACCGAAATAAAATAACATTTTGGAAACTCGTGTAAGATACTACAACATACAACTTGAAAAACACATTGTTCTAAAGATTACAAATGGACCTATTGAAATGAAAAGGTTTGTAAGAAGCAGTCCGGTGATGCTATTTTTGCATCAACCTTGACATACATTTGACATTTGACGTTTTTTATAAAAAAGAAAAAATTGCATCTGATTGTGAATCCGAAGCATGCTACAACGGTGCACTTTTAACTATTTGTCCAACCTCGGTAAAAAATGAACGAAGTTTTTCGGAAACATGATAATTAGTAAATTAAATCTGGAATATACTTCCTAAACCGTTAAAAAAATAAAATATTTTAACTATTTTATTAATTAACTTTTTGATCTCATATCTTGAGTACCTTGATTTTAATTTTGTTTTTATTATTGTTTTATGAATTAAATTATTATTATGCTCTGGATAAAAGATAAAAAAATAACATAAACATAACAATTATGTTATTTTTTTATCTTTTATCCAGAGCATAATAATGCTGAATAAAAGCATAATAATAGGGAATAAAGGCGTGAGGTGATAATAGTATTGAACCATTTCTTTTACTTTCTTTGTAAACAAGTTCCCTTACGTTTTTTTTATAAAACTTCGATCTATCAAAGGTTAAAATACAATTTGGTTTAAGGATTGATGTTTGACTATTGACGTCAGCAGTCGTCGATGGCTGCGAGTGTAAAACGCCAAATCCATTTGAGAAGATCGAGTGGTTGCGATCGAAACATGTCATGGTAACCTGCCGGCCGCGGTTCGAATCACGGCCACGGTCAGAAATGAAAGATTATCAATAACAATTTTAATTAATTTTCATATTGTAAAATTCCTTTCTTCATAAAAATAATTCAATGAAAATTAAATTTAATGAACTTAAGCCTAATTAAAATATTAAGAATTTGGATTAAACACCATAAATAGTTCAACAAAATAACCACAATACTAATTATATTTACAAACATTACCAGGTGTTATATTCTCTCGGTAGGAGGAGGGAAAATGTTAACCCTCCCCCCAAAAAAAAAATTAAAATTTTTTATCGTTTACATGAAAAAATATATGCCTGTATTCAAAATTTTTTTTTAATTAAATAAAGCTTTAAAGAAAAAATTTATTATGAGAATTGTCCTTAAAAAATGTTTGTTAAATTTAATAATCGTTAATGAATACGGGGGATAAAATGTAAGTTTTAAACTATCCGAGTAGAAATTAGGTTTCCATCTGCCATACCAGAATAAAAACTGCGCTTGTAGAAGTCGGACCAAAGTTACCTCCTATTCAAAGTGTTAGTGTTATTTTTGATTTAATTAAGGTTTACAAAACAAATTTAGTATGAAAATTTTTCTTAATAAAGGTTTGTTAAATTCAAAAATCGTTTATTAATACGGGGGTAAGTGTTTAGAAATTTTATTGAAAAATCAATTTAAGCTAGATCTTTTAAGCTTCGTTCACAATAGCAGCAACATTTTCATATATTTTTTTCGCGACCACACACATTTTAAATAAAGAAACTGGTTGCAAATATTGCCCAGAACTATATTACCTATTTATTATTATTTGTTGAAACATTTTGCAAAAATTTTATTTCAAAACTAAATAAAATTATAATTATAAGTGTTGATCGACCTTTTTTGATTACTCTAAATAGTTTATATAGTTGCAGGCTTTCAAGGTCATTAATTTAATGTAAATAAAAGATTATTTATTTCATTTCCAACTTCTTCAGGTATTGAGTATAAATAAAATTATTATAAACGTTATTTTCAATTTCACACAAATTGTTGCTAAAGTTGAAGTTGACTCAAATTTTTTAAAAAACTTTAGTTACATTTTTGCTTAAAAAATGAAAGGAAAATATATGAAATACTTTGGGAGGAAATTAGATAGAAGAAAAAACGAAATTGTTGCTCTGATTGTGAACAAAGCTTTAAACAAAAGCTATTAACTTTCTTCGTACTTAAAGGTTAAAAGTTTTTTTTCGGTAAGAGCAGGGGACACTTTAGCGCCTCCTTCCAAACAAATGAATTAATTTAAATCTTTTATTAAGAAAAATATTACAGCTGAAGCTTTTATCTAATTGTATTTTGTATTTTTATAGTATTGGCGGAATAGGAGCAAAAGAAAGGAACGCTTTATAGAAAAAGTTGGTGTTTTCAAACTGACTAAGTGTCTATTAAAGCGAGAGTTTTTAAAATTTATGGTAACCGTTGTAGTTTGAAGGTAAATAATTTAACAAAATATGGATCCGCTAAGGGCGAGGGACGCTTCTTACAAAGCGTAATAGCCTTTTCACACTTGTCAACATTTAACATTTAACATCAATTTGCGAAGATGTTGGAATTTTCCCATAAGAAATACATAGGGCTAAAAATCAAAATTTTTCAACATCTTTACAGAATGTTACTATCTCATTTTGTTCCCTTTTACATTTTTCGATTCTTTTAGTGTCATCACTAGATAAGTGGCAATAAATTCTATTATTATTGTGGCATCACTGACAAAATGGAAGTTGCTTTGAAAGCAGCGCTACCATTTCTCAAGTTTTTACTTTTTTGCAAGCCTTATTTTGCTTAATTTTGCTTAAATTATTAAACAAAATGAATGAGAAAAACATTTTGGTGTTATCTTTTAGAATGTTGGCACTTTTGTAGAAAAAAAGTATTTAAAAAAAATAAAAGTTTTTTTTTTCAGAAATGGTGACATTTTTTACTAATGGTAGATGTTAGATGTTTCAAGTGTGAACGCGTATTTCACATTTTCAACATCTTCCATGCGTTCCTCCGAAATGTATGCAAGTGTACAAAGGGTATAACAGACATTAGTCTTAAACAAGGTAAATTTTCCTTATCGATTTTTTTTTGAAAACTGTAACAAACAGTTCAAGTGTTTAATTTCAGGTTTCATAATTTTCAGAATTAATGGTTTAATCAAGCTCAAAAAAAAAACTACCAAAACAAAAAAATATTGGTTATATATGTTCATAAAAATGTAACCAAAATGTTTAGAAAAATGTAACCAAAATGAAAAAAGTACACAAGTACACATTAAAAAAAGTAACCAATTTTGGTTAAAAGTAACCAATACAGCAACGCTGTCCGTGGTTTGATTTAAAGGCAGCGTCAGTTATATGCAAAATAAAAACATTTTTATTAATTAATTAATTACCGACATTACTCGTCAAATTAAAATTTAAGTAATGTCATTTATAAATTTAATAATTAAAATTTATTTCTTTTACTTATGTTTTATTTATACATTACATTAAAAGTACGTAAAAATACAATTAAAAAATGTTTCTAATATGTTATTAATAAAATGTTTAAAAAGATGTTCCCCTGAGGAAGTCAACAAAAAATTGACGAGACGTTGGGAAAAATGTAATTAAATGTGTTTTTTATTTACAAAGAAAAAAATTTAGGCCCAATTAGTTTACTTGTAAGCATATCTAAAACATCGAAACAAATTATAGTTGTTGAAAGATTACAAGCAAAACTGATTAGTTAATATATTTAATATAATCAAAAATTTGTTCTTTTAATAATATGAAAAAATATGTTTGTATTTTAAAAAATTTTTAAACGGCTGCATTCAAAATTTCAAAACCACAAAACTCTTTCAAACGCGTCGCTGCAATAAACAAAAAAATCAACAATATAGTTATTCGAATTCCCTTGTTTATTATCCTCTAATTAATTTAGTTTTTTATCTAAATCTTTTATGTTTTTTTTTTATCAAATTGTATCTCCAAAAACTAATTTATTTAATTTTTTTTTTTAATGTAGCAGTTAGAAAAAACGCATTTAATTTTTTTTTTATGTTTATTTAAACGTTAAATGTTTTCATATCAAACTAGTTTATATATTTACATTTTAATTAATGTAATTTGTCCCTTTTTTTGGTTAAGTCCTGCGTATCCTTTCAATTTCCATTATTTATAAAGGCAGACTAAAAAATTATTTGCACAAAAAAAAAAAAAAAAAAAAAAAAATACAAATTATGTGGGCAAATTTTGTATAAGTTTTATATAGAATTTTATTTAGAAAATTCATAAATAGTTTTATTTTATAAACATTTTTAATATCTATAATTTTTTTTTATTATATTTGAAAATATTTCGCATAATCCTAATGTAAATATATGCATAAATAATAAATAGTATCATTATTTTTGCTAGTAATTGTTAAAACATGTATGTAGTATTTGTTATTAGGATTTCTATTTAGAAAATAACAGTGAAACAGGGATATAATAAATGGCAGATTATGAAATTGGATGCATAACCTTAAAAAGGCGTGACATGGTTTGTGTCTGTAATAAGGGATTTTTAAAGTGTAAACAACTTTCATCAATTCTCGCTTCGTCATTGAACGAATTCGTGTAAACAACAAAGTTCTGAGTTGATACAGTCGAAGCATTAATCCATGAAGTTTATTGCAAAACTCAATAAAAATTATCGCAAAAAATTAAGCAACAAGCAGCAGTGTTTCTGCAGAAGCAAACAAAATTTTATACCACGACAGTTAAAGCCAAAAGACCATATCATGCCCAAAATCAAGCTATAAATAGCAAGTAGCCGCGAGATTACAACAATTGTACAATAAAACAAACAACAGGGCTTTTTATTGTTTTTATGTGATACGAACTGTCAAACAGCAAATTGGTTGATAAGAGACAAAAAATACAAAAGATAAAGACAAACAACTTGTTTACTATAAAACATTTGACAGTTCGTATCGCAAAACAAGCAAATAAAAAATAAACAGCTGGCTTTCCGAAACTACCTGCTATAAATATAACTTGGCCCAAAATGTAGCTTGGACGCAGGGCTGCCAAATAAATTTGTGAGGAAATCGTCAATTTCCCGAGAAAAAATAAAAAAATCGTCTTTCACGATTCGAAAAATCGGACAATTTACAATTTATTTTTTTTTTTTTAGCAATTTTTGTTCGATTTTTATAAAAAAAGCACAGCGAAAGACGCTTCTTCAATCGTTGTGAGAATCGTTAAAGACGTGGGTAAAGATTATCTAACGAGTCTTTCATATCAAGAATCGTATGAGACTCATGTTAATATTATCTTACAACTAGTGAAATGTTCGCCGTATAATTGTTGAATATATGATTGATACAGAGAGTCAGTCGTAAAAGTTCATTCGATGATGGTTTGACGAAAGATATACAAAGAGCAACATTGTTGGTTTTGTACTCTAAAAATAATCATTTAAAGATTTTCTTAAGACTTGCATTTTCTAGTTTTTGAATAGAGCGCCCTCAACGCTTTGTAATTGGAAAAACCGATTTTGACATAATGGCAATTTAGCTAAATTTTAGTCATTCTAGTGTTTTTATCTATATTTTTAATTATGATTAGTGGGTCTTATTAAACAAGAAAGCTATCACTACTGTTCGTGACACAACGTTGACGCTCTTGCTTTGGTATGGCATATCAGCATAAAAGCTAAGCGAAAGAAAACGTTCCGCCTTCCGCGCTTGTTAAGGTACGGCTGTTAAACATTACAAGATTGAAATACGAACGTGTCAGAAAAAAAATCGTCACTTTTTAGAAAAAAAATCAGCAAATCGGCACTTTGCTAATTTCGGAACAAAAAATCGTTAAAATGACTATAAGTCCTCAAATCTGGCAGCCCTTCCTGGACGCTTTGAATTATAAGGAATGCATTACAAGAAGCTAAGCTCTGTATTTTTGAGCTGCTGAAATCGAGCCAGATGAACACAGGAGAATATTAAAAAGACAATCACTCCTATCGTGAATAACAAGTGGAATTCTCAGTTCTCAGTGAATGTAAAAAAAGACGACAGATTAAAAAAAAATTAAAAATCCATGAAAATTTTGTTCAAATATATACACATACATATGGGCATTTCCCTAGAATGGTCTACCCGGATGAAAAAATAAAATGTTGATAATCATCGTATTTTATTGCTTACTAAATATTATAAAAGGTTTCATAGCATATCTCAGCTATTTTGCTTGAGGAAATTGCGCTGGAAGCTGGAAAATTTTATATTTTCTACTTCTAAAGACATTTTTATCTACTTACTTTACATGCATTACAATGAATTGAAAAAAGGAGTATTAAGTTTTTTTTGTTAAGGAAATTTGAAGATATTTATGGGGAAATGCATGGTGATAATTAGGGCAACCAAAAAAAAGCAAATGCTTATTTTTTGGTTTACAAGATAGAAAGATTTTGATTGAACACAAATTTCGATCATAAAAAAACAAAGAAAAAAAAGCTATATTTGTTAGGGCTTTTTTTGTTATTTTGCCATTTCAATATAATTTTTCATTTTTTTCATACAAAAAAAAACTTATTTAATAAAATTTTGTAAAAATCGTTATTATTATTTTTTTTTATGTGCAACTTTTTTTTATAAATATGTACTAAAAAATCAACCATTTCTGTGCTGTAACATGCACAACATATCATCCCAAAACCTATATTATCTCTGTATGTTGTTATAGCTACACTAAAGGCCAGTTTACACGGTAATACAATGTATTACGACATTGCAAAAAATTATTTAGAATGAGAAAAATCTTATCATGTAAAAGCAAAATGTATTGAGTAAGAGAGAATACGAATACAAAATCTGACAACCGGTCGGTAAATGCTTTTTTTCTAAACCATTTTAGAAACTTATGTATTCTGATCACACCAGAGGTGTACTTTAACGGAGTATATTGAAGGTGGTAGCATTTTTATACAATTACAAAAACAACTAAAATCAACTCAGGAAATTTTCATGTTGTTTTTGTAAAAATTTAAAACTGCAACCATCTGTTTTTTTGTTATTATTTTTGATTTTACTTATATCATCCGTGTAAACATGAATTATACTTACAAAAGATTTTTATTTTTTTCTTTTAAACACGGAGAGAATTTCATAATATTTTGATTCTACAAAGTCGTAATACATTGTATAACCGTGTAAACTGGCCTTTAAGAGTGCTGATGTGAGAAACACCTTAAAATATTGGTCCTAAGGTATACCGACCAACTCAGAATCACTTTCTGAGTCGATCTAACGATGTCCGTCCGGCTGGCTGGCTGTCCATGTAACCTAGTGCGCAAAGTACAGGTCGCAATTTTAAAGATAATTTAATGAAATTTGGTACGTGGGCTCTAGTTGGCACAAGGGCGAATCGGTCCATAATTTAATATAGCCTCAATACAAGCTGCTGCTCGGAAGAGGGTATAGCCCTCTAATTTTAATGCAATTTAAGACATATGTAGATAGATCCATATTTATGTGGACACGTAAGGTATGCATTTTTTAAAAAATAGGACCACGAGTGGAGATAGGGTCAATTAATGAAATGAAATTTAAAACATAGTTATATCCCTATTCATATAGCCATACACTCTCGAAACGTGTTTTAAATACTGTGGTGTTGGGTATCATACGGTCGGGATAGACCGACTATACTTTCTTACTTGATTTTTATGCAACTCTTTCTTAGCGGTACTGTAACGTACTTTTTATAGTGTTGTGTATAATTTGTATATGTTTATGTTTTTAGTATTAAGCCTTTTTAACAACTTATTTTATAATTTGCTTGTTTAAGTTCTTTTCTCTCCAAAATTCCATTCCTCAGTCTGTAACGTCTTTTACCATCATACTTTGTAACGTCTTATTTCTTTTTAAATATAGTTTTTGTATAAAGTAACGTTTGCTAGTTCCCCTTCTCTCTGTTTTTGGAATAGGAACGTCTTATTTTTTGCTTTTTTAATATAGTTTTAGCTATTTAGAATTTCTCTGTATATCAAATATTGTTAATTTCTGCAAATTTTGGGGTTTTACACGAAGTTGTAACAAATTTGGAAACAAAAAAATCTTTCATTTGTTTTCAAAGTGAACATAGTTACGGACCGTAAAAAAAATGTCCCGTGTTCCAGGAGATATAGGAGACAAAGTTAATACAAAATTTAAATCAGTTTCATTAAAAAATGAAGGATTTTCGGTATTAAAAGATATTGGTGATATTTTGGGATGCAAGCTTTTTCTATGTACAAGAACTTGCTGACTTCAAACAGACATAGTTTTCCTTTTGAAAATTTATTGCATCAACTTATAATTTACTACAACAACGAATTAAGTGAAAAATAAACCAGTTAAAATTGCTTTTTTTTTAATTTTAACAGCTTATTTTCATATGTTTAAACGCTTTTTGAAGAGCCTAGAGGCTCAGTTAGTCTTTACTTTCTGTTCTGTTACGAATCAGCTGATTTGTTTTTGTTATTAAGAAACCTGTGAAATTGATTAGTTTTTCTGTTCTGTTGCGGTTCAGTTTGTTAAAATCGAAAACTTGTTAAGTAATTGTAAGTGACAGCAAAATAAATAATAAAAAATACATTTTTATATTGAAATAAACTATTTTTTGATTTTAAGAATTCATAAAATTTAATTTCTTCAAATTTATGTGCATTAAATTTATTGGAATAAAACAATGGACGGTGCAAAACTAATAAAATTGTCATAAATGGCTGATAAGTTGCTACAGAAAAAGTAACTGCAACCATTTCGTAACAGAATGGCACGGAACAGAACAGAAACGGAAAGTAAAGACTAAATGAGCCTTAAAACTGTTTTTTTTAGTGCTTTTTTTTGGTTGCCCTTGTGATAATAATAAAAAAACATATGGAAAAATCGTACGTTCGCGACCGGTATAGTGCCAATTTAACAAAAACCAAGAGAGATATTTTATTTTGTAAATATGTACTGGATGGAGACCTACATTAATACACTTTTAAAATAAATTAACCACTTTTGAATATTCCGTTCCATTATTTTAGTTTGAAAACAGGCAGTTAAACGATTAAATCCAAATGATCTCTTTTAAATTTATGGTTTAAAAATTTTTCGCATTTAATTCATTATTCCCCAATTCTGCTGTTTTTTTAACATTTTATTATTTTATTTAGACTACATGTTATTTTAACCATATTTAGTTGTTTTTTTTTCTATCTCTGGTGAACATAAATGTTGCAAATATTGGCTTAAATAATTAATTCTAGTTATTATTTTCTCATCTTTTTTTTTCTTGTTCAGATAATTTTATTATTATGCGTTTTTTTGTTGGACACATTGAAATTATCCGACGAAAATAGTTTAAATAATTAAATAAAATTTTTGACATTTAATAATTGTATTTAATTCAAAAACAATTTATTTTTAGAAAAAAAAAAAATTAGGAAATATTTAAACGGTAAATAAAACCAGCGTTTGATAGTAGACGGTGAAAATTGGAAAAGTAATGTAGATTTTTTAAAAAGAAATTTCCGAAAATTTTTGTAATCAAATCAGGTTAAAGGTCAAATTTATTATTTAAAAAAAAAAGCCTTAAAACCTATTAAGGTTTTCTGTTAAACTAAAAACAGAATTATTTTATACTAGCTGGCCCGGCAAACGTTGTTCTGCCAAATAATTTATTTCTTTCAGATGTTACAGTGTATGCATGCCAAATTAAAGAAAACCGCTTGATAAGTTAAAAAGATATTGGGAGGGGGAGCTTTTACCGCTTTTGCCATATTTCACGCCCTAAATAATAAAAAATATAGGCTATAATTCCTTCCAGATGTTACACTATTTGCCTGCCAAATTTCAAGAAAATTGGTTGATTATTTAAGAAGATATAAGGAGGGGGAGATTTTACCCCGTTTGTCCTATTTCGTGCCCTATTACTTATTTCCTTTCTGATGTTACAGTATCTGCATGTCAAATTTTAAGAAAACCGGTTGATTAGTTAAGAAGATATAGGAAGGAGGAGCTTTTACCTCCTTTATCCCTTTTTATCAAATTTTAAGAAAACCGGTTGATTAGATAAGAAGATAAACTACAAGAAAAACTACTCGTGGCCCATAAACACAAAAAAAAAACTAAATATTGCGCCATCTGTCTGACGAACTTCAAACTACACAGAAACACTACTCACGGCCCATAGAGCATGCATATAAAATTTGGTCATAATCGGTCCAGTAGTTTTTGAGTTTAGCGATCACGAACATACACGTAATTTTTATATATGGAGAGATTCAAAATTATTCTAAAACTACACTTAAAAATAAATTTTACCCTAAAATACCCTTGGGACCTAAATGACCCCCTAAGAACCCTTTTTTAAATATTATCTTTTTGTTTTCTAAACTCTGTTCTTAATAAATTAAAGGGAAAATTTGCCTTCTAGTGCAAAAGGGGGACATAAATTATTTAATATAACCAATTTTGTAGCATTTATTAAGGGCAACTCAAATCCTTAAATTGTGTTACATTTTTTCAAATCACGGAAGTACTTTAATCATTGCCATTTATGTAATTCTCATTCAATGTAGGTTTTAATCAACTCCACTTTAATATTTTTAATTTAAAAGCGCAAAGAATACAAACGAAATTCAAAGAAATATTTCATTTCGAAAGCAGTAACCAAATAAGCTGTGGAATATGTAACATATGTTTGGTTTTGTGGGCCAACAATATTAGAAAAGAACACGTAGTGCGCCTACCATATTACATTACATTTTAGAAAAGAAAACGAAGAAAGGCTGTTGCCAAGAAAAGAAATTGCTTAAAATCATTGCAAAAAGTTTTGCCCAAAAACCAGAAAAGAAATATTTTACAATCTGTAAAAGTGATAATCAAAGACCAATTTAACCTAAGGATGACATAAGGTTTCGATAGGTTACGATATTTTTAAATATTTTCTATATGAATTTTCAATTTTTGTAATTAATAAAAATTTGGCCCTTATGAACCATATGGGACCTAAATGACCCATTATTTGAGGTCTTCAAAAATATTATATTTAAACTTAGAAAATAACTGTTTAAGGGTTTGCTCACAATGTTAGCAACATTTTTACTTGGTGTTCACAATTAAGCAACCATTTTTTTTACAGCCACACACATTTTCAATTAAGAAAATTTTTGCAAATTTTGCCCAGAACAATATTACGTAATCTTTCTTAATTTTTAAATCATTTTGTAAAAATTTGCATTCAAAACTAATTAAAATTAATATAAACGTAATTAGCTGACTTAATTAAAAAAAAAGAAATTAGTTATATTTTTGTTTAAAAACGAAAGGAAAATATATGAAATACTTTGGGAAGAAATAAGATAGAAGAACAAACAAAATGTTTGCGACTATTGAGAACGAAGCTTAAAAATGCATAAAAGTGACATTAAAAAATCATTTTAACTAAAATGACTCCAAGCAAAACATTTTTTGAAATTCTCTCTCTTTTAGATATCAAAACTATCTTAATGAATAAAGCTAATTCAATAAAAAATTACCCAATTTTTTAGTTATTAGATAATGTTGCTCTTAAACTAAGAAAATAAATATTTAACCGGATCTAAAAGAGACATTTAAGATTCAAATTAATCCCAAGATGGCAGGCACTGAGATCAAAAATACCCCACATAATTTTTTTAATATTTTTCTATTTGATTTCAAAACTCAAATTAGACGTCACATAACCATAACCAAACAAAAAATGCAAATATTGCACAGAATTCTATAAAAATTTAATAAAATTTGCTATAATATTGTGAATTTAATATCAGTTAACTTAATTAAAAAAAAAAAAAATCGGCTCTAAAATATTATCATTTAATTGCTAATATTATTACTAGGGATGGGATTTTCATGCACTAAAAACTCCAAAATATGCATCAAAAAAATAGAAAATATGCACTAAAAACTAGAACATTTTCAATAAAAAAGCGTTTGTTTTTCTGATTTTTTTTTAAAACAAAAAAATAAAAAATTCTATAGGTATTGATGTTTTTATTCTTTTGTTATTCAAAGGTAAAATATTTTTTAAAACTTAATTTAAATAACTATAAGTAAAAACTTTTTTATACTATCAAAAGTTAACCTTTGTCTGTTAAAAATCTCATGTACATGGAAAATGATCTCTCAACATCTACCGAAGTTGAAGAATACTTGAAAGATGCCAATTCATTTTGCGATTATTAATTTTCTAATTCAGATCCCACATTTGATTCAAGACCAAAAATAGTTGAAATTTGTTTTATTTTCTGAAATACTATATTTTTTTTTTAAACGATTTGGATTTTTTTTTTATTTGTCTTGCTATTCTTCCTTTCATATTGTTAATTTTACTTTCTGCCAATCAAATTACTTGAGTTGACTATTAAGTGAACTAAGTCCATCCAATTTAGTTATAGTTTCACCAATATATCCGAAGTGGGAAAATACAAATGCTAATTGACTTTTGTTGTTAATGAAATTTAATGTTTCTTTTACTTTACGGTAGCAACAAGTTCTTCAGTACCATCCTTAAATTGCTCAAAGTTTTTTGAATAGTATTCTAGAGCATCTTAATACTGGCTCCGGGTGTAATGGATACATTCCATTAAAAATTGCAAATCGTGAAGGAGTCTTTAAAAATATTTTTTCCCGTATGAAGCCAATAAATCAATTTTACCGAAAAGGCTTCTAATTTGCTTTACAACTTGGTGTAACCCATGTGCCAAGCAAGTAACATGCAACAGTTTTCGATTAATTGCTTTAGGCCAATTGGCATCCGTAACCATGTAAGATGCTGCAACTCTTAAAAATTGAAGGATCTTTTGACCAAATCTTAAAAATCTTGTATTTTAAGCGGAGATCCAAAAATAATTTTTTAATTGATTTTAAAAATTTTTTTTTTTTTATACAATTTCAAAATTTGTTTAAAAAATTTTTTTTATAATTTGGAAATTTAAAAAAATATATCACTCACAAATTTTAAAATATGCCAAAATATGCATTTAAAACCAAAATATGCAAAAATATGCATTTTCACCAAAATATGCAACAATATGCAAAAACAAATCGAAGCCGTTTTAACGCAAATTTAATGATTCGGAAAGATAATTGGTCGACATCGATCTTAGACTATCGACAAAAAACATGCATTTGCATGGAAATCGCATTCCTAATTATTACTATGGCATCTTCACGTTTAAAAGTATTTACACATAGGCAAGTATTTTTCCGATTTTTCAGGAAGTTATTACAAAACTACTTTTTGCTTATCTTATTTCAATGTGCAGCAACATTTGGAATAAAAACTTAAATTTATTTCCAATCTGTGACAAAAGGAATATTTAGGAATAAAAGATTAAAAACAATTTCTAACCGCAGAAAAGTGATAATTATATTAGAATTGAATTTTCAAATTCTCTCCTCCGAACCTAAGAAATTAGACTTAAGAACTAATTCCTTAATGCCAAAGATTATAAGATGCCCCGGTATACCAGTTGGCAGTAAGCAAGTCTATCAGTGCGAGGGTTGCTTCTCTGGTCTGATTCACTACAACAGGCTGAAGGTCTTGACTGCTATTGCTTAAGGCGACCGTACACGACATGTTTTTGTCATCTGACATGTCAAATTTTCCACTGCAAAACACATACATGTCGTGTGTTACCTTTTTAACTTTGCTTCTGTAAAAGTCAGACGCAAAGTCATCTGACAAAATTTCAATTAGAGCGTGCTCTATTTTCTTCTGACAAACCATCTGACATCAGAAAGCTATGCCGGCAAGAAACCGGCAGCGGCGTCCACTATTGACGGAATCATTAGCCGGCTGAAGTTAATTTTTTACAATACCGAGATATGTTTGATCATCTTACCATTGAATAGAATTTATGTGAATATATATATAAAAACCGTTTTATTATAAAATCCTAAATTGGTATCTTTGAATTAAAAGAAAAAAATGTTAAGATGGCTGAACTATTTTACGGCGCAAATAAAACTTTTCATGGCGGCAGCAAGTTATTTTGAAACCGAGCACTACTTTGGTTTCTGCAATAACAATGCGAAAAAAACAGAGACAATGTCAGAAGCAAATTACATGTACGTTTGTGACCGAATATTATAAAGCTTATGTAAAACAGCGATTTTGACAGACATGCACAATAACATGTGACTTGAAAATTTGACATGTCAGATGACAAAAACATGTCGTCTATATGCGCCTTTATTGAATAAAGTAAGAAATTAACCCTCATCCTGTATTCATTGGACAAACTTGTACAAACTGTTTTTATGGCTTAGTATTTTCAAAGCTAATCAATGAATTTTTTTTAAATACAGTGAACTCGCGAAAACGTGAACTAATTTTTACCAAGAGTGTTCACGTTTTCAAATTTGTTCACGTTTTCGATTGTGAAAATTTTAAAAAATATTAAGCTCGAAATAAATAATATCTCAAACAATCAATTAAATATCAGATCTTAAAATAAAATATTGATACTTTTTCACTTCTAAAAAACAAAAACCTCAAATACATATGTACATACAATGCTAGAAACACAACTGGGACGAACGACGAATATTCGTCGTCAAAAATAGAACACATTGGTATGTATGAAAATACACACAATCATTGCGTAAACCGAAATTCGTCCTACGTAACTAACACTGCGATAAGTTTATTTCTATTTCTTACGCAGACGAACGACGAATAAATTGGGACAGGGACTGCTTACTGCAGCTAAATCGTGAAAGCTGTAAAGAATCACAGAGAACAATAGCTTGGCTAAAATTTGCAAAAATGGCGAAAATTCGGTAAAAATTGCTAAATTAGCGGAAATTCGCAAAAATTTGCTAAATCGCTTATATCGCGATCGTGAAAGCTGTAAAGAATCACAGGGAACAATCGCTTCTATTGCGAACTTGGCTAAAATTTGCAAAAATAGCGAAAATTCGCGGAAATTTTTCATATATCAAAGAACCCATAAAATTGATTAAAAGTCCCTTAGACTATTAGCAATTGCAAAAATTCGTTAAAAATTGCCAAATTAGCGGAAATTCGCCAAAATTTGCTAACAGCGGCTTGATAGCAAAGGGTATTATTTATTATAAATCGTTAAAGCTGTAAAGAATCAGACAACTTACAGGAACAAATCGGAAACATGGCTTAAATTCGCGAAAAATTGTAAAATTTGAAACAAACCCAAAAACTAATTTAAGTTTGCTAAATTTAATAAAATTTATTGATAGTTAAAGAAGATAAAAATGTTTTTATAATCTAGCGTCTAAGGTATTTATTTTAATAAATTACAAAAAAAAAATCAAGTCACATTAATACCAGAAATTCGCGCACTTATTGTGTCTCATTTGCCAAATTTACGCAACGAATTCTTGCCGACGAATTCGTCGTACTATGCGAAGTTCGTCGTTCGTCCCAGTTGTGTCTATACCACAACAAATGTAATTATCCCAACTAGCATTTGGCTGACTATTTTTTGTAAAAATCACCCAAATGATCCTTTTCAGGTCAGTTTTGATTATTAAAAACTGATTTATCACTTCAGTGATTGAAAAAGGATTCATATATGATTCATTTATATGTTTAAATAATGATTTTCAAATATTTTTGTTTTTGCCAAATGAAAAATAATAATAGAAACTTTCATGTTTGCCAAATAAATAAGAAGCTTGGCCAAAAAAAGAAGCCCAAAAATTAAATTGTTTCTTCTCTTCTTTGCGAAAACCCGATAACTTTTGTTTGGTTTAAAATAAAGCTGGTTCGAATAATCAAAAGCCATAATGGAGCTGATTTTATCGGAGAAAAAATAAAAAACATTACAGTTCAAAAATTATATCAAATATAATCGAAAAATATATAATTTACGATTGAAAAATGAGACGAAAACGACTCAATAATGATTATAAAAACTACCATTAAATTGATCAAAAAGGAATCAGAAAATTGTATCACAAATGATTCATTCATGTGATTCATTGGTAGGGTACTATTTTCTCACAACGAGAGTATCATTTATGATTGAAAAATGAGCTCATATACGGGTATTTTGCTCTTGAAGCGGATTCCTAAATGATTAGATTATTATAAAAAATGCTAGCTGGGATATTTCACATTAAAATTTTTAAAGAAAAATTAAAAATTTTCTATAAAACAAACCTGAGGACATACAACGTACATAAGTATTCATTTGCATGTATTTGTGAAAACAATCAACGTAAACAGTAAAATAAAATTAGGGATTCCCAAAATTAAAAGTAAATTCAAAAAATAAAACGAAAAAAACTCAAACAACTTTGTTCACGTTTTAGAGCTTTCAGACTTTGTTCACGTTTTAGAGTAGTCAATGTAAAAATAAAAGTGTTCAAGTTTTCGAGTCGTTCATGTGTTCGAGTGTTCACGTTTTCGCGAGTTCACTGTATATACAAAGTATTTAAAAAAATGTACAGCATGTAAAAATTTATGTAAAAATCATTTCTAGACTTGCATTGAATGTAAAACAAGGGAGTAGAATAAACAAATAAATGATGGATGCACTTTCTAAATTGGGCAAAATTGACCCACAAATACCACATGCGTTTAATTTTTGTTTTTAAGTACAGGACCAGAGTTAATTTGTAATTGTAATTTTGTAACATATAAAAAATTTAAGCAAAATACTAATTTTAATCAGTCTACAATTGTATTGATTTGTATTAAAACCACATTGCGATTTGTTTTTGTTTACAATTTATAAACACTTGTTGGATCTGCATTAAATATTTTTACAATAAATTAGATTTTGTAATTTTACAGCGATTGTTACAAAAAATTAAATTCTACTGCAAAAAAAAAGTTAAAGCCGACTATCAACAGTATATTTTATCCCTTTATAGGGGGCCTCTGTGTTTCAGTTTCCTAATTTGTAGACATTTTGTCAAAAAGCAAACCTTCTTTGTTTTGGGAAATAAATATAAAAATAAAATAAATAAAATTCAAAACCTTTTCATAGTACCAATTACCAAATTTCTTCACAACAACTCCTAAATTGCCAATGGATTGTGATGCTAAGTCGATCGCTAAACTGAGAACCGGTGGTTTTAGGACAAATATTTTTATGTCTGACACGCATCAGCACAAATTGTGGTATGAGTACAATTAACGTAATCGGAAGAAATTGCCTCTAAAAAATGTCCATTTCGGGTTCGTCGACGAATTAAAAAAATGCTTCAATTTATAAAAAAAGGCTTTCAACGCGTATCAGAATGTACGATTTTTTTTATAATTAAGGCATTCATTCAATCGCATGGTTAAAAACTAATTAAAATAATTTATTTACATATTCGTATTTGCAGTATCAATATTTGTTTGGGTGTGTAAGAGAGATTTTTTTACTGCATTATTCAGTGAATAATAAATTTAAAATTTATTATTAATAACTGTTTCATTGTTGCACTGTTTTTTTTTTTATTAAACGTAGTCATAATTTATACTTTGCATCGCAGGTGGTAAATAAAGTTGTCAATTTAAATGAGACACCGAATAGTTGTTGTCAGATGAAATCTCAGATGACCCCGAGGTAAAAACTTGCAGTGATTTGGCTGTAATAAATAAATGTCACAAATTATTTTTATTATATTTCCCGTTTTTAAAATAACTTAATGTGAAGTTTTTTCTTGTAGGCTCTTACAAAAATTTAAGAAAAATCAATGACAAAATAAAGGCGGCATTTATACGATGATTTTTAAGATATATTTTTTTTAAATTTGTTGTCGAATACGGCAGAGAAGAAAGAGAGGTAGAAAAAACTATGACTTCTGCTTTTCGTGCTATTTCTAATTTATTTTTCCCTGTCATCATGCAATAATAAGTAAAAAATTAACGATGCAAAAGATTTTTTTAAACAACAATTAAAAAATAGTCATGTAAATGTAAAAAGACGTGTTTTTTAATCCGAATTTGATTTTTAAAATTAGGCTTAGGTTCATCAAATTCAACATCATTTAAAATTCATCATACAAATGCCGCCAAAGATCATAGTATGTATACCTGTAATTAAGTAATCTCTGGTTTCTGAGCAAATATTCAAATTTGGATTTTTGCCAGATTTTACCCGATAGTTTTAACCTGCTTAAACTTAAAACTTTATTTTGGCACAAAGTAAAAATTTCCATATCCCATGAATGGTTTTTAGAGCCAATAACTTGAAGCTCTTTTTAAATACATCTCTAAAGGACTCTTTAAGGCCTTTTGAAACCCATTCTCATCTCATGAAAGCCTTCTAAAAGACATTAATTTAAATGAATTTCAGAATCTCTGGCTAATGTAGCCAGAGTGGAAGGCCAACCCCGCAATGACAACGTGTGTAAAAAGCTATGAAGCGTGCAGGCCTTGTACATCCAAAAGAAAGTACTGAGGCCTTCTAGAAGGCATCTGTATGCCCTCTTTTTTCCGCTGGGTATACATACATATTTACATATACGCATACTCTTAACACTTTACAACTGATCATTACTTACAATGTTCTTTTCTCTACTTCATAAAGCATTAGTACACTTTTGCATGTTTTTTATATTTCTGCACTCCTGTTATACAATTCGCCTTTAATCATACTTTTTGGCTCTTTTTTGATTTTATAAAATTTTCTTTGCTTTAAAAAAAAAATACGTTACACGCACGTTAAAAGTATACTACGTGTTCACTAAGAAGTACAGATAAGTAAGCTAAAAATTCTGTACATATACGTTATCGTAGTGTTTGTGTGCGTCAGCTCACTCTCGCTGTGTACCGTATATGTTTGTGTATACATTCAGAAACAAAAAAAAAAAAATTTTGATTTTGTGTGTTAGAAAAATACGTTACGATATTGTACAGTTTTTTTTCGAACCCTGGTTTAAAGCAAAACCAGAGTGGCTCGGAATTTATTTTAAAAATACGTACGCAGTCCATACGAAATCCGATTTCTACAATGTAAAGAAAAGAAAAAAAATATCATGTAGGGACTAATTTCCTTCTTCTGGCAACACTCTGCTAAATAAAAATTTTTAGAAAATGATCAATACATGATCTTTTATGTAAAAATTTGACAATTTGAATATAATGGAAGTGTTCTTGCAAAAAATCACTTGTATTAATAAAAAACTGTAGAATTTTTGTCAAAAAGAGACATATCCGTCAAGTTCTAGAAATCGAAATGAAGTGGAATTTAAAAGAATGTCGGCTAACACATGGTTGAATAAGCAGGTGGCATCGTTACGGCAACAAATACAACATTACAACAAAAATGGAAATTACATCACCGTTTACGTCAAAAAATACATTAAACAAAAATCAAATCAAGGCCAATTTTTATTTAATTATGATCAATATCTTATTTATTTTAATTTAAAATTATCAAAAACTTTAACAAAATACAATAATCACAGCACAAAACGTGGACTTTTTGTAAACATAAACAAAACTTTGACATAAACCTAGACAAAAAATGCAAGAGCAAAAAATCGTCATCTGGCGTAGTGCTGCCACCTGTTTGTTTCACCATGGGCTAACACATTAAAATTTTCAATGCCATTTTAATTAAATATCTGTCAGATATCTATCAGACATTTTGGCAAAAACCCAGAATTTTCCAAAACATTTCTGCCAGAATTCGTGTCAAAAACATGACATATCCGTCATGTTCTAGAAATCGAAATGGAATTTAAAAGAATGTCGGCTAACACATCTGAACTTTCAATGCCATATTAATTAAATATCTGTCAGATACCTATCAGACATGCCGGCAAAAACCCGGAATTTTCCAAAACATTTCTGCCAGAATTCGTGTCAAAAACTTCCTAAATTTTTGGGTAAAAAAATTTAAAATTACGATTTTTTTATCGAAGTTTCTCTTTAGATATCTGGAATACGAAAAGGGATAAAAAGTGACTTTTTTGTGTAAAGAAGTGTCTTTTTGTATAAAGAAGTGACTTTTTGTTATAAAAAGTGATTTTTTGGCTGAAAGAGTGATTTTTTTTTTAGTAAACAATAAGTTCTTGAAAATAAAAGTGACTTTATGTACAACCAATTAAAATTTTGTGCAACCAAGTGACTTTGTGTGTCAACAATGACTTTTTTTTGCTAAAAATTGACTTTTTGTGTAATTTAGTGACTTTCAGTTCAAGGAACTGACTTTTTGTGTAAAGAATTGACTTTTTGTGTAATGAAGTAACTTAAATGAGTGACTTTTTCCGGTAAATGCGTTTTTTTTTTTGTGTAAAAAAGTGAAGTTTTCTGCAACCAAGTTACTTCTAGTATCAACAATGACTTATTTGTAAACAATTAACTTTTTGTGTAATCAAGTAACTTTCAGTGCTAGCAGTGGCCTTTTGTGTAAAGAAGTGATTTTTTTTGCAAACAATTCACTTAAAAAAGTGACTTTTTGTTGTTAATATGTACCTGCTTGCGTAAAGAAGTGGCTATTTGTGTCAAAGGGTGGCTTTCAGTGCAAACACGCGACTTTTTGTGCAATTATGTGACTTTTTGTAGACATATGACATTTAGTGTAATAAAGTGACTTAAAGTGACTTTTCAGGAAAAAGGACATTTAAAATAAAAGGGTGACATTTTATGCGTATTTAAAGCGTGTGGATAAACTTGAAGCATATAAGTCAACTCTGATTTTATAATAATATGTTGAATATTTTCTAAAGTCATTATTTTCTCCAGGTATGGGCCTTTAAAATTTTCTATTTATTAGCGTCCACTAAAAAGTTGGATGTTATTTATATTCTGTAGGGTGCACAGCAATCATTTAAATATTTATTAACACATTTAAAGCTTTTAGTATATTTAAATTTAAATGATTTTTATTGTTATAAAGTCCACCAGCTTTAACAAAGTTGAATGTCATACACTTTTCTATTGCCACAGAAATAAAAACGCAAAAAAAAAAAAGAAAAAAAAATTATAATACAATTTACAATTATTTCTGCATTTTTTTTTTAAATTTTTTTTCGTTAATAATTTCAACATTGTTGTCACACTATTTAAATATTTTATTATTATGACCTTTTTTTAATGCAACTGAAGAAACTGCAAAAAAAAAATTATTAAAATGTTAAAACCACGAGTTTTTTTCATTTTTTTTTCTTTTTCAACTTTTTGTTAAACAATCAGGCTGTTTTATTTTATTTATTTATTAAAAATAAGCCATAATATGGCCACACTAAATGTTGCCAATTCAGCAAAATAATTTGCATACAAGTTAATTCTATATAAATAAATAAAATGCTATAAAATATTAAAATGGGCAAAAAAACATAAAAAATAATAATGTTAATAACTTGCTTTTTTGTTTTTGTTGATTTCATTGTGCACGATTCTATTTTATATGGAATATAATACAATTTTTTTTTGAATTAATAATTTTATGGGTTTTTTTTTTATTTAGCAAAAATTTTAAAAAAATGAATAAAACAAAGTGCTTAAATGTGCATTCATATTTTATTTAAATTGAATTTTATTTATCTCTTTTTTATTTTTGTTATAATAACAAACCATTAGAATCCTTTTTAAAAAAAAAATTAAATAAAATACTTGCTGGCGGGCAGAGAAAATTTAATTTTGCATAGTTTTTTGTTTAAAAGTTTAATCTTTATAACAAAAGTGGTAAAAATCACAAATTATCAGTCACTACACTCTAAATACACTATTAGCTGAAAGAATTGCACGAATAGCAAAAAAAAAAAAAAAAAATCACAAATATAAATAAAGACTTTACAACAATCTAATGCAAGGTTGGAATCCAGGGACGATCTTTTAAATCTTATTAAATCAAATCAAAACGATCGTTTTCTTTATTTTGTTCGAAAAGAATAAGTAAATAGTTACTTTTTATGTCAAAAACTACTTTTAATGTAAAAATTTACTTTTATTATTTTTATTATTATTAACGAATACCGATGCCGATGTATCGGCAATACTTTAAGTTTGCTGATATACCGCCCTGCCGCCCTAGCGTGGTGAACTAAGACCGAACAGGTCAAAGCTTGAGTGATGTTCCACAAGGTTTGTCGCCTGATCTGCGTATCAATCCCGGCCGCCATGAGGACCTGCCCCACTCTGGCTTTTGGACCTATCCTGCACATTGATGCATTATACATATCTGTATAGGAGGAGGACTGCAAGATTGCTAGCAGGATACTGCACATTTCTGAATACAAGGCAGGTGACTTTGTCGGTGACATACGGATCTTTGAAATTCTTAAGAATGATCCATTTATTTTGGTTGGTGATCATATGCTGCCTAGTCTGGTACCGGATAGGAATTTTGATGGTTTTATGCCTGAACGGGACCAATAGGCGGCCCTATCCTGGTGGCGTGGTTGCGCGGACCAGATCTGGTTCACCGGAAGTTCGAAACGGATGAGTGGTAATGCAGGGGAGGCATCGTGGGCCTGGCTTTCCAAAGGGCTTGCCAATGGGCAAACAGCCTACGATCTTTCAGGCCTCATATGCGCTAAGGAATGTCTGAGGAGTAGGGCAAAGGGCTTGCGATAATTTATCACGTCGGATAGCCAAGCCGCTCTTAGAGCACAATCTTCTGAGGAGGCGAAGTCCAGGTTAGTCATGGACCGTTTTACGTTTTTTACGGGGAAACACAATGACTTAAATTTGTGGTGGGTGCCCTGCCATGAGGGCCATGTGGCCAATAAATGGATGTCCACTTCTAGATTAAGATTCAGATACTTCTGCTTAAAAAGGAGGAACTTAAGCAAATGAACTGAAATTTATGATTTTACACCAGGCGGGGTACGTAGCCTTAACTTGACAATGTGAGACAAATAGGCTGTACAAAAAGATCCTTTAGGTCGTGGAGCTTATGGCCTTCTACATACATACATATCGATATTGGCGATATTTTTATGTAGATACGACGACACTTTTTATTTTTTTTAGTGCTTTTGAACAAATAATCAAATTTGAAATGCTTACTTTTTGCATAACAAATAACTAACCCTACAAGAAGAGAATGAGCGAAATCAAGTTTTCTGTCATTTCTGTCTATCATTTTCTTAACACCAACGTGAAAAAAGTGACTACTCGCTCATTCACTTCTTGAAGGGTAAGCAACCTAAACAAGAGCAGCAATTCTCTTTGTAATCGTGAAAAGTCTATTTCCAATACATTGTCAACAAAACAAGCCGAAAAAGCGATCTGTCAAATCAGTTTACCACCGGGTAGTGTTGAATTTTCGTATAAACTGTATGAAAATGAGAAGTTTTAACATAAAAAAGGCTTAGCGCTCTTATTTAGCTAGCTCTGTCAGAGAAATTAAACATTAAAAAGCAGAGCATAAAATTCAAACAAAACAATGAAGCTCTTTCTTTAAATTCTTAGGCGTTTTACTTTGCGCCATAGCAGGAGGATTATTTCGACCAAAACCTCAAATTTGATTTTATGCACTTAATCGAAGATAAGACGGTATACATAAAATTGTCATCCCATATTTAATTTCTACAATATTGATCTTAGACCCTTTAAAGTATATACCTATATGTATATTCTTTGTCCTTTATTTAGATAGGTTGTTTATTGCTAACGCAACAATGTATGCCAAATTTGGGCAAACTCCAAGATATCATAAGTGCCATCTAGAATTTTAAGTTTAAAATTCAACCATATTCTAACCATTAACAATGATATACGATACCATGAAATTGGACTTTAAATAGCGATGCTATTTATATTAAACAAAAAGCGCTGTATTTTAGGGCGTGGCAAAAACAAATTTTTTAAAGATTTTGATACTAAATACCTTTAGTTCTAGGGCGTCACTGATGGAACTTTTGTTGTTTTGTATTGGGTTTTATCTGGTTTAATGTAATATGTATGTGAAAAAGAAAAAAAGAGGCTTAGTTTGGAGGCGTCTCATAAAAATGAGTATATTAAAAGCTAGAGATACTAAGTTTTAGAAGGACTTTCCTGACACGCCAAAAAATTGGACATTTGGGGAAAGGATCCGAGATCGCATAAGTGGCGCTTAGAATTTGATGTCGGATTAAAAAGTCACCAAAGGTAAAAATGAAGACACTGTCAGACCATGAACAACGATTTAAGCGGCAGCTCTACTTATAACAAACCAAAAGGGTTGTATTTGGGGGCGTAGCAAAAAAATGTTTTTCTGTTTAAGAAACTTCATTGATATATCTTTCATTCTAGGGGGTGACTGGCACAACCATTTTTTGTATGGAGGTCGATCCGGTTTAAGGTGCACGCACACTTCAAATTAAAAAAAAAATATCCTATAACCTGTCCGGAAGTGCCCAGCATAAGTGGATAAAATTTTATCGCGATTGGGTAAAAGGTTTGGCCACGCATAACACCCGAACACACATACATATATTAATTTTTATATATTATGTCGAGAAGATGTACCTTTTTTAACAAAAAGTTCCTTTTTAACAAAAATTCCTTTTTTTACAATATCTTTTTTACAGTATCTTTTTTAACAAAAAGTACCTTTTTCACAATAAGTATCTTTTTTAACAAAAAGTACCTTTTTTTAACAAAAAATACCTTTTTATAACAAAAATTACCTTTTTTTAACAAGAAGTACCTTTTTAAGCGAAAAGTATCTTTTTAACAAAAAGTACCTTTTTAACAAAAAGTACCTTTAGTGACTTTTTTTGGAACGAAAAGTACCTTTTGTAACGAAAAATACATTTTCGAACAAGAAGTACTTTTACAACAAAAAGTAATTAATGCAAAAATTCTAATTTTTATAACAAAGAATAACAAGAAAAAAATTTTACATAAAAAAATTTCTATAGCAAAAAAATTTATTTATAACAAAAAGTACCTTTTGTGTAACAGAAAATGTGGTTTTAGAAAAGTCCATAATTCTGACTACATATTTCAAGAATGTAAGGGCACTGCTACACGTTCAATAAATATCGTGATATTTCTAGTATCACGATATTTATTGAACGTGTAGCATGCAATATTGATGGATAGCGATCCATATCGCAGAAAAGCATCATTTTATGTGATCCATCAATATAGATCGCGATCCAAATATCACAATATATATTGAACTTGTACCAGTGCCCTAAGTTGTTTTAACACAATTGCCGTTAAAGCTTATTGTAGGGGGCTTTTTAGCAGTTAAAAAAAAAAAATATTTACGAAGTTTGAAGTATTTTTATTCTCCCGTCTTTTTTTCGTTAATTTGGTTTTAATTATTTATTTTTATAATTGAATTGAATTAAATTAAATTTTTGCTGCAACCAACAGCTGCTGTTGTTTTTGTTCACATTTTTTTAGAAATGCTTTGATTTTTATTACTGCTGCATATAATTCAAATAAAACTTGAATATGTTTTAAAACCTTTTTCAATTTTGTGTTTTCCCTCAATGGATGATTTTTTTGCAGGTCTATTTATTTTAAACATTTAACAAATTAGTGTTTTTGTTTTTTTTTTTTTTTTGCTGGTGGTTGCAGAGTTTTTATCTTTGATGGGCAATTGAGCAAAAGTGATTTTATTTCGGGCAGTGCTTCAAAAGTGTTTTATTTTTGTTGTTTTTCTCATTATTTATTTAACTATTTATTTGCATTAACAAATATGTGTTTGATGATGAAAAGTATTTTTTTTTTGTTGATATGAAAGAATAATTATTTAACTTATTTATTATTTCTCTCAACATTTGCGAAGAGAAATGCAGGTTTTGTTCGCTTGAGTGTCTGTTTTTAAGTGTGATTATGTTTGTGTTTGTTTTTATGTTTTCAATTAAAATTTATTAAAATTTAATTTCAATTTATGCATTTTATGGGTTTTTTAATGACATAAACATTTTACAAATTAAATAATTTCTTTACTGAACTGAAGTCTCACACACAAAACTCAGTCAGCGAGCTCTCAGCGCGGAGGACTCTGGCAAAAAAAATTGCAGAGTGCCTATTAAAGTCATATTTATACTACATGTATATGCATTAATATGCATGTTGTTTTTGTAGTTTTAATTTAATATTTGCCTGGCATATTTTGCTGTTTTTGTTGGGTTTTTTATTTCCAGAGTTGTGTGTAGAAATCAGCTGGAGCTGATGTGTCGGATTGTGTGTTCGAAAGTGCTCTGTGTTTGTGGAGTTTGTTTGTTTTTGTTGCCTTTTTTATGTCAATCCATCTATAACAACATGAAAATTCAATAAACATAAGAATTGCAAAATTATGACAAAATTTACAATAATGTCACTCTGTATGGCAGATCGGCATGTGCATTCTGAAGAAACTGCTGCAAAAAAAAAAAACGTTCAAATTCGAGTTTGAAGTCCTTAACAAGTTTTTGATATGTTTGGGGTTTTAAATACCCTACAGTTTAATAAAAACTAACATGTTTTGGAAAAATATTTGCAATATACCGTTTTGTTTGGAAAACAAATATACTAGCGTGAAATAAATTTGATTCTAAAAAATTGTTTTTAAAAAGCAGTGTTCGAAAATAAACATTAAATATCGTTCCTTAGTGTTCGGTTGGGTAGATTTGTGGAAAAAAGAAACGCTAATGGCGTTTGTGTAGGAAACCGTTAAAAAAATAACGTTTCTTTGCTTGTGATCTTCGAACACAAAAATAATACTATGTTTACATATCCACATCAACAAAAAGAGGAGAACATTAAATCGCGTTCTGTTTTTATTTTTAAACACAAACTTCGTCGTGTTTATTTCGGCACATTAATGTTCATTCGTTTCACTTGTGCTTTGGCTGGCAAAAAAGCAATATTTTTTTCCGAAAACAAAATACATGCATATATATAAAAAAAAACAAAAAGCCAGCAAGAAAATTTAACACAAACAAAACATGTACACAAAACACACACAAGGTATTCGTAGCTAAAATTTTTGTTTGCTCATTTCTTTTTTAATGTAAAACAGAAACACTATACACTACTTAAATATAATGTATGTCTACAGAACCACTACAATTGTTCTTTTTTATAACGAAGAACAGAACATTATAAAATGTTCGTTACATTCTTGAAAACAGTTACGAACATTATTAAGGGCTGTGTTCGTATACATAAACACTAAAAAAATATATATCGTTCCTTGGTGTGTGAGTCAAACGCTAAATGAGGTTATGTTTATATTCGAACACTGGTAAAAACTGCCTCTTTCCGTTACAATTTTTTAAAAGTGACCTTTTCTGTAAAAAGTGAATTTTTCTGTAAAAAATGAATTTTCTGTGAAAAAGGGTCTTTTTTTTGTAAAAATGAATTTTTCTGTATGTGTGACTTTTGTGCTAAAGTGCTTCCTTTGTAAAGAGTGCGCGCTTCTGGTGTAGGGTGTCAAAAGATCAATAGTAAATAGTAGGGCGTGGAATTTTATGCAAATGCATATTTTTCCACAAAAGTTTTAATATTAACTAAATAAGTGATTTATCCGTATCGCAATTTTTACTAAAAAACGGCATCGATTTATTAGTGCACATTTTTGCATATTTTATCGTTAATTCATTTTTTGTCATATAATGTTGTTGAATGCAAATAACTTCGCATATTTTATTAGTTCCGGCAGAAAAAAATCATATTTTTGCATACTTTTTTTGTTTCCATTCAAATGATTTTTAGTGTTATTAAAATCAAATAATTGTATAACTCAAATAACACTTGAATAAATTATTTAAAAAAATTGGGGTCAATAACTGTCTTTATTAAAATTTTAAATTACTGTTATTTTAATGCTTGAAGTAGCATTTCCCATCTATTCGATGTCCTTCTGCTGTGATATTTTTAATAATTTTGCAAAATGTTTTTATGTTTGACAAAAACCATCAAATTGGTGTCTTAATTTATGAAGTGTCGAACACACAACCTACAATTGTTTTCAAAAAGAGAAAATGAATGGCATGAATTTCCGCGAGAATAGATTGAATTTGTATAGCAAATTCTTCACAGCAGCTTCGGCAACGGCAAATTAATATGCCGTAATGTTGATTGAAAATCATAGTTAATTTCTGCAAAAGTACGAACTCAACATTCAAATTCAAAATTATGATTGTTTCATATTAATTTAAAATGAAAATAACATATGAGGGAATTCACGAGGTGTGCTATCAAGTCATATTGTCATAATATATAAATATTTTAAAATAGTTTAAAAAAATTTGATTGTGTTTCATACAAAAAAATCCTAAAATAACAAATAATTACAACTACACAGAAAAAATTATTTTTCCAATTCAAACAAAAAATTTGTAGAATCAAAACATTTTTTGTCTGAGATCGGTCCTATAAACAAATTTGCATATTCAAACAATTTATTAGCATTATTGAAAAAAAACACTGATTTTTTCAAACAAATAATTTAACTGAATCGAACAAAAAGTTTACTGAAATTCATATAAATTTTAAACAAATTATGTTGCTGAATCAAACAAAAAAGTTTTTGCACAAGCAATGACGCGCACAACAGCAAGCACTGTAGGAAAAGATGAAGGCAGAGCAGAGCGGCGGCTGGCTTTGAGACACATTTTTTTGTTTAGTATACTCAGAAGAAATCTAAATTATGAGTCAACAAAGTTTTTCTTGGGATTCAAAAATTAATTAACAAGGTTTCGCTTATTTCACTGGTTGCTTAGGCCAGATCGTCAGGAAACTTCATCCAAAGATTTTAGAAAAACTAAAGATATTATACAAATAAAACTGTTAAGCGAGTAGCAATATTATTCTACTCATTTAATGAAATTATTGTTTTATTCAAAAAATCCCGGGTTTCCCGGGAATAAGATTTTTTTTGTTTCGTTGCCTGGGAATAAAAAAAGTCCGGGAAATTAGAAACCCTACAAATGACTTTATGACTACCTTGTGAATCCCTTAATAGTTTTATATTAAATTTATAAAATCCTATTTTACGTGTTTTGTGTAAAAATAACAAAAACACTTTAGGAATAAAAACATAAATTTTTTTATTTTAAAATTACTTTTGATAATAAACTGGCAAGTGCACGGCCTAAAAAAACATACCTGGAAACATGCTTTTGCAAGTTGTTTTTCTTAACCTACTTACAACTACAATTAATGTTGGAAGAATTCCAATCAATTGTAGTGGGGAATGTAAGAAGAGATAAACTCACTGTTTATTGTTGATGTTTTTGTTTAAACTTTGATATTGTTGCAAGTAAAACTGTTGCTTATGATTCTTATACGCTTAACAGTTTTATTTGGTTTAATATCTTTAGTTTTTCCAAAATCTTTATGGATGAAGTTTCCTGATGATCTGGCCTAAGCAACCAGTGAAATGCGCATAGGAATAGCTTATCCCATCAACAATAAATTTCAAGTGTTTTTATCAAGAATAAAAACTGGGAATTAAGCACGAATAACAAAATCTTTTAAATTAAAATTTTGTATTCCCAAAAATTACTTTGGATTTAAAATAATTTATAAAAAGAAGAAAAATTTCCGTATTGTTTTTGATATAATAATTCCGTTAAATCAAAATTTATTGATTTTTTTTGGCGCCCTATGCTCCAATGGGAGTTAGAGGAACACATATATATATATATATAATTCCGTTAAATACATCAAATTTTCTAAAAAGCTGACGAAAACACACATTCTGCTAGTGTCTTTTAATTGTGAGTGCTTCTGTAAACAAAGGGAAATACAACAAGAGTAAATAACAACAGGAAAATAAATAATAATATTCTTTCTCTCTCTCCGGTTCCAATTATGTATTCTAAAATAAATACATACGATGTCTCCGAATCTTTCACACTCAAATTAAGTTGATTCTACATGAAATTGACGTTGTTTCAACTTGAAATAACTTTCATTCAACTTGATTTGTGAAGTTATTTCAATATCAGTGTCATTTTGCTATAACTTTGCTGGAATGTTAAAATAACATAAATTATAGTTATTTTAAAAGAAAATAATGTTTTTCGCAATTTATTGTAAAATCATGTTTAATTAACAGGAAGTAACTATGCAGCAAAATCGTTACCGACAAATTTAAATCAACCTTGTTTTCGGCGATTTTACATTGACTTTTTTCTGTGTGTATATTTTATTAATTTTGCAGTATATTTTTAATTTTATTTTTCGA
The DNA here is from genome assembly GCA_963931875.1 of Pollenia griseotomentosa. Lineage (NCBI taxonomy): Eukaryota > Metazoa > Arthropoda > Insecta > Diptera > Polleniidae > Pollenia > Pollenia griseotomentosa. Next base: position 165,327,297 of record OZ007562.1, on the reverse strand, counting down.
ACAAGTTTTATTCGCGTATATTTTCCAATAATAAATGCATAAAATTCCATGCCCTAGTAATTAGTATATTTTTTTACAAATTTTTATTTTAACCTTGTCAAAGTTGCCACATGCTGTTGACGTTGCTTTAAGAACGACACATTTAGTGTTCAGTTTTTTTTTTTTTACTTTTGGAGTTTTTTTTTTTTTTGTTTCGCGTTCGTTATGTTCTTCGTATAAAATATTTTTCTTTGGATGCTCAAACATTAATGAGTTTCTTTAATAAGTTCCCATAAAAATTTGTCTACTCCTGTGGGAAATGAGCCTGACTGAATGATCTCAAGTGCAGTAATTTGTTGTGGAGTGGCAAATATGAAACCAAAAACTTTCGCTTAAATTTTATGAAGTTCTTTTTCATGAACTTCTTTTTTCGTGAAGAATTTTATGAGTTCAAAATTTAACAACCTGACAAGTTTAACTGCAAATTCGGTTTTATGGATGATTTTGTTTATGAAACAATTTGATATTTTATAGTTTTTTTTCCAAATAAATTTTGCTGGCGCTTATCTTAATGTTAAATCATATTGACAAAACAGAAACTTACCTGATTTAATTTGTTTTAACAAAAAGATCCACATAAATCCCTTTTTGATGTAAAAATTGTAAACTAAAATAAAAAAAGAAGAAAATATGGATCAATTAGTTTAATTATTTTTATTCATAATATATTTAATAATTTATTTTAAAAAACATTATTTAAAGGAAATCATTATATTGCAATCGCAACCTTAATTTCTCTACTTAAAAGATAAAAATCATCAGAATTTAGAAATTTATTTTTATTAATCGGACAGGGCAGCTCGGCTGCTTATTTAAGATACTGGCTGGCTGCTATCGTTGGCTTAATTAAGTTTAATATTTAATAAAAAATAAAATAATGTTTATTTCTTACCACCTTTTTCCCATTCTATTTGTTTTTTTTTTTTTTTAACTCACTGTCTGGCAGCGTTAATTTATGGCTGGTAAGAGGCAAAGAAGTGCAGAAAAAGTTTCTTTTGAAAAGTTTGTCTCAGTTTGATTGCGGCATCTGTGTTGTAATTTGAATGGTTTTAGAAGTTATGTGACAGTTATGGCAAATATACTTTACAATCGAAATGTTATATAATAATCTAGTCAAAGTTAATGGAAACTCTTTCCGGTGAAAAGCAAGCAAAGCAACGGGCAAAAAAGAAGTTGTAAAGGCAGGCAGGTTTTCCTAACAAATAATCGTTTTGATTAAGTTAGATGGAGTTTGTTAAAGATATAAGCAGATAAAATGTTAAAATAGATAAATAAAGGGTGGTCCAACGATAATGCACGATGTTAATTGTGAGTCCCATGTTAACGTAAAGTGCCCAAATTAATTAAACATTTCAGTATTTTGCAAATTCAACCATGAAGGAGTACAGAATTGAGCAGCGAGTAAAGATTGTGGAAGCCTTTTTTGAATTTTACGGGCGTTCAAATCAAAATGCAGTTCACGCACATCGTGATTTTTTTGGTCAGCATTATCGACCAAATGTGTCCACAATCGGAAGAATTGTGCGCAAATTTCAGCAAATCGGGTCTTTAAGAAATGTGAAACACCTGTTTGGCGCGGTTTATGGGCTGGAGGCGTCATCGAGCCGTACATCTTCAAAAATTGGGTCGGCCAAGCAGTTAATGTGAATGGTGTTCGCAATTGCGAGATGATAACGGACTTCTTGTGGCCAGAAGTTTGAAGATATGGACCTGACCGATATGTGTTTCTAAAAGGATGGTGCCACTTGCCACACAGCCAACGAAACAATGGATCTTTTGCGCGGGAAGTTCAATGGCCGTCTTATCTCATATCGTGACGACGTTAAGTGGTCGCCACGTTCATGTGATGTGACACCGTTGGACTTCTTTCTTTAAAGATATATAAAAGAAAAAGTGATCATCAATCAGCCAAGAACAATTCAAAAGCTAAAATGTGAGATAATTCGTCACATTAACAACATTGAACCTCAATTATGTCTCACAGTCATTGAAAATATGGACCATCGGATAGAGGTATGCCACCGAAGCCGTGGCGAGCATTTGACCGATATTTTGTTTCACACATAATTGCCACAGATCCATCAATAATAAAAAAAAATATTAAGATAATTCTCTGAAAACTTTTTGTTTTATTTACAATTAACATCTGCGTTTTGGTAGCACCACCCTTTATTATAAAGGTTTTCATTTCATATGATACAACTCCGTTGTGCAAAACCACATCCAAATATACTTTATGTGACAATTTTTTTACTTTTACATAAAAAGTGTGACTTTTTGTGTAAACAGTGTGAATTTTTGTAAACAAAATGAACATGTTTGTTTAAGGCTGTGCATTGGAGCATCAAGTGCACAGAAATTGTGAATTTTTGTAAAAATTTCGGCTCTTTGTACAGAAAGTGTGCTTTTTTGATTAAGAAAGTATGTTTTTTTCAAAAAAGTTTGTATTTATGTGTAAAAATTATGACTTTTAAAAAGTGTGACTTTGCATACCTGCTAATAGGTTAACGGTATCCTACGAAGACAAAAACTCATATGCAAGTTAATACGGGTATATTTTAAGTAAAAATTAGCTTTTATGCAAATATTTCTCAAAATAAGTTAATTTTATTGCTACATTTCTTGCTCAAGTGGCCTGGGGAAATTTTAATAAGTTTAAAATTTTTAAGCCAAATTTTATCTTTTATACATATATCAATAGAACCATAGTCTCGTGCACTGTTTGATTCTTTTACATTTAATTGTCGAAGTAACTATTTAATGGCAACATTTTTACAAAAACGGAAAATATAAATTTTTTGCCACTTGTAAATACACCATCAAACTTGAGCGGCAATGCGCTAGCCTTGCCTTCCCGATATGTGATCATCTTAATTTTTGAAACATATGGGGGATTCACAAGGTGTCATATGTCTTAAAATAATAACATGAAAAAATACGACTGTTGTGAACAACCCCTCATAATTTAGTGTGCTATTTTGAATTTAAAACAGCTGATTTAAAACAAATATAAAAAATAAATATTTACCTAAAATCAAAATGTTTTTTAATTCTAATCCATGAACTAATAAATTTAATTAGCTTTTTCCTGGCTATTTGCAATTTTTCAGACGCAAACCACAAATAAATTTTATTTTGTTTGTTTATCAAACTTCAGAGTCCTAAGCCGATCTAATTTGACGCCGCAAGTGTTTTGTTGCAATAAATGCTAGCCGCACGGCTCAGTTGCTCGGCGCAGGTCGCTTCTGATTAGTTACGACAGCACAATAAACATAGCAAGAAAAGTTTTATTAATTTAAGACAATTTTTGTTTACAAAGCAACAACAATATTTTTAAACCATTGTAAAATGTTAGAACATTATGACAATACAACACCTAGCACACCTTGTGAATACCCCAATAGTTTTTGAAAATTCCCAATAAAGAATTTTCTTGTTTTGCGAAGTACTATTAGTAAATTTTAAAAAGTAAGCGCGCATTTATGCTCTACGCAACAAGGCATACAGAGATGCAGTAAGGTAAGTGAACGAATTCTTAACAAATTAAAAATAAATTTAACATCTGAAGAGTCACCACATTTTCTTACAACAAAGCAGGGGGCCAAAGCAATTTCATTTCAGCCGATACTGACCGAATCGAAATTATTTTTTCAGTGTTGTGAAAACGCAATAAATGCTTTACAACACGGAAAAAATAATTTCGAATTGTTCAGTATTAATTAGAAATAAAATTGCCTTCTAATCGAAAAAGTATTCGATCACGACGGCCATAAAAAGCCCCCAGGCTTGTAAGAGAGCATATCAAAGAATAACAGTAATAACAAAAAATTCTATGTGTAAAACTGATAACATTGATGTCTTCCGTAAGCGATATTGTAAGCGTAACTTTTACGTTTCTTCTCTAAAAATGTAATGTTAAAGTCTGTTAAGCAAAATTTAAACAAATTGTTTTTAATCCGCTGCTAAAGCACTTATAAGCTTTCAGAAAAAAATCCATAAGTATTAAAATATGCTTCAAAAACGTGGAATATGCACCATAAACAAAAAAATGCTGTAAAAATGCAGTTATGACTAAAACATGCAGAAAGTAACAGGTAAAATATGCAAAAATATACACTTAGAAATCAATGCCAAAATTCATAAAAAAAAGTCTAAAACGGACGTACAAGGAAAAACATGCAATCGCATATTCACGGTTTCCCTGTTTAGAAGTTTTCTTTAAGTTAAATGGAACTGAACTTATTGGCGTTTTCTTGTAAAATATATTTTTTATTTAAAATTATAAATTTTGCGTAAAATTAAATCGAGTCATTACCGCAAAAAAAGCTTAAACGACAACAATTTTTGTTTGTTTTTGCTATAAAATCGTAACGGTACCTTTTGTGACCAAGATATTTTAGGAGATGATGCAAGTGTTGCCAATAAAGTAATTTATTAAAAAAAACTAAAATTAAAAATGATGTCGCTTAAGCGAAATATTATTTGCATATATTAACATTTTATGTTTAGTAACAAGATGTGGGTTTTATGTAAAAATTTGGATATTAGGTAATTAATTTTATTTATGTAAAATTTGTTATTCAAAAAGACATTAACTTCTTTATCTTCCAGTATTTTTTTTTATTATCATTTAGTTCTAAAAACATATTTTTCCGTTTACTGGCTTTAAAGTATTTTTTCGTCTTGACTATGATTCTATGCTAATTTAAATTTTACCTTTATTTAAATATTTAAATTTATGTTTAACGAAAAATCTCTTTACAAAATTGTTTACAAAATTTCTACAGTTTATATGAAAATTCCTTTTGGAAAAATTCCTTTAGTAACAAAAAAAAAAAAACTTTCATATGAATTGCTAACTAATGACGGTAGTAAAAATATTTCCAACTCACTTGACAGAAAGAAAAACTATGAAAAGTTTATCACACTTAAACCACATGCAAATGACGCATAAAAATATAAATTTGAATTTTATGACATTCCATGTTTTTGCTATTATTATTTCTTTTTTTTCTGTTTTTTTGTTTTTTATTTTAAATTTTGTTCATTCTTTAAGAAGACATTGTGTAAAAATTACAACATTATGTCAAATATTTTTATGGATAATGTTCTTAAATAAATTGCAAAGGTTGTTTTTTGGAAATAAATGTTTACACACAGTGGTAATGTAAGGATTTCTTTTAATATGTAGAACAGTGGAGTAGCGAGAGATTTGGAAATGCAGTTTACATACATACTTACTAGTGCAGGCAAGTTCTAATACTTTTGATTACTCAATATATTTAATTTTGGTACTCAATAATACTTTCAACGGTTTTTTTCTCTTCGAGCAACGTTTCAAAGCCAAATACTGCTTTTTTATGCATTTTTAAATACCTTGTGTTGTAAATTAGTTCACAGACATTATAAATCTTTTAAACTTTTACTTAAGCTTCTTTTTTAGTGCCGGTTCACACACGTTAAGTTTGACTCGTCAAGTCTTGAGCTTTTGGGAGAGAAGGGAAAAGAGAATGCCATTTCTTGTCTCCTCTCTCCTAAAAACTCAAGACTTGACGTGTCAATCTTGACTTGTGTGAACCGGCACTTAGTTAAATTTTGCAGATTTAATATTGAACTGAGTTGTATTTTAAAAGAAAACCGTTAAATTTTCAATTGACCTTTGTTCAAAAAAAAAAAAAAAAAAAAATTTGAAAGTATTGAGTAACTACTTTTGAGCATTGTGTACTCAAAATTAAGTAGTAATACTCGCGACTCAGTCCCAGCTACTTAATAATTTGCAAGCACAAAGACTTACACATAACTCTAGTCATATGGAAGAGTGGCTTAAGTCGATTAAAGATAGATCTAAATTACTGCCAGAAGAACAGGCGTAAAATCTTTAAAGTTTACTAAAATTTTTATACCCTCCACCACTAGTGGTGAATGAGGGCATACTAAATTTGTCATTCCGTGTGTAAAACTTTTTTAATATTCATCTAAGCCCCATAAAGTATATATATTCTGGGTCCTTGAGTAATTATTGCCGGTGATAATATTATGGCTAGATTAACCATAATATGCTTGAAAGTTTTCGGTAAAAATAGTTTTGTTGGTGGTGCACAAATTGAAACATTCGTTTTCCTGCGTGCAATATGCATTTCTTGTTTTCTTTTAAACCCATATTTTTTTTTTAATTTACATACAGCAAGTATTCTTTTACTAAGACTTGCGTTTATAAAAGAGAAAGTATGAACAGGAAAAATCAATTGTGTTATCATTTTCTCTATCTTTAAAAACCTCAACAATTTCCCAAAAAAAAAATAAAAAAAAATTGGCTAAAATATCTCTCAATATTCTACTGTCTTAAACGATGCACATCATGCAAAACTTGCACTTGCACAAATCACTCAAAAAACACTTGACAAAACATAAAAACTCCATCATCATCTATTCAGACTAACTGGCTGCCTTAATGAATGACAGACAGTTTAACAGTGTGTTCAGGGCGGGAGGTTGCCGTACAGAGAGACAACCAGCTTCCATAAAACATTTTTTCTTCATTTATTTTGTTTTTTTTTGTTTTTTTTTTTGGAGTAGGTGGACGGCGTACACAACAACGTACATACATCTTTATTGTTGTTTTGTTGAAATGGAGTAAAAAAAAGAAGTTGAACAAAAATCTATAAAAATTAAATAAGTTTAGAAATGAATAAACTCTACATAAAGTAATAAACACTTAAAAAAATTATTAAGAAAATTTAAAATCTATTTTCTTCGACCTTATAATTGTATTTCTTCTTATTTATCAAGCTCAAGGTCAGGTTATGCAGAATATATGTATTTATTGTTTACCCAATATTTCGCTGTCACAATGGACAGCTTGTTCAGGGATCTTAGATTTATAAATATAAAACAAATGTTTTAAAAAACAAAATTTGAATCAAGGCATATTTACACAAGGTAGACTCATTTGGGAGTGTAGACATGCTGCTCTATAAAAGGAACCGAGTTGTCAAAATTGTCTTCATATAAAACAAAAACAATTTAACGCACACATGTACAAATTTTGGCTCATATACGCGAAATTTGACGTTTGGGTTCCAACTAAGGGTAAACAGCTGACAAACATATGGGCAAACGAGTTTAACTTGTGTAAATATGCCTTGATTTAAATTAAACAACAATAATTAACAACATGAAAAATCTTTAAAAATACTTCGAACAAACGTAATTTAAAGATAAGCCAATAAAAAACAGTTAAATTTTTTTCGAAAACGGTATTTAAAGAGCTTTAAAATTATACATAAAAAAATATTTGCTATAAGTTTTTTTTCAGTGTACAAGCCCCCCGTTAAAATACTCTTAAAACTTAGCCAAATTAGCAAATATCTTTGAAAGCAAAAAAAATAAAAATAAAAAATTTTAAACAAAACTATAAAAGAATGAATATGCACAACTCATTTTATTGTAAATGTCAAAATAAAATGTCAGCTTTAACAGCGCGCAAATGTTTTACGAGCACATTTGGCAACACTTACAACCCAGGGCGCTTATGAATAGATTGTGAACAAAAAATTTTGTTAAAAAAATAAAAATGAAAGATTTTTATGAATAGAAATATTTAGAGCCATAGAAAAAATACTGAAATAAAAACAAGAAAAAAAACTTATGCAACTTACAAAAAATGGAGCATAGTAATAAATGAAACATGGAACAAAAAAAAAAAAAAAAACCCATCTACTTTGGTCTTAACCTCACCCAACAGTAAACAATCTAAAATAGTTTATTGAATAGTGTTATGGAGTCAATTTGTTTAAAAAGTTTTTTTGAAAAACTCTAGCTAAAAAGGGGATTTATGCAAAAAGTGCTTAACAGTCAGAAATTGAAAAGAGAAAGAAAAGTTGAATGCAATTTAATGACTTAGGTAAGGTTTGGCTTCTTGGGCAGCCATCAACAGGACACCTCACGTGGGTCATTCAGGAATCCCTTTGTGATACCCAGCATTAATGCTCAACCTACAGAGCAATTAATAAATAGGAGTCACTGCAGAATTCAAAAAAATTCGTCTTCCTAATAAGGAGAAGAAGGCAACCTTAATTATATCTTAGAAAGATAAGCCAAAAGAAATCTCTCCCTAATGTTCTTAATTCGCGGAAAGTGACATAAAAAATACAACCAGTTACCTTTTCCTGCTCGTCAGGACAACTTCTATAGTAGTCATTAGGGTGTTCAGTCGATTAATTCTTGTTCGAATAATCGAAAAATTTTAGACGATTAATTGTTCAAATAATTTAAATTTGCTAATTTCGATTAAAAGATTAATCGAAGAATTTTTTCCGATTAGTCGAATAATAATAATATAGTTTTTAATAACTTTTTTTAATTTGCGAAAAAAATATGCCGCCAAAAAGTCGTGGATCATTTCTTTTTTTCTTTCATAAGTCCTATTTTCATCCAAACATGATCTAGAAACTAAATCCGCTATCATATTAGAGTTACCACAAAATTGCATTTATACATATATATTCTAGAGCACCGTGTAAAATGCATCTAATTTTGCAAAAATCTAAATTATTTAAATACAAAGATAATGTACTTGGCAAAAGAAGAAATTTGATACTCATATTGCCCTATTTAAAATGAGGGGTTACCACCCCATTGCAAACAACCCCGAACAAAAAATTCAAAAACCGTTCTTTTTTTTCAGAATATCCTTAAAACAGGACATGGATTATCGTCCTTGGACAAATTGTATATGCAGTTGGACCTTTCTTATGATGCTCATATTGTATATGTTGGCAAGCAAACAGATTCTCAAATTAACAAAACACTCAAAAATATATCCTTTTTCAAAATGGTCCAGCTCACGAGAGGTCAAAGCTGGAGCCGAAATATTTTAAATGTCATGTTCAAAAAGTCCAAGGTTAATTTTGAGGGGGGTACACCTTGCACGAATTTCGCTTTCATACAAGTGGAGTCGCTCTAATGTAAATATTTATTTATATAAATTTTTTTTCTTATCGCAACATGGTGAGGGGTATATAAGATTCGGCACAACCGAATATGGCCTCATACTTGTTTTATTTAATTTTTTTTTAATTTTAAAATCCGATTAAGATTAATCGATTAAAAACTTTAGATTTAAAAATTTTTTTGATGTTATTAAAAAAATGCGTTACTTACAAAGCCACTAGAAATTTTAGTTAAAATAAATTAAAAGGAATAAGTTTTACTTTAATTGTGAATAAACCGGGTAACCGAATGAAAATCGAATTATTAGGTATATAGTTTATTAAACGATTTATAAACTCGAGACGTAAATATTTTTTTCAGAATTTCTCCTTATAAATATGAATGTTCATAGTGATTATAAAAATTATTAACAAAAAATCTAAACGAATAATTTTGAATTAAAAAAGCCCAAAAACCGGTTATTCGAAATTTTTTTTAAAAAACTTAAATACAAATATTTGCTTTTGAATAATTTAACCCGTTTTTTTATTCGACCAATGCTCGAACAATTATTCGATTAACTTAAAGCTTTTAAAACTTATATAGCATTAATCGGGTAAAAAAAAAATATTTAAGTCCAAAGTTGTGAAATTCACCGGGTTTTATTAAGCGATTTTCTGATTTTTAAGCAATTTTAAAATAAACGACAAAGCAAGCACACCCTTTAATATTCAAATTTGTTTAAAGAAATGACAGATATTTTCTCGATTAATCGAATCATATAAATTCTTTGTTAAATTTTTTAAATATTTTGTCGTCATTCGGTCTACCCGGACAAGCCTTATTTTATATAAATCGCCTTTTTTATTTCTTCCGCTTAAGCCCTTTTTCACCTTAACTCTTAAACTCTTTAGCGTCACATTAAAAATAATATTTACTAATACGTTATTCCACTTTACCTGATGTTCTCTATTTTTGGATTTTTGTTAAATATGTCTCTGTCTAGAAATGTTTTTGTTGTTGTTGTGTTGAGTGTTCCAACACAGTCAAATGAGCTGAATGACTGCCATAAAAATGACATTTCAACTTGTTTGTTTGGCATAATTTACGGCTAAAATTTTTAATTTAAAGTCCATTGAATACATTATTTTTTGTTCCTTTTAGTAGTTGTGTTATTTTGGTTTTAGCTCATCGTTTGTTTGACGAGCAATTTTTCTGTTGCAGGTCTTTTCTACTGGAGTTTGTGTGTCCTGTCTATACGTATTTATAATACGATTTTTCAATAGTAAATAGTGGGTTCAAAATGATGGTTAAGAATTGGGCGTAGGAAATTAAGGGGGCCAGGGGTTTTTTAAATGTTGGGGAAAATAGTTTATAAACTTTGAGGCTGGGTTTTGGAAAACTCAGTTAAACTAGTTTTAGTTAATCTGAAAACAGATTTGTGTCGCCATTACCAAGTTTGATTACAAAATTTTGACGGAAAAGCTTAGTTTTGATTAAAGTTTTGGTCTTTAATGGAATAATAGAATAAATCACATTTCGTCGGAAAAATCCGAGTTTCAGACTACCTTAACCTAAGTTTAAACTTAATCCGCATCTTAAAAACCCGTCCTAACACGAACAAATATCCCATATTTATTCTAATACTCGTCTCTAGTATTAAACTACATACTTATTTGTCGATTATAATTATTTCTAAATTAGATCTTTTAATTTTAAAACAACTAAATAGTTTTTTATATTCTATGCCGAACAATCGTAAAGCCATGTCTTTATTTGATTGTTTACTTTCGTTGGATGCCATAAAATTAGTAATTCTACTATTTTTACTATTAATGTATTTATCAAATTTGATTGATCAACAGTGATTTTATTCAAAAAATCGCGCTTTAATTTTTATAATCGGTTTTTTAGTCGAATAATAATTTCTTTAATATAAATTATTTTTATATTTTTAAACTATTAACGCTAAATAAAGAATTAAAAAAAAAAATTCTCTCATAACAGTTATTTTATTCGAATAATTGCGTCTTAATTTTAATAATCGGTTTTTAATCGAATAAAAATTTTCTTTAATAAAAATAATTAAAATTTTTTAATTTTTGACGCAAAATAAGACATTTAAAAATTTAATGCATTTTCTGGCCCGCTACGGCCTTCGTCAGCATTCTTTGTGTCACACTGGAAAGTGATACTTTATAAATTGAATGTATTTAACTCAACAATTTTAACATATAGAACCAATTTCTGCAAATAATCAAAATTAGTAAAAAATGGTAAAACATTTTAATTTGTATATATTTATATATATATTTTTTTGATTATTTACATATTATCGTTTTATTCCGTTAACCGGTTATATTTACCGGTTTTGTTCGCTTATGTGGGCTTAGAGGCAAAATTTTAATTTTGTTTTCTTAAAAATCTTTTAACGTAAATTCGTATAATTTTATTTATTTTGGTCAGATCAATCTATCAGCCATGAGCTTCAGAAAATTACTAAAAAAATGTTCATGAACGGACTGGGAGTTTTCTGTATCTGAAAGGCCAAAAACTATCAAAATACACTTTTATCAATAAACAAATATGTTTTAATAAATACTTAGTTTATCTTATTTATATTCGAAATTTTGCAAATATGATTAATACTTATTAATAATAATTTAAGTAATTAGTATTGTGGTTATTTTGTTGAATTTAAGTAATATTTGTTTATCGGTTTTTACAATTTAGCTATAATTTAGGAATTAAGATCTTTAACTTTAATCAGGTTATACCCAATTACCCGGTTTCTTTAAACCGTTTTCTTTTTTCGGCTATGCAGTTTCTAGAACTTTAAATTTGATTTGAAAATTGTATTTTCACCAATTTTTTTTTATTTTCTTAAGCTTTTTCCTTATTTTTTTTTTAATCAGTCAGTTCAAGTTAGAACAATTAATAGACATATTAAAATAAAATTTACCATAACCAATTTAATTCGATTAAACGGGTTGAATTCATACAATCAGTTTTTATATTTCAACAAAAATTTGCAAGTCTTACTTTAAATTGATTAAAATAAGTTTTAGGCTTACTTAAAAAAAAATCGAGTAATCGGTTTACTGGTCTTCAAGAACCGGGTATTAGTCCATTATTCCGTTTTTAGGATCTAAATCTATATAACAATTTAATGGTTGTTTCAATGTTTTTTCCTTCTTAAAAAGTTTGAGTCCTTCATTAAAAGACCTTAAAAATTTTTTCGATTAATCGGCTGTTTATTTTTTGGTAACTTTCTTTTTTTCGGTAATCTTTTCATTTTGTCCTATTTGTCACATTCGCTGCCCGTAAAAGTCAACAATTATTTGATTTAATAAAAAAAATATGAATTAAACCCCACCAACTATTTAACCACTTCCCTGCCCTGTCTAACTAGTTAATATTTTAATTTGAAGTATGTGCGGTTAAAATTTGTTTGTATATAGATTTTAATGTCCAATACCCAGAGACGGACGGACATACAGAGAAAAAAAAAACACTAAACAGCAAAAACATTTCGCTTGTTTACTTCCCAAATGAGCTTGATGACGACTGACAAGAGCATGTGGTTTTTTGTAGTTCGTTACATTTCTTTTTTCCCGCTGCTGCTTCAGCATTCAAACATGTAAAATTAAAAATGCGTTTTTATGGCAACTCGTAATTTTCTGCATGTGGCCTTTCCTGCCTCTTTGTAAGTGTGTAAATGTGTCTATGTTTAACTCGAAAACTATATACAAATAAATGCATACAAATAAGCAGAAACTGCACGGGGAATATACATACACCCAGAGAAAAAACATGTTTAAATATGGTCACCTCCAACAACACTATTGTTAAAGAAAATTTTAAGTATATTATGTTAAATTTTATTATATAATTGTCACCCACAACCATATTATGGTTAAATTAGTCTTCCATGAAGAGGCCACAACCATATAATGGTTGCCGCCGAACATGTTATGGTTAGTAATAACTAAAATATGTTTAAAATTTATAAAAGTATGATTGGTTTTCACTATTGGTAATTTTAAAACAAATTATTATCATATTTAACCATAACATGCTTAGAGGCAACCATAATATGGTTATGGCTTGTTGATGGAGGACTATATTAACCATAATATGGTTGTGGGTGACAATAATGTAATTAAATTAAACATAATATTTAAAATTTTTTTTTTTTAAATAGTTTTGTTGGAGGTGACCATATTTAAACAAGTTTTTTCTCTGCGTTTATATTTTGGTTTTGTCATTATTAGGCTCCAAAAAAAGTAACACACATTCGCACTTTTACAAACATTTTTACTTAACAACCCAACCAGGTTGGCAAACAATAAAAAAAAGTTACTTTTTGTATGCACCATACTATTTGGATGGAAAGACGGACAGATAAAGAGACAAGGAGAAATCATATCAAGTTAAAAGCCTAGATGAGGTTAATAGAGGGTGTTTGCTTGCTAAAGTTTGTTGAAAAGAATTTTAGTCTGTAATAAATATTGAAATACTGGGTAGATGTTTTAAAATCTCATAAAGGGAATTTAATAGTGGTGATAGTGCCTGCACTATGGGATTTTAATGCTGGGAATAAGTTGCTATTGTAAGTTTCTAGGTCATTCAAATACTACAGAGTAACTAAAAGTAGGTTAAGTTACAAATTTCATACATATCGCACAATTAATCAAAATTATTAAGGAGAGGCTTCAAAAACAGGGTTGTAATTTTTGATTAAAATTGAGTTTAACAAAACGTTAACCCTAAGAGGTTCAAGGTTTTTTTTTAGCGCTAAGTGGTACAACTAGGTCTGCCCAGAACTACATGGAAATGGTGGGAATAAATAAGCGGATGTCTTTTTTGGCACGTAGGAGCATAGTGCGATGTTATCACTGTGTTGATCGAATAACGTGCGAAATACATCGCGTTTTGGATCCAACATCTCCTTCGATATGCAGGCTTTAGCTTAGCGCGTGGTTCCAACATATGCCAAACGGTTTGTCATCAAAACCGTGGCAATATCAAAAGCTTGCTTGGTACGTACGAGCCATTTCATTTGTAATTGCGAATTAAACCGAACACAAACATCTTAGCCGTCTGAGCCGATTTTAGGAAGTCATAGAGGGATTCGACTCTAGAATGCTAAACAAAAAAGTGTATACAGACCTCATTGAACCTCTTAGGGTTAAAGAAGAAGAAAAAATGTGACGCAAACAAAATTTTCGTGGTAGCTAGAGAATGGATTTGTGAACTGGTTTATGAAAAAAACGATTTTGATAGATTTTGAGTTGTGCCTGTTGATGATTTAGTGTGCGATATTCCTGCGGGAAAAAAAGGTAATTGACACAAAACTTGTCATGGGACTAAATTTTGTGCGGGCTGATGCTATATGCTTATATTACTTTATATAAAGGAGATCTATCATATAAATATGGTTCACTCGGGACAAAATCTGCAACAGGCATTATTTTTTACCGAAATTGAATGTTTCCATTAAGGTTACTTCAGTGACCTTTTACAAAGTGTCGAAGCGGTACAAATTAACGCCCTCCTAGGAAGCAAGTCCTCTTCATATAAAGTGTAATATTTAATAGCTAGAACCGCTGCCTATCATTTTAGAACTTCCACGCGACAAGTTTGGCGCTAGTTCCCTTTCCCCTAGGTATATGAGTCATCATCATTAGAAGGCTACTGACACTGTAAAGAAGTCAGAAAAGCATTCCTTTTTTAAGGTACTTTTGTAGGTTTTTCAAACAGATTTGATATGTTGTGTGATTTATCTTGTTTTTTGGTGCATTTTAATAACTTAAAAGCCGTTTTTAGAAAAAGTTGTTGTAAAAGGTCTATACAGACCTGGTTTAACCTCCTAGGGTTAAAGAAGAAGCGTTAAAGTGACGCAAACGAAATATTCGTGGTCCTTATAGATTTTAAAGCCGTTTTTAGAAAAAGTTGTAAAAATACCTTTTTTAAGTTTTTTTTAAACCCACAACCTGATTGAATCGATCTTATGTGTGTCCGTCCTTGTTGTGTCTCTGGAAACCGTATGCGCTACAAACAGGTTGCAATTTTAAAGATAAATTTATCAAAATTGGTATATTAGTACGAATTGTCACAAGTACGACCCCTATTGTTGAGAATCGGCCCATAATTTCAGAAAGCCGACACACAAACTTGTTTCCAGAATAAAGTCTTTTGGTCAATATGTGATTAAAACCGTTCGATTTTTTTTATCAATCTCAATAATAACAAATATAAGCAAGGAAGTAAATAAAAACTTATCATTTACTTTCCAAAATATTCCCGTTGTATTAAGCCTAATTTAATTATTTTATATTCAAGACTTAACAGTTTTAACCCATTGTGCGGTCACATTTCTCTAAGCCATGTATGTTATTTAAATAGGAACAGTTGGCTAGAGAATTAAAAAGCTGCATAAAATATAAGTTTAGGAGGAAACAAAATTACAAAATTAACCTGGTTTGATGCAGAGTATGTACTGGAAAAAATGCGTGTTTAATGGCGGCAATTAATGTCAGTTGGTGGGCGTAATGAGTATTTTTCGTACTTTATACCAGCAAACGGACTCATGGCAATATGATTTATGATGTTGAACGAGCTAACGAAAAACTATTTTGCATAAAATATTCATTACAATTTGCTAAAGTCTAGAGTCTGGGGAAAAAATTGAATTAAAACTACAAAACTATTAAAAAGAGAAAAAAAAAGAATTTCAAAATAAAATTGAGTATCAAAAAAAAAAAAGAATAAAAGTAAAAAAAATAGGCCGATACCGCCTAATTAAACACTTAAATCTTTAACAGTTCTCGGCTAAGCTGCAACGAAATTCAGCGTTTTATTTAATAAATGATAAAAATGATGTTTAGAATATTAAATAAGAAATACAAAAATAACAAAAGAGTTTAATGCAATTAAACAACACAGTTTTTCTTAAGAAGCAGCAGACATTTAAACATACACCCCAGTTGAAGAGTCTACAGAAATGTGACTGATCATCAGAAAGCTGTTGGCTGGCAAGCAGCCTTATGCTCTTTAAGTATTGTAAGATCAGCTAACTGTCTGCCACTATCATCATCGTCATCATCATGATCTTCTAAAGCAGCTTTATTTGCTACCACAATATCCTAAAAAAAAGCAAATAAAAAGTAGCCGCAAATTTAGAACTTCAGACTTCAAAGTACAAATACCCACTCATTCACTTAGTCACTTCACTTGCCAAAAGAGTTGTACGTTGTGTGCATTATTTTCTTACTTGATTTTAGTTTTAATTTAACTTTATTTTAAAAAAAGAAAACATAAGCAAAAAACTGGCGAATAAGCGCCTAAAAAAGACGAAAAAGGGAATTCAAAAGAGTAGACAACAACACCATCGTTTAATATAAAGTGAATAAACATGCCGCCGGGTGCGTGTATTATCGCCGTCGCGTACTTGAATTTTTAATATTGCGTATGTGTTCTCTCCGATAAATGGATATAAACTCTCTACACAGAAAAAAATAATTTTCATATTTGAATACGAAAATCGCATATTTGATTACAAAAATTTTTGAATTTTCTGTGATGACGATTTTTGCGGTATTGATAAAAAAGTTTGTATGTATAATTGTTAAATTTTTAGTCAACAACCAAGTTTATTGATTCAATAAAAAAAGTTGTTGCCCAAAATTATTTTTTTCAACAAAATGTTTACTTGATTTGTTAAAATAAATTGTTGAAAATGTTGAATAAATCAAACAAAATGTTAATCGAATCTTTATTTTTTTTATTTGTTAATGATGATGTCATAAATTTAAAATTTTTGTATTTTATAAAAACACCAAAATTTATTATGCGGGGATAATTAAGTTCCTTTGCGCATTTCACTGGTTGCTTAGGCCAGATTATCAGGAAACCTTTTCCAAAGACTTTGGCAAAACTAAATATATATTATTCAAATAAAACTGCAAAACAAATGGGAATTATGAGCTATTTAAAAATGGACAAGAGTTGTTAAAATACTGTCTTTACTTTGATTCAAATATTTTTTTTATTGAATATGAAGAAATATTTAATTATTTCATTATTAAATATGTTTTATTGAGTGCTATTTTGCAAAGTGTAAATTTGATAAATTTTTTCTTTGAATCAAACAAAAAGTTTGTTGATATAAAATTTTATTTTTAACAAACTGTGTTGTTAAAAATTTTCTTGAGATATTTTTTTCTGTGTAGATGAATGCTTTAGTTTCTTTTTTTTTTTTTTTGCCAGACGTGGTCAGATTTTGTAAATCCATGAAACAGTGGCTTAGAAAGAAAATTAAGCCAGAAGTTTTTTCCTAATTCAAAAAAGTTTGCGGCAACATTAAAATATAATACACATATTACACTTAGTCTACAAGAGGGTATTTAATTAAAATTTTAAAAGTTCAGTAGATGGAAAACAAGTTTTAATAGTTCCTATGAGCATTTTACTGGTTGCTTAGGCCTGATCATCAGGAAACGTTTTCCCAAAGACTCAAGAAAAGCTACAAATATTATGCAAAATAAACAGCAGAGTGAATGAGAATTACAAACATTTAAGTCTTATTTGCAACGATGGCTTAAACAAAATACAAGCGAGTTAACATTTGCTTACATTCCCCACTACGATCTCCAAATATACAGAAACATAAAATACAAAAACAACAACAACAACAACAAGGATATAAGGGAACAATTAGAAGCAGTCATGTTTTTTGCCTATATCTTAGCCATTTATGAACCGCTCAGGCTGAATTTCTATAGCGAACTTCAATGGAGTATATGTGACATAAAAATATAACAATCTAGTCCCCGACATTTCTGATGTCTTCGGAAACCCCTTTTCAACATGCATACGGACAGATGGACATCGTTAAATCAACTTCGCTACTCATAAGGATCCAGAATATATATACTTTACAGGGTCTAATTTCCATATTTTAAAAAAGTTTAAAAGGAATCACAAACTTATTTAAGAACGAACTTATTTTTCCACCTGTGGTGAAGGGTATAAAAACAGTTTGAAATTTTTAGATTTTAAATAAATATTTTAATTTTTTTAAATATAATTTTGTTTGTCGTGCTTAATTTTTAATTCTTGATAAAAACACAGAAATTTATTGTTGGGAAATAAGCTGGACTCTATACGCATTTCACTGGTTGCTTAGGCCAAATCATCAGGAAACAATTTCTCAAAAATTTTAGAAAAGCCAAAGAAAACTGCATAGTGAATGAGAATTGCAAAAACCCAAAAACTCGCAATTGCAACGATATCAAAGCTTAAACAAAAAACCAAAAATAAACAGTGTGTTTATCTTTTCTTACATTCCCTACTACAAGTGGTTGGAAATATTTCAACATTAATTCTTGTTGTAAGTAGCTTAAGAAAAAACAAAATAAAAACAAAAACAAATTGCTTTATTGTTACAAGAAAATTAAAATAATGCAAGTTGCCAGCTCAGTTTTTTTAGCCATGCACTTGCATTTTTATTATCAAAGTAATTTTTGAGAATACAAAATTTTTAATTAATAAGATTTGTCGTGCTTAATTCTCAATTTTTATTCTTTATAAAAACACTGAAATTTATTGTTTCTATGTGTTTAATCGTTATGCTTTTAGTCGTATTATCCGAACTATGATTGATTAATTATGGACCGATCATTAAATTATTTAAAAATGTGCTTAAAAAGCTGCAGTTGATTTAGTAAAAGTCAAAAATTGTGCTGTAACTTCGACTTCTTCATTTGTCATTGGACAAAAATAAACCGTTGCATTTACTTCTGATTCATTAAATGAAAACAGTCGCAGTCAAGGCAAAAGCAAAAAACGAAAAGTTGTATACAACAAAGAACATCGACAAAGAACATCGACATGTTCGGAAGTGTTTGGTTTGAAAGACTGAAACTTTTAAAAAAAACCCGAAGTTAACAAAGATGAGACTATTCAGTCTGACTTTGTGCAAAATAATAACTTTCGTAATTATGGCCATTTCTAAGAGAATTTACCCAACAGATCATTCCATAAGCAAACTGTAACTCAATTGTAGAATAAACTTATCATAAGAGATTTTCTACAACTTTTCATAAGCATACTTATCATAAGATCATTAAAGTACAACTTATCCTGTTTTTACGCAACTTTTTTTTGGGCGAATTTGATTTAACGCAATTCCAAAAAAATATTTTCATCTGTTTTACGACGATTTTTTTTTATTAAAAATTTATGTATATTTTTTTTTATCAGAAAAACGTTGTTGTTTACCGAATATGGAGGGTTTTTAATTGTGTGCTACGAAAAACTCATCATACATCAGTCCAAAAAGATACGAAATCCAAAATTTCTGACAGCACAGTTTTGACGACAGGTTTTCTATATAATATAAAATTAAAGGTGAAATAGCATCTGCTAATCTGCAGCTTAAGAATTTCCCACAAAACTGGCTAAGATAATTGAAAATGATGACAGCACTCCGATCAGGTGTGGAATGCGGATAAAATAGGTCTCTTCTGGAAACGAATAAGTAGCGATAACCCAGAATACCGCTAGTGTTTTAAAAGTAGCCAAAGATTGTGCGACCTTTTTATTCTGCTTTAATGCTTCCGGAAATCGGATGTTAAAATCCTTGTGAATCGAGCTTGACTGCGAACTAAGTCGATGAAAGGCGTAAATATGGGCTCATTTCTCGTTCACTGCTAATAAAATGACTTCAATAACAACTAAGCGTTTTAACGAATGGTTTAAAAATTAGCAATATGCAACAATTTTTTATCGAAAATTTGTGTTGAGCAACATGTTTAATTTATGTTTGCATCATGTTGCTCGACACAAATTTGCGATAAAAAAATGTCAAAACTAGGTACTTTCACTAATTCGGGAATAAAAAACGAATTTATCTATGGATTTTCATGAAACAAAATTTATTTTATTTTTATTATATGCAGCTTTATGAAAAAATAATTAAAGTAAAGGATTAAAAAAAAAAATTTGTAATAAAAAGGTAAAACTTTGTGGTTTTTAGCTCTGCACAAATTCGCTATAAAAAAAGGTCAAAACTAAGTACTTTCAGTTTATCGGGAATAAAACAGGAATTTGTCCATGGATTTTCATGAAATAAAATTTATTTTACTTCTAACACATGCAGCTTTGAGCTTTAGTACTAAAACTGGTAAGTATTTGTTGATTTAAATTTTTCAAGTTAAAAAAAAAACAAAAAAAAATTATTTTTTTGCCACTTCGGCCTCAATAACTCAAAAAATAGTGGCTAAATTAAAAAATAATATGAGATAAACTTAAATCTGGCGTTATTTAAAATGTTTTGCCGGATTGCATAACAAAATCGGGTACGTCGTTCCAAAGTTACGATAAGATGTATGGAGCAGCCTCTTCAAAAATCTCAAATTTTAGAAAAAAAATTAAAAAAAAACTTTACCATAGAATTCAAAAAAATTATGTTTTTTGCACTACAGCGGATCAAAAAAATATAGTGGTTATTCAGGTAATTTTTGCTTGTTGCATATTGTAGTTTGTACCTTTAGTTCGGCTCTATATGAGGGATAAAGGCCTTGATTTTAGGAAAAACTCCAAACTTTTAAATTAACAAAACTTTTGTTAAAACAAATAATTTTAAATTTTAAATAAATTTTAAAAATTTATTTCAAATTGTTGTTATTATTTGGTGTACACACCACTGTACTACTCTCTATGTCTTGCATACCGTTAAATAGCACTATCAGCAACTGTTCACATATTTACTACAAACAACAGAAGCCGCATAACAACAACTTTTTAAACAACTACAAACACTACAACAAGAAGTTACAAAACTGCAAATGAATTTTTACATTAAAAATTCTTTAGTTTTAGGAAAAAGAAAATGAATAAAATGAAAAAGAAAAAAAAAAGAATTGCGGGAGCGTTTAAAGTGATGAATTACATTTTAGCTTGCAACATTGGCGGCATTTTTAATACAGACATATTAACACACACACACAAATGCTTGTAAAATAGCCCGGACAGACAGACAATCACACGCACATTCATACATAGTTCCACATGCACGCATTTGCCATATTAAAACATTCGAACGAGTTGGCCAATTCACTCTTGTAACAGTCGTAATAATATGGTTCATATCAATGTTGTCCATTTAGTTGGCTTAAATTGTTACAAACACATGCAATTCAGTTACACGTGTTTGTATGGATGTGTTTTAGTTTGTACGTCCTTCTGTCTGTCTATTCAGTTTGTTAGTTGGGTGATGTCTGTGTTTTTTGCTGTTTGCTTTTTGACAGCAACAGCTGCTGCTAATAATTGCTTTTATAGCTGCAACATAAAAAAAAATACAGATAAAACAACAGCAGCAGCAACATTTGAAACAATACACACTCAGCATTAGCAACAATTTTTCACATTAAAAATTTGCTGCAAATAAAAAACAATTTATTTTAAACTAGTTTTCAATATTTTTTTATGTATTTTTTTTTTTTTTTTTTTGGAAAAATTGAATTAAAAGAAAAGTTGTTAAAATAATTTTGATGTTTAAAAAAAAGAAAAAAAAATTAAAAATGTAAATAAAATGTTTAATTGAAATTAGTCACAAATTAGCATAAAGTATGGTCCACTTTTTTGCCAAAATGGTAAATTTTTGCAAAAATGTACTTTTTAGTCAAATGGAAGCTGATCTTTTTAGGAAGCAAGTGTTATTTTAGTGACAATTTAATGTAAAATGGCAGTTTTCAAAATATGGCATTTTTGTAAGAAGGTACTTTTTTGTAAAAGAAACTTGTTTCGTTGGGTATTTACCTAGCATTTACACATGCCACTGCCAGTTCGAAAAACTCAATACACTCACGTTTTTTTACTAATACACTCACATTTTTCGCAATGGCAGCTCCAGTGGCAGCAAAAATTGCATGCGAGTGGAAATTTGGCACTTGCTTGCCACTAAATGACAAAACGATGAACAATGTTACCCTGTTCAAAATTTAATGCAAATTAACTGGATTATTGTCAAAATGTTATTAAAGTTTTAACATGATACGTTTATTATTATGATTAATTTTTTGAAACGCGCATTAATAAAAGCAAGTTTGTTAATTATAGAGCATTAATATTGTTAAAATAATGCTTATATAAATATATGTAAAACATTTCCCCAAAAATGTGCCTATATGATTAACTCGGTAACTCTATTTGGTTTTTTGGTACTTTTTTTTTAATTTGAGAAGTCAACAAATTATCTTAAGTTGACGCTTCAACGACATTTTGAAAATGAACTCGCAGTGGCATGTGTAATCACAAAAGCCAATGGCATGAGATTCGACTCTTTCGAACAATTTTTCTTTGATAATATGTATACAACAGTGGCATGCCACTACTTGCATGTGTAAAGGCAGGGTTAGGTACGTAATTGTAAATTTTTACCTTTTTGTATATATGAATATTTTTGTAAAAATGTACTTTTTTATTAAAAATATGCTATTTATTTTAAATATCCTGTTAATTCAAACGCAGTTTTTAAAAACCTACTTTTTAGGTTAAAAGGTACTGATTTGTAAACAGGTTATTTTTGTGAAATGTTGCATTTTGTAACAACGTATTTTTAGGTTAAAACCAAATTTTTTTGAAATGAACATATCGCTTACCTTTACCCGTAAAGAGCTAGGTCCAAATTTTTTCAAAATTCTGTTTTTAAATTTGCAGATTGCCAAAAAAAAAAAAAAAAAATACTTTTTCATATGTTCAATTTGTTCTTTGGCCAGGGCACGTGAAAGTGCTAAGTCCAATAATGCTTGCGAAAATGTGCTAAGTTCACTTTTAGTATAAAATTTTATAACAAATTATTAACACTGGTTGATTGTAAACTTTTAAATAAATAAAATATGATTAATCTAGTATTTTTTTTTGCAAACTATTAAACTTTATTTTAAACTTTTGCTATTTATGTTTGGATGTTTAAAGAAAATCATACCAACTTTTATATATTTTTTTAAAGTTTATGTGTTTGATTAATTTTTTGTTTAATTAAGTGCTGACGAATTTGCATATGGGTTTACTTTATCAAAAAAAAAAAAAAAATCCTTTTGGAAATAAACACTCCTTTAAAATAAAATTGTATAGCGATGTGTAACTACACAGAAAAAATTATTTTTCCAATTCAAACAAAATATTTGTAGAATCAAAACATTTTTTGTCTGAAATCGGTCCTACAAACAAATTCGCATATTCAAACAATTTATTTGCATTTCGTTTATTGAAAAAAAACACTGATTTTTTCAAACAAATAATTTACTGAATCAAACAAAAAGTTTACTGAAATTCATATAAATTTCTAGCAAATAATTTTGCTGAATCAAACAAAAAAGTTTTTGCACAAGCAATGACGCGCACACAAGCAAGCACTCTAGGAGATGATGAATACTGAGGAGAGAGCAGAGCGGCGGCTGGCTTTGAGACACATTTTTTTTGGAATAATTTTTGAACTAAGTCTTGTTTATACACACAATGTTTTTCTTCTTCACTCGCTGTTGCTGTATCCTTTCCTTGGCAGCAGACCGACTCGACATGTTTTTCGTCATCATTTTATTTTTGTATTTGATGTATGTATTTAACTAAACAGTTTTAAAAAATTGAATACGGGATTTTGTTTTTCATTCTTTTTTACCAACTTTGAAACCTACCAAAAATTTATTTTGTTTCTTAAAATGTTGTTGTTGTTTCTGTTGTTTAAAAAGAGTGAAAAGTTTTTTCTTTTACCTGCTATTGTTTTTGTTTTTCTTTAACTACAAACCCCGCCACGCTATTTTACCATCTTTCTTTCGTTGCTCTAATATTTCACATAAAGAAGTGTTGCTTACACCCAGTCTCCACCTAACTTGAAATGCAGTTAAAACATAAAGTTAAGACTTGCTGTTAAAATGGTTATATGTTTATGGTGGCGTACACGTAGTGAAGTTAGAGTTAAAACTTTTCATTATTTTCAGTTCATTGACGCGTCAAGTATGTAGCTACCGTGTGTTTGTGGAAAATAATTAAAGTTATTTTATACTTAAATGTTTGTTTGTATTATATTTTTCACAAAAAGCAAAGTTTATTATGTGTAGTTTACAACCATTTTAACAAATTAATTAAAGATGTCGAAAAACAACTACAAAATAGCGTACTGTCAAACTTAAACGTCAATTTATGTTATAAAAGAACTTTCAAAAGAAATGTTATAGCAATCAAGTTAAAACTTTAATTGGAGCAGTCTCCACTTAACACTAACTTGCAGTTAGTGTTAAAGTTAGTCATTTTATGTTAGGTGGAGACCCCGGGTTACGATCAAATAAAAAAATGCAAAAAAGAAACGACAACATTAAATGGCGTTAAATATTTCATACAAAATTATGAAAACTTGAAACCAATAACGCGTATATTATATTTTTGAATAGTTGTCAACATTTTTGTTGGTTAAAATAAAAATCAAACAAAAATATTAATTGAATCAGTAAAAAAATTTGTAGAAATTAAAAAAATTTTCAAACAAGCGTTTGTTTGAAAATAATTCAGCAATAATTTTTTCTGTGTATTATGCAGACAAAGTAACTAGTATTTAACTAGAAATATACTGATTGGTACTTACCTTAAACTAATTGCACATTTGATTTTTTTCTTATATCAAACTATGGTATTAAGCGTTGGGTTTTCATAGGAGCCCAACTATTTATTTTTTTGCATTTGTATAATAGTCTAAAACAAGTTGCTTTACTTACAGTATAAGGATTAATATAAAGCAAAATTAATTTGACAATTCCTCTCAATATTTTTTCATACTTAATTCCTGTTTTATAGTGTATGTATTTATTTTAGAATAATTCTAAGCACTTACCCCTGAAACAGAGAGAGAGAGAATATTGTATTATTTATTTTCCTGCTTCAATTCCAATTTTGTTCAATTCCCCTTTGTTTACAGAATTAAAGTAAACTAGCAGAATGACCCGATATGGTTTTTGTCATCATTCTACATTGAAGAATTTGATGTACTTATTTAACTACACTAGTCAGCATAAATATTTTGACGAAATAGAAATCGTGCATTTTTACATTTTCTTCACAATACCAATGAATTTAGACATTAATCCCATAAAAAATTGCATTAAAAAGGAACCTATGCAGCGCTTCGTTAGATCAATGAAACCGGTTTCATAAAAATGTATTTAATGAAACATTACATTAGATCTATGAATATTATTCATTGGATGAATACTTTCAAATACTTTTTATTTTATTATGATTTTTTTTTATTTTATTTTATTTATTTTTTACAAATTTTTTTTTGTTTTTTTTTTTTAATAATGCCCGCGAAGCTGTACGCTTGTCTGCAGGAACCAGAGTCTCTTCTGGCGGGAATCGATCCCGCAACCTCGGCGCTGATAGACTAGCTCACTACCAGTTAGCCTACCGGGGCAGTGTAGATTTTGAATAAAAAAGCTTTGTTTTTTGCCAAAAGTGTCACAGTGTACATGGACTTTATGACACTTATAAAAGTGTCATAATGTCCATCAGAGCAGTGTCATAATGTCCATGGACGTTATGACACTTTGCTAAGTGTCATAATGACAACAACTTATCTTATAACCAAAAATATTAAAATGTTTAAAATTTATTTTAAAATACCTTTAAAATTTCAAGTGATTACATAACTTAAGAAAAAAAATTGATAGAAATTTTTTACAATTCGAAGCTTTGGCTTTTCATACAGACTATGAAGCAACTTTAAGGCAGGCTTTAGAAAAAGTGTTTTCTAATTGCTGGTTCCATTACTGCCAAGCTCTGAGACGCAGAGGTCAAAATATAAGCAGGTTTGGAAATTTAATTAAAAGTTATAAAGACTATGGTAATTGGTACTAAAGCTTCTCTGCACAGCCGGCCTTCGGCCGAGCGCAAGGATTTTCTCCTCTATGATATAACAAAAACCGGCTTCGCTAACTAAAGCTTCTCTGCATAGCCACCTTCGGCCGGGCGCAAGGATTTTCTCCTTTATGGTACAGGTACCGGTTTCGCTTAGTGAAGCTTAAAAAATCTGCCTTGTTTCTGAACGAAGGCCGGCTGTGCAGAAAAGCTTTAGTTAGCGAAGCCGGTATTTGTTATACCATAGAGGAGAAAATCCTTGCGCCCAAAAGTGTTTTCGTTATATATTTAATATATACACCCAGAGAAAAAGCAGCAAACCATTTTTAAAAAATTTTTAACCATATTATGTTTAATTTATCCAAATCATTGTCACCGACAACCATATTATAGTTAAATTAGTTTCTTTAATAATAGTTTTGTTGGTTGGGACCATAATAAAACATGTTTTTTTCTGCGTGTATGTAGATCTTTTTTGTATTTAACTTCTTTAGTAATTATAAACCTTATGACACTTTTAAAAGTGTCATAATGTCCATTTGCAAAGTTTCATAATGCCCGCGTCCATGGAGACTGTGACACTTTTTGGAGCGTCATAGTTTCCATGGACACTATGACACTGGACGTTATGACATGCCACCGTAGGTAGGTATGTACATATAAAAGAAAACTAAAAATATACATATTTATGGATTGAAAGTTTTTGTTTCATTACTATAATCATTATAGTAATGAAACAAAAACTTTTTTTAAGTTAAAAAGTAGTACAATAAAACAATTGTATGGTATGTTTTGGGGATTTTAAGGAATATCTTGATAGGGAAATTTTTGTATTTGTAGCAGCTCTGGTACAAAAAAACACGAAGAGTATATGTAAAAACCCGAAAAACTTCGTAATCCAGGCAAACCAGCGCACACCGCTGCTATATTGACATTTTTCATTGTCATAATGAAAATTTAAATTTATGAGAGCATGCTTTTTCGAAAAATTTTAATACTTTTAATTATTGAGACTATAGAGTTATTTTTGAATGTTAAAAATATTTTTTTTTTAATTATTAAAACATGTTGCTTTTATAAAAAAATTTTTGATTTCATAAATTTAATGGCATATTACTTTAGATGTGTGAAATATTTAAATCTTACTTTTTTTAATTAACAATTGAACTTTTTTTTAAGGAAACTGTAATTTTGTATTAATTTATGAATTTAGTTATGTTTGTATGGTTGTATATGGTCCCAATTAAAAGTTTTTGTTTAACTTGGACAAACGTAAGTTTTCATATATCCAATGAAAATTTTTAGCGTTATTAAAAAATTCAATGAAGCGATTTTAACGACAATACTTCATTATAACTATGAAATTCCATTTAGACAATAAAAATTTTCATTTAACCAATTTCTATGAAAACGATTCATTAAATATATAAAGCATTTTTCTTTCAGTGTACGTTTGATTAAACAGCTTTATTTAAAATCCTTGTTCATTTTTTCCTTTTTATTTATAACTTATAAAAACTTAAAAATAAGCAAACAAATATTATTTCATAAAAACTTAAAAAGATGTAAAAAAATCAAACGTAAAAATGCACGATTTTTATTTCGTCAAAATACTTATGCCGACTATTGTAAATAATTTTAACAAATAGAAAACGGGAATTAACCTTCCTACAATCATCCACTAGCTTGGAGTTCCCAAAACAGCCGATTAAGGCCCTAAGGGCCACCCGACTATCCACATATGTATAAAGTGACCTTCAAGCACCCAGCAATATTACCCGTTATCAATTCTACGAACTTCAGAACCTCCAGCTCATTCTACAAAACTACATTGCAGTTGTCAGGAATCTATATATGTATCCTCCAGGAAGACCCCTGCACCCGCGAGCGATCAGTAATAATAGCAAGTCCCTCATAGAATCTGCCCTCCTCCTGACCAGACCAGCTTTCCCTAGACGATTATTTCACCTGCGGAAATTGTCCAAAATCTACCCTAGTTCCCACGTAATATTTGCACAATCTCATCCAAGGTCCGCGAGCGACCTATTGCGAAATTTCCTAAAAGTCCCAGTTCTCTTTGTCTATGAAGACTTCTGGCTGCCATTCCAATCACAGCTGGCAGAATATTAAAAAAAAAATATATTTTTCACAAAAAGCAAAGTTTATTATGTGTAGTTTACAACCATTTTAACAAATTAATTAAAGATGTCGAAAAACAACTACAAAATAGCGTACTGTCAAACTTAAACGTCAATTTATGTTATAAAAGAACTTTCAAAAGAAATGTTATAGCAATCAAGTTAAAACTTTAATTGGAGCAGTCTCCACTTAACACTAACTTGCAGTTAGTGTTAAAGTTAGTCATTTTATGTTAGGTGGAGACCCCGGGTTACGATCAAATAAAAAAATGCAAAAAAGAAACGACAACATTAAATGGCGTTAAATATTTCATACAAAATTATGAAAACTTGAAACCAATAACGCGTATGCCCGCGTAATGCCCGCGAAGCTGTACGCTTGTCTGCAGGAACCAGAGTCTCTTCTGGCGGGAATCGATCCCGCAACCTCGGCGCTGATAGACTAGCTCACTACCAGTTAGCCTACCGGGGCAGTGTAGATTTTGAATAAAAAAGCTTTGTTTTTTGCCAAAAGTGTCACAGTGTACATGGACTTTATGACACTTATAAAAGTGTCATAATGTCCATCAGAGCAGTGTCATAATGTCCATGGACGTTATGACACTTTGCTAAGTGTCATAATGACAACAACTTATCTTATAACCAAAAATATTAAAATGTTTAAAATTTATTTTAAAATACCTTTAAAATTTCAAGTGATTACATAACTTAAGAAAAAAAATTGATAGAAATTTTTTACAATTCGAAGCTTTGGCTTTTCATACAGACTATGAAGCAACTTTAAGGCAGGCTTTAGAAAAAGTGTTTTCTAATTGCTGGTTCCATTACTGCCAAGCTCTGAGACGCAGAGGTCAAAATATAAGCAGGTTTGGAAATTTAATTAAAAGTTATAAAGACTATGGTAATTGGTACTAAAGCTTCTCTGCACAGCCGGCCTTCGGCCGAGCGCAAGGATTTTCTCCTCTATGATATAACAAAAACCGGCTTCGCTAACTAAAGCTTCTCTGCATAGCCACCTTCGGCCGGGCGCAAGGATTTTCTCCTTTATGGTACAGGTACCGGTTTCGCTTAGTGAAGCTTAAAAAATCTGCCTTGTTTCTGAACGAAGGCCGGCTGTGCAGAAAAGCTTTAGTTAGCGAAGCCGGTATTTGTTATACCATAGAGGAGAAAATCCTTGCGCCCAAAAGTGTTTTCGTTATATATTTAATATATACACCCAGAGAAAAAGCAGCAAACCATTTTTAAAAAATTTTTAACCATATTATGTTTAATTTATCCAAATCATTGTCACCGACAACCATATTATAGTTAAATTAGTTTCTTTAATAATAGTTTTGTTGGTTGGGACCATAATAAAACATGTTTTTTTCTGCGTGTATGTAGATCTTTTTTGTATTTAACTTCTTTAGTAATTATAAACCTTATGACACTTTTAAAAGTGTCATAATGTCCATTTGCAAAGTTTCATAATGCCCGCGTCCATGGAGACTGTGACACTTTTTGGAGCGTCATAGTTTCCATGGACACTATGACACTGGACGTTATGACATGCCACCGTAGGTAGGTATGTACATATAAAAGAAAACTAAAAATATACATATTTATGGATTGAAAGTTTTTGTTTCATTACTATAATCATTATAGTAATGAAACAAAAACTTTTTTTAAGTTAAAAAGTAGTACAATAAAACAATTGTATGGTATGTTTTGGGGATTTTAAGGAATATCTTGATAGGGAAATTTTTGTATTTGTAGCAGCTCTGGTACAAAAAAACACGAAGAGTATATGTAAAAACCCGAAAAACTTCGTAATCCAGGCAAACCAGCGCACACCGCTGCTATATTGACATTTTTCATTGTCATAATGAAAATTTAAATTTATGAGAGCATGCTTTTTCGAAAAATTTTAATACTTTTAATTATTGAGACTATAGAGTTATTTTTGAATGTTAAAAATATTTTTTTTTTAATTATTAAAACATGTTGCTTTTATAAAAAAATTTTTGATTTCATAAATTTAATGGCATATTACTTTAGATGTGTGAAATATTTAAATCTTACTTTTTTTAATTAACAATTGAACTTTTTTTTAAGGAAACTGTAATTTTGTATTAATTTATGAATTTAGTTATGTTTGTATGGTTGTATATGGTCCCAATTAAAAGTTTTTGTTTAACTTGGACAAACGTAAGTTTTCATATATCCAATGAAAATTTTTAGCGTTATTAAAAAATTCAATGAAGCGATTTTAACGACAATACTTCATTATAACTATGAAATTCCATTTAGACAATAAAAATTTTCATTTAACCAATTTCTATGAAAACGATTCATTAAATATATAAAGCATTTTTCTTTCAGTGTACGTTTGATTAAACAGCTTTATTTAAAATCCTTGTTCATTTTTTCCTTTTTATTTATAACTTATAAAAACTTAAAAATAAGCAAACAAATATTATTTCATAAAAACTTAAAAAGATGTAAAAAAATCAAACGTAAAAATGCACGATTTTTATTTCGTCAAAATACTTATGCCGACTATTGTAAATAATTTTAACAAATAGAAAACGGGAATTAACCTTCCTACAATCATCCACTAGCTTGGAGTTCCCAAAACAGCCGATTAGCCGGTTTGTCGGCATAAGGCAATGAAAAAAGTGACACATGTAGAAAAATTTATGCTTAAAACGTTTCAACAACTTGATTTCTTAATGTCTCAAAATAAGATATATTAATGAGCAAAACTTTTCTACACAGAGATAACAAAATGAATTGGGGATTATTCAAAATGCAATCTATCTAAACGGTTAGTTTGCTACTGGAGAAAACTTTAATCGCAACTTTTCTGCAGTAAAAACTCTAGTTTAGTTGGAAAAACCAAAGAATTGGTAAAATTAATTATTATTATTATTAAAATTAAAATTAATTTTTGTTGCAACAATTCTAAAGTTTATTGGTGAGAATCTGGGCTGTTGGTGTATTAAAATAAAAGATATAAATAAAAAATGGCAACCCTAAAATTTTATAATGTGGACACTTGTGCAATTTTAAAGCAGAATTTAAAAAAAGTGTAGCAACAAAAATTGCAAGTCTGGACGATGACTTATCACAACTTCTATATTAGTTTGTAGAAAAGTAGTCATTCTACCGGTAACGATTTTTTTCTTCTCAATGAAATTTTTTCTTATGGCCGATTTCACTATTTCTTTTTAAATATCAATTTATATTGAAACATAGATTTTCATATAAATTTATTTTTATTTGACATGAAAAACGAATTTTTAACATAAATTGATATTTAAATAAATTGGTAAAATTGGCCATTAGTGTGTTAATTATAAAACTTTATTTTTACAGTTGTAAATTAATTAAAATAATTTGTGCTTATGTGATGTTCGTAGAGTTCAATTTATGTATTTTGCCCTTTTAATTTTTTCTGGTTTAGAAAAATTCATTGACCTTTTCATATAAAGGTAACTAACTACTTTTTTATAACATTTAATCCTAATGGCCATTTTCTGATCTCGTACACTTATTTGGTAAATTTTTTTATTTAAATTTAAATTATATTTTCCTCTTTTTTTTTAATTTAACTTAACACTAAAAGTTTTCGACTAATTATCCTTACACTCATAGAAAAATGTATCTTCCTATTGTTGATGCCCTAACATCAGAATTGTAACATCAATGTTATTAAAAATGGCATCAATGAGGAAAAAAGTGACATCAATACAGTGACGAAAGTCATCACAAAATGTTCTCATATTTAATGCGTCATCTTTGCTATGCCTACAGTGACATCAATTCGATCGGGTAAGTAATAATAATACTCTCGCACTTAAGTGAATCCCAGTGTTGCCATAACTGTTTTATGAGAATATGCATAAACTTCAAAAAAATCTGCTAAATCTTAAAATGAAGAAAATATACACTGATAGAAAAATGCATCTTCATATTGATGATGACCTAAAATCAGAACTCTTTAATTCCTTATTCGGAGCGAAAATTTTCATATTCCGTTAGGAAGTTTAAGCATTTGATTTTAAAGCAGTTGTAAAATTTTCTTTTTGCTGTATAATTCTGTTATTTTGTTGTCAATCGGTTTCCATATTAATTATTATTTTTGATTGCTTTCAACTTTTGTGCAATAGGGGGGGTTTTTACATATTAAATATTTTTTTTTCTTCTTTTCAGATAGTATTTTTGTTATCCAAAATGGAATATGTTATAGGATAATTTGTAATTTAAGTTATATTTGCCACTTGTTATATTTTTCTGGTTTATTGGCCCCTAAGGGCTTAAAAACTCAAGTAAATAAATAAATAAATAAATAAATAAAAATGTTACTACAAATGGCATCAATGATGCAAAAAGTAACATCAATCCAATGACTTTGAAATCAGGCATCACACATTAATATCTGAATGTCTTTGGAATAATATTACTACTTCAACAATAAAAGAAATCAGCAATGCGTTACAATTTAAGAAAGAAATATTTAAATATTATTCGTAGTCAACAAGTTTGTTTATAGTTCGGTATAGTTCTATAGGTTAAAATTTTTTTGATTTTTTATAAATGTATTTATGTTATTTTGATATGTAGTTTTTCGTTAATTATTTGTTTAGTATAATTACAATAATTTTATTAATATCAATTTTGTAATAACCATACCTAGACTAAGTTTATTATTTTTCATTTTCCAAAATAACATCATAAGATTTCTACTGTTTAAGACTGATGTTTTGTTGTAGAAGTTACAATTTTTTTTTTTTTCTTAAATAAATTAAATTTAAAAAAAACGTGGTGGAGAACTAACAATAAATCATTGTAATAACATTGTAATACATAATAAGATCTGACCTTGGCATCTTCGCCTGCCTACATGAAGGTGTAGGTCGTCGAAAGATTATAGAGAAAGCTTATGAGGCGTAAGCCGTAAAATGTCATCGCTTTATGAATATTTCTTTGCCAAATATTTCCTTTTAAGTGGATTCGCTGATGAATATCACATTAAGTTTACAAATATTTAAAAGAAGACAAAAGCTGGCCCTAAGTTAAACAAGTCTTCTTCAACGTTTTCATAATTCTAATAAACAAGTTTTTTTTTAATTGTACAATTTTAAAACCGCCTAATAAAAAAAAGTACACTTCAAAATAATGAACTGGTAAAATTAGTAAATCAAAGCAAAAGCCATGATCTTTTTCCAACTAAAAGAATGATAAATAAAACACTGAAACACAACTCATCACAAAGCCAAACAAAAAAAAAAACGCTACAATAAAAACCCCAACAAAAAGCGGACAAAAAAAAAAAAAAAAACACCCAAACAGCACAAAAAACAGTCAGTCAGTCAAAGCCAGTATTATGAATGATGACCACTCAGTTAGAAAACTTGTGGCTTGAACTACATTGCAACACAGTAAAGGGGAGGCCAACGAACAAAAAACAAACAAACAAACAACAAGAAAAAATCTACAGATTGTAAGTTTTTGCTTTATTGTTTAACCTGGATAACAAAAACCCCAACAAACGCATAAAAAATATACAATACAGGAACGACAACAACCATTACCGACAAGTTGGTCAGTCAGTCAGCCAGTCATTCAGTCAGCAAGCAGCAGCAGCAGTATGTTTGGCGCGAGTGTCACTCGTTGCTGACAAGTTACATGCGAAAATTTGACGAGTGTTAAAATGTGGCAGTCGAACATTTTGTAGCAGCAGCCACAAAAACCAACCAACAACCACCACTCACTCACTTGATAACCAGATGGAGCAGGAAAAATACAATCATCCTACTCCAACAAAATAAGATTTTCAAATGATAGACAGTTTGTGGCACAAACACTCATACACATAACGCACACATGTATACCCAGGTCGTGTGGTAATACACTTTTTCTGGTATCTTTATCTAAAGAACAAACGGTGCTGGAGGAACTTTTCATAGCAAAGGAAGTTGTAATACAAAAAACTACAAAAATTGTTTTTAAAGATGTAAAAAAAAAATTCAAGTTGGATAAATTTGTAACACAAAAACTGCCTAGAAATGATTAAATTTTTAATGGATTAACTCATTGATTGCAACACTTTGCAGCAGAAGCTATTAGAAAATATTGTTTGGAGAAAGAGATTTGCAGGAAAAGGATTGTTACGGAAACAAAACAACGTAAGAATCTTTATTAAAATAGTTTGTGGGAACCAAATTGGCATAACGTCTCTTAAATAAAATTACAACATTTCGCGACCTTAGGAAAACAATTTTGTATCTTACATGTAGTAAAGGTGCAATTAGAACCTTATTGCCCTAAGGTCCACGGTTTGTATATCATACACTTTTATAGTGGTTAAAATCGGCTGTTTTTTAGCTGCATGTTAAATTTCGATTGCGATAGCTATGGCTTGACAGCTGAGAATGTCAAACTGTGTTGACATTTCTGTTCAGTAAGTTTTGGCAAGTCATCATAAATCGCTTAACGCTAGAACAAAGCATCCAAATTGTAGAAATTTACTTTGAAAAAAAAAAAAATAATAATAATTTTGTTCGCCAAGTTCATAGATCACTTCGTCCATTCTATGAAGCTCATTTATGGTTGAGTGTCTGCGTCAATAAGCAAAGTTGCCGTATTTGGAGCAAAGACAATCCTAAGGCTGTTTACGAATTAAAATTAACTGCTTGTTGCGGCTTACACGCTCTTTCGAAATGAGCAAGGAGCTGCCGTTGCGTTGAATGTCAATCGCTATCGATGGACCATGAAACTCGTTGCCGCGGAGGGCAAATGCCGGAAATCATATTTAAAAAATTAATGCCATTAAATTATCTTCCAGACTACAATAAAAAAAATTCATTCCAACAATATTGTATTATCATTTTAAGTGGGAAACAGAATAGTCGCTGTAGTACAACGTAACGAGTAGCGCTGCAAGCTGCCAAAAGTTAAAACTAAAGTTTCAAAGTAGTGTTAACAGAATTCGTAGTTGTAGTAGTCGCTGTAGTAGAAGTTGAAGCGCATAATTCGAATTTCTGAACTTTGTTGCGCGACAGTGCTTTGTCAGCTGATTTTCAAATATAAATTTTTATCAAAATGGAAGACGAAAAAACAGAAATTTTTATTGAATTTGTTAAAAAAAAAAAAATAATATTTTGTAGATATAAACTGGGAATTATTTCCTTTCACAGGTAACTTTATATTATATTCAACATTTTTTATTTTTTTCGAATTTATTCTATGAGTTAAATTTCAGTTATGTATTTTATAAAGCTTTTTTGTAATAGTTCTATTCCTTAAATTTTTAGGAATGACTTTTATACACTACCAGACTATTATATTGTATTTTCTTGTTACATTTTAACTCATAGAATAAATTCGAAAAAAATAAAAAATGTTGAATATTTTGTAGATATATTATTATTTATATAAAAGAAAGTGGCGTTAGTTACTACGTTTATAACTAAAGAACGGCTGGACCGATTTCGATGATTCGTACCAATTCGGAATGGACTCTGACCAAGTAAGAAGAATAAAATCTAAAATAGGTGGCGCCATTGAAAATTACTCAGTATGAATTAAATCGTAAACTCTGCATTTGAACTATGATCTTTAGCAATGTTGTTGAGCATGAGCCGGCGAAGGTTTATAAGTTGATATGACCAATTTCAGACAGGATTTCACCAGTATTTAATTTTTTATAATAATTTGGAAAATCCCGAGCAACGCCGGGACCAAACAACAAGTTTTAAATATGAAAGAGGAAGAGCTCTTTTTGGAATAATATTTATTTTAAGTGTGTGCCTCAAAAAACTTCAAAACGAAATGTATTAACTATTTGTTTTTGTAATGTTTTTCCTTTAGCAAAAAAAAAACTGAAGATGTGATTAATTTTTTTTAAGTTTTAGTTTTGCAATAATTTTTTGGAAATAAAATTAATATTTTACAACTTTAAACATTAACACAAATTTTATTTTTTATTTTTTAATCATTAAAAAATTTAAGCGGTGAGTGGTGTAGATCAGACATCAGCAAGGCCAATTGTTTTAAGGAACACTTAGAAACAACATTTAACCCATTTATTTTAAACAATCCTATTGTAAGAGCTGATATTGAGAACTTTTTAGATGTTCCTTGTCAAATGGATCGTCCTATTAAACCAATATCCCCAGCCGAAGTAGGAAAAGCAATTGATAAGTTCAGTAATAACAAAACTCCTGGTTACGATAATATCGATTCCAAGGTTTTAAAATCTTTGCCAAAAAAAGGAATTGTTTTTCTCACAACAATTTACAATTCTATATTAAGGCTAAACCATTTTCCATCGCAAAGGAAATATGCAAAAATAATAATGGTTGTAAAACCTGGCAAACCCGAAAATAATTTTGCATCCTATAGACCAATCAGTTTGTTGACAAGTTTTTCAAAAATTTTTGAAAGGCTCTTTTTAAAGAGATTAATGCCAATCTTAGAAAAACAAAATATTATACCTGATTATCAGTTCGGGTTTAGGCATAAACATGGAACACCAGAACAGTGTCATAGGATTGTCAATAACATTTCATATGCCTTAGAAAGAAAATTGTATTGTTGTGCTGTATTTTTAGATGTTCAACAGGCTTTTGACAGAGTCTGGCACAGTGGACTCCTGTATAAATTGAAAAACCTCATCCCAGCCCCATTTTATTTGGTACTAAAAACATATATTCAAGACAGAGCCTTCTTTGTGAGCATAAATGAAAATTATTCAAGTTTTGGTTGTATTAACGCGGGTATTGCACAAGGTAGTGTCCTGGGACCAGTTTTGTACACAATTTTTACAGCAGATATGCCAACAGTAGAAAATATTACTACTGCTACGTATGCAGATGATACTGCTTTATTAGCATCAAACGAATCACCGTTAATAGCTTCCGAGATGCTACAAAATCAATTGAATCTTCTTCAAGATTGGCTTCAAAAATGGAATATTAAAGTTAATAACACAAAGTCTGTTCATGTTACATTTACGCTAAGAAAAAATGATTGCTTGCCTGTTTATTTAAATGGCACAGCTATTCCGAGCTGCAATACTGTAAAATATTAAGGCCTACATCTTGATCGAAGACTTACTTGGAAAGAGCATATCAAAAAGAAACGTGAGCAACTTAAATTAAAAACAAGAAAAATGTTTTGGTTATTGGGCCCAAGATCAAGCTTAAGCTTGGAAAATAAGGTTATGTTATACAAAACAATACAAAAACCTATATGGACATACGGCATCCAACTTTGGGGAACTGCAAGTAATTCGAACGTTGAGATATTACAGAGATACCAGGCAAAAACACTCAGACTTTTAACAAATGCGCCATGGTTTATCAGCAACAAAAACATACACAGAGATCTTAGAATTTTAATGGTAAAAGATGAGATCAATAACTTCAGTGAAAGATACCTTAATAGACTAAGTAATCATTCCAATGTGTTAGCAATAAACCTGTTAGATGATAGCAATGCAATCCAGAGACTTAAAAGGCATCACGTTCTTGACCTTCCCTTCCGAAAATAGAAAGTTTTAATTTGTCAAATCCTATTTAAATTACAAAAGAAAAATTTGATTTTTTTATACCCTCCACCACAATTAGTTGTGAAGAGGGTATACTAAGTTTGTCATTCCGTGTGAAACTTTTTTATTATTCATCTCAGACCCCATAAAGTATATATATTCTGGCTGCTTGAGTAATTCTAAGTCGATTTAGCCATGTCCGTCTGTCTGTCCGTCTGTTGAAAACACGCTCACTTTCGAAAAACTCAAAAGAAATAAACAAACTAGGTGTCAAATTGCTTGTAGTTATCCTAAGCGGTTTGGGATTGAATTTTAGCAAAATTGGTTCAGTAGGACCAGAGCTATGAATCAAAATGTGGAACCACCACCTTCAAAAACTTGATAATTTTGTTACAAAAACTAACATAAATGATGCAAAAATGCACGGAATGACATAAGATTTTGCACAAGTCCGTTTTATTCGACTAGAAATGACACTGTAAATTTTCGCGAAGGTCGGTCTATAATTTACCCTAAGCCCCATATAAACACTACTCCCGGAAAACAGTTTAGTACGCCTAAAACCGTAAAAAATAATGCAATCATAACAAATTTTGGCTCGTCACAATTTTATAGGACTATAAATGATACTGTGAAATTTCGTGAAGATCGGTACATAATTTACCCTAGGCCCCATATATGCCCTACTCCCGGAAAACAGTTTAGTCTCCTAAAACCATAATTAATAACAAATCGTCACAGTTTAAGATAATAATAATAAAAAGATATCATACAGATATTACTCCTTAAACATTCGAACTGTCGGTGGAGGGTATCAAAGATTCGGCACAGCCGAATATAGCACTCTAACTTGTTTTTTTTTTTTGAGTTTTAAGGAAAACTCAATGTATGTTATTTAAAAGTTATGAAATTTGCTTATTATTTTGATTGTAAAATAGATTGCAAATAAAACCATTTGAAAAAAAAAAAAATTTTTTTTAATCAAATTAAGAAGTCCAAACGTTCTCTGCTAATGTCTCCCGAACAGCAAGGGCTTCCCGTGTACTATTGTAAGTAATACCAATATTTTTAGCACTTTCTAGGCTTGCACCTTGCTCTCTCCATTGGCCAAGACTAAGGTGGTCTTGCTCATCAAATCTGTCAGTGTAATTTGTGGGATTTTAAGCCGAAGAATTACGCCAACGAGTGCATAAAATAGCAAAAGTGTTCTCGATAACACGTCTGGCTCTGGACAAACGTCTATTAAAATTGCCCTTCTTAGCATCAAGTAGAAGCCCAGGTTAAGGGCGCATTAATTTCGTTCGCAGTGGGAAGGCGTTGTCTCCAACAAAATAAAACGGCGTTTTTAGGTGTGAATTTGCCAAACGTCTCCCAGGAGGAATAGGTTAATTGTTATCAAACCGTTTTTTGCCAGATAATCGAAACAGAACTTCACATACCTCATATATAATTTCGCGCACTGTCGAGACGCCCATACGGAAGGTCCAAGTCAGATAATGTCGTGAGACACCTTGCGATAGGTACCTAAAACACAGCATACATATGTATGTATAAGAGCTTTACCAA
This sequence comes from Pollenia griseotomentosa, assembly GCA_963931875.1. NCBI lineage: Eukaryota > Metazoa > Arthropoda > Insecta > Diptera > Polleniidae > Pollenia > Pollenia griseotomentosa. Next base: position 165,288,174 of record OZ007562.1, on the reverse strand, counting down.
AACTCTTTTTGGTTCTGCTACTTACACCAACGTCACAGCTAAACGACACTCAGCGCTAATGGCCCTTCTTTTTGAATGTTTTTGTAAGTCCTTTTGAACCAACGACAAAAGCAATTTATATTGTTCCAAGTTCATCCACGTATATTTAAAAAAAGCTCCTCATCCTTGGTTTTGATACCCTGGAACATTGTTTCGAAAAACCTTAATCGTGGTCTCTGGGCATATAGTGGTCGCACCCACCATCGTCTTTTGTTTTTATGTTTTTTTATATATTTATTTGCAAAAAAGCAAAACTTCAGCGCAGTTGATAAAAAACAAACTTTTTCTTTTTATTCATTTTGAAACAAAACACAAAACAAATGTTTATATATGTCAACTAGGGTTACCCTGCTTTAAAATAAAGTATTACATCAAATATGTGAAATGTCGAATTTTATGTTGATGAAGAGCAATATGTAGTTGGACATGCATTTATTATAATTTATTTATTTATTATAATTTATTATAAATATTATTATTCATGATGATTTGTCAGAGTATACTGAAACGATAAAAAAAATATTTCATCAAAATTTAATTTTTTGTGTTACTTTTTACAATCTAAAGTTCTATCTAGCTTAAAAAAACACCCTTTACAATTTGATACATATTTGTTCATAAATTTATATTTTATTATTGCATAATTCTTTTAGTTTAAAAAAAACGTTCCTTGGCAACCATAAAGAAAGCTTCAATATTCTGTTCGAATTTTTTCTTGCTACGCTACTCATTACGTCGTCAGCTGCAGCTACTACTACAACTACTTTATTCTGTTCCAGGCTTTAAGTTCTCATGCAGCTAGAAATCTGTCAGAACTAGCCGGCAGGCGTGATCGAATACTTGTTCGAATACTTGTTTGAAAACTCAAATTAATGCGTTACAACACTGAACAAATAATTTCGATTCATTCAGTATCGACTGAAAGAATTAACTTCGTGAATGAAAACTAACTATGTTCTCTGCTATTATACTTTGCTTTAATTCACAAGGGGGTTTGTGAAAAAAAGAGATCTAAGTAATACCCCCATTTACTTTCTGATCGGAGACTAAGCACTTTGTAATTTCATTTCGGTTTAAATCACAACAAAAGCTGTAGGTTATTTTAATATTTGAAAAAAAAAATTGCGTTTAAAATCTGCAATATCAAACAATAAATCTCCCACTGTAGGCAAGACCCAAAAATTTCATCACGAAGTTCGGAAGTTCATCACAGAATAGATTCTGCAAATGATGGAAATGTTATGGCGGTCATTGACTATTGCTGGATGTATATCGAAATCTTAAGAGAAAGTGGGTATACGATTGAGAGTCAGTGCATTTTGAGGGGGGTTTTTTTTTTTTAAAAAAGATTGAACTGAATAAAAATACACAATGGAGAAATTTGTAATAAGAAAGACTTTTAAAATCCTTACGTTTTTTATTCAAAAAAGTTGCAAGCGGACAATTGTTCTGCAAATGTGATTTAAGTAAATTTAGACCTGCCGTTAGAGACGAATAAATTGTGAAGTGTACAAAATAACTAAAGATTTTTTATCCTTTTAATATAATTTTGTTAAAAACAATTTTTTAATTTAGACAAGTTCCGTAGCTGTAAATGTCAACTTACCAAATTATAGACGAACGCGGTTATAACGAACACGAAGGACAATGAGTAAAAAAGCACCTGCCGTATTGGCTTAAGCCATCTTGGTCTTAACCACTGGGTAACAAAAAATGTGCTTACCAACCGCCCATGAGTATGAGATCAGCCAGCACACACAGGTAGCAATTTGAGTGTATAGATCGGAAGAATTATCCATTAGCACGTATAATTCTTCCGACCTGGAGCCTATCTAACCTCCGCTGCCTTAGGAGTAATCTGTGGTATAGCAGGGATAATAGCTAGGGAGATCTGCTAACAGGCCGAAATTATCCACAAGGATCCCCGAGGGAGCCGCAAACAATAGTCAGGCCGTTCCCATGTCTCCAAATATGGTCTCTGTTCAGCCGTGATCTCAAGTAATCTGTCAGTTTTGAACTCTGTCGAATTCCAGGCATAACCTATAACTTATTTCCCCAGATGATGTAACATCAAAAAAGTGATTATCCCTTTAATTTTTCCCTTCATACCACTCGAGGACAATACGGGAAAATGTTATGTGTGTATACCACACAACCAGCTGGTTACCTGATACATGAATTCACCGTAATGCCTAACATATTTTATTTTCTGAATGTTTAGAAAAGTTCGTTATAATTGTAGCACTTGAATAAAATTTTGCTAATGGGAGTATGAAAATATATATGTTCGTTAAGGTGGCTTCATTCATGCGTTTCGAACAATATTTTTGTCCGGATTTAATTTTTTTACTGAACGATTCACCCATTTCGGAAAATTAGTCCGGAAAAGCAAAGCTACCATATGGCTTACAGATGTAAGCAGTTATACAAAATGGCAGCACAACTAGCAAACTACTTATGTATATTGAATCGTTTTCTAAAAGTGTGTTAAGCGGCTAATACACTTGCAATAAAACTGTTCAATTTTACGTATTGTACAATTATATCGCTAATGTGTATGTGATATTCGAAGGTGGCACAATATATTGGCAACAATCAAAAGACTTTTGATTTCGATTGCACAACGAAGAGAATGAGAAGTGTGTTGGCAACATTGTACAATGCTGTTTATGTTATTCCTTTAGGTTATGTTCAAGTTTTTATTGAATAAATTAAACCATTGTGCGACTTATTGCAAAATATAGGACAAAATGGAAATAATATGGCAAATATCATAAACAATAATATTGCAAGTGCATGGGCCGCTTTAAAGAAAATGGACGAAAAAAGGAAAATGATTTTTATATTTTGAATTATATTTATTTTTTTCTTTAAATTTCCCTCTCTCTCTCTCTCTCTCAAAAGAAAGACGTTAAACTCAATATAAAAAAAATTTGTACGGACAAAAATATTTTTCGGTACGCATGGGTGAATCAAGCTTTATAAAAAAGTTAACTATTGGGTGATTTTTTAAGAGCTATAGGAAAGTTAAAAAAAAAAAACACATAAAATTCAGAAAAATGCATGAAATCTTTATTTGAATCGATGGTACGGTCCATATTTGTTCGAAGATTATTTCCTGCAAATGTTGACCGTGACTGCGCCTCAAAAGGTCCATCCGCTTAGTCCAATTTTGGCATACTCTTTCCAACATTTCGGCCGGTATCTCATGAATAAATGCTTCAATGTTGTCTTCCAATGCGTCAATTGAAGCGGGCATGTGTGTATAAATAGTCTTAAGGCGTTAAATCGCACGATCTAGGCGGCCAATTGACCGGTCCCGAACGTGAAATAAAATGTTTACCGAACTCGCCTCTCAATAAGTCCGTTGTTAAGTGTGCTGTGTGGCATATGGCACCGTCTTGTTGAAACCACATGTCATTCAAGTCAAGCTCTTGCATTTTGGGCAAAAAAAAGTTGGATATCATCTCACGGTAGCGTTACATTCACAGTTACGTTACGATTCGCATCATCTTTGAAGAAGTACGGTCCAATGATGCCACCAGCCCATAAACCGCACCAAACTGTGACTTTTTCTGGATGCATTGGTAGCTCTTGCAATGCTTCTGGCTGATCTTCACTCCAAAATCGACAATTCTGCTTATTAACGTACCCATTGAGCCAAAAATGAGCTTCGTCGCTGAACACAATTTTTCGATAAAAAAGTAAATCGCATATTGATAATAAAATTCAATAATTTGCAAGCTTTGTTCGTTTGTAAGACGATTCATGGTTAAATTATAGATCAAACTGAAGATGTTTGACAGTGAAACAAAACACGAAACGTGCGTCAGCTGTTTAAACCAGTGTTATCAAAAATATAATAGCTAAAAAATCACCCTATAGAACCATGTGTTTGTTTTAAGTAAAATTTGACCTGAGATAAGAGCTCTCTGTAGACTTATTTGGGACTTATTTGGTTATGTACAGAGTTTGCTATAACCTGGTTTTACTGCGCACTATTTATTTTTTTACACTAATATATTTAACAGTTGATTTAAAGACCCTTCGTTATCGTTGTAATCATGTTCCACTGTACCTTAAAATATTTATTTGACTTCTTTCAAAGTTCTCTTTTGAAAGCAAATGTCCAAGTTTTTAAATATTTTATAAAACTTAATAAAGTTTTTCTTTTCTACTTACTGTTTTATTTATGTATATTAGAGTTTTCTTTTCCAGGATGTTTTCATTTCCCGGGAAAGCGGGAATATTTTTAAATTTCCCGGGAATTCCCGCTTAATGAAAAACGGTGCAAAATAAAATTAAGCTTAATTTATTTGAACAAATAACAATTCATGAGATCTTTTAAATAATTGTAACAATGCATTTTAAACATAAGTAAAAAAACTAAAAATCATAAGGCCCTAAGTATATAAAACGCAACACAACGCCAACGAATTACATTGAAAAGAAAAACAAGGTCATAAATATTTTGTAATTTTATTGTTGCTTTCTACTCCACAAGTTATGAGGCGTTTGAAATTTTAAAGTGCAATGTGAATTTATGTAAAAAGCAACAACAAAATTACAAAATATTTATGACTTTGTTTTTGCTTTCAATGTAATTCTTTGGCGTTGCGTGTTTCATATTAAGGGCCTGAGTTCCTTGTATGCAAAGAAAAAAGCGTTGACATAAAACCAACAAAGTTAAATTATTTAAACAAAATATAATAAAATATTTCTTTAAAAAAAAGGATTTTAGTACAGAAAAGGAAATTTACAGAAACGTTTGGCAGCCTATTTCTGATTTTAATCAAGAAGAGTCATGTCAATGAGAAAACACGTTACCTTTCTACGGATGTTTGGCTTTAAGTCAAAATAATATATATTGCTCAATTACTTCAATAGTGACCTAACTCAAAAAATTCATGTCGAGATTAAACCGTTTAAAGTTTTTTATTTAAATAACGTCTCGGAAAAAATAACTCTTTAAACGGAGAAAATATAAAAGATATAAAGATGAATAACAAGCACAACACAGCGAACAATTCTGCATCACTAACTCCAAAATTGAATTTTTTGAGTTATGTCCATATTGAAGTAAATAAGCCATATAATCTCTGGGAACTTTCAGGTTTTAACCCACTTCCCTCAAAAACTTGTAATTCCTTTATTAACAAAATTTTTTTACTTAAAATCGCATTAGCGATTTTTTTTATTAATTGCTGCATTCAAAAATTTCCTGAAATATTAATTTTACACTTTGTCATCATCGTTTACAGAAATATTTATTTACTGCGTTTTTAGAATCTAGTCCAAAATATATTTTATGCAGCTGCTCTGTATAAAAAATCATTAAGGGCACTTAACTTACATATAAAACAAAAACAATATTTTATAATTTGTTTTTGTTTTAAATGAAATTTAAACGAACGAAGTTTTCATTCGTTATCGACAAACAGGTCATAAATTCTTCAAAGCTACTTTTTTTCGATTTTATAAATTAAATCTGGCTCTGTAAAAAATTTTACATTTGGGGGATTCACAAGGTTGTCATAAAGTTTTAAAGTCATATGTCGTAAAAAAATTACCAGATATATATATGACTGCTGTGGGCAACCGCTTATAATGAAGCTTTTTGCTGTAAACTTATGTGGAATAAATGAACACAGCATTCACATTTTTAATTTGTTTGAAACACAACAATATTTTTTTAAACAATTTTAAAATATTATTTAGGACATTATGATGATATGACTTGATAGCACACCTTGTGAATACCCTAATTGTGTACATTTCTAATCCTATTCTTTTATAGGATATGGACTTTCATCTATTTCTTGACATAACTTATTTACAATTTTATCAGCAGTAAAATTGCCATAATTAGATATAAAAATCCCAGGAATTCCTGCACAAATTTCCCTGGATTTTTTCCCCCGAAAAATAAGCTGGCACATGGGATTTTTGTCCAGGGAAAACCCGTAGGAAAAACACTAACAAACATACAAACTTTTAAACAGATTATCTCGACTTTAACCCCTTTTAACCTTCTACAGTTGATGGCAAAAAAAAAAGAAAAATAAAAAATTGTGGTTAAACTAAAGTTTTATCAACTTGTTGTTGATGTTATTGTTGCTTCACAAATGTTGAGGTTTTGCATATTTAAACTAATTGCTATAATAGTTTGACTTCTTTTACCAAAAAAACAAATACACACTAAAAAAATAACTTTAACTTTTTTGACCTTCCACTTAAAATAATTTTCACAACAAAAATTTATATAAGAAAAGCTAAAACAACAACAAAATAAAATTATGAGGGTAAATATTGCAGCAACTGCAAATAACTGCGATAACAAAAACAACAGAAGCAACGATATTGCATTGACTTTTTGACATGAAATGAAGACCGAAAAACAAAGAGAGATGAGTCGGGCAGAGAGCTGAGCTCGTCTACAACTATTTTTTTTTGTTGCATTCGATTTAATCATGAAAAGACCACCTTGTATCACAAGGCCAATGGTAGCGGCGCGCCGCGGCGGTAGCAGCAGCAATTTTAAATCATAACAAATAATTGTGGCAACATCATCATCGTCATCGTCATTATTTAAACGAAGTGAACAACAAAATTATGAGTTCAGCTGTTTGTGTTTTATTTTATTATTTATACTTTATTGCTGTCACTTTTTTGCTGGTGTTGTTGATTATTTGGCCACTTTTTTGTTTTAAATGGAGCACAATGTGGATGTCAATCCTGAGAAATCAATACCGATGGATAAAAATAAAATTGTGTATATCGTGTGTTGTTTATCAGTAATCAGGTTGAGACTATGTACGTAATTGTGTTAAATGATTACAAAATATTTGAAGAGTAACCAGATGACGAAAAAGACGCGAAAAATACGCTTTTTCTTTTATTCAAATAATGACTTATTTGGCATTTAACCAAAAAAACTTTAAAATTTTTGGACCATGTTTTTTACTTTTTAGAAAGTTATGAAACTTTTTATTTTTTATATCTTATTTGTGAACTTCACATAACGAATATCACAAATATTATATATTTTACAGGTTAGGTAGGATAGCATAATTGCCGTCGAAGTCGAGTCCATTACAACGATCTTCCTAGTAGGGACATAAATCTGTTTAGGCTAAAAAATTTTAAATAATGAATGTCTTTGGTCCCATGTTTACAAAAAGTTATATCTCATTAGAAATGTCCGCCCTTGGCCTTCAAGCACTGGCCAATCATCAAAAGCTGCACGCACGTTATCCATTTTCAAATTTGACTCAGAACGAACTAATGCAGTCTTACGAGAATAAATGTTAAGGTAACCATCAGTGTTGCCAAAACTTGGTGACCAAAAAAGTTTAAATTTACGAGGGAAAATGGCTAAAAAATGGCTAAAAGTTTTTTTAAATAAAAACATATTAAAATTCAATAACAACACAGAAATAATTCATTTAAAGTTGCTTACGGTGAAATTGTAAGTTAAGATCAATTTGTTTAATAAGAATAAACGTAAATTAAAATTTATGTCGTTATTGTTCATCTCATAGGAAGCACTCGTGCCTATTAGTTTTTAATGATTTGAAGATAAATCCTAATCACGACAACATTTACCCAACCTTTTGAGTCTAGATCTACAATTAAAAACAAGTTAAAAAGTATTGTCGGTCAACCCCGACTACCCGACTACCCTACACCACATGTGAACCTATGTACCAAAGTTTGTCAAATAATCTCCAAAGTTGCGACCTGTACTTTGCGAACAAGGTTTACATGGACAGCCAGCCAGCCGGACAAACGTCGTTAATTCGACTCAGAAAGTAATTCTAAGTCAATCGGTATATGTAAAGGTGGTCTTAGGACCAATATTTAAAGGTGTTACAAACATCAGAACAAACGCATGAGGGTACCACTGTTGTGGTGTTGGTATAAATATTTTATTGTTATGGTTAAAATGTTTACCTAGTTGATAAAATAGAATAAACGGTTGCTTAATGTAACCTATTTCTTAAATTACTTTAAACCATGTTTACTTGGCTAAATACACTCTCTACTTCAGCATTTATTGCCGCCTGCATCTCTTTATTGAAATACTTGCAACCAGAAGGAAACACTGATATTTGTGTTGATCAATTTCATAAATTTAATATTGGAATACTGTTCATTTACTTTGAAAGATGTCTTATCCTCTTTTTTAGCAATTTTCAGCATTTGCAAAAGTTTTGATTTAAATTAAATACATTTCAATTGTTAAAAATGTTTATTTTACTTTTATAAATTTTTATAATATAATAAAAATTATTCTTTTAAAATAAAAACGGCAAAAAAAATTTTATGGCTAAACAAGTTGAAAAATGGCTAAAAAAATGGCTAATGGCTAAACTCATTTTTTAATGGCTAAACGGGGTGAAAAATGGCTATATCTAGCCAATAAATGGCTAAATTGGCAACACTGGTGTCCATGTACTCTTAAACGGTCCCGAGTTTGTAATCAAGAGTGTTCAGGTTAGTAATGGCAGAGCGCCATTCTTCAGAGCAAATGAAAGCTGCCAAACTGTTTCGAAGCTAAACAGAAAAAAATAATTTTTAATGTGAATTAAAAAATTTCTGATAATTATTGAAAAAGTAATTAAATTTTCACCAGTAAATAAATTAAAAGTATCAATTATCAAGTCATGTTGTAAATATTTAACGTTTACTTAATTTGATAAAATCTTTAATTAAAACTGATTTTATTTGTTGTTGTTTTAGCCTTATAATTAAGTTTAAAATTCTTACTTTAAGTACAAGTCGTACTCAAAAATTCAAGTACGAATAACACTAAAACGTACTCAAAACAATCCTAAATTGGATTAGTTTCGAAAATCAATTCCGGAATTTCTTGAAATAAGTATAAAAATCTTAAATCAAGTAAAAAAAAGATTAAGCTTTTCGTTGTGTTTAACCCTCCGGCTTACGCATGTTTTGATTTTCTATACACATTGAAAAAAGTTATGGCCAGACTCATGTGTACCACGAAGGGTTAAAAAGTAAATTTGAACTCTTGCTTCTCATTAAGTTTATATTTTTGGTTAAATATGTACATAAGGTTTCTAAAGTAAAAACCATATCGGGCATGATGTTGGTGTTTTATCATTCTAAAAGGTGTAATAAGGGTAAGTAAATCAATCACAATATTTTTTTCTTTCTAATTTCTTCTTTTTTTTTTTTGTTTTTTTTTCAAGCATGAATTCGGAATAAAATCAGCTTTATAATACTTATACCAAGCGCATTTCGAGATTGATTCAATCTTAATTTTACTAAAATCAATCTCATTTTCGTATTATTTCATGTACGAAATCGGGTTTGAAAATGGATATTTTAAGTATTTTGCGATTGAAAATCCGTACTTGATTCAATCTTTCTCTACTTGATTCAAGAAAATCCGTACTCACCGTACTATTAATACCGCTTCGGATTGATTTGAAAACGGATGGATTGATTTTTCTTTTGAGTATATCGAGGTTAACTTTGGCAGATGTTTTGACCCCTGTTCTGACAAGTCATTAACCCCATCATAAGAGACAACCCACCAAACCATGATCGCAGCTTGATAATTACTTATTAATTCGACTCATAGACTTCTGCGAGATATTCATTTACCAGGTCATGAGGCCCGACCGGCGGCGGTCTGCTAAATACATCTCCTTGGAAATGTATTTTTTAATTATTATTAATTAACTTGGCCTGTCTAGGAGAGTCGATTTTTTTACGATAATAATCCTTAGCATAGCAAGAAGTGTGTTTTGGGTTGTTATCCTGAAGGAAAACTCATCTAAGAGGGATGTTTTTTTCAGCGAATGGTTGCATTTTGTCCTTCAATATGTCAATATATCCAATATGTTGGTCAGTACTTCAAATAAAGACGTAAAATATGTCTCCCTAAAGAGGAACTCCAAGTAAAATGCACTATCTCAAGAAGCAAGTCAATTTTTTTTTATCAATTTTAAATAATTTGACCTCTCAAACTGAATTAATTAATCAGGACCTTGCTACACACGCAAATTGACTTTCTTTTTTTTCATTGCAAGTTGTGGAATCGATCAAGAATGTACAGATACGTTTCTTCATCTAGAAAACTCTTGCTTGATTTAATTTTGAGAATAAACCGAAAATATTAAAAGTACAGAAAGATGTACAAGGCAGAGATGCAGTACAAGCGATGCTATGATAAGACGGTACTTTTCGACATAAATCAAAGCTCAGTTTCGCTTTCAGCGGTCACTCTAACATTAACCTTAAGCCTTAGTGTTTAATGATCATATCTTTCCAAAACAGAGTTATTATAAGAGATTTATTTTCTCTCAAGGTGTATTTGAATACGATTAAAACTGCGTTTTAAGATACGAGCATGTTTCACTGGCTCAAACACATTTGTCAACTGACGTATATCACGAGAATTCCTTCATGAAATTCCTATATGGCATTTTCTAATCGTCTTCATATGCATATAATTATATTTTGACAATATTAGTACCATTTTTTTTTTTTTATATAATGAGTAATTTTTAAAACAATATCTTTGTGTATTTAATCACTCCCACCCACCACCTTTTTGGAGTATATTTTTGCACATATGCCATTAGAAATTGTTTTCCCATATAAGAAAATTAATATGGCCACTCTATCGATAATTGCCCTAAACCTAAAATCATGTTCACACATACTCACTACAAAAAAATACATTTATTAGTGTGTGTTACCAATATTTAATGATAAATTGCTCTGATGTTGCACTTAATTATAAACAACTGACTTATTAGTTTCATACATTTAAAAATGTTGTTTATTATCAATATTATTATTATTATTTTTTTACCAATTTCGTTTTATGTTTTTTTTCTCAAATTAATAAAAAATTAAATTATAAACATTTTTAATCATAATAAAAAATAACAACAAAAAAAAACTTTAAAATAGTAATTAACTGCATGAAGCTGTTAAAATTTTTTCAAAAATTGCATAAATACCGCAAATGCTGTTTTTAATTAATTTTATATATTTTTTTTTTTTTTTTGTTAATTGGTTACGTAAGTTTTTTTTAATTTTTAGAGGTTTTTTTGTTTAAACTAAATAAAAAACATTTATTAATATATTTTTGTGTTAAAAGTAGTTAAATAGAAATTAGTTTTTATTTAAATGCCAGGTCATCTTTTTTTTTTCAAAAAATTTTTTGATTATTAACAAAAAAAAAAAAAAAATAAAAAATAAGTAAATAAATGTTTTTCATTATTAATTTTATAAAGTTCAAGTTTTTAAAGTTGTATAAACGAAATATTAATTAGTTTCATGCACAAAATACATAATTATCGATTAGATTATTCGGTTCTTTGCTTTTTTTTTATCATAACAAAAATGAATCGAAAAATAAAATTTTTTTCTATGGAAAATTAATCGATAACAAATAGTTTCTATAGAAAACAAAATGTTCAGAAAATTTTCTATTTCTAATCGATAGCACACATTTTTATAGAAAATAAATCGATAGTCAAAATTGTTTTAAAGTGTTAATCGATAACAAATTTTCTATAGAAAACAATACAAAATCAAAAATGTTTAAAAAACGTTTTCTAAAAAAATAATAAAAAATTTTTTTTTATGGTAAATTAATCGAAAATAATAATTTTCAGTAGAAAATGAACCGATAACAAAACATATTAAATAAAATTTATCGATTACAAAACTTTTGTTTAATACAAAGCTCGTTATCAAAAATATCTATCGATAACAATGATTTTCTGTAGAAACTTAACCGAAAACTTCCATATAACAGATGGTTATTGAATTACAAAAAATATTTATAGAAAATTAATAGATAACAACGATTTGTTACATAACAAGGATTTGTTATAAAAAATTGTTTGATGACAACAATTGTATGGTGACAACAGTTGTTTGATGACAATGTTTTCATATAGAAAATTGTTCGTTGCAAACGATTTTTTATAAAAAATTTTATAGCAAATAAAGTTTCTATAAAAAATTCTTCAATGACACCGATTTTATATAGAAAATTTGTCAATCACACGGATTTTCTAAAGAAAATTGTTCGATGTCACTGATTTGCTATGGAAAATTTTTCAATGAAAACGATTTTCTATGGAAAATAGTTTATAAAAAGATTTTCTAAAAAAATTTGTTCGATGACAACGATTTTCTTTAGTAAATTCGCTAACAAAGATTTTCTATGAAAAATTGTTCAACAACGATTTTATATGGAAAATCAACGATTTTCTATGGAAAATAGTTTGATGAAAAGTATTTTCTTTTGAAAACTGGTTGATTAAAACGATATTATATAGAAAATTATTCGTTTACAACGATTAGCTATACAAAATATTTCGATAAAAATACTTTTCTATAAACAACTTTTCGATTACAATGATTTTTTACAAAAAATTGTTCGAGTGAAACAATTTTCTATAGAAAATTGTTGGTTTAAAATGGTTTTTAACAGAACAATTTCCGATTAAAATGGTTTTCTATAGAAAGTAGTTTGATTAAAATGGTTTTCTCTAGAAAATGTTTCTATAACAACTTTTTTCTATAGAAAATTGTTAAATTACAACGGTTTTCTATAAAAAATTGTGTGATTGCAACGATCTTTTTGAAAAACTCTCTCAACAACAATGATTTTGCTCGACAAAAAAGATTTTTTATAAAAATGTTCGATAAAAAATATATTGTTTCGCAAAAAAAATTACCTAACACGTTTTAATATCTTAAATTTTTGTTTTTCTTGAAAAACTCAAAACAAATTTTATCTTTACTAATTAAGCAGACAAAAGAATTTCCTACGTTTGCAATAGAAATTAAAGTCAACCCCTACAATTCCGTCTGTTAGTGCCCCTGCTTTCAACTCTTGATTAATTTAAATATATTTTTTCCTTTTTTTTAAGTGACTGTCTGTATTTGTTTCTACAGCCTTTTAGTTGTTATCGCTCTTGCAGTTGTTGTTGCCATTGCTTCTGCAGTTGTTGTCGTGTTGCCGTGTTACTGATGCATTTTGTTGGTAATTGACAAATGTGAAGTGAATAATTGCGACTCAATTAGTGCAATGTCTACAAATGTACATAAAACTACCAACTAACTAATGCAACGACGCAACCAGCACCAGCAATTACTGCAACAACTATGACAACTCAATAATTACTAAAAAAAAAAGCAACAACAACAACGACAACAGCAACAAAATCAGCTTAAACCAAATTGCACTACTTCGAAAATCAACACACAAACAGTTTTCAGAAAATGCACTAAAAACTAAAAGAATAAATAAAGAAACACAAAAAAAAAAGAATTTAGACAGAAATAAATTAATCACAGCAAATCAATTTAAATATTGCAATAACAAAAAAACTTTTAAAAGTAAAAGAAATGAAATAAAATAAAAGTAAAAAACTCTTAACAAACTGCATAAAAATACAGTTGTCAATTTCTAATAGACAGTTGGACAGACAGACAGAGTTAAAGGAACTTTGTTGATGGTGTTTTACCCTACACCGTTATAAAAACAACTGTATTAACCCTTAAATGCCTGGTGTATCTTTAAAGATACAACCATTGAAAAAATTCCTGCGGCCACAGTTTTGGCTCAATTTCAATAAAACTGGTTTCATTTTGTTGAGAACATTGCTGTTATTCAGAAAAAAAATATAGTGTACTTATATCTAAAAGAGAAAAAACAAAAATTGCAGTCAAAGTAAAAAAAAATATTTTTCCAAAATTTACTAAATTTACTTTTTTTAGTGTAATTTTTTTTAAAACATGTAATACTTTTTGATTAAAAAAAAATTCTAAGTGGTTTCAAAATGTTTTCTGTAGTGAAATAAATTGGATGGAAAAAATCTGATAATCGAGCTTTAAGCTGTTACACTTTTATTGGTTGTATCTTTAAAGATACATTGTGCTTTCCACGCATATTCTTGATTTACGTTATGCATACTATTTGTACTACATTGTTGTTCATTTTCATCCATATTTTACTCTTTGCATGAAGAAGTTGACTTGTCTGGAGCATAGTAATAAATCTTTATGAATGTGTATTGTCTTAATTACAATTTTTATGTAATATAACTATGTAGTATTTTTACATAATTTTATATATAAGATCACTTTTTGAGTTTTGGCGAGTTCGATAAGAGTTGGTCGAATTATGATGACTGCTGATGACATACGTGAAATACTTTGTAATAGCGAAGATATAGGTGACGATAGTGACGACAGCATTGGAGGAGGTAGCGATGATTTTAGTGGGAAGTCGAAGAAGAGGCGGGAGATCGTACTGTAAAGGCCACACATATGGAGATAATTGCAGATGCAAATGAGTGTGATAATCAGAACGAAATCGATCTCAATACATCTGTTCAAGATTTCTTTCTCGAAATGATCAATGATGACACTGATCCGGGAGATATGATTGATTTAAATACCAGCAATATCGAAGACATTGATTCTGTGGCATGTAATTTATCCGGGATTATTCCTTCCAGACATACTAACACTTGGAATAATTTTCCACTTCAATTTCTTGATGTAGAAATAAATTGTAAGTCTTCCGAATTCGAGAAGGTAATTTGGAAGAAAGGCAACATTCAGTTTAATGACCAACAAGTAAGGTTTAGAGGTGAAAGTAGTTTGCCTCAAAACATAATGTCTTTGGAAACACCTTACCAAGTTTGGAGATTTTTGTTTCCTGAAACTTTGGAACAACATATAGTTGACGAAACCATAAAATATACTAGACTTGATGAGACATTTCGATTTGATATACCCGAATTACGGAAATATATTGGAATAGTTTTTTACATGACTTACCACAACCTTCCAAATATTAGAGATTATTGGTCTGAAAAACCTAATCACTCCGTAAATGTAATAAAAAATCAAATGACTGTACGGCGTTTTGAAAAGAAACGGGAATTCATTCATTTCAATGATAAAAATAACCAGCCATCTAGTGAGGATACAAATCGAGACCGTCTTTATTTAATCAGACCTATTATTGACACTCTGAATGCAACTTTTGGAAGTGTGCCCAAACTAGATCGACTCTGTGTTGATGAGCAAATATGTTCCACCAAAATTAGAAGCTACATGAAGCAGTACTTGCCTAATAAACCAAAAAAATGGGGATTCAAATTGTTCGTTCTATGCGATACAACTGGGTATGCTTATAAGTTTGAAATTTATAATGGAGCACCAGAAACACCAGCTCCAGCTGAACCGGATCTTCAACCTTCGGCCAATATTGTGATTCGGTTACTAAGAGAAGTACCGAGGTTTCAAAATTATATAATTTACTTTGACAATTATTACACTACCGTACCATTTTATTTTTAAATGTTATTTTTAGTGTATTTTAAATACTTTTTAATCTTTTTAAACTTTTTGAAATATATTATTTTAATAAAATTTCTAAACAAAATCTTTTATTTTGGTATGTCTGTATAAGAATCTTAATTACTGGGTAAATGTACAGTGTATCTTTAAAGATACAACCAGTTTTTTATAAATAACTTTAACAAAAAAATTTTTTAAAAAAATGTAAAAACGCAGTTATTTTCTATTTACATTTTGACACAATATATATTTTTTTGGAGAAAATCGGTGACCTTGGGCATTTAAGGGTTAACGGGCTTGTAAAAATTAAGCACAGTACAGCATTCATCAAACAAAAGAACCGACTATCTCCAAAATAAAAATCGGTTCTCAAATAGAAATTTTCCATGAACGCTTGATAGGTACCTAATAAAGATTATTTTTTAAAATTTGTTTTAATGTTTCAACAATCTTATAAATTTTTAATAGAAAATTAATTAACAACTAAAATTTTTTCTACAAAACTTACCGATAACAATATAAAATATAATCGATAAATCTTTTTTTTTGTTAAATATTTATCTACCGCGCTAATTTTCTCTAAAAACATGTATTGAATAAATACGTTTTTTGCAAAAAATAAATCTATAACTTGAGTTTTATCCAGGAAACTAATCGATAACATAAATTTTAAAGAGAAAAGCTTTCGATAACACACTTTATTTTAGAAAATGTGTTACATAATGATGAAAATGAAAAATTAAACTATAGCATAGAAAATTTTTCGATAACACTAAAAACTTCGAAAAACTTGACCAATAAGATAACTTTTATATAGAAGATTGGTCGATAGCATAAAGGTTCTATGAAACAAATTTATCGATAGCTTAAAGCTTCTATAGAAAATATATACATAACAATATACATAATTGCTATTTTCTGTAAAAAATTGATCAATAACAAAAGTTGTCTATAGAAAATTGTTTGATAACAAAATTTTTCGATTTCATATATTTAAAGTAGAAAATTATCGGATGCATTACAATTCCGTAGAAAAAATTAATTTTTAAAACAGTTGTCAATTCAATAATAGATTTTATCGATTACTAAAATTGTTTGATTTTTATTAAAAAATTAAATCATTTTCACAATTGATTTTTATTCAAATGGTGAAGGGCAAACAAAATTCGTTTTAATCGAAAATATTACAACTCTTCGTTTCTAAAGTGCACTGTTCGTTTCACAAATACAGAGAGTAGAAACAGCAACAGCAACTATAACAAAAACATCATTATTAAATGTTGTTTGTGATTTTTGTCAATGTTGGTGGCAATGCAACAGCAGCAGATGAAGTAGCCTAGAAGCTGGTCTGTTCTCTTCAGTTTGTTTTGGTTTTTATTGCTGTTGTTACAACAAACGTATACTGCAGACGATTGATGACATCTGTAATAAAGACAAAGTTGTAGTGGTTGCTGTAGATGAATAAATGATTGAAAAGTACTACAACTGTCATCACATTGACAAACCATACCCATCATCATCGTCATCCTCATCATCATCCTCAAAAGCAAGTCAATACATTGAACAACAAGAGATATTGGAGAATATCCCTGGTTGTTTTATTGCAAAAACGCTGTCACCACAGTCACAAGTCAGTTTTTTCAACTTGAAGCTATTTATTTATATGGTACGAGTGAATGAAATACATGTAATTTTACCCTACAAATAAAAAAAAAAAACATAAGCAAACACACAACATCATCATCAATAATATAAAATTCGCGAATTATAACTTCTACTTTTGAAACTTCAACGTCATAGTCGCTTTGGTTGTTAACTCGTAACAACCATCAACATCCCCATCATCGCCGTCATCAACACCATCACCAACGCTATCATCAATGCCACATCACTTTGTAAATTTTGTACAACAAATTTCGAAATCAAATTGACAGACAGTCGTCACTCAATTCATGCAAAACTGTATTTGATTATCGCGTTAGCAACGACAAATAAAATTCTTTATTTCATTAGATAATTGTGTTTCTTTTATTTGTGTAAAAAAAGTTTGTTTTTTGTGATAAAAGAAAAATATAAACTTAATAAAATTAAAAATAATTATTGAGTGGGACATATCAAATTTTCATCACCCTTTCTGAAGTATTTTAATCATAAAACTTATTATACAAAATATTATTTAAGAAATGTATTTAAATTATTTATTTCCTCCAGAAAATATATCAATAACTCTAATTTCCTATAGAAAATTTATTGATAACACTACTCTTCTATTAAAAGTATATACAAAAGTACATAATGCACATTTTCTATAAAAATAATCGATAGCACATTGATAAATAACACCAATTTTCTATAGCAAAACTATCTATAAGAAGTTAAATAACGCAAATTTTCTATAAAAAATTATTCGATAACATTACTTTTCTGTACAAATTTTACTGATAACAAAAATTTCCGATGAATGAAATAATAGATAAAACCAATTTTTTAAAGCAAATTATTCTATAGCCCAAATTTTCGATAGAAAATATATCGATAACACAATTATTCTATAGAAAATGGATTATTTTGACATAAATTTCCTATTGAAAATTAGTTGAAAACATAATTTTTGCATAAAAAATGAAGCGATAAACGAATGTTAAATAAAGAAAATTTATCGAAGCACAAAATTATATAAAAAATTCTAATGTTCTATAGAAAATTAATCGATAACACAAATATTCTAGTAAAGGTTATTAGATACCTTAAGTATTCTGCATAAAATTTATCGTCAACACAAATTTTCTATAGAAAATTAAAAGATAAAACAAATTTTCTGTAGCAGGAAAATCAATTGCACATAATTTTTATTGAAAAATAAACGATTTCTATAGAAAATTAGTCGATTACTTATATTTACAATAGGACAAATTTTCTATAGAAACTATATAAAAAGTTCCAATTTTCTATAGACAATTTATTGATAACACTCCTTTTCTAGTAAGAGTTTTTCGATAACTTATTTCAATACAAAATTAATTGATAATCCAAATTTTCTCTAGAAATTTAACGATAGCACAAATTTTCTTTAAAAAAAAAAAAAAATTGCTTATACTAACTATATATTAAAACTTAATTAAAAGCGAAAATTTTCTATAAAAGTTATTTGATAGCTTATAGAAAATCTATTGATTATTTTGACATAAGCTCTATTGAAAATGAATTGATAACATAAATATTGCATACGTAATTGATTGCTATACAATATATTATATAAAACACTATTCTAAGCACAAATTTTTGTATACAAGATAATCGATAACAGAAATTTTTAATAAAAAAGTTATCGATAACT
The DNA here is from genome assembly GCA_963931875.1 of Pollenia griseotomentosa. Classification (NCBI taxonomy): domain Eukaryota; kingdom Metazoa; phylum Arthropoda; class Insecta; order Diptera; family Polleniidae; genus Pollenia; species Pollenia griseotomentosa. The sequence goes on along the minus strand of OZ007562.1, from coordinate 165,269,426 downwards.
CAAATGTTCTAAAGAAAATTATTCGACCACACAATTTTAAAAGTAAAGCTACACCATTAATTTTTATATAAAATTAATCGATAACATAAACTTTCCATAGAAAATTGATAGATTAAGGCCCGTTTTCACAACTTACCGATAGCTAAAAGTAGTCTTTAACCGGCCTTATAAAAAGTGTTAGAATATTAAAACTTAACTTTAACCTAAAGTGAGCGATAAAGTAAAAAAATCCTACCCGGTAGGTTAAAGTAAAGTTGTAATAATGGAACACTTTTTGTACGGCCGATAAAATCCTACCTTTCGCTATCGGTAAGTTGTGAAAACGCGCCTAAATAAGTTATATATAGCAAGAAAATAGAATGAACAATTTTTTTTTTTGAAAAATAAATGCTTACAAAAATTTTCTATAGAAAACTAATCGACTATTTACACTTACAATAGAAAAATTAATCGATAATTTTAATTTTCTATATGTAAAAATGTTTGTATACAAGATAATCGATAACAGAAATTTTGAATAAAAAAGTTATCGAAAACTCAAATGTTCTATAGAAAATTATTCGACCACACAAATCTTTTAGTAAAGCTAATTATCAGTGATGCCAACTTAGTGCTTTTGGCACTATTTATGGTGCTTTTTAATGCCTCAAAACGCCAAAATTGTATCCTTAGTGCCAAACTAAGAAAAAGCACTAACTTGGTGCTTTTTTAATTTTTCGTTAGTGGGTTTAATGCTTTTTAAAATTTTTATTTTTTTTACCATTTTTTAAAATTTCGATAGAGGATGATTTAGATGAGATTGGCTATTTGGAGTACAATTTTGATAAAGCCTGTAAAGATTTTAAGATTTCAAATGAAAAAAAAGTGATACAGTAGTTCCCGCTTAAGTGTGCATCGAAAAATGTTCAGATTTCTACGCATTTAAACGGGAACCATTTAACCGATAACCCGGATAAATGCGCAATCAACGCATTTATAAAAAACTTCGCTTAGAAAACTCAATATTCTTTTAAAAGTACTTTTTTAGTTGTAAGCGAAAATAAAATTTATTATACCTAGTTCTCATACGAAATTAAATATAATATTAAAACTATAACTAATTTAACAAACATTCTTACATAAATTCATATGCACATATATATTTATTAAAAATATAATTATGTTTTGTATGTTATATGTATTTATTCGACCTTTATTATTTTCAAGTATTAATAAATTGTCGAGCTTTAGATCTTTTTTTAAAAACTTTAAATGTTTATTCCAATATTTCGGCAAATGTTAACGCCGTGTTATATTATTGGTTGCAATTTCATTTGTGCATTCATTTTGTTGCACAAAGTATCTACGGATAAAACTAATAGCCCTTTGTTGGAGCTTCAATTATTTAAACTTCTTCATCGTCGGAAGATTCCGATAACTCTTTCTATTCTCTATGATTTTCAAAATTCAAGAGAAATTTACTTTTTTTACTTCATCTGCCGTTTTAAATAACAACAAAAGCCAAAAATATAAGTAGGTACAAAAATACTTCTACTAACTTTATAAACGCCTTGCGGGATGTTTAAAGAAACGCAAGTTTTTTGGTTACGCATTTAAGCGATATATTTTGTTCAAATTTATGTAATTTCGGACAAAAATAATGAATCATTAAAACGGGGAACGCGTTTAAGCGAGGTCATTTAATCGGGATTTTGTTCATGTAATTACGTGAAAATTTTGCTTGCCAGCACATTGTGCGCATTTAAGAGAGGACATCATTTAAGCGGGGTGCATTTAAGCGGGAACTACTGTAAAAGAAAGTTGCATTCGTTTTACCAAAAACTTTATTTACGAGGTTTGAGCTAGGCTTCCTAGCAATTTGGAAATTTTACAAAACGTTGCACTTTTAAGCGTTGACAGCATATTTAGTAATCGTAATAAAAACGATGTATTTGTTTTCGGTAACAATTTTTTTAAAGATGGAGACACTGTTTCAAAAATAGAAAATGGCTTGAAAAATATTAAGAATTGAAAATGGAAAAATAAACAACGATTTTGAGTCATGTAGAAAAAACGTATTAAAAAGTTTAAAACATGCAGTCGGAAGCCGTATTTTTTCGAGCTACGAAAATCGAGCTCGCACTGTATTACTTTTAAACTGTTTTATGGCCAATTCAAAATCCAAATGATTTGGATAATATTATTTTTATTGCAGATAATAATAATACATTTAAAAATTTTTATATACAAATGTAAATATATTTATTATTTAATTTTAAATGAAAATGGTCCCCCATCTACGCCGTCGCCTTTTTTTAAATTTTGGAGGTATTTAATATTCGGCACGGCCGAAGGCAACTTGTTTTGTGTTTAATTAAATTGTAAAAATGGATTAGGGCTTTTTTACGCTTTTTTTGTTCAAAAAAGTGCTTTTTAGTGCTTTTTTAAAATTTTAAAGTGCTTTTTGCTCTCAAAAAGTTGACATCACTGCTAATTATATACCTCTTATTTTCTTTATAAAATTGATCGATAACATAAATTTTCTATTAAAAATTTATAAATTAAATAAACTATTAATTTCAAAAGATTTTGTTATTCGTGCTTAATTCCCAGTTTTTATCATTGATAAAAACACTTGAAATTTATTGTTGATGGGATAAGCTATTCCTATGCGCATTTCCCTGGTTGCTTAGGCCAGATCATCAGGAAACTTCATCCATAAAGATTTTGGAAAAACTAAAGATATTAAACCAAATAAAACTGTTAAGCGTATAAGACTTATAGCAACAGTTCTACTTGTAACAATATCAAAGTTTAAACAAAACACATCAACAATAAACAGTGGGTTTATCTCATCTTACATTCCCCACTACAATTAGTTGAAATTCTCTCAACATTAACTGTAGTTGTAAGTAGGTTAAGAAAAACAAAATAAAAACAAACAACAAACTTACAAAAGATGTTGTCAATTAAGTGTTTTTTTAGGCCGTGCACTTGCCTGTTTATTATCAAAAAGTAATTTCAATTTTTGGGAATACAAAATTTTAATTTCAAAAGATTTTGTTATTCGTGCTTAATTCCCAGTTTTTATTATTGATAAAATCACTTGAAATTTATTGTTGATGGGATAAGCTATTCCTATGCGCATTTCACTGGTTGCTTAGGCCAGATCATCAGGAAACTTCATCCATAAAGATTTCGCAAAAAATAAAGATATTAAACCAAATAAAACTGTTAAGCGTATAAGACTTATAGCAATAGTTCTACTTGTAACAATATCAAAGTTTAAACAAAACACATCAACAATAAACAGTGGAGAGATAAACCCACTGTTTATTGTTGATGTGGCGTGGTACCTCTCGTACAAAAAATATCAAAAATTGTATAAAAACCTGATTTTTTGGACTGTCATATGACCTATGGTTACTCCTTATATATCAAAAGATCGGAAATTTTTAATATAAAATATTTTCTGAAAAACTCGGGAAAATCGGTTCAGATACGAAAAAGTTATGACCAAAATGTTAATTTTTTTTTTGAAAAATACCCATTTTCGGGAACCATAGATCTTCCCGAGTCCAAGTTTTATAACCAAAATAACTGGCAAATTTCTTCTTTAACACGTCGGTATATAAATCTGTCAAATCGGTTAAGAAATAGCAGAGTTATGACCAAAATACTGAAATCCCAAAAATTACTCTTTTTATAATTAAGTTTGTTTTTTATACCCTTCACCGAAAGTCCTATACCCTATAAAGTTCTGGGTATTCTGGGTCCTTATGAAAACCGAAGTTCAAATCCAGTTGTCCGTTTCTGTGTCAACTGTGTTGAGTTGTAAACTGTAAACTATTTATATTTACTTTTAATGATATTCATGAAACGTTACTTCATGGTCCAGTTGTCTAGGGGGTTTGCTTAGGTTAGAAACTGTGAGTCCCTGGTTCGAATCTTGTTTTTTTCAAAAAGAAAATTTTTTTTTTAATTTTTTTATGTTCTGAAACGATTTAAAAAAATATTTACCAGTTTTAACTTTTTAAATTAAATTTATAATGAAGTTTTATGTATTGTATATACTTATGTATGTTTATGTAGAAATTATTTAGGTTTTGTCTAGTTGCTCTGTATTCTGCTCGCACAATGGTGAAGGGTATATAAGATTCGGCACAGCCGAATATAGCACTCTTACTTGTTTTCTACATAAAATTGACCAACAACACATATTTCCCTCACAATTTATTTATGGCAAGTTAATCGATAGCACAGTTTTTCCATAGAAAAATAAACGCTAGCAAAAATAGTCCATAGAAAGTTAATCGAAAACTTGCATTTACAATAGAAAAGAATCAATAACTTTAATTTCCTAAAGCAAGTGAATGAAAAGAAAATGTTTTAATTGAAGACAATTTTTATCGATGGCTTAATCGAAGAAAGGCTTAACTCAATTTATTTTTCAAAATAGCGTTTTATTTTTAGACAAATGCCAAATGGACTGTTCTTTCAAATTTCAGATATCGTTTTATTGTTTTATTAATTATTGCATTCAAACATTTTTGGTATCAAATATTATACGGATTTTATTATTAATTTTTCCTTCCTCTGTAAACTAACAAAAAATCGAGAAACGACTTTTCATATAATCTTTATATATTCTTGAGAAAAAATCACAAATTTGCTGTAGAAAATTTATCGATAACAAAAAATTTTTTATTGAAAACCATAATTTTTAAAAGTAGACATTAATTTTCTATACAAAAATTCATTGATAAAAACATTTATTTATAATCAAAAAAAAAAAAAAAATTAGTAACAATCGTTTCTGATAAAATTCATTGACACGAAAAGTTTTCTTTTGAATTTGAGCGCAAGCCATTTTCTTCGAAATATTTCCATCAAAATTGTTTGCCCGCCTGACAAACTAAATCATTATCTTTTACATACTTCATTAACTTTCACACATTCATACCTTTCCATAAATGCAATAATTTCTTCAATTCTCTTTAAACTGAAAAACCTATTTCCGGTTTCAAAGAAAATAAGAAAAAAACAAAAACACAGAATATGAAAAGAATCCGTTATTTCTATCATAATTTTTTTGCTTCTTTAAATACTAACACGTGCTTAAAGTAACGCATATTCTTAATCATGTTTGCCCTAATCTCAATTATCTTTTTGTTGAACGCGTTTCTTAGCAGCCGCAGCAGTACAATTGCAACCAAACAACCAGGTATGTTGCCAACCTCAGCCATCAGCTATGCAACCAACAGCTCTAATGAAACAAAAACCGCCTGCCAGGCTGATTTGGCTTCGTCTGTGGCAGTGTTGCCACCTTAGGTGTAATTACACATATCATGTGTAATTTTTGTTTTCATGTGTAGCCATTGTGTAATTGGCTCCATGTGTAATTCATGTGTAATTTTAAATTTTAACGTTTTGTAGCACTGATTTTTGTTATTATTTTGTCACAAGATAACATAATAGAATGGAAGCGTTAAAAGAGCTAAACTAAAAATGGATGGATCATTAACTACTAACCATTTGGCATTTAGATAGATTTTGTCACAATTTATTACATATAACGACAAAGCATCCCGGGTTCATTCTCCTTTTTTTCATTGACTGCAAAAGAAATGTTTGAGCTTCTCAAAAGCACAACTAATGTTATGTTTGGATAGTATAATTCAGATGTTAAAAGACAAAAAGCTAGATATTGCTTTCATAAAATGCTCGGGCCACCTAATACATTTGGTAGCGTCAAAGGCCTGTCTGAACCTTCCAACATACTGGGAAAATTTACTTCGTTATATTATATCTTGTTTTATTAGAAGTAATGCTCGGCATACTTAAGTAGTTTCAAGAATATATATTTTCGCGACAACATGCACTCTTACATTTTGAAAAACTTTAGCTTTATATGAATTTGGAGCCAGAATTTTATTGGAAAAAGGTTTTTAAAACAAAAAATTCCTTGGGAGACAGATTATTTAAAATAGTTATTTTTGTTTTAGTCTTTTCAAATGCTGCTGCGGAAAGAATATTGAGCAATTTAAACAATTGTACGACAGATTTAAAACAGAATACATAGAAATGGTGACCCAAACTTTCCTATTCCAATCATTATAAACAAAAAGTAGAAGCTTTAAATAATTGGAAAAATCAAAAAAAAAAAAAAAAATCTATTTCAATCTAAATGTGATGTATTTTATTTTCTTTATTTTTTAGTAATAAATTACTTAAAAAAAATAATATGAATTTTTTGTTTTGAACCGTTATTTGACTAGTTAATTTTTTGAAAAAAAAAACGCATTCGTTTTTTTAACTAAATGAAAATTTTATACATTATAAAATTCAAAACAAAACTCGTGAGATTGCAAATAAAGGATTGCATGTGTAATTTGTATTTTCATGTGTAATTTTGGCATAATCCATGTGTAATTTACCATTTCGTTGGTGGCAACACTGGTCTGTGGACTTAAACTTTTTATTCATGTGAATTATATTTCTACTTACTTAATTTTTTTCCTCTGTTTTTTTCACCTATGCCGCTAAAATGCGAATGTATCGGCGTAAATACGATGCAGCAGTTCAACAATCTTATGATATCAGTTGCCTGCTTGTGCTTTTCACACACACACACAGACAAACACATATCACTGGCGATGCCCGGCAATTTCAAATATGAATTGTATTTAAAAATTGTTAACAATACGCGCGTTTCCATGATGATGACGATGATGATGATGTGACCTAGACCGACCTTACATTAAAGCACTTTCTTGAATAGATACGCGTACTTATTTGCTTTGATGTTTTTGGAATTATAAAGCAGGGTATACATATAAAATTGTGGAAAGTGTTGTTGAGTCAGGGTTGCAAAAAGGAAAATAGAAAATTAAATCTGATAGATTGACAAGTGGTAGTGTGGAGGACTTTAAAGGTATCGACTTCGCCTAGAATAAAAACGATCCAGCAGTCGATTGGGCAGGGTTTCCATATGATTCTCTTTTGGGCCTCCGAAAAGTACCGTAAATTTCCGGAGTGCAACTATTTTTTTCTATTCTTATCTTACAAGAGATGCAGCTTTAAAAAAGTGTTTATCTTCTTTTTTTATTTAAAAAATAAAAGTTCCATATATTTCTGTTTTATAAATCTGGAGCTTGATTTCGCATAACGTCTGTTGAAAGTATCTTTAGATTCTACGATATAAATTAGTCATTGGGTAAAAAGGTCTTGGCTTGTTGGAAGAAACTCTGTCCTTAGTCTCGATTGCAAACTTCTAATTTACAACTCCATTTAAAAGCCAATCTGCCAATCGTTTAATTGAAATATTGTCAATTAAACATTTAATACACTTGATTAAGAGTTTAGTTCACCTGATTAAATATTTAAATTATTTATTTTTGATTAATTCTTTTACTCGCGCAAAAATTTTTTTCTGTGCAGCTTCTGACTTAAGACCTTTTTGCATAATGCGAAAGGCGGACTTAAAAAAAATTTTTAATGATCATCTTTGCTTGCAATTTTTCAGGTCGGCTAGAACTTTCACTGTGGATTGGAAAAGATTTCCTTTAAGTTAAAAGAAATATTATGTTGGTCAATTTACAAGTTTCCAGACTTTTTGGACATGGACGTGAGACGCTATCTCTTCTTTCTTTTTTCTTCTTCAAAATCTAATTTCAATTATAAGGGGACCAGTACCATTACCGATTATTCGATAATGGTCCTTCCGATCGTCTATAATAAATCTTAAAAATCTTTTGTTGGGCAGTTCTCAAAGTCATCCTGATATGAGTTCTCTGATTTTTTGTTCTTATATTATTAGACGCTATGAATTTTGCTTTTTCATATCCTTTTTCTCGTTACAATTTCAAGACAAAAAGGACCTTTGAATAGTACTGTTTCGATAAAGTAGTCTTGCGACCAACTAATAGTTTAACTAATTGTTTAAAGAAGGTTTCGTTATTGCATGTCCTTTCGATCGTTTATAATTAATCAAAGAAACGTTAGCTTGTGCAATTTTTAAAGTTATCCGTGCTCCTCAGTATAGACATGAGGTCACAGATTTTATATTTATGTTTTGCAAGAGTTTCGAAAAACTGCTTTCCTTCTTCTTGGTCAAATTACCATGAAACAGAACTCTTTAGGTTTTCTATTCTTTCGCTCTGCTAGAATATTTATTGTGGAGCTGAAAAGAGCAATGAATTAAGGTTAAGTCTGGCTCCAATTTAAGCTATACACGTAAGAAAGCATAGTCGGTCAAGCCCTTTACCACAGATTTTAGGGACAATTAATCGAGAGTGTGGGACTCATGGGTAAAAATGGATCCGCCAAAACAAAGTTATATTATAAGTCTTAGATACATGTAAAAGTTAATGGTGCCGAAAATCTCATATAGATGTCTTCATCCACATGAGATTTACTTGCCTTAAAGGGATCTTAGGAAGGGTGTTTATATGAGACCTATGGCTAATTTTGAAGCTACCAGCACAAGATTTTGTCATGGCATATCCTAAAACATATTGTCGCCAGGAAGTTTTTACACTTAAAGCGGGGAGTAGGTTTTGTACTGGGCCTATTAAAATAAAATTTGATAAAATTATTTAGATTACTAACTTAAAAAAGAAGATGACTTATGGGAACAAATGCTCTATTCCGGAAAAGGCTTGTGTGGGGGAAATTATGGGCCGAATTTCTCTACTTTCCATAGACCTGGTCTTTGGCCATATTTTGTAAAATTACGTCAAAAGTTGCCACACGTACTTTGCGCTCAAGGTTTACATGGAGAAAGCCCGCCGGACGGACGGATGGACAGACATTGTTAGATTAACTCATAGAGTATATCTAAGCCAATCGGTATACTTAAAGGTGCGTATATGACCTATATTTTAAGGTGTATCAAACATCAGCATAAACGCATAAAGGATATTTTCTACTAGGTGTCGTGGGTATAAAAAGTACCTCTGAAAAATACTTTTTAAAAGTTTAAAATAACATTAATGAAAAGTACTTTTATTACCTGAAATTTTCCCAGGAAATGGCAAAAGAACTTACAATGTCAACCCTGACATAGATACAAGTACGCGTAATAATTTCATTTATATTTGTAAGTTAAGTGGCTGTGTGAAACCCATAATCATAGCGGCGCACAGTAGGCCTCGTAATAGAAAAAATGGTGCATACTACGAGTGGGACAGAATTTTGTGTTCTTTGTGCTTCGATTGAAAAAGTTTTTACACATACACTGTTTTTAACTTTGATGTAATAATTATTTAACCTAATTTATAGAGAATTTGTTGTATAAACCAAAAATATTTTTATAAATGAGGCCTTAGGAAGGTGGATAGAAATTCTGGCGTGAAGTTAAGCTCCGCACTCTCATCCAAAGTTCAGTTTAATCCATGAGCCTTGAGAGGCTAAAGAAATTAATAATTTAGAACAAGGAAAGGGAAATCACAAGATATACGGGAAACTACCATACAACCAGAAGGAAAAACAACTCTACTTAGCACAAAAGCCCTGTTCACAGCCGCCTGTTATACAGCCAGGTCATGCCCATAACGAATCCCGTCCGACTCAGTAGCCCACAACTCGAGAAGTTTTTGGTCATACCAAATGAGGCTGTAAGAGTTAAACAATTTCTTAACAATATTTAATAATTAAAATTTATATTGCTACTATCTGTTTCGACTTTCTTTCCCACTATGCATTTCCATCATTAACATTATTGCAGCGAATGCTGGTTTTAAATTGCATGCGTTGAAAGTAGTTGTGGCAATTCTTGTGTCTTCTTGTTAGTTAAACTGAATCCCTTCTATCGGGTCTGCTTTTAAGTCGTTGCCTTATTGCTTAACCGCAAATGAAAGAGAGACAGAGAGAGAACATGGTGCTTCTTTGAATTGGGATTTGTTTTATGCTGTTTATATTTAGTTGTTGAACTCTGTACCATTATCTCCGCATCATTATATTTATCCTTAGAACTTAATAATAATTCTAAAGTTTGTTTGAGAGCACAATCTGCGTATCTGCTTATCGTGTATATAATTTATTTTTTTTTTTTTGTTTTAGTTGGTCTGTGTAGGTTTTTTTTAATTGCAAAAGTTAATCAAGTGTTGTTAAACAATTATCAAGTAATGCAAAGAGTTCATAATTGCAACAAGGCTTGTGTTGCACTTTGTTTTTTTTTGTTTGTTTTGGAAATGCACTTTGCTTTTGCGCTTTTCTTTGAGAAAATTTCCATTAGTACAATTTGCACGCTATAGCTGGTTGTAGCAAACACGAATAATAGATTTTCCACAATTTTTGAACGCAAAAATTTTAACATTTTGGTAATCGTCTGCAGTTTGTTTACTTTGTAATGCATTGGAAGGTAAACAGACTCTAACACAGATTACCTGGTAAGTAACTACACAGAAAAATTTTCCAAAATTCTTTCCCAATTAAAGAATTAATCAAAAATTAAATCAATTTTAATGAAAAATTTAATCAAGTGAATTAAACGTTTAATCAAGTGAATTTAACGGTTAATCAAGTGATTGATACTATTAATTTATTTATTGGTGCAAATTTAAAAAAAAAATGTATCAAGTGAATTAAACGGTTAATCAAGTTAATTAAACGTTTAATTGATACTATTAATTTGTTTAATTTATATCACAAACTTTTTAATTGAAATCAATTTTTATTTTTTTCTGTGTATTTACTAACTTTACCACTTTTTTATTAATTTTTTTCGGAGTAAATTAAATTAACAGCCTGTTCATCGATTTCGAACGTCATCGTTCGCATAGAAAATTACATTTAAAACAAAAACAAAATTCGAACATTGTACGAACTTTGTTTTTGTTTTAAATGTAATTTTCTATGCGAACGATGACGTTCGAAATCGTTAAACAGGCAGTTAACCTGAAACAATAACATTGTCAAAAAGGTTTCCAAATGTGAGTATATACTATACTTTTCTCTATAAATTTATCAAGAAAAAAAACAAGACTGTAAATCGGTAGACATATACTTACATATATTGAAAAATTTATCAACCATTATTCGAATTTCTGTGATTGTGTAGCTCCTTGACAAAAGGCCATATTAACCGATTCCAATTGGTCTGCTCTGTCAAGTAGATTGAAATTGCTGTTTATTTATTATTTTTCAAAAAAAAAAAAACTTTTTGCCACTGCAACAACCAGTGTTGCCGTTGGAAATTTTTGAAAAGCTTCTCAAAAAGGGATTTTTAACAAAAGGGGTAAAATAGTGTATTTCAAAGTTAAAAGAGTTAAGTTTTTTCTAAGCTGTGTTTTCAAAAAAAGGGGTCGTAAAAAGGGCATTTTTCAATAAAAACATAAGATCAAGTTTTTTTTTTAAATAAACAACAAATATTAATTTTAGACAGGTAGTACTCAAAGCTTTACTTTACTTTATTTATTAATATTTAAAGTTATTCAATAAATAAGAAATATATATGAAACAAACAAATATGTACATGACTTGGGCTTGTTATTAGGAAAATTGTACTTTTAATTTGTACTTTACTATGGAAAAATAAATTTAGAAGTCGCAAAAACGTTTTACTTTGCGAATGTGCATTAAGGTGGCTCGAAAAAAAAGGTGAGCCAGTCACCCCCTAGGATTAAAGATTAGTTGAAAAGGCTTCCAAAATTTTTTTTAAAATTTTTTGCCACGCCTCTGTATACCTCCCTTTTAGTTTTTTATATACTGCGTCGCCATTTAAAGTCTGATCATAACATTTTGCATATCGTTATTAATGGCTCGTCTATGGCTTCATTTTGCCTTTGGTGACATTTTTATCCGACATCAAATTCTGAGCGCCACTTATGCCATCTCGGAACGTACCACCCTAATGTCAAATTTTTTTTCACGTGGAAAGAAAGCCCTTCTTAGACTTTGTACTTCTAGCTTTTAATGTACTCACTTTTATGCCACGCCCCAAAATTAGGCCCACTTTTCTCTATTTATATATAAAACATTGAACTATAGCTTCATTTTTACGTTTGGTGACTTTTTAATTCGACATCGAATTCTGGGCGCCACTTATTACAACTCGGATCCTTCCCCCCTAATGTCCAATATTTTGCACGTGGCAAGAAAGCCCTTCTAATACTTTGTATGTCGAGGTTTTTATTTGCTCACTTTTATGCCACGTCCCAAAAGTACGCCCCCTTTTTTCTTCTGCATATAAATATTATATTAAACCAGGTAGATCAACATTAGGGGTTTTTCAATTCCGGGATCCCGCACATTTTTCGGGAAGTAAATACCGGGAAATTTGTGCGGGAATTCCCGGCATTTTTTTTAGTTTAATTGTGGCAACTTTTAAGTTTTTGATTGACTTTGATTCAATCTTTTTAATTCTCTTTTGTTTGGTTTAAATCACTTTAGTCTGTCACAACTGCTTCCAATCGTTATCATCTGCTCTTAGAAAAAAGTCAATAAAATACACCAAATAAATATTTTTCAATTTAACATAACGAAAAACTACAGTTTTTGACTGAAGACCAAACGCCATAGAGATGTCAATTCATATCCGATAATTAAGGCAATGTTTAATGCTCTGAAGTTTCAAAAGAATAAGAGTAAAAATGTACAGAATTTTAATTGGCTTAAAGGTCCAGATTTAATTTATAAAAACGGAAAAAAGTTGTTCCCACTTGCTTCAAAAAATTTTATGATTTTTTATGCAGATCAGCTGTATAAAAGATTTTCGGATTAGATTCTATAGGAAATGATGACAAAAGTTATTAATAAAGAAAACGCTTATTCGATTTGAAGAAAATAATTTTTTTAAAAAGGAACTGCAAGTTTTGAAGGAAGTGCTAAGAAAACTGAAAGTGTCTTAAGATTATATAATATTGCTTCGACTATAAATTCAAACATCCGTAGAGGAGAAACGTGTTTTCTTATTGAAATCTTTTTGATAAAAATTCGAAATAGGCTTCTGTAAATGGTTATTGTAAACTTAAAAGAAATAGCTTGGTTAAATAATTTAACTTTTTTGGTTTTATATAAATGCTGTTGGCTTTGAATTTATTCTGTAGCAATAAGTCCTTAAGTCTTTTTGTTTAGTTTTATAGGAGAACAATTTAAAACTTTAAAGAAGGCTTTTGGAAATTTATCCCGAATTTAATATAATCATCAGTTCTCTGCGGGTTTAGTTTTTTCAGTTTTTATTCCTAAGCCTTCCTTATGTCACAGATCGGAAGTTTGTATTATTCCAAAGGTTTTTTAAAAAAAAAGATATCCAAAAAGTAATTTTGCTATCATTTTCTCAAAAATCGGACAAAATAATTGAAATTTTGCCCATGAAGATCTGAAGGTGCCACTTTTTCCTTTTTGCCACAGAAAGTTGAGAAAGTTGAATGCATTTATAAACTTATTTAATTGATCTCAGGAAATGTTATTTGTTCAAACAAATTAAATTAAATAATATTTTGCATAGATTTGTATTGAGTGGGATTTCCCGGAATCCCGGGAAATTGAAAAATAAATCCCGCCTTCCAGGGAAATCAAAAAGTCCGGGAAAAGAAAAACTCTAATCAACATACAAAAACAAGAAAATTGCATCAGTCTGAATAAAATTGTATATTAATAAAGTATCTTTAAATTTAATGAAGAGTTTTTGCCACCCCCAAAAATTTAGTACTTTTTGTTTTTTATATAAACCTATTAAAGTCCGTATCGCATATTGTTGTTTATTGCTTGAATGTTGCTTAATTTTTGCAGTGTTGACAAAAAACAAAATATAAGTGAAATTTTCAAATATGGTCAAAAAGTGGCACAAAATAGGTAAAAATTAAAAAGAAAGTTAATATAAAAAAAGGATCAAAAAAAGGATCAATCAAGAGCGTTGATACAGGGCCAAATTGATACTTTACTATCACAGCGGTAACACTGGCTACAACACTATAAAAAACCATAATTTTCCTTTCTGTGCTTATTTTTTGCTCTTTGCAATTAATTTATTACGAAAAAAGGTTCTCGTTTCATTTTTCTAGTCTTTGGCCATATTTAGCATTTGGAATTAAAGTTCTTGTATTTATTTTTTTTTTTTTTTGGTATTTTAAATTAAATTATAAGTCACTTCCATGCCAAGGAGGGTTTTAAAAGTAAAACATTTATCATACAAAGCACATAATTCGATAATTATCGCAAGTTATTTATGGCTGAAATAGAAAATTTACATGTCACAAGACATATTAGAGGATTAATGGCGACATTTAATTAAAATCAATTAAATAAACATTTGCAATTAAAAAAGTCAACAGCAACAGCAAAAAATAATGACAAGTAAGAAAAATAAAATGAAATAAATCTAATATAAGAAAAAAAAAAATAAATAAATCAAAACCCTTTTAAAGGAAATGTTTTCAAGAATTTTCTGCATTTTAAATAAGTTTAAAGAATAAATCATGGGAAATAAGTAATTGTGAAGTTGAATTAGTGTTGAGGTAAAAAAGGCTGGAAATAGTTAGGCAATTCGCAAAGTGTTCTATTGAGTCGTATTGCTTATATTCATTAAATTAAAGCATATACAACCAATACGACACATTAGATCAATTTGTGAATTGCCTATTTGTAATCACTTAAGGCATATCACACTTGTAATTGTTAGGAAACAATGTTTTGAGAAATGTTTGTAAAGGGCTTACACTTAGAGTATTTATTTTATGAATCTAGTGGTGCGAACCGTTTCTTTTTTAAGGTTAGCTCTTGTTTTCGAGATTTACCGATATTTCGAAAATGTAGGAGGTTGCACAACAAATATTCACGTAACTCAAAAACTGTTTAGTTTATTGAATAAACTAAAAAAACCGAAATTTCGCAATAATTTAATAATTTTTTTTGGCAAAAAAAAAAAAAATAAATAATAATTTATTAGCAAAATTTCAAAATTTTTGTTCTTTAAAAAATCATAAAAAAATTGGAAAATGCTGCAGCGCTTATAATTTTTTCTAGACATATAAAAAACGAAGTTGCAAACGTTGTAACTAAAGCAAGCGCACACAAACACAAATATTGAAGCTGAATTGACGTGTGTGTGCTGCTGCTTGCTTTTTATACAGAGTGTCCTACGGGAAGGTATACTCCTTTGTTTTGCCGCCATTTTGGTAAACATTCGTCTTGACAGTTCATATTAGGCAGTCGTGAAGGAGACACGTGGCAAATTTATTACGGAACAATTTTCGATAAAGCAACGTATTTTAATCATTAAAACATCGTTAAATCATCGATTACGTTACGTGAAATTTTTGGGAGAAACTACGTGCCAACAATACGCACTATTTATCGTGTAGTGAATGATTTCGAAGATAGAGGGTATGTACGTGATAGCCCAAGCATGGAGCACAACGTACTGCAAGATCGGCTGAAAACATTACTGTTGCTCAAAAAAGAATTCAAAACAATCCATCAACCTCAATTCGACGCCGTGCTCAGGAGCATGGTCTTCAAAGAACAATTTTGGCCACAATTTTGCACAAGGATTTGCATTTGTTTCAATTTAAGATTCAGTTGAGACAAGAGTTTCTTCCACAAGACCATCAAAATTTATAAACAAACAAAGAAGTATACCTTCCCGGCGGACACCCGTATTAGTTAGGTTTTGTTAAATATGAGATTAAGAGTAAATTGTAGAGACAAAAGTTGTTGGAAACTTCACTAAAAACAACTTCTTAGTAAAAAATTTTTATGTAAAATTAATAACTTTCTAAGTTATGCGGTATAAAAGTTGGACTTTACAATTTTTCTCAAGCTTTGGCGGGTGCAAGGGACGGCTTAGCCTTCGCCGATTGTCCTCAAAGTTTTTTGGCGTCGTTGTTTATCAATATCCCCCGAATCGGGGCGTGAGAGTATGGAAAACCAACTACAACTACAATTCGAGTCGGAAAAAAGCCAAACAGTTGTAGGGGAATGTGAGAAAAGATAAACTCACTGGTTATTGTTGATGTTTTGTTAAAGCTTTGATATAGTTACAAGCGAGACTTTGAGTGCATATATCTCTTATTCGCTTTAAGGTTTTATTTGTATAATATTTTTAGCTTTTCTAAAATCTTAGGAAAAGGTTTCCTGATGAGCTGGACTAAGCAACCAGTGAAATGCGCATAGAAGCTAGCTAGCTAGCTCAACAATAAATTTCAGTGTATTTATCAAATATGAAAAATTGGGAATTTAGCACGTCATACAGAAATCTTATTAATAAGAAAACAAATATGTGCCATACAGTAAACGAGCACATATTTTTTATGATTACGGTGGACATTTAGTGATTGAAATTTCGATCAACCAAAGTAAGAATACCATTTGGTTTATAGATTGATTTTTGACAAATGAATGCCAGCAGGCGTCAATGGCGGTGTGTGTTAAACGGGAAAGAATTCTGAAGAGATAGTGTGGTTACTATCGAAACATGTCAAATCAACCTGTCCGTAAACGTTGGTTCGATTCCCCGGTCAGTCAAGAATGAAACTTATTAATAAATTTTAATTAATTTCATGTTGTAAAATACCTTTTTTAATAAAAATAATTTAATGAATATGCAATTTAATGAACTTTAGCCTGATTAATATATAAAAATTTGGCTTAAAAAAATAAAGAGTTCAATAAAATATTCACAATACTAATTGAAGTTTTAATTCTTTATAAAATTAACATGTTAAATAAATAAATTTTTGAGCGTATTTAATGAACTTATGTATCTTAAGGGTTAAAATATTAAAGGTTTATTTTAATTTACAAATTAGAAACATTTTCAATATTTTTCATATATTTCACAATAATTTTCAACACAAATTTTTCGTATTTGTGTCAATAACTTTTTAACTTTATTTATTTCAACTCCCATATAAAAAAAAACCTCCAAATGAATTCATGCCTAGATAACCATAAATTTAAAGATTTCCTGTTAAAAAACGAACTTCCTTAAAAAACAACACAGGTGCAATAGGAAATTTTTAGACAGGTTTCCCTAAGACACCAACAACCAACCAGCCAACAGGAAAAGAGTTCGACTAGAAACTCTACTTAACAAATCAGAACAGAAATGAGGCAACTTATAATCTACATTAAAACGCAACTTGGTTTGGCATAAAAGCAGGCAGCCATCATGCCATGCCACACACAAAAAACGGCAACAAAATTTTTAACAAAAAAAAAAAAAAATTGAAAAACAGAAATAAACTGTCTGCAATGACAACAAAAGTTGTTGACATTAAGAAAAACATTAAGCAACAAAAAAAATGTACAACTCAAAAAAAAATATTACTAATTCATTTATCACTTTACAACTTTAGAAAGGAAGATGCCACAAAAGTCTTTTAGTAAAATACACACATACATTACATTAAAAAAAGGGCTGAAATCTCAAATCCATTAAAAACTAGAACAGCATATTGTTAAAAAGTCGTTCAAAGAATTGTATAAATAAATACAGACTTAAACAATAATTGACGTTATAAAAAGTGGGTACAAAATATGTACGTTTCATACTTCCACACGCACATTCCCTCACTCTCGGACAGTTAATTATCTTCTTCATGATTATCTTGTCACCATCCAATGATGATCTTGATCATCATTTTAATAAAAATCATACATTATGCGTGTTATTTTCAAGACATTTGTAGGGCTTCATTCTTAGGTACACAAGTATGCGCAAGTGCCTTAAACTTGCTCGCCACTAAGTGGCCTTATGACTTAAAGTTGCTTTAGACGGTTATTTAATACCAAATAGGGCTTGGAAACAAGATCTATTTCTTGTTTGCCTTTTATTGTGATTGTTAAAATATTTGCAATTGTTTTTCTTTTTTGTAGGTTTGTTTGCTGCATTTCGTTGAAAAAAAAAAAAAACAAATAAATAAATGTGCGATGAAAAAACATATTTGCAATAAATTGAAAATAGATTTCGAACAGGCGGACAACAGCTAAAAATTGGCAGTTAAGTATAAAAATGCCTTAGAAGTACTAAAAAAATCAAAAACACTTAAGTGACAAAGAACTGGACGCTAATTCTGGCAGTCGTGATCTAAAACTTTTTCGATTCGAAAGTAATTTTATTTCTAATTCGTTCAGTATTGACTGAAAGTATTATAATGAAGTTCGAAAATAATGAGTGCTAAACAACTGAGTTACTAGGACACTAAAGTAATAAAGTTCTCTGTTCTTGTTTAGCTAAATATAAAGGCAATTCAGCTAACTTTTAACTTATTTCAGAAAAAGAAGTTTTAGAAATCCATAGATTAATAAACAATATATTAAAATGTAGCTAAGCTTTTACAAATTCTATTAGCTCTTAACAAAAAACCTATTCAGCCAATCTCAATTACTTTAAAAAGGATTAAAAAGAAATAATTTATTTGCCTTAGAAGGGTAATAAAATATTTAATGAAATTCAGCTATATATTTTTGCAATTCAGCTGTAAGAAAAAACTTTGGTCTTAATTTTTTTTTTTTTTTTAAGGATATATCTATTAAAATTCAGCTAAGTTTTTGCAAGTCAAGCAAAGGAAATAGGGTATATATTTTCAAATTTTAGCTGGGCTTGTTAAATCAAGAATACACTTAGCTAATTTTGAATACGGAAAGTTTTATGAAACGTAGATATATGTTAGAAATGTTGCAGATAAATAATGTTCCATTTGAGAAAAGAATTAATTTTAAAAAAGATACTGAGGGATTAGCTCAGATTTATAGACATTTACCACCGTATTCATAAACGATTATTAATATAAACAAACGTTTATTAAGGAAAATTTTCTTAGAAAATTTGTTTTTTAAACCTTTATTAATCTGAAAATATTTTTATGAATACGGGCATTATTGAATAAAAATAAATAGGTTGATGGAAGGGATAATTATAAATAGGTATTTGTCTTTGATTGCTTGTTAAATAAATTTCAGATGGCATAGCTCAGTTGGTGAACTTTTATTAAATGAAAATAACTTTTGACGGAAAGGGACATTAAAATAGGTTTTAGGCTTTGAATATATTTAAAATTTTGTTTTTCCTTTTTGTTTGTTTGTTTGTCTTTCTGTTTAAAGTTTGTAGAATGGAATTTTAAATTTCTTATGATAATTTTGTTAATTGAAATTTTAAAATTTATTTTTTCATGTTTTATTTTTCCATTTATTGTCGAATTTAATTTTATTATAAAAATTTCCTGAAGAAGATTTCCAACGAAAATCGAAATATTGAAAATAAAAACAAGTAAGAAAGTATAGTCGGTCAAGCCCGACCATGTGATACCCAGCACCACAGTACTTAAAAACACATCATGCTTATGTGTCCATATAAATATGGATTTCTCTATGTTTAAAAACTTCATAAAAATCGGTTTGAAAGTTTGTGAGAGGCAGAAATTGCCCCCTACATCCCCTTGTGGTCCTATTTTTGAAAAACTGTATAAGCTATAGATAGATATATGGATCTACTTATGTTTTAAATTTCATTAAAATCAGTTTGAGAGGCAAAAATTGCCCCTTTCTCCCCTTGTGGTCCTATTTTTTAAAACTGTATAGCTTATGTGTCCATATAGATATGGATCTATCTATGTTTTAAATTTCATTAAAATCGGTTTGATAGTTTCTGAGAGGAAGAAATTTCCCCCTATCTTCCCTCGTGGTCCTACGATTCGGCCCATTTTCAATAGGCTTGGTCCTTGTGGCAATTAGAACCTATGTCCCAAATTTGATCAAATTATCTCCAAAATTGCGACCTGTACTTTGCGCATAAGGTTACATGGACAGCCAGCCGGACGGACGGACATCGCTAGTTCGACTCAGAAAGTGATTCTGAGTCGATCGGTATACTTTAAGGCGTTACACACATCAGCACAAATGCATAATACCCTCTCCACTATTGTGGTGTGGGTATAATTAAAATATTTTAATTAATTTTTTTAAAAAAGAGTAATTTGAGTAATTTATTAAGAATAATATTTAACCTTGAAAACGTATATACATATCGCACTGTTTTCTTTTTATATGTACTCTTATACTACAAAGAGGGATAAAATGGTAAATTTTTTTTTTTTTTTTTTTTTTTTTTTTTGCCAATATACACTCAATTCACATGAGGGCTTTTACGACGTCGTTTTATCTTGATTTCCTTTTAAAGCAACTTCCAAAATCTCTTTGCGTTCATACGATGATTTTTGGTTGCATGTCTTTTTTTTATTTACAGTATGGCCTTGATTATCCGTCATTCGAATAACCGGCAGCTTCAATTGACTGGAAAATAAAAAATTTTTTGCATTGATTTAAATTACCTCTATTATCCGGCATTACCTCTGTTATCCGAAACTATAAACAAATTATCTTTTTTTCGTTTACTTTTGAACAATCAAAACAAATTTAAATAAACGAAGAAAGAGAATTTCCCAACGTACTGAAAGCATGTTCTGCCAAAATTACTTTTTTCCTCGTGTTTACATAATAATACATTATATATTTACATAAAATAAGAAACACATGAAAAAATAAATAATCAAGAATGCTGCCGGTCGCATCTATTATCGATAATCGAGGTCTCACTGTATTTTCAACCACACACTTCAAAGTAAGAAAAAGAATAAAACGTAAAAAGAAAAAGTTAAAAGAGAAATATAAAAAACGACATGAACAACACAAAACGAGTCGTTTTGTTTACCCCTCATTCTTCTCTACACCGCTCGCCAACAAACCAAAAGAGACGTCGACAAATCGACGTCGTAAAAGCCCTCATGTGAATTGAGTGATACTAAAGACACTGATCTATGTTTCTTACAGTGCGTAGATTATGACCACTGTTCATAGATTTCTTGTAAAAAGTGAAAACTTAATCATTTTGAGTTGACTTTCTTTAGAGGAAGCAGTGCGATATGAAATATAATTTAAATATAAAAGAGCTTTTATTTTGTATTTAGATTTAGTTTTAACAATCCTTTTTTAAATAAAACTCAAGAAAAATCTATTCAGCAAGCATTTAAAAAAGTATAAGGGCTAAGAATTTACAAATTCAGCAGTTTAAAAAGTGTAATTTATTTTTTTTATGAATTCCAACTTTATTTTAATAATTTAGTTAATCTTAGATTTAATTCAGCTAACTTTTCTATTTTTGATATTTACTGAAACAAAGAGAAAACTTATTTTTCAAATTTTTAATCTTTTAAAATAAGAAAAACATCATTGCAGTGAAAAAGATTTCAATTCAGCTACAGTTTTATTAATTTAGCTAAGTAATAACTTAAGGCTTAAAGTTTTTTTTTAAAGAGTTAAGATTGTTTGCGATTAATTAAGCTTAGCTAAAAGCTAAATTTAGAAAAAGAACACATGGTCATTAAAAGAATATATTTTTTGTTTTTCTTCTTGGTTAATAGAATTCAGCTTAGACTTAGTTTTTATCGAGTTTATTTAGTTTACTGCTAATGCAGCTTCGCTTTAAAGGATTCAGATAAAGTTGTACACTCTAAAACTGCTCTTAAAAGACATATTGTATATTTGCGTCGAGTTCTAAATTTTTCATTTCGAATTCAGCCAACAATTTTATCAATTTAGCAAGGAAAACAACAATTCAGCGTTTGTTAAACATACTTGACAGAGTACCAGTTGATTCTTACACCTGATTTAAATTGATTTCAATGCACAACTTAAACAGATTTTGTTAGCTACACCCTGTTTTTGTGTATAACTAAGTTTCTATTGTATTTAATCTAAAACTACTTTATATTTATTCTGATTGTAATACTTATAGACACGTTTATATTCACATACGCTTAAACATATTTCTATTTTATCTATTTTTTCCCCCTTAGTTTTCATTTCAATAAATTTTCTTAGAAACTCTTGGTCATGTTATGCGTGCCAATATAAAATCTATTCCAAGTCTGTCTGCAAAAACATTTTTTTGTTCTTTAACTCTGCTCCATACTTGTTTGATATATATTTTTTTTTTTTTTTCAAATGTCAAAAGTGTAGAAAATATAAAAAAAAAAAATAAACAAAAATCGAAACTATAATAAGAAATAGAAAATATTTATGGGATAAAGAAGAAAAAGTAAAACTTGTTGCAAATCATAAATACATACTTAGTCCAAGTTGTTTATCTATTTATTTTTTCTTTTTTTTATGCCCATTTTATTTGCTGGAGAGAAAATGAAAAATAAAATTTATTCTAGCAACAGCAACTTGTTTCTATTTTATTTTATAAATATGAATTTTGTTAAATGCCCACAAGCGATAAATGCATTTAGAAATGTTAAAATAAATAAGAAAAAAAAATGTATTGACAAGAATTTTTTTAATAATAAATAATACAAATTAGAATTCAAAGTCATCGAATGGCATAAATGATATGAGGAGTGAAGAAAATTTTGTTAGTTGTGCATCATGTGGCACTTGCACAAGGAACTGTAGCTGGAGGATGATTTACATATTTAAGAAGATAATTTGATTGTGCAGTATCTTTAAATTGTCCAAAAGCATTTAGTTAATTTAACTTAATTTATAACTTTACAAGATGTTTTAAAGAAAAAGAGAACCATAAGTAAAAAAAAACTTTCGTAGTAATATTTATTCAGCTACACCGGGACTTAGAAACATATGAGTTATTGGATATGTATCTAATAAAACTTTAGTAAAACATAATCAAGCTTATTATACCTTTCTCCGAAGGTTATTTTTAACCCGTTTGTAATTTCACAATTTTGATCCTAGACCCCATAAGGTATATATATATTCTGGATCCTTATAAGAAGACAAGTTTTAATCACGGTGTCCATCCGTCTGCCTGTTGAAATGGTGTTTTCGAAGACCTCAGATGCGTTAAGGTTATATTTTTATGTTACATATAGCCCGGAATTTTTGCTATTAAATTTAAGCCTGATCGGTCCATAAAAAGCTGAGCTATGACCAATGAATAACGACCACCTTTATGTTTACCGTTATGTGAATCCCTTGTCAAAGCCAATGTTTCCAAATTAGGTACAACCATCTTGGTTATCAATACATAACATTTGAAAAAATATGGGCGGGAGCGGAGAAGTGGGAGTGGCACAGAAAAGATTTGTTTATATCTAAAGAATGGGAGAGAAAAATTCTCCAAATTTCCAACACATAGCTGGGTTATTAAAACACAACTTCTCAAAAAAAATTAAAAAAAATTGGGCGGGTTTAGAGAAGTGGTCTTGACAACTCCCGTACAAAAACCTTATAAATTTCTGTGTACCTGGAGGGCGACAAGATCCAAAGTTTCCTTATAATGTACAAAGATCTTGCTTATCAATACGCAACACCCGACAAAATAGGGGCGGGATTGGAGAAGTGGTCGTAGCACAAAAAAATAACTTGTATCTAAAGAACGGTACAATTTATATAACTTTGTGCTCTTATCGCAAAGAGTGCAACAAGATTCGGAGCACTTTAACTTGTTTCCTTTCCAATTTAAGCAGTTATAAGCTAATTGTATTTACTTTTATTATGTGCTGTTCTTTTTAAGCTAAAAATATAATTTAAAAAATAGTATCTGGGAATTAATATCTCATGGTGAGTAACATTTATTATTGGGCTATTCACAAGGTGTGCTATCAAGTCATATCGTCATAATGTCCTAAATAATATTTTACAATTGTTTAAAAAAAATATTGTTGTGTTTGAAACAAAATAAAAATTGTAATGCTGTGTTCATTATTTCGTCGTTACTGTACATTGGAAATCTAAATTATAAGCGGTTGCCCACAGCAGTCATATATATTTCTTGTAACAATTTTAAGACATATGACTTTACAACTTTATGACTACCTTGTGAATTGCCCATATATGTATAAGTTTTCATATTACTCGAATGTGTATTCAAATTACAATCCTGAAAAGCTTTTATACTTTAATAGTTTTATTCCTTAAATATTTTCCAGGAATATTGAAGGAATAAGACTATTAAAGTATAAAAGCTTTTGAGGATTGTAATTTTACTTAGAATACACATTCGAATAATATGAAAATTAATATGAAAATTAAATTAAGCCAAATTCTTAAACAAAGAAAATAAAATTATCTTTTATATAGACGCAGTCGGATTTTACTCATTCTGCTGAATAGCTTTAAAACCTTCAGAGTATTGATTAAATTAGGTTTTTTTTTGAGCAAAACTAATCTTACTCTAATCAAGTCTAGCTAGCGGTTAATTCGCTAATTCAGTTGCAAAGAAAGTTATTTAGAAAACTTTGAAACTTCTGGAATAATTAAACCTTAAGAAATAATAAATTTCACTAAAAGCCGGGCTTTAACAAATTCAGCAATTACAATACTAATTTTATATCAACTCCAGCTAGTTATGTACTTATTAAGATTAACTTAGATTCTAACAAAAGCTAACTAAGATAAAAAAAATTCAGCTAGCTTTGTTCTAATTCAGCAAAGATTTGCTAAATTAATCAAAGAAACTATCGAATATATTTACTTTTTTTATCTATTCAGCTAAATAAAAGCGTATTCAGATTATTTTAAATGCCCCTTATATCGTTTTCAATAAATCAAACTAAAACTTTTTTGAAAAATTGGTGCCCCGCTAGGCTAGTTGGTAGTGAGCTAGTGTATCAGAGCGGGGGTTGCGGGTGCGATTCCCGCCAGAGACTCTGGTCTGTTTCACTACAACGGACTGAAGGTCTACGTTACTATTGCTCGGTTAATTAAGTAAGAATACTCTAATTAAATAAATAAACAAAATTTTTTGAAAAATAGCCATAGCGGTACTACATATATTTACCTAACTTAAATTCAGCTAGTTATTTGAAACTTTACCCAGCGGCGAAGACACTTCAGCTTACTTACTTACTTACTTGCTTAGAGTAAAATTGCCTTAAATTAATCCGATGCTCTTAAATATAAGTAACCTAGAATTGTTATTATATTTAAAATATTAAAAATTACCAAATTTTATTTTTTTTTTACTGCAGGAGACCAGAGTCTCTGGCGGAAATCGAACCCGCAACCCCGGCACTCTTACTACTTCAGCCTACCTCAAATTCAGCTGAAGACAGCTCCTATTCAGCTAACGTAAAGCTTGTACTTAAAAATGTTTACGACTTTTTATTCAAATTGTAACAAATATCCGCTTAGAAAAGAACATGTTGCAATTTAAAACGCTTTAGTAGATTTTTTGGATTCAGCTAAATAGAAGCACATTTTTTTAATACAAGAAAATTGTTGTAAAAAAACTTTTATATTTAGAAAACTAAACAATTAAGTAGCTTTATCAAACTTAGCTGTTTTTTATATTCTATTTTGATGGGAGCGGCTATTAAACAAACATTTTGCCTTTAAATAACGTTTATCCCATTGAAAGTCTTTAGTTTAAAACTCCTTTGGGCTTATCATGATTCAGATGAATTTTTATAAATTAAGCTGAGGTAAAAATCTAAATTCTACTAAGTTTGTATTGATTCAGCTTGATTTTTATGAATTCAGCTTATTCAGCTTTTTTTCCATACCTCAAAGCAATTTATTTAAGATTTGAAAAATAAAATTTTTAGCATGTGGGAGCTTAAAATAGTTGTGTGGAATTAAGATCCATTCAGCTTATAGGAAAAGCTATTCAGCTAAAACTTTAGTTTCTTAAATAACTCTCAAAGCAAAAAAGCAAAACTTAAAATCGTTATTTATTAAAAATGCTTGAATTGCAAAAAGACATTTATAATGAGATCACTAAAACTGGCTTTTGTCTTTTATTCAACAAAGCTTTTGTTTATTCAGCAACAGTTGGAAGTCTCTAGAGGTACATTTTTAGAACAATTTTATATTCTTTTTTCAATCTTAGAATTTTAATATGTTCCTAGTCTTTGATTTCCTGTAATGAAAATTTTCCAGATATTAAATCAGAACTACAAAATTCAATATTCAAAGACCATTTTGAGCATAAAAATCTTGTTTTTTTTTTCTTCTTCAAAAGGATTCTGTTCTCTCTGGCATAAAAAATGAATTTACAAATGTCGCTTTACAAACATTTCTACTCTGTCCTTTCTTCGTTTCAGCCATTTGTGTTTTTTTATCCTTTGTCCTCTGCCCAGTTCCATTTTTTCATATTTCATTATTATTACTATTTTTTTCAATAAGATTTTTGCAGTTCTTTTTCAGATTTTTTCTCCTTTTCAGTGTTCAGTGAATCGTTTTAAGTGGTATGAGTTGTTGGTACTGCACTTTATGTATAAAAAAAGGAAGAAAAATATCAGTTCAATATAAGGAAAGGAGCTTGTATCGATGTTTGATGTGTATTTGAGTGCATGAGTATGTGAGTGAGTGAGTGTATAAGTATTTGTATGTTGTTGAGTGCATAATGGCTGCTGGCCAAGCAGTTAATAATTTCTCATGTTTTCTTGTAGTTCCTTTTTTTAATTTGTTGCTGCCACAACTACAACTACTTTGGATTTTTTGTTTGATTGTAGCAACTTTGTGTTTTGTTTTTTTTTTTGCAATTGTTTTGTTGCTGTCACATACAAGTTCATACAATAAATATGCATCTATCTAAGAGGGTGGACCAATAAGTCCATGAATTTCTAATTTACTAGGTCTTAACTTAAAGGGCAGCACTGCTCCTGTCTGCAGCCATCATAAAATTGACTTCTGTCATAATTTTAATCAGCTGCCTACCGTTTGATTTGATTAAAAAATTTAAAAAAAAAATGATTTTGTGGGCTACGAATTGCACTCTCATCCTCCCTATTCCCAAGCAAATGGCTCGATGGAAATATAATTGACTCCAACTATGAAATATCTCTCTGAGAAGCAAATATCTACTATCTTACTTTAAAGAATGGATAAAAAATTAAGGAAACGATGGACAAAGTGTGTAGAGCTTAACGGGAAATATTTTGGAAAATAAAATTAATTTTTTTGGCCAAAAACCTTATTGACCAACCCTCGTTTGTATATTTAGAATATTTTTTTTTTAAAAATGTTTGTTTAACTCAGCAAAAATCATATAGGAACGTGTTAAGCAATACACTACCATGTACTTTCGCTGTCGTTAACTTTATTGCTATTGTTTACATTAAAATACCCTACAGCCATAAAGGTGCTATAGAACCGGTCCAACAAATTCCCGAATCAATCCTTTTCTTACCCAAAGTTGCTAATATGTACATAGATACAGAGAAACCGTATCGCATTTGAATGTGAATGTTATAATTTTTATATCATTATAACATTTGAGATTTAAGCAAAGGTATAAAAACCCTTTTCAGCGCTACATAAAACTATTTCTGTTTTTGCTGGATATTGCATACAATTGAAGGCTGCCACAAACTCTCTACACTACAAAGTGCTGCACAAGAAATATACATACACAGAAAAAATTATTAGTAGTTTTTTATCAATTAAAAAAATTATTTAAAAAGTATTTAAACTTAATTAATGTAATAATGGAATAAAATATTTTTTTTGTTGAACGAAAATTAAAAATATAATTTTGATTTAATTAACATTTTAGTTGTTTTGAAATAAATTTTGAATTAAAATAATAATCAAACACCAAAAAACTATTTCGTTTGAAATAAAATAATTTAAAATCTTTTGAAATTGCTGTTGGAAATTGACAAAATCAATCAACACATTGTTTGAAACGGCAAAGTTTTTTGATCATATTTTTTAATTTAAATTAAAAATATCATTTATTGAAAAAAAAAAATATTCAAAATATTAAATTTTTACAATTTTTAGTAATCAATATAATCATTATGGTAATAGTTGCAAAATCAACAAATGGGTTGCTTGATTCTATGAATTTGGTATAAAATTGGTGATTAGAGACAACTTTTAATTTTTTCTGTGTACATGGGCTTTCATAGTGGTGTATACTATATTGATCTTAGATGACATAAAGTATATTCTAGAACCTTGAGTATTTCTAAGGCAATTTCGCCATATCCGCCTGTCTATCCGTCTGTTGAAACACGCTCACTTTCGAAATTACTCCAAGGAAAAGATCAGTATTGGTGTCAAATAGTTTCTAGTTCTTCTAAGCAGTTTGGAATTAAGATCAAACAACATCGGTTCAGTGGGATAAGAGCTATGAATCTAAATGATGATAAACCTCGGTAACTAATGGATCATTTTGTTAAAAAAATAATGTAAATGGTGGCGGAATGCACGGATTAATTAAGGTTTTGCTTGATATTCATAATATACGGCTAGAAATCATACCACAAAATTTTGTAAAGATCGCTTTATAATTTACCATAATTTTACCATATAAAGCCCACTCTCGAAAAACACATTAATACACTCACAATATTATTACAGTAACGGACTGTAGTTTATTTAAGAAATATTCCGTTCAGTCATTTTTAAATAAATAAACATATAAAATTCCAAGCAAATTTATTTTTAACTGATTCTAACAGTTATTCAAAAAACTAAGTGCATATTAATACGGATTTTCAGTTGCAGTTAATATTGCCCGTTGATTGAGTTAAATTCTTCTTTATGTTAAAGTAAATAAAAATGTAATTTAAAGCAACGAAAAGTTCATTTAATTTTTACTGTCAAAAATTCAACCGCGAATTCCGTAAAAACAAATCAATCTTATACAAATTAATTGTCAAAAAATTAACTACATATTCCGTAAAAACAAATATTTTATAAAATTTTACTGTCAAAAATTCAACACCATATGCAGTAAAAACAATTAAATATTAAGTTATTTTATATAATTTTACTACCAAAAATTAATTTTTACTTATCTATAAAAAATGAATTGCTTGTTTTGTGTAAGCAATTCCCATTTTCTATTTGTTAAAATAATTTAGTTAAATACATCAAATTTTAAAAGTAAAATAATTGCGAAGCCATATCGGTCATGCTGCTGGTGTCTTATAATTGAGAGTTCTTCTGTAAACAACGTGGTCAGTACAACAAAAGTAAAACAAACGTGTGTAACTGGGTAAGTAAATAAAAATATTCTCCCTCTCTCGCTTATAAGAAAAACAAGCGGACAGGTGTCTGTCCGCTATTTTTTAGAAATTCGGCTCTTTTGTGGAGTAAACGAAAATTTAATAAAATAACTGAATATTTAATTGTTTTTACTGAATATGGGGTCAATTTTTTGACAGTAAAATTTTAATAAATAACTGAATATTTAATCGTTTTTACTGAATATGGTGTTGAATTTTTGACAGTAAAATTTTACAAAATAACTGAATATTTATTTGATTTTACGGATTATGGTGTTGAATTTTTGACAGTAAAAATTAAATGAACTTTTTGTTAAAAATAAATGAAAAATAGGTAGTCCGGTTTTTAAAGCCCTTATGACACTTCATTTTTTATTCATTAATTGATATAGAATTGATGGAAAGAAACAGTAAATGTTAGAAAGAGCAAACTATACAAAATGCAAACAAAAGTATATTAGTTTTTTTTTTCTCTTGTTATGGTTTTGTTTCAGGGATGGCGTTGAGAATTTTTTAAATTGTACCAACAACCTTTAAAAATTCTACTTTTTACCCTAATTGTAATAAAAAATTTTAATTAGTTGAAATTAATTTTATTTATGTTCATAAAAAACACCACAAAAAGGTATTATAAATCTTAGTTTAAAAAGTATCAACAAAAAAGTACAATTGAAACAACTAAGCCATCCCTGTTTTGCTTATTTTATTAAATGTTGCCAACTTTTTGTTTATGAGAAACCTAAAAGCAAAAAGCGGTAAATCGCTGAATTTGCCCATAAACCGCTGATTCAGCAACACTTTTAATATTTCAAGCTTGAAATGTCAATTTTAAGTTAAACAATTTTACATTTTTTTTGACATATCTTCATTTTTTATCGATAACTTTAGTAAAATTTTTGACAGTTTGCCATTTATCTTAATACAGCTTAACTCTTTGAACTTGGTAAATTTTTTTATAACATTATATTTGTACTGTTCACCGAAACTTAAACAATGCATTAAAAATGTAGTGTCATAAGGGCTTAATTGAACTTTCATTTATTTTATATTACAATTTCAGTTAATTTAACGTACAGAATATTGTGAGTGTACTTACAAAACCGTAACAAATAATTCTATTTTAACAAATTTTGGTATGTTACAATTTTATATGACTAGAAATCACACTGTCAACTGTCTTTCTTGCCCATAACTTACCATAGATCTCATACAAAGCCTACACTCGGAAAACCATTTAGTAAGCATAAAACCGTTACGAATAATGCTATTGTACAAAATTTTGGTTTGTCAAAGTTTAATACGACTTTTGTATTACCGTGTTATTTTTTATAATATTTTTTTTTTTCTTTCGAATTTAACGTAAAACCTTGAGTCGGTGCCAACCCACCTCTTAATTTCTTTTATTTACTTGTAGCATTTTTCATTACCATGTTGTATTTGCTTAATGGTTTCATTTTGATTTGTTTTTTGCTTCCACGCTGGACATTATTTGTGTTGAACTTGATATTGTAAGCGATTTTTATTTTATATTAAAAACCACAGTTTTTGTTTAAGAATTTTTATTTAAGAATGTGTTGTGGTTTGTTGTTTTTTTTTACATTTACATTAAACATGATTGTAGTTCTAACGCCAAATTGCATTTTAAAACATTAATCAATGAAAATGTTTTGCACTCGTTTAAACAATAAATAAACAATTACAGCGGTTGGTACATGCCACTTATTGTGTTACAAGCAACTTTTTGTTTAGATTCTAAGAATTTAAAAAAAAATCTAAAGTGTTTCAATTACAAAAATGTGAGTTGAAGATGAGACTGAAATTAAGAACCCAAAAGTATTGCTGTATACAAATTTTTTAGCACCTGAAAACTTTTGAGCAACATTTATTAAATGTACCTCAAATATAAATTGGCTATTGCGACTGATTCTGCACGTCGCACAGTGAGATTTTGGTGTCATAACCCTATTTTGTGATCACTTTATTTCAAAAATCGAATGATTCAGTTTTGAAGACGAAGTGCATTTATGGTTTCTTAGGAGGATTTTTAGCAATTTAGTGGTCCGAATACATTTTGATGGCTTAATATAAAAAAAGCGTGACTCAGTCGATTTTCAAATAGCGTTTTTTGTTTATTTTGGTACACCCTTACAGCCGTAGCTAAACAAGAGCGGAAAGCGTTTTCTAGCTGTCAAAAAAACTCATGCGCATACAATTTGTATGAAGCATCCCTTAATAGCGCTGCGTCAACGCTTTGCAATTGGAAAATCCGATTTTGACAGCGCGTTTAATAGTGAAGTTGGCCGCTTTTGTTAATAAATAATGGTAATTTATCTGTTTTTTTCAATCTAGCGGTTTTTTCTCTTCTTTTTATTTCTATTATGTGGGTTTTATTAAACAAGAAAGTTAACACTACTGTTTGTAACACAACAGTTACGCTCCTGTTTAGGTATGGCCAGTGTTACCGTCGGATATTTTCAAAAAGTACCAAAAAAAGGGGATAACTACAAAAAAAGTGGCACCAAAAAGTGGATTTTTTTAAAAAAAGGGGCACATCTTTTAAAATTAAAATAAGTACACCACATTATGTATTTTTTTACGTTTTTTTTTCTATTTATTATAATTTTAAATGGTATAAAAACTAAAAATAAATACTTTGTAAATATTTCTCTCGAGAAGTAATTTTTATAAAATATTTACTTTAATGTTTTAGTAATTCAAAAACGTTAAACTTGTTTTTTCCCATCACGTCACATATACCAGATACACCAATTATTGTAATTTGGATGATGTTTTGTACCACAATTAATAACAAAATCCATAGTTTAATAATTTTATTCTTGTTTTCAATATAAATATGCGAAAGAAATGTTCTTTTCGACACCGTGGGCCTGGCAGCTAAGCTATAATCGGATGAAAACAAGAAATCCTATAACAAAAAAAAAAACGAAAATTTCACTTTTTCAAATACTTTATATATAATCAGTTCCTCACTTTAATACAAATAAATACACAGCATGCATACATGCTACTAAATTTAAGTGCTAGTGTTTAAATTTCTTTATTATAAGTTATTTAGTTTTTATCCAATTTCGTCTATTATTACTTAAAATTTTTGCAATCAGGTTTATAGAAAAAAACTATAAAACTGGATTTTGTTATTAATTGTGGTACAAAACATCTTCCGAAATTACAATAATTGATGTATCTGATAAATGTGACGTGATGGCAGAAAACTGTGTTCACATTCGTCTTTAGCATTCCAAAAACATAAGAATCAGTTGGAATGGCTAAACATACTTTTTCAATGTCGTCCTGTGCTACATATTTATTAATGGTCAGTTTTATAAAAATTTTACAAATAAATGTTCTTAAAACGACATCCATACTTTCGCAAAATGTCTTTAGCCTATTTGTTACTTTATTTTTGATTAAAGCTAACTTAGTAAAAACACGCTCAGCAGAAGCACTACTATGTGACAATGTAAAAATATGAGAGATCAATTTGTACAAATTTGATTATATATACAGGTATATTCATCAAATCTATTTTTCAATGTTCCTATTTCACGCCAAAAATCTTCAGCATTCGAAATGGTTAATATGTGTTCATAATTCGTGTCATTTACTTTACTCTCTAGAAATTTAAATTCATGTATAAATGCATCTGGGTCAGTTATAATATCTTTAAACTCTGAAACTAATTCAAAATGGTTTATATATTCATTAGACACTATAAATATTGGGTCTAAATACTTCAATATATGGAGCTTTTTGTTTTTTATACCAATTCTTATTATCAATTCATTGCACAATTTTTAATAAAAACTTAGATTTTACTTTTAATGTCAATTACACAAATTTTAGACAAGTTTTCGGTACACAACAGTTCGGATTCTGCTTCATGACTTCTAAGGAGAGACAAAATACTTTTTTTTACCAAATTTTTTAAACTTTTTGATATATATTCTTTGAAATATTTATAGGAATTTTTCCTAATTCTTGATTTATAAAATAATATATAGCAAAAAGTTTCAAATATTTGGTAAAAAAAAGTAATTTGTCTCTTCTAAAAAGTAGTTGTAAAAAAACCATCGATATTTGAGATATCTTTATCCCCTTATTCATAATAAAAAAAACAGGTTAATAGAAAGTTTATTAAACCGATTTTCAGGTAACCACGCATGACAAGAAAAACATTTCATATAAACTTGCTTACATATACATATATTAAAACAGTTTTACATATATTAAAGCTGGGGGTTATAATAAAACAGAAAGAAAAAAAATATATTTTCCTAAAAGTAAAAAGTATCAAAAAAGTGGCAAGAATCGCAAAAAGTACCACATTTGGGTGCATTTTGTAAAAGTGGCCAAATAGTATCCAAGCAGTCGAAAAAGTGGCAAATTGCCACTTTAGTGGCACCAACGGTAACGCTGGGTATGGCATATCAGCGTAAAAGCTAAGCGGAAGAAAACGTTTCGCCTTCCGCTCTTGCTTAGGTACGGCTGTTAGAAAAATGCATCTTCATATTGATGATGCCTTGACATCAAAATTGTAGCATCAATATTATTACAAATGTCATCAA
Organism: Pollenia griseotomentosa; assembly: GCA_963931875.1. Taxonomy (NCBI): domain Eukaryota; kingdom Metazoa; phylum Arthropoda; class Insecta; order Diptera; family Polleniidae; genus Pollenia; species Pollenia griseotomentosa. The sequence goes on along the minus strand of OZ007562.1, from coordinate 165,235,936 downwards.
TGAGGCAAAAAATTACATCAGTGCAAAAATTTCGTCATATTTATCCGTCATCTATGCTAAGACTACAGTGACATCAATTCGATGCCACGTGTTGTTTATTATTAACATTATTTTTATGTTCATTAAGTAGAAAAAAAAAAATATAATATACCCATATTTTATTTTTTTGAATTATTTAGTCAAATCAAATTTTCAAAGTACAATGACTACGACAGTGTTGCCAATTTAGCCATTTAGTGGCTAGATTTAGCCATTTTTCACCCTGTTTAGCCATTAAAAAATGAGTTTAGCCATTAGCCATTTTTTTTAGCCATTTTTCAAATTGTTTAGCCATAAAATTTTATTTGTCGTTTTTCTTTTAAAAGAATAATTTTTATTTTATTATAAAAATTAATAAAAGTAAAACAATCATTTTTAACAATTTAAACGCTCTTAATTTAACTGCCAGTTCAACGATTTCGAACGTTATCGTTCGCATAGAAAATTTATATGAAAAACACTCAGTTTTAAAAATATTTTCCATATAAAATTCTATGCGAACGTCTACGTTCGAAATTGTTGAACAAGCAGTAAAGTAAATCACAACTTTTACAAATATGGAAAATCGCTATAAACTAAAATCATGAAACATCTTTCAAAATAAAGGGACAATATTCCAATGTTAAATTTATAAATGGATCAACACAAATAACGCTGTTTTTTCTGGTTGCAAGTATTTCAATAAAGAGATGCACTCTCACTTCCATGGTCTAATGCTGAAGTAAAGAAGGTATTTTGCCAAGTAAACATCGTTAAAAGTAATTTAAGAAATAGGTTACATTTAGCAACCGTTAATTCGATTTTTTTAATTAGGTAAATATTTTTACCGTTACAATGTTTTTACCAACACCACAATAGTGGAGAGCGTACTATGCGTTTATGGTGATGTTTGTAACACCTTAAAATATTGATACTTAGCCAACCTTTACGCATACGGATTGGCTCAGAATCACAGAAATCTGAGTCGAATTAACGATGCTTGTCCGGCTGGCTGGCTGTCCATGTACACCTTGTGCGCAAAGTGCAGGTCGCAAATTTGCAGATAATTTAATAAAATTTGGTACATAGGTTATAATGTGGTTTAGGGTATCATCTATTCGGGATTGACCGACTATATTTTTTTAATTGTTTTTTATTGTAGATCTGGGGTCTAATCACCGCATACGATATCGAGCAAAATTTATCGAAATTATATATTTTGGTATCGTGAAACTCGATATCGAATGAAATGTTTTGAATTTTAAATTATTGCATTCGATATCGTGTAACTCGACATTACATTTATAGAGTTTTTTTTTCGATACGTCAGTGTCTATCGTATGCAAAAATATTTGATAGTTTATTCGATACGATAGTGTCGAATGCGGTGATTAGACCCCTGGACTCAAAAGGTTGGGTTACTGTTGTCGTGATTATGATTTTCCTTCAAGTTATTTAAAACTAATAGGCACGAGTGATTCCTATGAGATGAACAAAACCGACATCGATTTTATCGATGATTTTTAAATGTTTATCCAAATATTAATTTACGTTTATTCTTATTTAAGAAATTGATCTTAACTTACAATTTCATCGTAAACAACTTTAAATGAATTATTTCGGTTTTGTTATTGAATTTTAATGTGTTTTTATTTAAAAAAGCTTTTAGCCATTTTTTAGCACATCTTTAGCCATTTTTTTTTCGTAAATTTAGCCATTTTTGGTGATCAAGTTTTGGCAACACTGGACTACGACAACGATATCGGCATGCTGCTGTGCCTTATAATTGGGTTAAAAAATGGCTGAACACAACAAAAGTGGAACAAACATGTGTAACTGGTAAATAATAATAATATTCTCTCACTTTGACTTAATTCAATGCCAATGACTCAATTTAATGACAGTTTGTCATTAAGTTGACAAATTCCAATTGCACAGAGCTTTAAAATTGCATAGGGCTATAGTATACAATTTATTACATCTTTTTATTAAAAATTGCATTAAAACTTTTGTTATTAAGTTATTTTCTTGAAAATATATAGTCAATTACAGACACTTTTGATCCACCAAAATACCATTGGTTAAAAGATTAATGTTTGACTAAAAGACTGCCAGCCTTCGCAGTGGAGGAAAGGGTAAAACTGCAAATAATTCTGATGATGAAAATGTGGTTATTTTCGAAACATGTAAATTCGACCCAAATTCAATCCACCGTTCAGTCAAGCATAAACATTTTTAATTCATTTCATGTTGTAAAATTCCTACCTTCATTAAAATAATTTAATGAAAATAAAATTTGATGGACTTAAGCCCAATTTAGGAATATTAAAAAAAAACCATTGATTAAAGATTGATGCTTGACTGTTGGCTGGCAGGCACAGCAGTGGTGCAGAGAGTAGAACTGCAAAGAATTTTGATGATGAGAATGTGGCTATTCTCGAAACGTAAATTCAACCCGAGTTCGAGGCCCAGCTCAGCCAAGAATAAAAATTATCAATAAATTTTAATTAATGTTATGTTGTAAAATTCCTTCCATCAGTAAAAATAATTTAATGAAAATTAAATTTGATAAACTCAAGCCTGACTAAATATCTAAATATCAAAAATTTAAATTTAATATCTCAGCTAGCATTTTGTACCATAATCGAATCATTTATAAATCAGCTTCAAGAGCAAAATAATCGCATATGAGCTTATTTTTCGATCATATTTGATACTCTCGTGTTGAGAAAATGTTACCCTACCGATGAATCCCCTCGAAGAATCATTTGTGATACAATGTTCTGATTTCTTTCTGAGCATATTTTTACGTTACGTTAACGTTTTGGTTTATTTCCTTTATAAACCGTTTCGAGTTCTTTACTGCAACTTTAATAAAATAAATAAAACACAAACACTTTAAACACTATTTACAATTTACTCAACTCTATTTAGTACTAAGACTTTTTAACAACCGTAATTTATAGCTTTTATTCACAATTAACTATAATTTTCTCAGCGTTATACGTTATTGACAAAGTCTGAACTTAGAATCATCGCATTATGCTAGTCGCCGCTAGTATTTATACTGCAATTTGGTTGTCTAGAACATTCGAAATGTTTTTCGAAGATTCGAGGCTTTACTATTCACCACACTTTAATTTGATTTATGCCAGCACTTATGTTTACATAATTTTACCTCTTATACTGAAGCTTTTTTAACGGTCATTTCTAGGGCTTTCTGCACATTGGGATTGAAGTGTACTAAATTATAACAATTTTAAATAACAATGTAAACTAATAAAATTACTAATAAATACTAAAGAGATGCACAAGCACAAGAAATATTGCTTACAAGCAATTTCATTATATTTAGAAAGTGTGTGTATATTACTCTCTCATTACAAAACACATACTTCCAAAAACAATTGTTTTGCTTTACAATCAAAATATAAAAGAATAGAACAAAACTGCACTAGAACAATGCTGAACTAGAATAAAGCTGAATTAGCACAAAGATGAAGTAGAACATTAAAACAGAAATAGAACATAAAATAGAATTTATTGTGTATTATTTACATACATACATATATATGAAGATACTTAGGTCTAATATTTGAATAAAATTAAGAAGAATTCATTCTTTTTATAGAAATAAAAAATAAAACCATATGTAATTCATATAATGGTGTGTTTTGCTGCACTCGATGCTTTTACTATAATTTACCGTTTATTTATTTCATTGTCTGTTTTTGTGTTGATATTTTGTTTGTTTTGATAATACAAGCACTAACAAAGCAGAAGAGAAAAACTTTTCAAGTTATGCTTGTTTTGTTTTGGTGGGAGTAATGTGTTGTTATGTTTGTTTTGCTATGTATGTTTACAGTGAAATAATATGATTGATAGTTGTGTGAAGTAGAACACAGAACATTAAGAATATTTTGCGCAGCCCTTTAATAAATACAAGTTAACTAATAAATTCAACTAATTCTTAATTAATAATTACAACTAATTCTTAACTAAAGTTACTTTCGTAACAATATAAATGCATCATAAGTGAATCCCTTTTCAGTTGCTCTAGTGATAAATCGGTTTTTAATTCAAATCATTTAGAAATCATTATTTGAACATATAAACGAATCATATATTAACTTTGCTTCAATCGCTTAAGTAATAAATCATTTTTTACATCTTTATTTCTAGAAGCGGTCCTGTTCACGTTCGTTTCATTTAACGCCTCTGGATTATTTTTAATGGGGCTATGTGAAGTCACTGGTTTATGTCGACAAGCCAGCAAATCTTTAATCATTGGAGATCAAACATTAAACCACCATTGACGCCATACTGCCAGATTTAAAGGCAAAAGTAGTTAACAATTGGACTGATCTAGCGGATCATGTTACTCGTAGCCGCGGCGGACATATGCCGGACATCAAATTTAAAAAATAAACGCCATAAAAATATCAGCCAGATTATAAGAAAAAAAAAATTTTCAATCCAACAATTTTTGGGTCTTGTATTAAAATTTTTTGTGCAGCTAAAAAAATACCCTTTATAAATTTATGCTTTAACAACGCTTAAAAATTACTCAAAATCTCTTTGAAAATTAGTCATCGATTCGCTTAACTTAAACATGACTTCGTGATTTTTATGGCGCACGGCTCATTTTTGTCTTAACAGGTTTTTTAGTAAACAAAATTGCCGCATATGGAGTGAGACCAATCTAGAAAAGACCCAACAGACTCTATTACATCTAGAAAAATGTAACGCTCGTTGTGATTAACACGCCTGTGGCATCATCACACCTTATTTTTTCAAAAAGTTAAGCCGAAACTCGGATTATTGTCAATAGAGATCGTTACCGCATTGTAATTAATGTATGTTAGCTTGCTTGACCTTAACAGGATGGCGCTACGTGCCATACGGCAACCACAACGATCGACTTATTGAAACTGAAATTTGGCAAAAAGCTGATTTTGAGAACTCAACTTATTAATTTGCCTTTAAGGTCGTGCGATTTGACTTTCCTCAGTTATTTCCTGCATGAAATCACTGGTTTATGCTGATAAACCAGCAACAGTTGCCGGCTTGGAGATAAACACTGTGTTTTATTCGAGAGTAAGAGACGGTAATCCTCGAAAATGTTACCAAAATGGGCTTGGTCAAGCACAGTCCGAGTGCCTATATGCCCGAATTATTTCAACGATTTCGAACGTAGAGGTTTGCATAGAATTATATGGAAAATTTATTTAAAACTGAGTGTTTTTCATATAAATTTACTATGCGAACTATAAAGTTCGAAATTGTTGAACTGGCAGTTAATGCCTGGGGTCTAATCATCGCATACGATATCGAGCAAAATTGATCGAAATTTTTTATTTTGGTATCAAGACACTCGTTAACGGACGAAATGTATCGTAATTTGAGATGATAGCATTCGATATCCAGTAACCAAAGACATTACATCTCTCGAGTTTTCATTCGATACGTCAGTGTCTAACGTATGAAGAAATATACAATATTTTACTCGATACGATAGTTTGTAGTGAAATAAATGAGTAATGTTTCTGTGACCTACTTAAAATATAATTCACCAATACGATCATACAATGTAGTCACTTCAAGAAACATTTAAAGTCCAAATGAGTAATGTTTCTGTGACCTACTTAAAATATAATTGTCTGAAATATGATCATACAATTTAGTCACTGTAAGAAACATTCAAACAAAGAATAACACACTTTAAGTTCAAAGACTTAAAGTTACTAACATTACATTTAATTGCTAACTGAGTATTTTCACTTACCCTAATTCTATTGTAATAAGAATAACAAGAATAATTCTATTGTGATAAGAATATTATTGTAATTGTTATTTTATGTTTTTTATGTTACTATATATATTAAGTAAAAGAAATCAATAAAGGAGTTCAGTTTTAAGTTGTAACTGAGGGCTATGCCACGTCTTGTTAATTAAATATACTACATGGCGACCGTGACAGTTTTTTTAAGTTTTGTGAACAGTGGTGATTCGGTAAAAACTGTGTTTTTTTTTTTAATTTCGGCTTTTATAAACACAGACAAAAGATATTTGTAAAATAAAAAGTGAGAAAAACTTAATAGTTCTATAAGTTTCAAAAAAAAAATTTTTTTTAAATGACCTGGTGAAAAAAAATATTGTCCACCATACCACTACTCGTAGCGGGTTATGAAGTGGGAAAGTCCACGGAGGAAAATGAAAATAAAGAACTGGTGCAGATACTACGCCAAAATATACAACAACCTGTTACAAATGAATCAATAAAAAACAATAGCATGAGTTACGTGGAAATTTTCTCAATAGTGGTTGTGGTAATAATAGGTGTTATCTATGTGATAAAAATAATGTGTAGAGCCTTAAAAAACAATAGTAACAACGCCCCACAACAGCAGATATAAAAACATAAGAATTCATATCCTTAAAGAACAGTAGTAACAACAACAGTTATAAGAAGATATTAGAAGACAACAAAGGAAAGCCAGAAAAATGGGAAGCAAAAAATCAGCCAAATCCGATAAAATTTGTCAAGTGTGTTGCGGCTACATCACACCTTATCATGAAATCCTGATGTTAGTGAACTGCAAACATATTTTTCACCTTGTGTGCATCGATACTTTTTATGACATGTATAGGGAATGTCCTGAATGCTGGATGCTGGATAAATTTGATAAGTATCAATAAAATATTAATATAATAATAAAAAAAAAAACGTATTATTTTAAGGTATGCAATGGGAAACCATTATTAGTAGTATAGAACCCTTAGAAATCAAGTTTAAACAATCTTATAAATGCCTTAACCAAAATAGACCGATACAATCGGAAACCTTAAACAAGCATATTACTATTTTAATAGAGTCATTTAACAATATTAGAGAAATCTTAAACAGACAATATGATAGATATTCCACACAACATAAGGAACAGGCTAATAAGATATTTTTCAAATTAAGGGATAAATTATTAAAAATTTTTCATAAGCATAATATTCATATTAAAGTTCCTCTTACCCTAAGTTGCGAGGTTGATAAAAAAAATCATTGAATCGGACGATAGCGAGCAAGAAGATTTTGAGGAAGACAAAGAAATACAACCAACCACAATGACGCGTTCAGAGGACGAAGTAATAGACAAGACAACGAAGATTGTCCCCACTTTTGACGGAAATGTAGACGAACTCCAGAGTTTTTTGGATGCGTTAACAATTGTTGAAAAAATAAAGGATACGCATGAGGAAATAGCGATAGGAGTAATTAAGACTAAACTTAAAGGACAAGCTAGGAACCTAATTACAAATGAGGATTCGATAGTGGCTATAAGGAGTAAACTAGAATCTAATATTCAGGGTGAATCGTCTGAGGTTTTATGTTCAAAATTAATGAATATAAAACAACAGTCGAAGTCAGCCACTTCATACGCTGAGGAAATTCAGCAAATCACAAAAAAATTATTTGGAGCCTACATACGAGAGGGCTACCCATACAATATCTCTGAGAAATTAATAAAACAAAATGTCACTAAAGCGATTTCTAAAAATGCAGCAAATGAGGAAGTTAAATTGATAATGAAAACAGGAAACTTTGCTTCATTGAATGAAGTTGTTTCGAAATTTATAGAAGCTAGCACTGAAGCGATTACCGCAAATTCATCAGTGTTTTACTTTAAGCGCCCTGGGTCTTCAAGGCAAAATCATGAAAACAGATTTAATAACTACCGGGGAAATGGTAATTCCTGGCGTCGAAATAATCATTTTAATGGTTCTAATAATAATAATAATTTTAACAATAATAATAGTGGGCGACGCGGGAATAACCATAATAGAAATCAGGCACACCATTCACGAAACGGGGGACGTGTGAGAATGACTCAAGGAGTCTCGGGAAACGAGATTCCCCCTCAAGATATGGGGGGCCAAAGTTAGAAGGACAGATAATGAGTAATAAATCGATATTTCACTTAAATCTCAATTTAAGTAGCTTTATTAAACTTTCAATTTCAACTAATTCTGATTCAAATACATTTCTAGTGGACACCGGAGCGGATGTCTCACTAATCAAACTGAATGCAATAAAATCTTTAAGATTCAACTCCCAAAATATAATTCGAATAACAGGCATAGGAGAAGGAAATATAAAATCCATAGGTACAATACATATTGACCTTAGAGTCAAAAACTTTTTGATTCCACACAAATTTCATGTCGTTTCAGATACATTTCCAATACCATTTCATGGTATATTGGGTTTAGACTTTTTAAAAAGATACAATGCCACTATACAATACGGACAGGAAACAAATTCAAATTTAATTTCTTTAAGACCACATAATTTAAATTATTCCATAAATATACCACTACTTGAAAGTATAAATGATGACTCAATTACATTACCAGCTCGATCAGAGGTATTCAGACCTATAAAATTCAATAGCGAAGCTACTGATTTAGTAATCCCAAATCAAACTATACAAGACGGAGTGTATGTCGCTGGATGCATTGTATCTAAAAACTTTCCATATGTGAGATTTGTTAACACAAGCCCAGAAAATAAGTTTTTAAATAATGTATCAATAAAACGTGAAAATTTATCTGATTATGAAATTATTGGTACCCAGAGCACGGACAAAATTAGAGAACAAACCATTTTAGAAAAGTTAAGGAAAAATTGTCCCGAAATGGTTAAGTCCGAATTATCACTATTATTTTCGAAATATATTGATATTTTTGCGTTAGAAAGTGACAAAATAACTACAAATAAATTTTACACACAAAAATTAAGATTGTCTGACGAAAATAGTGTATACATTAAAAATTATCGCACGCCACATTCACAAAAGTCCGAAATAATTAGACAAGTTGAAAAACTTCAACAAGATGGAATTGTGGAACCGTCAGCGTCTAATTATAATAGTCCGATTATGCTTGTACCGAAAAAATCATTGCCAAATAATCCTGAAAAACGTTGGCGTTTAGTGGTGGATTATCGGCAATTAAATAAAAAATTAATAGCGGACAAGTTTCCTTTACCCAGGATTGAAGATATTCTAGACCAACTGGGTAGAGCAAAATTTTTTTGCTGTCTGGATTTAACATCTGGGTTTCATCAAATAGGGTTGGATGAAAAATCGCGAGATGTCACGTCATTCTCAACCGATAATGGTTCATTTCGCTTCACGCGTCTACCATATGGCTTAAAAGTAGCCCCAAATTCATTTCAGAGAATGATGAATTTAGCATTTACGGGTTTAGCTCAATCTAAAACTTTTATATACATGGATGACGTTATCGTCACAGGCTGTTCCGTCAAGCACATGCTTAAAAACTTAGAAACGGTGTTCCAAAGATGCAGGGAATGTAATTTAAAACTGCATCCAGATAAATGCATTTTTTTCCGATCTGAAGTTACATATTTAGGACATAGGTGTACTGATAGAGGAATTCTGCCGGATAGTAGCAAATATGATGCAATAAAAAACTATCCCAGACCATCGAATTCTGATGAAGTACGTCGATTTGTAGCTTTCTGTAATTATTACAGACGCTTCATAAAAAATTTTGCATTTTATTCAGTACATTTGTCTAAACTAACCAGGAAAAAGGAACAGTTTATATGGTCTAATGATTGTGAACATGCATTCCAACACCTGAAGGCAGCACTGTTATCACCGCAAATTCTGCAATACCCAAATTTGGAAAAAACTTTTTATATAACTACTGATGCCAGTAAAACTGCTTGTGGCGCAATATTATCACAAGAAAGAGATGGTATACAACTTCCAGTTGCATATGCATCACGAGCATTCACAAAGGGTGAATCAAATAAAGCAACTATAGAACAGGAGTTAATAGCTGTTCAATGGGCAATTAACCATTTTCGACCATATGTATATGGAAATAAATTTATAATACGTAGTGATCATAAACCATTAACATATCTATATTCTTTAAAAAATCCATCCAGTAGATTAACCAGAATTCGACTGGAATTGGAGGAATATGATTTTATTATAGAACACATTAAAGGAAAAGACAATTCAGGAGCGGACGCGCTATCTCGAATTGATTTCAGTGATATAAAATCAATCCCTTTAATTAACAATGTTAAACTGGTAATCACGCGTGCACAAAAGAAAAAGGAAAAACAACAAAAAGTTCAAAGTGAGGATAGTCAAGTAATTCAAGAAAAGCCTAGAGTTTTCGAAACTATTGGCTTCGACTGCGTAAAAAAGTGGCCCAAACTTAAAATGGATACCATTAGAGGTATTCCTACACTATGTTTTAAACGAGGTAAACAGGTGATAGCACAGAAAATAAATATACAGAGTACGTTTGCTAATGGAAACATCGATCTAGATCAATTTTTTCCAATTCTTGAAAAAGAAGCAAATTGTAGAAATTTTAACAAAATACAAATAAATTTGAACGATAAGTTATTTAGCCACGTACATATTGAACATTTTAAAGAAAAAGCAAATAAACTTATAAGAGGATTGCAAATAGCGTTAACACCTAGAATACGCATAATTACAGATATAAAAGAAAAGGAAAATTTATTAAGAAAATTTCATGACAGTCTTCTCTTTGGAGGACATCCTGGAACGACTAGACTACTTAAAAAGATTCGGCAATTTTATTATTGGAAAAACATAACTAAGGATGTTTGCCGATACGTAAAGAAATGTGTTCAATGTCAAACTAATAAAACTACTAAAAATATAAAACCAAATATGATTTTAACCGAAACACCCCATAAACCTTTCCATACAGTAGTAATAGATACTGTAGGTCCACTTCCAATGTCAGAAGCAGGAAATCAATATATAGTAACTTTAATATGTGACTTAACAAAGTATCTGATAGCAATACCAGTAACTGATAAGAGCGCAAAAACAGTAGCAAAGGCAGTAGTAGAACATTTCATACTAATTTATGGGCCTATGAGTAAAATAATTAGTGACATGGGCACCGAATATAACAACCAAGTTCTTTTAGAACTACTAGAACTTTTGAACATTAGCAAGGCGGCATCGGCTCCTTACCACCACCAAACCTTAGGGACAGTAGAAAGGTCCCACCGCACCTTTAATGAATACTTGCGATCATATCTTAACGCTTCAAACAACGATTGGGATAAATGGGTAAAATACTTCGCATATACCTTTAACACAACACCATCTACGGTGCATGGATACTGCCCATTCGAATTAATTTTCCCTGCTAGTCCACAACATACACCATTGATACCGTTTGATACAATAGATCCTTTATATAATTTTGATAATTATTCAAAAGAAGTTAAATTTCGTTTACAAACCGCATTAACTAGGGCACAACACTTAATTAACAAGATGAAACTAAATCAAAAACAGATACATGATAAAAACATCAACAATACAGATATTACAATAGGACATGAAGTGTTTATTAAAAATCATACAGCACACAAACTAGAACCACTTTACAAAGGACCATACAAAGTAATTGACATTGACGACAAAAACAATATATTCGTAAATTTAAAAGGGAAAAAACAAAAAATTAATAAAGAAAATATTAAAGTTTTTAGCCAATGAAACAAACAAAAAAAAAAAAAAAAAAAACAAAAAAAAATTTTTTTTTACACAAATATGTATGTATGTATATCATTATTCCATAAGTAACTAGATAATTTCATAACATAATATTTTAATATTAAGACACTACCTATTAACTTGTTATTTTATAAAAATAAAACGAAAATTTTTTGTTAAATTTAAATTTGTAAAGAAAGCTCTTATCGACACCACTTGATCAATGGCATCAATAAGACCTTTCTCTTTAAAAGGGGAGGTGTAGTGAAATAAATGAGTAATGTTTCTGTGACCTACTTAAAATATAATTCACCAATACGATCATACAATGTAGTCACTTCAAGAAACATTTAAAGTCCAAATGAGTAATGTTTCTGTGACCTACTTAAAATATAATTGTCTGAAATATGATCATACAATTTAGTCACTGTAAGAAACATTCAAACAAAGAATAACACACTTTAAGTTCAAAGACTTAAAGTTACTAACATTACATTTAATTGCTAACTGAGTATTTTCACTTACCCTAATTCTATTGTAATAAGAATAACAAGAATAATTCTATTGTGATAAGAATATTATTGTAATTGTTATTTTATGTTTTTTATGTTACTATATATATTAAGTAAAAGAAATCAATAAAGGAGTTCAGTTTTAAGTTGTAACTGAGGGCTATGCCACGTCTTGTTAATTAAATATACTACAAGTTTACTCGATATCGAATGCAGTGATTAGACCCCTGGCTTTATTTAAATTTTCTTACCAAAACAATAAAATAAAGCAATTTGCAACTTTTTTTTTCTTTTTTAACCACATACAACTCCAATAGGAGTCGGAAAAAAGCCAACCAATTGTTGGGGAATATAGGAAAATTTAAACTCACTGTTTATTGTTCGTGTTTTGTCTAAGCTTTTGTATCGTTTGCAAATAAGACTTGAGTGTTTGTAAGTCTCATTCGCTTTACAACATTATCTGTATAATATATCTCTATCTTTTCCAAAGACTTTGGAGAAAGGTTAAAGCTGAAGGTCCACACCATGCGTTTATGCGTCTGTCCTTTTTATGCATTTGACAAAAAAGTTGAATCAGTGTAATTGCATATGACAAGTTACACACCAAAATGCATAGAATGCATAGACGTATGAACGCATCAAAGTAGGTTTACTTTCTACTTTTGTATCCGTCGCATGTGTGGTGAATAAGAGTCAGCTGTTATTGATGGCCATGGATGACAAATCATATTTTATTTTCAATGTTATCGATAAATATGTTTGTGTGGTGGATTACTTTTTACTATTTTTTTGCATTAAAAAAGGTTTTTAATAAAAGAAAATGTTTTCGTAACAAAGATTGCATAAACTTTAAAGAAAAATAACATTAAAATTAATTTTTAGCACAATTTTACCACGAACAAAATTTGCCATTCTAGTTATCGATTACTTTTATGTTCTGAGTGTCATCTTTGTTGTGTAAATTTTTTTTTTAACAAATTCCATAAACTGGAAAGTTATTGATACCGTGGAAAATCACGAATATTTGTATAATAAAAGCTTTCTCCTCTTTGAATTCTTTTAAAGCAATTCTATTAAAATATCAATAACACTATCCATTTTTGCCAAAATTGTTTTTATTTAATAAAAATGTTCTCACAACAGCTGATAAAAAAAACAATATGGTGCATAAAACGCATTGCATGTAACTTGCATTTAGAAACGCATCAAATGCACAAAAAGTATCATACGCATCTACGCATGAACGCATGGTGTGGACCTTCAGCTTAAGTGATGACCTGGCCTAAGCAACCAGTGAAATGCGCGCAGCAACTAGGTTATCCCCCAAAAATTTATTTTAATGTATTTTTTAAGTATAAAAATTGGGAATTTCGCACATCAAAATTAATGAATAAATAATAATAAACAATTTTGTATTCCCGCTAAACTTTGTGAATGCCTTGTATTGATCTTTTGAATTAAAGGTTTTTTTAAATAACACAAATTTGTTTGCGTGATTTTTTTCAATTTCAAGTTCTACCGGGCTTTAATTTCATATAAAAAAATAGTACAAATAAAAATTTATCTCTAACTTCTTATTTTGTAACTAAAATGTTATACATTAAAAAGTCTCCCTTTCAAACAAAACGCCCCTGTTCGTTTTGTTTATTTTATGTTTTCGTAAAATTTTTTTGCTCTCTTTTTGTTGACTCAAATTAATTTGGTGAACGTTGTGAATGGTTTCGCTTCTTTAGGCTTCATTGCATTTTTTTCATTTATTTTTGTACATATTTTTGGAAACTTCTTCAGTAAAACAATTACTCAGTACAATATAATAAAATTTAAAGCGAAAAAAAACGAGAAGAAACAATTTAAAAAAGAAACGGAAGTAAACACTCCTCATAAAATATAATTCTCGTAATTTAACGACTGTTAGCTTTTTGGACAAGCTAAACGAAAAAAAAAGAAATATTGAGAAAAATAAACATTAATTTTTCTAAGAAATATAAAATTAAAATGCACTTTAACAAGAAAACAAAACAAAACAAAAAAAAAACTTCCTTTGGGTCAAAATCAACAAAACAAGGAAAATGAAAAAGAGAGAATAAACAAGTATTAATTAAATTTAATAAGTTAGAAAAAATTTTATTAAAGTTTACAAAAATAATCAAGTTATTTAAATAAAATTTTGTACAAACTTTTAAAAATTCTAAGAAAATATTTTATTTTTTTACCCAAAAAAAAAAGGAGAAAGCTAAATATGCAAAAAACAAGAAATAAAAAAAAAGAGTTCATGTAACTTAACAAGTCGGAAACAGCATGTCTAACATTTGATAGCCAGACAATATTGCCACAAGGACAAGGACATGAACTCCTCTTAAATGCACACTCACACACACACATTCACTTAACCACACATTTTCCCTCAACCATATCAAAGTTTTACAAATGGAAAAAAAAAAGAAAAATTAAATTGAAATAGAAGTAGTCAAGCACAGTGTTGCTAGAAAATAAAAAACAAAAAAAGGAAAAAAGAGTGTAAATGTGATGAAACAGGGCTTTACATTTATAACAAATTTTATATACATATTTTTATAATTCCTATTTTTCCCAATTTTTTTTTTTATTTCATATAAACAAATATTTTCTGAATGAGACAAGCAGTACAAACAAAAATAAATAAAAACCCTTTTAATGTTGTTGTTGTTCCTACTGCTGTTACAAAGCAAACAACAAAAGGAACCGCCTAAAAAAAAAACGAGGGTTAAAAGAGAAGTTAAGGGAACTTTTTGCTAATAACTATTTTTTTTTTCAAATAATTTTTTTTTTCTTGTAGAGAAATACTTTATCAAAGTTATTTTCGGGAATACAAAATTTATTATTAATAAGATTTCTCTATGACGTGCTTAATTTCCAATTTTTATTTTTTATAAATACACTGAAATTTATTGTTGAGGGAAAGCTAGTTTCTATGCGCATTTCACTGGTTGCTTAGGCCAGATCATCAGGAAACCTTTTCCAAAGATTACACAGAAAGAAAGACACTCGGGATAAATCAAGTTTTTTATGATTACTTTAAGTATGAGTCGTATACTAAAACACACTCAAAACAATACTAAATAGGATTACTTTCGAAAATCAATCCCGGAATTTCTTGAAATAAGTATGAAATTCTTAAATCAAGTAAAAAAAAGAATAAACTTTTTGTTGTGTTTAACCCTCCGGCTTACGCATGTTTTGATTTTCTATACACATTGAAAAAAGTTATGGCCAGACTCATGTGTACCACGAAGGGTTAAAAAGTAAATTTGAACTCCTGCTTCTCATTAAGTTTATATTTTTGGTTAAATATGTACATAAGGTCTCTAGAGTAAAAACCATATCGGGCATGATGCTGGTGTTTTATCATTCTGTTTGGTTTTTTCAGGCACGAATTCAGGATAAAATCAATTTTATTATACTTGAATCAAGCGCATTAAATCAATCTTATTTTCGGATTTTTTTTAAGTACGAATTCGGATTAAAATAATTTTATAATTTTTGAATCAAGCTCATTTTGAGATTGATGCAATCTTAGTTTTACTTAAATCAATCTCATTTTCGGATTATTTCAAGTACGAAATCGGAATTGAATACGGATAATTTCGGTATTTTGCGATTGAAAATCCGTACTTGAATCCATCTTTCTGTACTTGATTCAAGAAAGTTCGTACTCACCGTACTATTAATACCGCTTCGGATTGATTTGAGATATTCACAAAAATAAATAATTCAATTCTTTCATAAATTATTTTATTAATTTATAAATTTTTTTAACTTTTCACTTCTCTTTTATCTGCAAATGCATTTAATTTAACTGTTAATTTAACTGTTCTGCATCCAACATTCTTTAACACGAAAGCAAAAGAAAATCAAACGCACAACTACATATAAATAAAAGCAACACAAAAACAGTAGCAATCTTATTATTGTGACATTTTTGTTTGATGGTTGATGTTAGATGTGAGCAATGTAAACGAGTGTTTCACATTTTCTACATCTTTGATGGTAAATGTTAGATGTTGATCAGATGTAAGAAGCCTATAAATCCCTTGTTGTTGTTGTTTTTTTTTTATTACTTTTTTCTATATATCTGGGGAATGGCAAGAGCCAAAGCTTCAAAATTAGGGAAAAATATCTCGGTTATCAAAACTCAAAATCCCACAATGTGGCCGGGACTTAGGAAGTAGGCGTGGCACTTTTTATGCAGTCATTGTAGATTTTTGAATATCTGCAGAACGGCAAGAGCCAAAGTTTCCAAATTACGTACAAGCATCTTAATTACCAATACACAACTTATTCGAACCGCGGCCGACAGGTTACCATAAAAATGTGGAACGCTTCACGATTTTGCGTGTCATCCTTGCGCAGGGGCCATGCGGCCACGGTCAAAAATGAAAGATTATCAATAACAATTTTAATTAATTTTCATGTTGTAAAACACCTTTCTTCATAAAAATAATTTAATGAAAAAAAAAAAATATTTTTTTTATTGAAAACCCCTCGTAACAGACGTAGTGATGGATTTAAGAAGAGTAGAAATTTTGCAGAATTGCAACAAACCAACTCACAGAACAAAAAACAACAAGAATTGAAAACAAAAATTAATGTTAATTCTAAATGTTTACATTTAACAGTAAAAATAACTTTTGACAGCTGTGCATGCCACACATTCAGTATAAGACGACTACAAACACATATGTATGTATGGACTTGCAACATTCAACACAATCATACTCACACGGTTGCAAATACATCTGCACACACACACACGTATTGTGTCTTTCATTTTTGTATGGACATTTTGTTGTATTGCATTATTTCATCATCATTTTGTTTATTTATTTTTTTTTATTAAAATAAAAAAAAGCAAATTCTTTTTAGTTTCCTTTTTTGCGAGAAAAAAAGTTTTAGAGTTTTGAAGGCAGCTTCTGTTGTTTTACATAGAAAAGTGCAGAAAAGTAGTAGGGCTATGCACTTGAGGGAGCAAAAAAGGCAGGCTTCCGCCGGTATAACCATAATTGCCCATTGTCCTCTTCTCTCGTAAAGTCGAAGGTTCTAGCTTGGTTGGGTTTACACTGCAGTTGAATAGATGTTGTTAGTCGTGAGGGCTAGATGCACGGCAAATATCAGGGATGGTGCTGTTGCTTATGGACGGATGCACCATTCTTAATTGTGCCAATACCACTTTGGTCAATGGGTAAGGCATGAACTCCATAAGCAATATTTTCTCGGTGACCAATAATGGCAATCTCCACCAACTCCTGAAGAATTGTGTTTAGAGTTGCTTTGCATAAGGTGGGATCTATCACGGAGTCCAGGTATTATTGGACTTCACTTCCATACAAGCGAAGATCTTTCCTGACTTGTTGCGGAAGTGGATCTTACTCAGTTAGATGGTAGTTCGGATGGCCCTTCCGATGACATCCCAGAAGGAACTGCTTTGTTAGCGCGATGCTTTGTTCCTTCACTTCGATTCGTCATGCAAGTTCTTCTACTGATGTCACTTGAACACAGCCCGTTGCAGAATTTTTATGGCTCTGAAGCTTCTTCCACTAAGCTTCACTGACTTTTGGAGTCCACGCAGGGGCTTCGTAATTCGTTTTTGTGTAGCCAACAATGTTTTATTCTCCATGAAACCAGCAACACCAGCGAAAATCCGTATGAACCTTTGGTTAAGGGCAGTGGTTACCAAATATGATATAAAAACTTATTCCAGATTTTGAAATAAAAAATACATACGTTAAAGCGTCTGCGGAAAGAAATACAATTTTTAATTGGTAGGAAGTCCCGGTGTAGGGCTATCCGACTATATATATATACATTTTTTTATATCTTGTATTTGGCTGTTTGTAATGAATACCCCCAATAAAATTTTGATTCTGGCATATTTTCGTTGATTTTTTGTTTGTTTATTTTATTGTTGCTGCTGCCTTGAATGGTTGCAATGATGTTGACGACGATGATGTTTTATTTTATTTTTTAATAATGAACTTGCATCGTTTTAGAGCTGTTTGCAGTTGATTTTCTTTTTGCCGATTGCTGTCGTTGTTGTTGCTGTTGGTGCCTCAAATATAGTCTTTATTCTTCTAACACATCAAACACATCTATTTGTAAATTTCATTTGAAAATAGTGTCATTCATGTTTATTTTAAATTCTAAGAATCTTTAATAGATTTTAGTTGTTTTTTTCCAACTCTTGTCTCTATGAATTTTGTCATTCCAAGTACATTTTGTAGCTACAAAAAACTTTACGCCCGGCCAAATAGCCAAAAGAAAGGCAGACAGACAGACAGACAGACGAACGTACATAATATTTCTGCAAACAAATAATCACTAATTGTAGGAGTTGAGCATGATGACGATGAATGCTGCTGGTGAATGTAACTACGGGCAAATAAAATTAAAAGAAATAAAGAAAGAAAACCTTTTAAGTATGACTTCAGTTAAATACGAGTAAACAACATGTCATCGTTGTCGTCATAATCATCATCATTATCATCAGTGGCATATAAAGATGTTGTATGTGAATACTTTATGCTGTTTGGAATTCGTCCTGGATGACTGGTTGACAAAGTGATGACCACTAAATTCCAGTTAATTCTTAATTAAAACTATTCTCTCTGGTTAAATACACAAACATATTTGTACATTGATCTCCATTTTTTTTAAGAATGATATCGGGGCTTTTTGAAATTAGTGCTTATTCAGTAAATGCTTTTGACGTTAAAACTAATTGAATTGATTTGAAATTTATAAAAAGAGATTGTTAATGGTTTGATGAACCTATTATTTGTTCAAATGTGTAAAAAAAAATCCTTTAAATTATTGACTTCTAAAGGGTACGCCAAATAACTTTTTTTTTTGGAAAATGCTATAAAAAAAAACTACTGAATATTTTCTCAAATTTCTTTTTTTATTTGAAAGTACAATCCTTCCGGTTAATAATGGAAAATATTTTCATTCAAATGGCTGCCTCAGTTGGCCATGAAGTAGCCTACACGATCGGTCCATTTTTTAAGCACATTATCGCTTGTGTGCAGCTGTATTTCACCAATGGCTTCACAAATATTGTCCTTTAAAGCGTCAATTGTCTCTGGCTTGTCGGCGTAGCACTTATCTTTGACGGCACGCCACAAATAATAGTCCAACGGTGTCAAATCGCAGCTCCGAGGTGGCCAAACGACATCAGCTCTGCGGCTGATAATGCGATCTTCAAAAACAGGGCGCAAAACATCGAGTGTAGCTTCGGCTGTGTGGAACGTAGCGCCGTCCTGTTGAAACCAAATGTTGCCAATATCCTCCTCTTCAAATTTGTGAACAAAAATTCGTTCAACATGGCCCGATAACGATCGCCATTGACTGTAACGGCCACTCCTTGCTCATTTTCGAAGAAAAATGACCCAATTATGCCTCTGGACCAAAATCCGCACCAAACAGTGACTCGTTTTGGGTGCATCGGCTTTTCAATGTATGCGTGCGGGTTTTCTGTGCCCCAAATGCGACAATTTTGCTGTTTACATACCCGCCAAGATCAAAATGAGCTTCATCTAAAAAGATGATTTTTTTGGCGAAATCGGCATCTTCTGTAAGTCGATCGCAGGCCCACTTAGCGAAGCGAAAACGCATTGGATGCTCAGTTGGCTTCAACTCCTGAACCAATTGAACTTTGTATGGCGCTTCACGCACACTTTCTGCCTTAGCAGCAATATTCTCGGGTGTATGCACTGTTTTTGGCTTTTCACGCTTTGGTTTATCGATGAGGATGCCAGTTTCTTTCACTTTTTCACAAGATAACGAACATACGGAGCTGACGGTGCTTCTCTTCTTCCAAAATCCGTACGCAATTTTCCCACACATTCTGCAACATTACCATGATTTTCAAAGTAATGACGCAATATTTCCCAGCGTTGTTCAAGCGTATACACAACCATATTCGTTCAGCGGAAGGATAAAACTAATTATCTGTCAAATCAGACATGAGCTAAGTCTTACCATTCACGAAATAAGCACTAGTTGAAAAAAAAACGTTGGATGGCGGACCCGTTATAAGGGAAGTTAAAGTCACTGGGTTGTGGGGGTAGGAGAATAAAAATTTCTTATTATTTTGTTTGGCTTCCAGAGAGAAGAAATGGTTATATGCAACTTCCTAACAAAAATAAAATAAAAATTAAAATCAAAATAATTTATGACTGGACTTTTTATGGTTTTTACTGCACGGACTGAATTAAATATTAAATTTTTGGTGAATTTTAAAACGTAATTTGTCTCGACAAATTGGATGATTTTTGGCGTTTTCTGTCCAAAATAAACTTTACACATTAGTGACATGAGTTATGCAAAACATTTTGAAACTGTGTGTCGCATAGTTGAGACTTACTTCAAAGTCACTTTTAATAGACACGAGTTTTAAGTAAAATTGGTGTCACATATGGGCATTTCCATGAGAATGTCAACCACGACTCAAAAAATTAAAATGCTTGAAACTTTTTTTCAAATATGGTAGAAAGGAAAACAATTATAGCTAATTACAATTTTTTAAAAGAAAAATATAAAAGTTTAAACTCACTTTCCCATTGATTAATTTTTGGTAACTGCAATAAACAATTCTGTGGTTTTCATGGGCAACCGCGTATGTCTTAAAATAAAATTTTTTAGGAGAGCCGAAAAAACCATTCTAGTTCAAACTGTGGGCTAGGTATTGTACCTTTTGAACTTTGCAATTAATTTAAAAAATCGGAATAGGTCTATCTGTTTTCAAAAATTTTTAAAACCATAAAAAGAGCGTTTAAAATTAAGCAATATGGCATCAACATTTCAAAATCGAAAAAATGCACATACGCGGTTGCCCATGAAAATTTCCCGTCCGGGAATTCCCGGGAATTTCAATTATTTTATTTCCCGTTTTCCCGTGATTTTTCTTGCGGGATCCCGGGAAATAAAAAATTCCTCATAATTTCAGAAAATAGCTATTTATACTTTGAAATTTAGTTTTCTATTCTCTAAAAATTAGCATCTGTGGATGAATTGTGGATAAGATCAATTGGAAGAAGTGAGTACATGTATTTAAATCAATGTCTCCTGATGCAATAAATCTACTCAAAGCAGAATAGTTAGTGCAACAGTTGATAATTATTACATTTAGTGAAGTGAAGAGTTAATAAAGTACATTAATTCAAAATAAGATGCAGGCAGTAAAGTTTCATTGTTTATAAACAAGTCTTAAAAATAGGAGATACCTAAACATATCGCTCCTTTATTGCAACATAGTCATATCTACAAAAACAAACGATCTTGCAAAATGCGACTAAAGTTTTAAAAATGTACCGATTTAAAGATATATTTTGCTATAACTTCGGTTCAGTTTGAGATATAATACGAGAAGGTATGAAGGAAAACTTTGCTAAAGTTACTTCAAATTTTGAGATATGACTATGATGCAATGAAGGAGCGATATGTTTATTAGGTGATGGTGTTGGTTTATATACCCGTGAAATGCGGGGAAACCGAAATAAAATAACATTTTGGAAACTCGTGTAAGATACTACAACATACAACTTGAAAAACACATTGTCCTAAAGATTACAAATGGACCTTTTGAAATGAAAAGGTTTGTATGAAGCAGTCCGGTTGATGCTTTTATTGCATCAACCTTGACATACATTTGACTGATATAGACGTTGTTTATAAATAGAAAAAATTGCTTCTAATTGTGAATCCGAAGCATGCTACAACGGTGCACTTTTAACTATTTGTCCAACCTCGGTAAAAAATGCACGAAATTTTTCGGAAACATGATAATTAGTAAAAAAATCAGAACTATACTTTTTGACGACTTACGCTTTGAGTGTGTCAGAAAGTTATTTCCTAAGCCGTTAAAAAATTTTTGTATTTCTTTAAAATATTTTATCTATTTTATTAATTAACTTTTTGATCTCATATCTTAGTTACCTTAATTTTAAGTTTTGTTTTTATTGTTGATTTATGAATTAAATTGTTATGTTTATGTTATCTTTTTATCTTGTATCCAGAGCATAATAATACTGAATAAAAGCATAATAATAGGGAATAAAGGCGTGAGGTGATAATAATTCAAGTTCCTATTTCAATCTTCAATTAATTTTTTAGTATTGAACCATTTCTTTTACTTTCTTAGTAAACAAGTTCCCTTACGTTTTTTTATAAAAGTTTTTTTCATTAATTAATAACAAAGTTTACTTTGTATTATTTATATGGAGCGGGATCCCGGGAAATTTAAAAAAATTTTTCCGCTTTCCCGGGAATCGAAAAAGTACGGGAAAAAAACTCTACGTTCGATATTGCAAGAACTAAAATGCAACTTAATGTATCATCTTATGATGTTGGTGTTTAGCTAAAATTTGGTCCAAACATTGCAGTCTAAATCACCTAACCAAATATTATTGGAATGGGTCCATATATAGCACCCATACAAATAGCTTTTAGTGCCATTACTTTATTACAACTGCTGGTATTTATATAAAAATTGGCGACAATGACTTTTACGATCTTGACTATGCCATGACAAAATGTTGTGCTGGTAGGTTCAAAATTAACCATAGGTCTCATACAAAACCCCTTCCTTAAAACGGTTAGAGGCAACAAATCTCATATAGGTGAAGATAACTAAATAATATTCCGCACAAATAACTTTTAAATAATTATTAGCCTTAAAGCATAATTCTGTTCTGGTGACCTTGATTGGCAAAGGGTCCCAAATAGGGAACACTCTCAAAATTTTTTTTTTTAATATTTATTATGGTGTAGGGTATAATATGGTCGGGTTTGACCGACTATACTTTTTACTTGTTTGTTTTAAGTTTTTAAATACATAAATTTACAAAAAATATATTTCATGCCTTGTAAATACTATAAGAGAAAAATCTGCCACATACGGTATGTCACGAACGATATTACATTTTGTTCATTATAAAACCATTCAAAAAAAATTTTTTTTCCAATTACGGATTATAAAGAAAAAATATGTGGTTTTCTTGGCCAATTTTTACGAACGACCTTTGGTTGTAATTTTATTATCTTTAAATAAACAAAAGGAATAAAAACTCCGTGGAATATTTTCGAAGATACTTATATTTTTTAAAAACTGCCAATAACGGTTTTTTTGAAATATCTCGAAAACTGTTCTACTTTTGAGCATTCTGATTTCATATTTGGATTCAGCGGGCAATCTTTATATGTGACCTAAGGGTAAAAACCGGTTTTGTTCAGGAGAGCCATTTTAAAGATTTAAATACGTGTATCTTTGGTGTACCATCACATCATAAAACGAGCATATCTCTGGGAGGGAACACTTTTGGAGCATGGGATTGGTCTCATTCGATGCTCAGATGTTGTCTACATCAAAAAAAAAGTGAAAATTGATTTTTTTTTTACCTTAGGTCCCTTTCTCCATGCGCTGTCACATATATAAAAATGAAAAATGTTTGTGTGTTTGTTTGTTTGTTTGTTGGCTTATAGACTCCTAACCTACTGAACAGATTTTCCTGAAATTTTTACACTAACATCACGTGAGCCCTAAAAATAAAATAGGCTACTTATTTTTTCGATATGGGCAGGGGAATTGATACACCCCATAGGATGTCAATGTTAAATATTGCATATCTTAAAAGCCGCTGCACGCATTTTGATGAACTTTTGGTAGTAAAATCTTCTGAGCACCAATATTGAAATAAAATAGCAGCGGGGTAAGTGGTACCCCCCATAGGACGCCAATGTTTAATATCGCATATCTTATGAACTGTAATAGTGAGAATGTTCAAACTTTGTAGAAGTCACTCTTATGGTATACTACACTTTTGAAAATAAAAATAAAGCGGGTAGGCGCAGGGGGGGGAAATACCTCAAATAGGATTCATATATTAAATATCTTTTAACTAAAGAACTATTAAAGGGAGAGTCTTCAAACGTGGTTAAAGCAGTTAGGTTTCAGATTCCTTTGGACAATACTTTGTTGAAAATTTGTGACATAGTGTATTTATCATTTAATAGGTGACATATAGGCGAATCTATATTACAATAACTACAACAATACAAAAACTACACAGGTTTTAAGCATTACTTCTGTCAACCATTTGAAAACAAAACATTGCAAGCCAAGGAAAGCGGCTCGAACTGTGATGGGTGATGTTATAAATAATTATATAATGTCAAAATACATTTGGTTGTTTAACATAAGAATCGTTTGTTTTTTTTTTTTTTTGGCAAATTTTAATCATTTAGTGTAAAACATTGTTAGAACATAAATTTATTCAAACTATAGGCGATCGTAAGCTATGTCCTTTTCCTATCTCTCTGGCAATATATAGAGTATACGTCAGATTTCAAGCCAGCAACAAATTAATGCAATTGTAGAAACCCTGCTCTAAAGTGAATCATATTCTAGTGAAATCATTTTATATCGACAGAAACAAATGATAGTCAGACGGTGAACCGCGGTGGCGAGGTCTGGACTATAAGGCGGCTGCTTTTTAATAGTTCTAAACTGTTTTTGTAACATGTGGTAAAGTGGAGTATTGTGGTTTGACATCTAGTCGCGTATATTTTGCGTTTTTTGAGCAGTGCTCGATTAAAACGAATCAATTGTGTTTGGTGCAGGTTCTCAATAATCGCGTGGCCAGATTGCAGAAAAGATGAAACCTTACAAATACCGAAATGTCATAACAGTTATAAAAGACACAAACCTTTTAAAAAAGAGAAGTAATACAGTTAAGATAGATCTGTAATTGACCATGGGCGCCTTCAAAAACATTCGGGTGGAGGGTATCAAAGATTCGGCACAACCGAATTCAGCACTCTTACTTGTTTTACTTTAAACTCGTGCTTAGGTCTTTTTCATTAAGTCGGCCAATTTAATCATTTATAATTTTTAAATTTGTCTCTTTTTCATTACATTTCTACTGTAATTTCAAAAGGGGATATGAAAAGTAACCATACATTTAATTTATATTTGTCTTTAACTGTAGTTTAATTTATTCTTTTATAAAGCAGAAAAAAATAAATATGTAATAATAATGTACATATGTATATAGATAGTTAAGACTAAAGTTTATTTAAAAAAAACCCTGAACCAATGTGTTCAAAAAGGAGATGATGAAGTAATAGAAGGTAAAAAAAAAGATTTTAATTAAGATCGTCTCTATAGTTTGTTTTATAAAACGAACTAATGTTAAAGGCAAAAGGAGGTGGTCAAAAAATTACGGACAATAACAAATGATGAAACCAGCCGAGTTTAGGGCAAAAGGGTTGGGTTTATTGAAATAATTATTTAAAAACTCTTTTTGATTTGGTTTTGGGAATGAGAAGAAATATAATTTAATTTAAAATGAAATTTGAAGAACAATTTGGTTGTTCAAGATATTTAATTTAATATTTTAAATATTCCATATATTTGTTGAACCTTGAGAGTTTAAAGTCCTTGCAGACCTGTTTACTACTTAAGGCCGTAATCTCCTAAAAATTCAGTTTTATTTTTGGGATACTTCTCATATCATCATTTAACTGACCACAACCTTTAAGACTCCTGACTGCATTAGCCATATTCATGTGTTTTGTGCAAATACCTACGTTTATCCTAGATAAAAAAGAAATAATAAAAAAGAAATACAAAGTGCTGGAATAAAGTGGTAGACAAGAGTTGGTCTTAAGCACTTGAACCTATGAGTTACATGATACGGGTTTTTCCTCTTAACTCGCTTTTCTTATGGCTAATAAATTAATGAACGTTAAAACGTTGGTTTAGTTAAGCTAAACTTAAATTTATATGTAGTTTAAACTTAACAGCTGTAATCCAGTGCCCCATACATAATGTAGTGCAAAAAATAATAATGTGGCAGCACTACCATAAATGTTGTCAAATTCATATGGTTTGTATTGTTAGTTTAAACGCCCAATTTTGTGCGTTTAGAGATGGTTTATATGCTTACTGAATTATAGATTTGCTGGCTGAAACACATTTTAAACCAAAAAGAGAGTTTAACTTGCACTGATTTATTAGCTCTTAGCGATACAGTTTAAGCCAAATGTTAGTTGTTTGTCTAAAGGTATAAACGAACACTGGAGAGGGGCGTCTCATCGAATGTAACTGAAATTATAAAAAATTTAGTTTTACGGCCGATACGTTAATCAAAAGCAAATCTAGGATTCTGCTGGGCAATTGTGTATTTTAATCACTCAGAAAGAAAATCGTACGAATTTTTATTTAAAACAAATTGTGTAAAGTTATTTTTAATAAATTGGAAAATATTCGAATTTTTAGGTATATAAAATACAAATTCGGTTATCGAGCTCCGATTTTAGGTTTAAGTACAAGGTATAGTCTCATTTGAAATTTTGTTCTCAATTTCGAAACCTAACAAAGGAAAATATGGAAAAAAAAAATTAAAACAATCGTCAAAAATCAAATAAATTAATTTGATATTACATGGGTAAATAATGAAAACTCTCCCTAACTTTGTATACTATGGTTTGCTTCTTAAAACAGCTGAAATGCGTTTTTGTTTTGCTTATATGCAAATCCCATAGTGTTTATAAGTTGCATTTAAAAAGATTTTAAATGCGGTGTTTTTTAGAGGCATAAAATTTTTTTTAAAATAATACATCAACTTCATTAACGTGTCTGCTTAATTTTGCACAAATTTTTGGGCATAACCGGCATTATTTCATCAATTGAGCGCCGAATGTTGGCTTCTAAATGAGAAATCGTTGCTGGGTTATCAGCATATACCAGACAAAAGTAGTCCATATATGTCAAATTACACGAGCTGGGTGGCCAATTCACAGGTACATTTCTTGAGTTTGTGTAGTCGCCACATTTTTAGCTCAACAAAGTGATGGTTTCACGCGCTGTATGGCATAGTGCATCGTCTTGTTTAAACTATTTCTCCTCCAAACGATTTGCAATGACATGAAAAATATAAAAAGTCCTGAATCATTTGCCTGTGATGTTCGCCATTTACGGCAATGTTGGCCACACCAAACAGTGATTTTCCGGGATGTAATGAAGTCGCATGAGAATTGTGCTCTCTACAAAAAAGACAATTCAGCTTTTTAACATACCCTTTAAGCCAGAAATGAGCATCATCGCTGAAGAAAATTTTACGAATAAAATCTGGTTTAACCTCCAGTTGATTGTCAGCCCATTTACCGAACACACGACACATGGTCCATTGCCTTTAATTCGTGCACCAGTTGGACTTAATATGGATGTAGGACAAAATCTTTCCTCAAAATTTTCTAAGCAATGGACAGACAGGCTGAGAACTATTCTACTTGTCTACATACCAGTCAAATCAGAAATGAGTCACATTGCTGGAGACGATAAAAATCTGGTTAAACTTCAAGTTAACTTGCATAAGCAGGGTGTTAAAGGGTGAAGGCCAAGATTTTACATCAAAATTTTCCATGTAGTTGACCAGCAGAGATCAAATGGCTGAGAACGGCATCAGGCCAGTAATATCGAGTGCTCTGTCACACTCACGCACGTTACGGGCTCAATTTGAATGCATATTATCCAAAAGAGTAAAAAAACATCCTTTTCAAGCAAAATTTTAAACTTGAGTCAATTAAAAAAAAAAAAAAAATGGAAAAATATTATTTCAAGAAAACTTTATTTGCTCAATATTGGTCAAGCTTCGAATGTAAATACTAATGCGCATTCGTAGCAATTAAAATAGTTCTTTTTTCATGATGCGAATGAAAGCGAGTTTTTCTATTAGCACAGTCTTTGCACATAAGTGGGTTTTTGTAGTTGAATTTTGCTCCCAATAAACGAGAAACATGCAAATTATAAAATGCTTATAAACATGAAAAACTGTATTTCTTTTTCAATCGGAACACACACTCAAGCATACATCTGAACTGTTATTTTAAAAAGGTTTAAAAAAGGATTGGAAACAGTGTAGTATAAAGATAAAGCTAGACTATGTGATCTGAGTATTAGTTTATACTTTACTACATTTGTTTTAAAATCCTATTTGTTTATTTTTTTTTTTTTTTTTTTTTTGATAAAAGGATTAAATTTTATTGTCTTTCTTTTTATATTTTCTATAAATTTTTTTTCTTCGAATGCTGCATTTTCTCTTGCCACAGCAAAAATAAAAACAGAAAAAAGAAAAAGTTAGAATTTTACTCAGTTGTTACTAAGCAGGGATTCCCAAATAACGCTTTGAGGACTCTTTGAAGTTCGTAAAAGCTTTTTCAGGAGCTTTAGAAATTGACCTTCTTTGCACTTTTGAAGTGCAAGTATTTCTTTGTTAATTGTGTTTTATGACAAATCTAAAAATATAAATCTGAAATTTTTAAAGCTGGCGGTAAACAGACAAGTATAAGGAAATAAGGGGGTTTTAAGTATCATCTCAAGGATATTGCACGTTTTAGTATTATATCAATAATCAAATGCAGCCAATGCCTGCGATTCGACCAACGTACAAAATTACAAAATTTCTAGAGTTCATACGATTTCTGAAGATTGCGATTCGATCAACGTACAAAATTACAAAATTTCTAGAGTTCATACGATTTCTGAAGATTGCGGCTGATTAGAGATCCTATCTAGCACCACGGGAGCCAGTTGGCCATCTTGCCAAGGCACCGCACTGACTAATGGCTAAGGCCGCCATTAGTATGCTTCTTGCGGGAAATGCTTTCAGGAAGATAGTCTTTGCCGTAGTTTCGCTTTTCCATTGAAAATATACTTCTGGGATCACGTGGTTGTTTCGGTTTTCAACCCAAAGTCTCAGGAAGAGACACCACTTTCGGGAGACTTTGACCTGAGGGCAGACTACCCCTACGTGCTGGTGGTATTTAACAGTCACTTCTGGCATTTTTTGAGGTTAGATAGCTCTGGCTTCTTAACAAGGGGCGAGTGTACATGTTGCCGAATTATACACTTAAATCGCTAGCTGTGTGTGTTGGCGCCTCGCACACACGGGGCGGCTGGTAAACGCATAGTTTGTCCCCAGTGGTTATACAAAAAACCATTTTTTTATTACCTTATCATTTATCTGACTGACACCTTTTTTTAACATTACTTTGGATAAATCCAATACGGCTTTACTGAGTCTATACAATTTTCCATCCCTGATACAAGCACAAATTTTTATTGTCTATGTTTGACATTAGAGACAATGGAAATTGTAAGACCCCTTTCAGACTCGGCAAGTTAGTTGCGCAAGTAACTTGCCGAGTACAACAAAGTCTGTACAATTTTTTTTCCTTACCCCGACCTTACCGCTGACGTTAACAAACCAAGAGTTGCTCAAGAGACTTGCGCAAGTAACTTGCCGAGTGTGAAAGGGGTCTAATTTAGAAACCAAAACTTTATACATTCTTGTCTTAAAGAACGAAAAGCAAGTTTATACACTCAGTTCAACAACTTTTTTGAGGAATAATACTCTTTTTTTTATTGTAGCAAAAAATTCCAAATTTTTAATATTTTTACAAAACAGAATGTGGGAATTATTTCTTTTTCACAAATAATTTTTTTTTTATTATATTTAACATGTTTAAATGTACTTCTATAAGTCAAATTTCAGTTTATAAAGCTTTCTTACAATAGTTCTATTCCCCCAATGTTTCACATACTTTTGGCTTAAGCCAATCTTTGGTTAACATTTTTTTTTTTTTTTTTTTTTTTGGAAATTAGTATTTTGTTGATAAAACAAAAACAGTTGGGAACACCCACTGCTCTTGCAACCGACCTTAAAGTTGATGTGTTGCTTTAGATGTTTGTTGGAGAAATAAAAAAAGTTTTTAGTATTTTTTTTTACATCGTATGCAGTTTCTTTACAATTTTTTTTCATTTTGTTTTTGTAAAAATTTTCTTTTCATTATTTTTCTCTATTGGGATTTTTTTTTTGTTGTTTTCTGTATAGTTTATGAAGTTAATGGTTGCTTATGATGATGATATTGTATGTTGTATTTGTTGTTGCCTGTTACTATTATTATTATTATTGTTGTTGTTGTTGGTATTGTTGTTTTTCGGGGTGCTGATAACAACTTTGTTAACAATATAATGACTTTGTTTAGACAATTGTACTAATTGTTGTAATTCATGAATGTTTTTTGCAATCCTGGTTGCTGTTGTTGCAGTAACTGCTGGCTGGTATTGACGTTGTTTGCAGACACTATTAAGATTTTAGTTAAACTACTATTTAGTATGAGTTGTAAGTAAAAATCTTGTATATTTGTTGTTGAACCACAAAAAAAAAATAAAAACAATGGATTAAAATTGTTTGCAACTGACTGCAGATATCGAAATATAAATAAATAAACTGCTAAATCTGGGCTTATTAATTAAAATTAGTTGGTTGTTAGTCTGTGTGTGTGTGTGTGGCACTGCGCAAGTTCTTATTAGACAAGTTAATTAGTTTTAATATTTATCGCAAAATTTGTTGATATTTTTGCTTTCTTTTGTACTTTTAATTAAGCCCAAATATGGTTGTTAGTTCTTAATTAAGTCATTAACTTTTAAAATTTTATAAATTGTAAATCACAGAGTAAAAAAGTCTTTATTTTACTTAACGTGCATTTTAGTAGTAATTTTTTTTTTCTAAAATAATTATTTTTTCAACTTAACTTCAATATTTTATTTGCAACAAAACAAAAATTTAGAGAATTATCTTCAAAATTGCGACCTGTACTGTGTGCACACACTTTACATGGACAAACAACCAGCCAGCCGAAAGGACACGTGGACTGAAATTGATTTCGAGTCGATCGGTATACTAAAGGTGGATCTATAACGAATATTTGTATGTGCTATACACGTAAGTACAAACGCATAATACCATCTTTACTAGTGTGGTGTGGATAAAAAAAAAAACTTAAATTCACAATCTTCCCAACTCGAATTGCAGTGCATTTTAAAAATTATAATTCAACACAAGTAGGAATTATAGTCGGTCAAGCCCAACCATATGATACCATAGACCACAGTATTTTAAAATATGTTTTCGAGAGTGTACTTTATTCGTGACTCATGGATAAACATTGACCAGTCAGAACAAAATTATGTTAAGAGGTTAAGATTAATGTAAAAGTTCTTTGTGCCGAATATTATTTAGAACTCTTCATCTATATGAGATTTTTTGCCTTTAAATGGTTTTGCGAAGAGGGTTTATATGGAACCAGTGGCTAATTTTGGACCTACCAGCGCAAAATTTTATCGTAAATGTTATTGCCGCCAATTTTTATGTAAATACCCCAACATTTATAAAGAAGTTAGAGCATTAAAAACTGTTTTCGGGAGTATTTGTATGGGAGCTTTGGTTAAACAGGAACCGATTCCAATAAAATTTGCTATGATGATTAATATTGCGAAAAAATAAGTTTGGACCACAATTAATCTTAATACCAACCGGGGGTCGCAAATCTGTACTTTGCGCACAAGGTGTATGTGAAAAGCCAGCAAGACGGACATCGTTATATCGATTCAAAAAGTGCTTCTAAGTCAATCGGTATACTTAAGGGTGGGTCTGATACGCATACTAACCTCTCCATTATTGTGGTGTGGGTGTAAAAAGCACTAATTAAAGGAGATATTAACAAAAAAAATATTAAAAACAATATAATATAATTTAAAACTCATATACACATTTGTCCAATTCACAAGCTCATAGTAACCTCGTATTCGTTGTATATTGTATAATTATACAATATTGTATTTTTGTTGTTGGTAATTATTATTTAGGGATGAGATTTTCATGCACTAAAAAATCGAAAATATGCGCATAAAAAATGCACTAAAAACTCCAAAATGTGCATTAAAAAAATAAAAAATATGCTTAAAAACTTAAAAATGTTCAATAAAAAGGCGTTTTTTTAATTTATTTAAAACAAAAATAAAAAAAAATTGTTTGTTTTAATAAGCAAATAAATACTTTTTATATTATTAATAGTAAACCATTGTCTGTTCGGACGCAAAAAACTTTTGTACATGGAAAATGAGCCCTCAACTTCAACAAAAGTTATAGGAGCATACTTGAAAAATGCCAATTTATTTGAAGAATATTAATTTTCTAATTTAGATCTCGCATTTGATTCCAAATCAAAAATAGCTGAAATTGGTTTTATTTTTTGAAAGTCTTAATTTTTTCAAACATTTGGATTTCTTTTTAATTTGTTAATTTTACTTTCTGCAATATCAATTAATTTGACTTGAATTGACTTGAGTGAACTAAGTCCCTCAAATTTAGTAAATGTTACACCAATATATCAGTAGTTGGAGAATACAAATACTAATTGACTTTTGATGTTATTTAAATTTAATATTTCTTTTAATTGCATAAGCATCGGTAGCAACAAGTTCTTCAATAACATTCTCAAATTGTTTAAAGTTTTTTGAATAGTATTCTTCAGCATCTAGCCAGGGATACATTTCATATGAATCCAATAAGTCAATATTATCGAAGTGGCTTCTAGTTTCCTCTGCAACTCAGTGCAACCAATGTGGCAAGCAAGTCACATGTGAACAGTTTTGGATAAAATATTTTAAGCTCATTGGCAGATTTAACCACGTAAGGTGCTGCATTGGTTAAAAAATAGAAGAATCTTTTGTCGAAATTTTGAAAATCTTATATTTTAAGCAAAATAAATATTTATTGATTTTAAAATTTTTCTGGAAGATCTTTTCTTTTGTGTATTTGGGGAATTTTTTGTATAACTTTTTTTATGATTAAGAAATTCAAAAATATATCACTGTTAAAATATGCAAAAATATGCATTAAAAACAAAATATGCATTTTCAACAAAATATGCAACAATATGTAAAAACAATTCAATGCCATTTTAACGCAAATTTAATGATTCGGAAAGATAATTGGTCGACATGGATTTTAGACTATGAACAAAAAACATGCATTTGCATGGAAATCGTATCCCTAGTAATTATCATTCAAAAGTGTTGTCTGATTATACGATTGATTTGTATGTGTTTTGATAAATATTGTATCCATACCAGGCCTGGGAATGTTCGATTTGTTTGTTAAATTTGTAAAAATCTTTAATTAATTAGATTTTGTTTGTTATTTTTAGGGGAAAAGCTAGTTTCCATGTGCATTTCACTGGTTGCTTATGCCAGATCTTCAGGAAACATTCTCCCAAAAAGCACGACAAGCAAAATCATATTAATTAAAAATGTTGTACTCCCAAAATTACTTTGATAAAAAATATGCAAGTGCACGGCTTAAAAACCTAAACTGACAACTTGCTTTATTTTGATTTTCTTGCGAAAATAATAAAGCAATTTGTTTTTCTTTTCATTTGGTTTTATCTTAACCTACAATAAATGTTATGAAAATTCCAACTAATTGTAGTGGGGAATGTAAGAAAAGATAAGAACACTGTTTATTGTTGGTGTTTTGTTTAAGCATTCATATTGTTGCAAATAAGACTTTTCGAGTGTTTGCAATTCTCATTCACTCTGCAGTTTAATTTGTTTCTATCTTTGGATTTTAAAAAATTTTGGGAGAATGTTTCCTGATGATCTGGTTGCTGACAGTGAAATGCGCGTGGAAACTGGCTTATCCCCCAACAATAAATTTCAGTGTTTTTATCGGAAATATAAATTGGGAATAGACTTAAGCTACGGTCAGGCTTATCAAATATTTGACGAAAAAACGGGACCAACAACCAAACTAAAAAATCATTTCGCTTAATATCAATACTTCTTTTGATTAAAATACCACATCTTACAAAAAACAGTTTTTTGCTATGTCTAGTAGTATAATTAGTTTATTTTATAACATTAAGACCATTTTAAATCTCACTAACTATTAACAAAAGTAGGGGTTACGCTTATTTGATCAAATATTTAATAAGTGTGACCGTAGCTTAACTAACAATTCTGTATTTCCGAAAATTACTTTTATAATTTGTAAAAATCTTTTTAGAATGTGATAATAAACCACAAATTTAATTTTCTTAATGATTAGTATATGTTTTATTAATTTCTAATTATTTTTTAAACGAATATAATTAAAATTGCTTAAGCCCTTATGCCACTACATTTTTTATTAATTGTTGATAGAAAGAAATAGTAAATGTTGGAAAGAGCAAACTATAAAAAATGTAATTTTTTTTTCAGTTTATCTTTTGTTATAATTTATCTTATTTTATGAAATGTTGTCAACTTTTTGCTTATGAGAAACATAAAAACAAAACAAATAAAAAGCGGTTAATCGCTGAATTTGCCCCTAAACCGCTGATTCAGCAACACTTTTATTATTTCCAGCTTGAAATGTCAATTTTAAGTTGAACAATTTTTCCTTTTTTTTACATATCTTCATTTTTTATCGATAACTTTTATAAAATTTTTGACAGTTTGCTATTTATCTAAATACAGCTGAAGTCTTTGCACTTGTTAAATTTTTAAATTACATTATATTTGCACTGTTTACCAAAACTTTAACAATGCATTAAAAATGTAATGGCATAAGGCCTTTATCAATTAATATTTATTACCATTTCATATTACATAATTTTAAACTCCCACACCTGGTTAAATTTCATGGTATCGAATAATGTGAATGTAAGCCAATTGCAGAGTTCTATAGGCACAACGCCTTTCGGTCGACTCCCTGATTGTGTGTATGCCCAAATGTGCTCTATTTCTAACGATGAATAATCGTTGCGATAAATTCATCATCCGCCCCAATTTTATCAGGTATGTAATGAAAATCGATCGATTTCAAAACTATTTTTTGAAAAGTGTAATGAAGCTCGAGCGATTTTAAAATCCAGTTCTAAATAAAAGTCTTATCCCCTTATGCAAAAAAAAAAAATGTAAAGTTCACATTAGTTAACCAATACAGTAAGCTGAACAAAAATCTATGGGCTTAATGTATTGGTTAACTAATGTGAACTTTAACTTTTTTTGCATTAGACAGCTAATTTTTTGTTTAAAATACAGTTCAATTAATATAAGTATACTTATACAATATAAAATTTAAAAGAATATATCGATGGCTTAATACCTATAAAAAAGGCGTAACTCAATGTTTATTAATAATGGCCCACAGTCATAGTAAACATAATATGAAGTTCTTATTTCATTTGACGTGGTTTCATTATTCCCAAGCATTCCGATTAATTTAGCACTAAGGACAATTGAAGAAAAATGGAAATTTTTAGAGGCACATACAAATATACCTATGGATTTGTTTTTAGACATTTTGAGGTTCTGTATCAAAGAGAGTAGATATTTAGTGTATAATGACAAAATCTATGAACAGAGAAAAGGAATGCCGATGGGCTCTCCAGCCTCACCAGTTATAGCTGATATAATTATGGAACAGCTTCTTGACATATCATTGGCTAAAATGGACGAAAAACCGAGGATAATTATGAAATATGTGGATGATTTATTCGCAATAGTAAAAAAGGACAGAATTAATGACACCATCGAAAAACTAAATTCATTTAACGGACAAATACAGTTTACCATGGAAAAAGAAAATAACAACCAACTGCCATACTTAGACGCAATTGCTATTAGAAAAGGAAACAATTTAAAAGTTAATTGGTATCAAAAGCCAACAGCCTCTGGACGATTAATAAATTTTTATTCTAAGCATCCTAGAAGAATTATTATAAATACTGCATCGAATTTCATACGACGAGTTCTTAAAATAAGTGACACGGAATTCCATAAAAACAATATAACTAAAATAACCAATATTTTAACCATGAATGACTTCCCAATAAGGACAATTAAAAATCTTATAAAACGTGCAAAGAACAACAGGCAACAGGTGATAAGAGAACCAAAAAGATATAAAAGCATATCATATGTTTCTGGACTCTCCGAAAGATGGAAAAACTCAGATATTTATGACGAAGAAAAATTTGAGCTAGCATTTAGAACGGACAATACTGTAAATCAGTTATTTAGCAAAACAAAATCAAAAATTAAAAAGGAAGACAAGTCAAATGTAGTATATAAAATTCCCTGTAGTGGTGACGGGCTCAATATATGCGATAAAGTATACGTTGGGACGACAAAAACGAAACTTAAGACAAGAATATCTTCGCATAAATCTGACCTTAAAACTATTGACAAACCTATTGAACAAAAAACTGCACTGGCAGCCCACTGTACGTTGAAAAATCACAAACCATATTTTGAAGGAGTAAAAATATTACATGAAGAGAGAAATTATTCGAGGAGATTTACATTAGAGATGCTACACATTATTGATGTTAATCCACAGCTTCGTCTCAATTACCGACAAGACACAGAAAATTGTGCACACATATACAGACAATTAATTAATAAAAACAGACGATCGATAAACTAGATTTAGTTAAGAAAATCTAATAAGAAGTGGCACAAGTGTTATTGTGAAGTTTTGTGTTTATTATATTTTTTAATTGTTTACATGTAATTATCTTTGTAATATTATGTTTTGTTTTTTGTTTAATGTTAATAATAATTATTATTGTATTTATTTATCCAGACCCCCTGAAGATGGTTAGCGATGTTAACCGAAATATTGGGAATATAATAATAAAAATATAAAAAAACGAAAATATCACGAATTTTTATTTTTTATTTTATTAATTTACGTGGACCTGCAGCCAAACAAAAACAACAAATAATTTATATATATCGAAAAAGGTCAACTATAAAAACATACACATAATATGTACTTTAAACTAAAACCGAAATTAAATGTATGTGAACACCATTGTTCTAAAGTATACCTTAGAAAAGTCGATTGTAGTAGATAATTGCAAAATGCATTTTGCTTTAAAATTTGAAGGTCCTATATGAAAATATAAAAATAGCATTAAAACTTTTGCTATGTCTACAATTTAACCGATTTAATTATCTTAGTTCTTTCTTCCCTCGAAAATAAACAAAAAATCGAGTTATGCCTTTTTTATATTAATCATCGATATACAGATAATAAGAGGAACCTGAATTTGCAATAATTTTTTAAAAGATATTAAAATCGTTTAGTTTTTAAAAGCGCTTTCCCTTATTACCAAATTGTGAGATAATTTCAATTGTAATACACTTACCGGCCAAATCCAAAAAGACAAAAGGTAAAATAACTGAAATGTTGATATGAATAGTAAAAGAATCCGTTGTTTTGCTACTCAGTCCAGTTATAAAATGTTGCCGGAAATAGATGAATATAAACCACTCTCAGACGTGAAACAGGCAACATTAAAACAAAAAAAAAAAAAAAAAAAATTGCAAATGCAGCAAAATAAAAGAAGAATCACACACACACAAATTCTCTTCGTGCGCACTATGGGTTTTAAAATATTTGTTTATAATAATGATGCAAAAACATCCGTTTTAGAAAGAAAACAAAATAACTTTTATAACGAAAACAATGACAAAAAGACGCGGAGAGAAATTTTTATTATGGAACTTCTTCTTTTTTTATTTTCTTCAAATATTTTACCCGCGCGACATTAGACGTTTAACAGAACTTTTGCTTACGAAAAACTGCTGGTTAAAATAACAGAGACTCACACACGAATTTGAAATGAAACACACAATCACAAAAAAATATGCAAATTTTATAAAAATGAACTAAAATATTGTGTAAAATGCAGATTTTTTTTATTTTTTTTTGATAATGCAATTTGGTTAAATAAATAAACTTTTTTGAATTTATTCTCTTTTATGCTGAGTATTTTTTTTTAACAAAATGAAATTTAACACAAGGACGGTATTTTTTTTTAATTTTATTTTTTGTTGGTTTTAATAATTTACATAAATTTCAATAACAATTTTCTTAGTGTCAATATTTCAACAAGTGTTGAGTACTTTCTGTTTAAATGTTAGAATAATTCCAATAAGATTTGATTTGTATACGAATTGGCGCCAAAAAATAAAACAAATCTAATGAAATATTTAACTGAATGCTAAAAAATTTTTGTTGTTTATTGTTGGGACTTTGATTAAGTTTTTTTTTTAAACTTATCTACAAGTTAAATTATCAAGTTAGGCTGGTTTTTTTTTAATCAATAAGGCTCAGTGTGTTTGTTGCTGATTTCAAGAATTTTTTTCTTTTATAAATATTTAAAATTTTTTTTTTAATAAAATTTGCTTTACAATTTTCAGGCACTTTTAATTTATTTGGACAAGACAAAAAAAATCAAATATTTTTATTCTTTTATTTATCTTTTAGCATGAGAATAAATTTTACGTAAAATTTTATAAACAAAAACAATTTTTGTTGTTTGTCAACCGTAAATATTCGCGTTTGCAAATTTTGTCTTAAAACATTTAGCACTTCCGCGGTTCGATCGACAAAAAGCGCTGAAGTTCAACTGAAGTCATTGGATATTTCATAAAACCATTCAACTCAATCCATAAAAAGCATATAAAATACCCAACAATCAGCAAGAAACAGCCTAGCCACAGCCACAGCCATCATACAAACAAAAAACCTCCTAAAAGAATTTGTATCTCGAACTCGCTCACCAAGTAACTTCGAACCCGCTTAAGGTTGCAAACGAACTTATTTGTATGGAAAATAAATGCCAATTTTCGTTCATTTCAAAAGTTTTTGCTAGCAGAATATTTTGTTTCATTTTCCAGCCAGTTTCTTGCTTGGTTTTTTACTTGGCTTGGCCAACCAAGTCTGATGTTACCAACTCAAGCGATTTTTTAAAGTTGTTGTTGCTGTATATGTTTTATGTCTGGCTTCCATTATTTCGACTGGTAGGTATGTATGTATATGTTTTTTCTTAAATTGACGCAGTCTGTATCGGAGCCGCAACAATGTGGATGCATTTCTTGGGCAAACTTACCACAGACAAGTTGGGTTGCATTAGGTTATCAAATGCATAAATTTAACTCAAACTCTTGCGTTTGTGAGATTTTGAAAGTATGGGGTATGAAATGGAAATGAAATGCAACTCATACCATGTTACGAAAAAAAAAAAAAAAAATTAAACGATTTAAACAAAATAATAAATCAAATTGAAGTTTTTTTGGTTGAAATTTTAATGTTTTAAATGTTAAGAAAAAGATAGAAACAAAAAACAGAAATAAACAATTTAAACTACATATTCGACATTTTCAAGGCAATCCTATGGAAATAGTATTTATTACTCGTTTGGAACCTCGATATTTTTATGCTCAATTTTTTGCTAAGATTCCATTTCTTATAAAAATTTCACTGTTTTTAGGAAAAATTATTATTTTGCCAAAAAAAAAAAAATCCAAGTTCGATATATGTAGTGTTAAATATCAAGGTTTTATAACACATTCGCTGTTTTGTAAGGAGCTTAATTTTTTTAAGACGCTTGACATTTTGTATAGTATATTATCTATTATAAAATATTTTATGAATTAGTTTCTTGTAGTGAATCGAACTGTTTATAGTTTTTAATTCAAATTTTAATTTTTTCATTTCAAATCAGGTGTCTAATTCTGGCAGTCGTGATCGAGTACTTTCTCGATTCGAAAGCAATTTTATTTCAATTGTGAAAGTCAAATTAATGCGATCACGACTGTCATAATCAGGCCCCAGGCTTAAGCTTATCAAATTTAATTTTCACAAAATTATTTAAATGAAGGAAGGAATCTTACAACACATAATAATTTAAAATTTATTGATAACTTTTCTTGGCTGAACCAGGGCTTGAACTCATGACGAATTTGCATGTTTCGAGAACAACCACGTTCTTAACAACAGAATTCTTGCAGGGTAAAACTGCAGAGAACTCTGATTCTATGAATTCAAAGTTTTTTTTCTGTTAAACATTGACCTCCTTTTCATAAAAAAATTTTAGATTTAAAAAAAAAGTTTTTTAAACAAACTTTCAAAGACAATAAGTTTTATAAAACTGAATTATTTCTTAAAAATAATTCCTTTAATATTTTGTTAAATACATTTTGTTAGGTAAAACATTGGTTATTTTGTTATATATTTTAATTTCTTGTAAAATGTTTAATGTCCTACAACATTCGATGATATTTAAAATACAGTGGAACCCTTAATGACCGCCCAACGAAGGGTTTACCGAAATGTGCTAACACAAGGCAAATGTCCTTAAACAACTCTATGTTCTGCTTATGGAACGCTGCTGGGACTAGGCAAAAGTCTCCGTCAAAAGGGTCTGACCGTTAAGGAAGACTACACTGTATCGATTATCTCTAATTAATAAGCTATTGAATTAAATACAACATGGTATGTATTAGGTTTAATACAAAACATGAAATTTGCAAAAAGCTTTACATTTCAAACAAAACATCGAATTTGTATAAAACATTTACATATATTTTCATTAAAGAGGGATTTTTATGGAATATTAAACGAAAACTCATGTTTTTCTTATAAAGGGTGTTCCAAAATTAACGCAAAAATTAAATTTGTCGCCATTTGTACAGTAAAGTGTTGGCAACCGTTAAAAAAAATTTTACAGTTTAGGGGTATTAAAAATTAAGCGTTACACGATAGAACATCCTATATTTATTATTCAAAAATATTTCAAAAATAATGAAAGCTTAAGGGCTGCAGTTCGAAAATTTCAAAATATGGTCGGATTAATATTTTAACTTCGTAACCTGTAAAAAGATTAATTGACACCCTAAATATTGAAATTTTTATTAAATA
This sequence comes from Pollenia griseotomentosa, assembly GCA_963931875.1. Taxonomy (NCBI): domain Eukaryota; kingdom Metazoa; phylum Arthropoda; class Insecta; order Diptera; family Polleniidae; genus Pollenia; species Pollenia griseotomentosa. The sequence continues at coordinate 165,195,184 of OZ007562.1, read as the reverse complement.
TTGTTTTTGTTGAAAACATAGTACAATATATCTCATAAACTATCGCATTTGGCTTTAAATAAAATCTTGTATTTTTATATCATAATAAAGCTTCGTAATTTAAAGCAGAAATTATGGAATATTATTAAAAGTCAAGAATTTTATTTAAAATACGGAATTTTTTTTTCAAAACCAAAATTGTTTTAAATACAATGTTTTTTTTTAAATCGTATTCGGCAAAATTTTGAGTTATCAAAATATATTCTTGTCGGAGAACCAGTGATGCCAATAGTATGGAATTTTCTCTTTTTGTAGGGATTTTTTCAGAAAATTCCAAGCTTAGCGAATAATATTATATTCAATATATTGAATATAATATTATATATTATACAATAGCACTAATGTACAAATGTAGTATTTTTCAACAGAAACCCTATGCTATGAGTCCTTACAGCCTGGTAATCTTCAACAATTGCCAAAATAATGTACCCAAATATTGTTCGCTCCCTAAAACATAATTTGGGGGCGACGAATATTTTTGTTCGCAATTGCGAAAAAAAATAACACCTAAACTAAGAGAAATAAAACAATAAAATTTTGAAAAAATTACGAGGGAAAAATTATTCCCGATAGGGGTGAGTTTATTAAAATTTTACAGAGTCCTCCCTTTTATTTGGTACCAAGTTTACTAAAAAATTTTTTAAATAATTATTTTTGAAAATGATTAAGCTCTTCAAAACGGACAAAAGACGAGGAAATAAAAAATTAAAGACGAAGTTTGACTATGTTTCGTCTTTAGACTAAAGGATATATAGTGGCATTTCTGCCAAAAAGAAAAAAAATGTATATTTATTATTTTGAAATTGAATTTTTATATTTGCGTATTGGGCATTTACATATTTATTTTGGGTTTTTCTTGTTGTTAATAAACGCTTTTATTTCAATACTTAAAAACTGTTAATAAAATAGGTACATATTTGTTAGCCTGTTGCTAAAAACAGTTAGTTTTTAACGTAGGTAAAAATTTTTTGGTTGTAGGGGAAAAAAGGGATTTTTTCTTTGACACGTAGGGATTTTTTGAAATTTCTCCTGGCTTCACTGCGGAGAACGAAGGTTAGGTTAGACTATGTAAGGCAAAAAGGCTGGTGCGAAGTCAATCTTAACACACTCACCCAGAGACAAATGACGACTTAGGTAATAAAAGAAGGCTAAGAAGAAAAGAAAGAAGAAAATAAAAAGTGAAAGCATAGGAAATAGTTCAAGATAATATCGGACCACAAAGGAAAACCACTCTACTAAATACAATAGTCCTACACATACACAGCCCTCAGCCGCCTGTTGTACAGCCAGGTCATGCCCATTACTAATCCCGTCAAATTCTTAAGCCCACAGCCCGAGACATCTCCAAACTCGCCTATGAACCTTCTACTCAGCCTGCTGTTCTGTTATATTCCTGCAAAAATTTTCATGATTTTTTAATCCCAGTGTTTTGAATAAAATCTATGTTGTGGAAAAATTTAATTTCTGTGAAAATATGTTTTTTTTTTTGAGATAAACCTTGGTTTTTTTCTCTGTCTATTTTTCAATTAAAGAGCTTATGTCACACCAAGTAAAAGGTATATTAAAAAACACATGTAAGCTTTTAAAATAAATACATTTAAATTGATGAAAATAAGGAACAACCAATAAAACACAAAAAAAGAATTATAATTAAATAAAAAATACATGTTCTCATCTATATAAATGTTTTATGACGGTTGTAATCAAGTTAAAGTTAATAACGAAAAACTGTGAAATTTTCGATCGCGTTTTTTGCATGAAATATTTTTTTGATATGCAGTTATTATCATTGAAGACAAATGTCAGAGCTTTCGATAGCTTTCTGACATGATTTTTTTTAAGGTATTGGACCTAAAACAACCGCATGTAAAAATAAATCAAAACATGCATTTGGTATTTATTTCTGGTAACATCGAAGCCAACTTAACATGTAAATAAACCATTTGCAAGTACGTTTCAAGGCGAATTCACTAGAAGGTGAGGTCAACTCTACAACAAAACTTCTTGTGTGGTACGTTGTGTGGTCCGATTGCCAAAAATATAGCTAGTAAAAAAAGTTTATTTACATAAAAAAACTGTATTTTGTATACAAACTTTGACAACTCGTACACCGAAAATAAAACAATGTGGTGGCTTGACCCCATCTTCTAGTGAATCCGCCTTAGTACGTTTGTTGTTTTGAGTTAATTTATTTAGAAAAACTTAAGTAATAAAACCGAAAGAAACAAACTTTGCTTGTAAAGTTGTGTTAATTGAGGTTTTGTTTTTTTTTTAAGTTGCGTTAACAGACTCAACTATGTTAAAAATTTAGCTGTGATTATCGAGGAGTTGGGTTTACCGAGGTTACACTGTATTTAAAAATATTGTCAAATAAATCTATGGATTAACAATTACGTATTTTAAATTTTAAACTAATAAATTTTATTTAAAACTTTTACAGTTTGAAATACAAGCAAAAAACAAATTTAACATTTTCTTGCTAATTTCAACTCCAAGTTGAATAAGTAGTTTCTTTCCCAATTGTTTCTTTTGCTAAAACTACTCATTTCTATTTACACTCAAACTCTCTTTTGCTCTCTCTTAAGTTCATAAGTAGTAACTCTTTCCTCTCTTTTACTCAATTAGCTTAATAGCTCTCTTTTACTCTTGCAAAAGCACTCATTCCATCCAGTATTTTAATAATTTATCTTCACTACTTTTTGCCATTTGGCCATGTTTAAAAAAACCGGCTTTTTTCAACTTAATTTTCAAGTTCTGGCCAATTTTCCAATTAATTCCAATTAATCCCAATGAGTTAAAAATAATTCAGCCTTTTAGTTGGAAACAAGTCGAGTTCGTAAATGCTGTGTTGATTTTGCAGCACTCTGTCTTCTGTCAGTCAGTCCTTTAGGAACAAAAAGAGTATTAATTTTTTTTTTTTTTTATATATTTTTGGTATTGTAATTTTCAACTGGATTGTCTGTTACATTTTTTTTTCTTTCCTTAACAATTATTTTTCTTGATTTTAGTGGCACACCTTCCTAATCAGAAATTGTTGCTGTTTTTTTTTTCTTGCCCCCTTCAAATGTGTTTATGATTTATATGATTTTTAACGGATTTATTATGAGATTAAGATAAATTAAAAGAAAACAAAGTAAAGTCAAGAATAAGAGTCATACAGTCATTAGATTTTGAAATATTTAATGAATGTGTGTGTGTTTCTCAAAGCTCTCGATCCATACGTGCATTTCATGGGAATAATGTTAGAAATTAGTCCAAGAATGTATTTTTTTTCTTCTTTATTTTATTTTTAAATTAAGATAAAGTGCGATTTTAGATTTGATCAATAAGGTGGGTTGGTTGGTAGTTGGATATTGTACACTGCTGCTCTTTAAGAGTCTGCTGGTTTTATGGTTTTAAAACTAGTTGTTTCATTATGACCTGCTTAATGACAAGAGACGGAATAAAAAAAAAAGAATTATAAAGCGCTTGCAATTACTAGCGGAGGTGTATTTGTACACTCTTGCAACCAGGAAACGAGGCTAAATTTTAAAGCCGTTTTTAGCAAACTTAAAGATTTTCTAAAAAAAATTATAGCAAAGACACAATAGGTAACATTTAAACCACCTTTAAATGGCCTTAACAATCTTTGTCATACTTCAAATTGAAAAATTATTTAGAAAATTTAGCCCAATTCTTTAGGATTAATTGGCTTTCTAAGGTTAGGAAAAAATACTTTTAAAACAAGTTTGTGTATGAATTAAAAGCCTTTTATGGTGAAAATTTTTCTATTTATTGCGACAGTAATGAGAAGTTAAATATAGCAATTCTGTCACAATTATCATAAGTTTTATTAAAAAAGTATTCATCACGGAAATCTTAAAAATGTTACATTAAGGCCTGTTTTCACAACTTACCGATAGCTAAAGGTAGGATATTATCGGCAGTATAAAAAGTGTTCTATTATTAATACTTGACTTTAACCTACCAGGTAGGGGGAACCTTAATTTACTTTATTGCTCACTTTAGGTTAAAGTAAAGTTTTAATAATGGAACACTTTTTATAAGGCCGGTTAAAGACTACTTTAAGCTATCGGTAAGTTGTGAAAACGGGCCTAAGTAGTTCAAATATATTTACCCCCATATTCATAAAAAACATTTAAGTTTTATAAAAGGATTATGAAACGAATTTTCTATGAAATTTTGTTCAATAAACCTTTTATAAATCATAAATTTTTTTTATGAATATGGGGGCTAGTTAACACCCACATCACAATAGTGTATTATGCGTTTGTGGTGATGTGTGTAACATCATAAAATATTGATCCTTGACCCACCTTTTAGTATACCGGTCGACTCTGAATCAGTTTTGAATCGATCTAATCATATCCGTCCGTCCGGCTGGCGAGGAGGTTGTCCATGCAAACCTTGTGGGGAAAGTACAGGTCGTTATTTTGGATACAATTTGATTGAGCGCTACAGGCTCAATGACTAGTTCTTGAGGCAGAAAGTCCATCTTTGAAGTACCGAATATTACAAAAGTAATGATGGCAATTTGTATCAAGAGTATAGAAATTATACATTGAAAAAATTTGTAATATTACATAATTAAAAAATTAATTAAATTTGTACCAGTAGACAAATTAATAGCGCCAATCATATATATTTGGATACTAACAATATTTTCTGCAGTGATGTTGTAATATAAGTAACTCTTTAACTTACTTGATTAAATTTTTAATTAAAACTAATTTTATTTTTGATTAATGGTTTAATTGAAAAAAATTGGCAAGAATTTTTATGCTTTTGGTAAAAATTTAATTAAGTTTTTTTTTATTGCTTAAAACTTTTTCATTGAAATCAAATTTTATTTTTTTCTTTGTTTTTATATTGAGGCGTATCCAGTAAACAATTGGTATGTGATTAAAGGTTTGGATGTGTAATTAATGTGCTTATAAACGGGAAATTTAAGAACATTTGGTAAAGAAAATGGGTATATGTGTCCATAAGATGGCAATACGGTGCGAAAAATATTTTTAAAGCTGGAATTGTTTTTTTAGATATTTGCGGAATTTAATGAAAAGTAATATAAAATTCTTAATTATGTACACCATAAAATAAGAAAATAAAAAGGTTTACCTCTATCGCAGTTTAAAATCACAACCTGTTTGTTAATTATGGCCCGCCCACCAAAACGCTTAAAGTGGGCGTGTTACTGACCATATGGACTTAAAGCTGTTACCAAACATTTTAAAGATTATTTTAGATACCGATATAAAATGATTAAATAAAACTTTAGTTCAAGGATATTTTTCCCTCAGATGTAGAATAAGATTACGATAGAAGTGGGAGTGGCACTGATCGTTCATATGGAAATTTTCCACATAGTCAGTGGTACACAATTTTAAAGTACTAGCTGATTCGTGTGATTATTGTCTCAAAACCCATTGATTGGGCCTACAGTTCGTAGGTTCTAATTGGGACACTGACTAATCCTATTGAAAATGGGGAGAATTGGTCAATAATTTCACATAGCGCCCAAGATTTAAGATTTCTGTAATAAAAAATTTTATGACAATTATTATACAAATATTGCTCCATTAAACATAATTCATTAACAAAAATTGTAAAAATTGGATTAAAAGTTTATTAAAAAGAACTTCCAAATTCTTTCGTTTTACGTGTTCGTTTTCCATGACACCCCTGTATATCTAGAACACATTCGGCACGAAGAAGTCTTAACATAATTTTGTTCTTGCGGGTTCATGCTAGCCAATGGGTCCCACATAGGTTTCACTCTCGAAACTTTGGTTTTAAGAACTGTGGCGTAGGCTATCAATTAGTCGGTCTTGATCGACTATTCTTTTTTACTTGTTTTTTTTTTTCTCTTAAAGTAAACCTTCGTTTAACTGGAGAGCCACTTGAACAAAAGAGTTTTTCTTCAAGTGTTTTACCATGTCGTATTCTATTGACATTTTCAAGCAACAACCATAATAACAACAGCATTGAATTATGAAATGAACAGTCAGTCAGTCAGTCAGTCCATCAGCTCAGAAATCACAATAATTTCACAAAACAATGCCGTAGGCCATTATACGCAAGCAAAGTATAACAAATTTAAATGGAGGTTAAAAGAGGGAATATTTGGGTTGTTAAGTAAACAATTTGCAAGGGCTTTTACTTAAAATGGAATCTGTTTGTTAAAAGCTGAAAGAGAGAATAATTTGAATCAAATTCAAATATATCAATATGCTGCAAAAAATAATGGAATTTAAGGGACACTTAGAAAGTTGTATATCACACAGAAAAAAATCAATGTAAAATCGTCGAAAACAAGGTTGATTTTACCGTTTTCGGTGGTGATTTTGCTTCATTGTTACTTCATGTTAATTTAACATGATTTTACAATAACTTGCGAACAACATTTTTTTCTTTTAAAATAATTATAATTCATGTTAATTTAACATTGCAGTAAAGTAAAAGCAAAATGTCATTTATATTGAAATAACAATCCGAATCACGTTGAATGAAAGTTATTTCAAGTTGAAACAACGTGAATGTCATGTAGAATCAAATTGGTTTGAGTGTATTTATTTAAGAATAATTCAAAACACTTACCCCTTGTACACATGTTTCAGTTATTTTTATTCCCCTTTGTTAACAGAAGCATCAGCAGAATGGCCCGATATGGTTTTCGTCATCATTCTACTTTAAAAACTTGATGTACTATTTAACTAAATAATTTTAATTAAAAGAATACGGGAATTGTCTTCTTTTTATAACATATTTTAAGCATGCAAATAAAAAAATTAACATTCTTAAGTGTGTATGCATGTTAATTTAACAAGATATACTTTTGATTTTAATATAAAACAGGTTTTTATGAATTCAATATTGAACAATGTTATTTTAACAGTGAATAATATAAAATAAACGTGGTTTAAGGTTATTTTAATATTTTTCATTTAAAATTAATATGAAATAATGATAAATTTAAACAAAGCGCATACTTTTGCAGAAATTTACTATGATTTTCAATCAACATTTCGCCATGTTAATTTAACATTGGTATTTTTTTCTGTGTGATCGATTGAAAGTTTTGCACTAAAAGTCTGATCAAAAGATAAAAATGCGACTGTTTAACTTAACACATAATTAGGGAACTCACATGGTGTGCTATCAAGTCATATTGTTATATGTTAATATTTTACAATAGTTTAACAAATTTTTGTTGTTTTTATGTACGCTTTTCACAATACAAGTGATTGGACGTGTAGTAAAATTTATATGAAAAGCACTCAGTTTTTTGAGTGTTTTTATAATAAATTTTACTACACGTTTACTACAGTAGAAATCTGAGCTGCTCACAGCAGTTATAAATTTTCGTGTTATTATTTTAAGACTTATGGCTTGTTCGTCGATAACGAATGAAGACTTCGTTCGCTTAACTTACATGTAAAACAAAAACAATATATTATAATTTGTTTTGTTTTAAATGTACATTAAGCGAACGAAGTCTTCATTCGTTATCGACGAACAGGCCATTATGACTTTATGACTACCTTGTGAATCATTGTAAAAATATGAATGTTGTGACGATTACAATATGGCCAAATAAATTTTCACCTTTAATAAAAACAATTTTTATAAATATTCGCCGTTCAAAAAGGACTAAATATTAGGCTAGGTTCTACTGGCAGCCGCAATTAAGCCAAACTGACGTGGGTCCAGTAATAAGTTCCTATTATGTTTCTCACCCAGTGATCCAGTTGATTCAATGAAGGAATGGCTCCTGTTCAAATCAATGTCAGAGAGACAGAGTTTTATCCCTGATTATTCTTTGACAAAACCGCTCGAGTCTAAGGTCTCCGAATGCCGAGCAGTGACAGAGAAGATGTTCTGTTAATTTCTCATCTTCCTCGTCGCCGCAACTCCTATAAAGGTCATTGTAAGGGAGCCCAACCTTTGGGCGTGTTTCCCAATGGGCCAGTTATAACCGCAATTAGGGTTCTTAGGTGATGTCTAGACAGCCTTAATGCACGTCGCTTCATCAAATTTGTTTGCAATAAGTTGCTTACTCCTTGGGAACGAAACACCTATATCATAGGTCGTACCGCTACGACTCCTGTTCCTGCATGTTCCAGTCTGGCTATCTCCTCCAGAGACTTCCGTCCTTCTCGGACAATTTTCGATCTCCAGGGATCTTTTGGCTGCTTTACTATCGGTAATAATGTGAATTTCCTTGCCAGATATCTCACCATACCCAATGTGCCCCGCGGCTGTATAGATGGCCATTATCTCGGCCTGAAAGGAGTTAATATTAAAACTCAAGCATATTTTGCGAAAATCCTTTGATCACTTAACGGTTAAATTTTATTTCTTCATATAATATTCTAAAAAACAAAACTAACGGGTGGTCCAGCCATAATGCACGTTGTTAATTGTGAGTCACACCGTTTTTTGCCCAACAAATTCAACTATGGAGAGGTACACAATTGAGCAGAGCATTCAGGTTGTTAAAGCCTTTTGCGAAAATGGGCGTTCAAATTAAAATGAATTTCGTGCACTTTCTGATTGTTTTCGTCAGCATAATCAACCAAAATTGTCTACAATCGGAAGAATTTTGAGCAAATTTCAGCAAAGTGTAGGTGTGTTGGCAGGCAGAAATACGGTCCTTCTTCGAAAATGCGGTCGGCCAAGCATTTACCGTGAATGGTGTTCGATATCGCTTGTTTATAACGGACTTCTTGTGACCAGAAATTGAGGGTATGGACCTGGACGATATGTGGTTCCAACAGGATGGTGCCAATTGTCACACATGGTTATTTTGCACGAGAAATTCAATGGCCATTGTATCTCACGTTGAGGCGATTTGACTCCTATAGACTTCTTTCTTTGGGGATATTTTAAAGAAAAATGTATTTCAATAAGCCAAGAGCAATTCAAGAGCTTAAGAATAAGGATAATTCGGCACATAAACGACATTGAACCTCAATTGTGTCTCAAAGTCATTGAGAATATGACCCATCCGATAGAAGTACGGCACCGAAGCCGTGGCGACCATTATGTTGTCATAGATCCTTCTATCATAATAAAAAATATTAAGATATAATTCTTTGAAATCTTTTTGTTTTATTTACAATTAACATCTTGCGTTTTGGTTAGACCACCCTTTACACTATTTCTGTTTGTATAGTATAATTTGTTTATGACTTGAGTTAAGTCATTTACAAAATTTAAGATAATCAAACACTTCTAGAAACAAAAAAATTAAATAAAAATTCTAGTTCCAGAAATCTAGAGCCTACTGTAATTTCAATTTCCAATAAGCTTGCATTTTAAATACGTATTGCAAAATTTATTTATATTTATTTTCCAAATACTGATTGTGTTGCTGGCATTTTTTTTTTGGAACATCTGGTATCATTGGTGTCACATGCATCATCTTCTGTCATTGTATTGGAGCAATGCAATATTTTTCTTTTTATTTCATTTAGATATTTTTTTTAAACATAATTCTGCAAAAAACATATTTTTATTTATTTTCTGTTTTGTTGTTTTTTTTTTTTTAATTCACATACAACACTTGTCAGATTGCACAGAAACACACTCGCATACATAAATATGTATATTCCTTCATACAGACGGACAGACAGAAATCCCACCAAACACAAACAAACATACCGATAAAATTGTATGCACAAAAAAATTTACAGAAAGATGAAAAGAAAAAATCTACATAATCCCGAGATTTATATGTCAACTTGACAATTTCTTTTTTGTTGTTTGTGTTGTTGTATGGATCTGTTGTGATTTTTTGTTTTGTTGTTGTTATTGTAAATAGTTTTTGTTGTTTATGTTAAATATTTTTATGTGTTGAAGTGTTTGAGTTTGAGGACTATTGTTTGCTTAAGACCTTTTTCAATCTAAAACTTACACTTACACGCAGTTAAATTTTTAATGGATGGGCTAGATGGGTAGATGATGTATGGGATGAAAAGGAGCCATTTCAGTTGGAGAAACTTTTATAACGTCAATGAAAATGCAGAAAGAGCTAACCAAGTGTTGAAAACTAAAAGAGGAATCAGTTTAACAACTTTGTATCAGAGTTGTGTTTGCACTTTTCTGGAATAAACTATTGGGAAATTTACAAGGTGTGCTGTTAAGTCATATTGTTATAGTAAACTAATATTTAACAATAGTTTAATAAAATTATTGTTGTGGTTCTTACAAAAAACGTCCTGAAATAATAAGACTTTTTTTGCTGTGTTTATTGTTATAACTACTCAGTAGAAATTACGAGGGTTGCTCACAGCACTGATATATTTTTCTTGTCATTGTTTTAAGACATATGACTGACTACCTTGTGCATCCGCCATATGTAATTCAGTACAATTTTTAGCTTTACTAGTGTTTTAAGTACACATTACGATTAAAATATTCAAAAGTAGTGTAACATTAAACGTTATTTTCTTTATCTAAAGGAACTAGTTTCTTTCATAAGGTGTAAAAAAGGCGCGGAAAATAAAGTACTTTTGCACTTTTTCCAGCAAGATATTGCCATTAAAAAAATCAATAGAAGTTTTAAGGCTAAAGCTGGTAGTCCACACTACACGTTCAATGCGTTTATGCAACTGTTATAAAAGTAGAATCAGAGTAATTGTTTTGGCAAGTTGAACAGCAAGACTCGTAAAATGCACATACCGACGTATTGAACGCATGAAATAGGCTTACTTTCTACGTTTGCATGCAACGCTTGCGTCTTGAAAAATGGTTAGCTAGCACCCACCGAACGAATCGAAAGTATTTTGTCAGTGTTTTTTTTTACAACACTGAAAAAGTACTTTCGGTTCGTTCAGTATCGATCGACAGAATAAGATATAAGAAGATCGTAAAAAGCGTGTTGTGGACCTTCAGCTTAATTTTAGACTTAATATCATTTTGTCTTTTAAATTTTGTTATTGATCTGAAAGTAAAATTAGTTGCTGCTTAAATTAGCTTCTATTTCTTAAGAATATTATCGGCAACGCTTTGATACAATCTTTTTGATCTTGTGTACGTTCAGTCGCCATAAAGTACTTTAAAAATTTAAATTGTCCATCTCTGAAGTACTAGTATAGAATGATTGCATTTATTAAAATTTATAACCCTCTAATGGAATTAATTAAATTCCAAATATACCCCTTTCCATTTTTATAATCGATATGTTAAAATAAAATGTGAATGTTTACAAATCATATGTTTTTTCGTCACCTCCAGGATCCAAAAAAAAAAAAAAAAATCACAATTTAGAAAGAGATGCCTAGATATCTAAAAAGCTTTGAAGCCTTTTTTCTAAAATTTATAAACATAAAATTCATAATGCCTGCTACAAGTCGGAACTGATACACACACACACACACTCTCAGACACAAACTCAATTCAAACAAAACAAACGGCTTAAATCAAAGTCAAACAATTTTCGCTTTTATGTCTGTATTTCTTTTTTTTTCCTTTTAGTCTACTGTGGAGATTTGCTTGAGTTTTTTTTTGTAGTCGGTTTATTTATGCATTTCTGTGTGTAAATGTGAATGACACACTAGCTGGAAATCTCTCTGGTTTTCGTTTAAACCCCCCTTTTTCTAACTTCTGGGCTCAGAGATGGGAATCTTCAGGCAAATATTTAAAGTATCTGTTTTTACAAATTTAAAAAGTAAACATTTTAAGATAAAGGGTGTTTCTTTAGAGTGTCAAAACTTTGAGTTGGCATCACTGTTTTTTTGAGCACCCATTTAACAGCTGATTATTGCTTTTTGTTTAGTTTGCTTTGATTAGCTAAATCAACATTATTCTTAAACGCGCTTAAAACCCTAAGTGTGCACTTAGCATAAACGATATCAGCTGATTAACGCTTTATTACACCCAGTGTACAACTAACATGAAATGCTTAACAGTAACACAAACATATTGTTAGTGTTATGTAAAAACTCATCATGTTAGAGGTTTTCTCATGTTACAACTCGTTTGTTAATGCAAATATTTTAACAACGCTTATATAACATCATGTTATAACAACAACTCATGTCTTTTGAAGACTTGGAGCACTGTTGCCAACTTTTGTTGATTATTTCCCGCCAAATTGGACTTCAAAACCGCTAGAAACCGCTAAATATTTAATTTAGCGGGAATTTTTTTACAAATACCGCTAAAACCTAAACATTTTTAAAAGTTTTATATAAATCTAGATATACAAGCATGTTCCAGAAATTGAAATGAAGTGTATTTGAAATCAAGCTAATTTTAAAAATGATTCTGTACTGAAAGTTCATACAAATATTCCATATTATTAATTTCATTTTGTGAGTATCAATTAGCTTTATAAAGAACAACTCCTAAAACAAGGGAAAACTACGGTCATTTTGTAAATAATTGAATTAAAAATCTCATTCGATTTCAATTTCGCTTCATTTCGATTTCTAGAACATGCCCGATAGGCTGCTTCTTCAAAGGTATATGACTCTCAAATTACGTTACATATTTAGATTTCCAACTTCCCTAGGTATACTAAAAGATTTTTTCGAGAGTGGGCTTTATATGAGGCTTAAACAATATGATTTTTAACCATATATAACGAATTTGTGCAAAATCGTATATCCATATGTGCATTCCGCCACTAGTTATGCTAGTTTTTGTAACAAAATGATAACTTGTTAAGGGTGGTTGTCACACATTTTAATTCATAACTCTTTTTCTACTGAACCAATTTTGCTGGACTTCAATCCCAAACTGCTTAGGTGATTTCTAAGCAATTTGATGCCAATATTTATCATTATTTATATATTATTTTCACTCGGAATAACGAACTTAGTACGTAAGTAAGTAAACGCAAAAAAGTTTATAACATTAAATTATTTTTGGTAATTATTTGACGTGCTAAGCAGTTAGATAAAATTAGTTAAATGAAAATTAGTGAATTATATTGCTTGGGATCTATCGAGACGATTAAGATCAATACCTTACCTTTTGTTTCAAAATTTTAAGCAAGCTTAAAGTTGTGAATTGTCACATGCAGCCCTAACAAAATACTAACTGAAAATCGAAAAAAAATATGTCATATACAATCTTCAGTTCACTAAAACTACAAAAGTAATTTAAGCCGTAAACATAAACAAGTAGTTTTTAGCCAGAAAAACAAAAAAAAAACAAAATTTGTAAATTTTAAATTTGAGAAAGATTTTTGTAGCGAATTTTTTTTTTTTTTTGCCGCTAACCGCTAAAACGTTGTTTTTCCCGCGATTGACATTTCAAAAACGCTAGAAAAAAATCTCTAAATTGGCAACAGTGACTTGGAATTAAGTTGTGAAATTTTTTTTGTTGGGAACGCTTAAAAAAACAAAAAATAAAAGGGTGAAACTTAATTAAGTGGGTTGTTTTTGTACAAATGAATTAGCAGATCAGGAAACGTCAATTTCGGGTAATAGGGTCCTAGTATCGCAGAAGACAAATGTGTAACGTTTTTTCACCTTAAGACAAAAGAAACTCTAAAGCTACGGTCACACTTATTAAATATTTGACCAAATAAGCGTAACCCCTACTTTTGTAAATAGTTAGTGACATTTAAAATGGTCTTAATATTACAAAATAAACTAATTATACTACTTGACATAGCAAAAAACAGTTTTTTGTAAGATGTGGTATTTTAATCAAAATAGATATTGATATTAAGCGAAATGATTTTTTAGTTTGGTTGTTGGTCCCGTTTTTTTCGTCAAATATTTGATAAGTCTGCCCGTAGCTTAAGTGAATCAATTTATTTTAAATCAATGAGTTACCCATCGGCATATAAAGAAGATACCAAAAAATTAATCGAATGGTTGGAAGTTTTCCCTTACTTAAAAGATAAGTTTGCTTTTTGACTATGGTAAAGAATGCCGAGGTTTCTTTTGGTAGCCTGTAATATTTAGACAAAGAGGATATAAGGGAAACTATTTCACTTATAGAAATCTGCGCAAAGTATTAAAGCAAGCTCTGAAACAGGAATGTGGATGCAAGATAGCAGTCTTAATAGTACAACATTAGCGTTATTCCCTGTAGTCGAAGTATCATATTCAAATGGCTAAAAAATCTCAATATATCCTTGCACCAGCTTAAAATATATTTTGCGCGGTATCAATAGCTTGCATTTTTAATTTCATAACGCTTATATATAAAATTAAATATGAATAACCTTATTTTTAAATTGTTTCATTCTTAATTCAATATTGTTTAAATTTTATGGTTTAAATAAAAATTACATAATCAATAACTTTTCCACAGCACAGAAAACAATATTCACCAATTAAAAAGCATCATTAAAAAATTAAATCAATTTTAATTAAAAATTTAATCAAGTGAATTAAACTTTTAAAATTATTAAACGATTAATTCACTTGATCAAACGTTTAATTGATATGATTTAATTTTTAATTAAAACTTATTTTATTTTTGATTAATGCTTTAACTGGTAAAACATTTTTTCTGTGCTTGATTCAATAAGACGACAATATTGTTCTATAAGAATTCATTATTAATGGCGAAAAATATTATTTCTATATTGTTCCCATATTAAAATGATCAAAATAGAGCAACGTTAAATTAAAGGGTTCCATATAAAAATTATAAAAATTCAATATTACTATACTTTCGTTAACGTTTCTTATTGATTCAAGTTTGATTATTGATTTTAAGTTTTATTTTTCTGGGTGCATTTGAGGCATCTCTTATTTAAAAATAAAACTATCCCATCTCTGCTCTGCACATTATTTGAGGCCATTTACCGCTCTATGTATTAAAAGTTTTTTTTTTTTTTTGTTTTAAAAAAAGTCCTTTACTCAATATTATAGTTGGTTTATAATAGTTACACATTTGCATTTATTCTTTGTACGGTTACGAGAATAAGTCATGCCTAATATATAAAATTATATGATTTTCCAACCTTTCTTGTGATATTAATTTTATGAAATTTTCAGGCACTTATGCACGCTTGCATATGGTGTCAAGTCTTGCTGCTCTTGTTAGAAAATAATAGAAACTAAAGGTTTGACACGAATGGATATTTGTGGCAAAAATTGTTCAAAAAAAAAAACAAAAATTATTTTTAATAATTCATTTTAAAAGCATACAAATTTTAACCCTGTTTTGTCCCAGCAAAAAGTACTTTATTTTTTTCCTGCTGTTATGTTAAAGAACAAAGGTTTCAAGTTCGAGAAAAACTATTTAAAAATATGTGTTTACAAAAGTACCCAAAATTACGAATTTTTACCGATTTTTTTTCGCGTAGCAATCACAAACTAAACAGCACAATGAAGTATCCAATTTGGTTCAGTCGTTTTCAAGTTTTAATCAGTCGAACAAAGCACGATTAATTTTTTTAAAAATAGATTTTACCATACTCTCTATGAACACGAAAAAAGCATTTGAAATTAGAATCACCCCATATAACGGGTGGTTAAATTTTAAGGGCCGATGTTGATGTTGATTTTGAATAAAACACAAATTAATTCAGAAACTATTGTCATTTCTTTTTATTATGATAATATTGGTATGGTTCAATTATGTATGGAACAAAATATCGGCCAAATGGCACACCTCTATTCGATGGTCCAAATTTTCGATGACGCTGAGTGAGGCATAATTAAAGTTCTATGCCGTTAATGAGCCGAATTATCTTTTCCTTATGCTCTTGCACTGTTGCTGGCTTATCGACGTTCACCTTTTCTTTCAAATAACCCCAAAGAAAGAAGTCCAACGGTGTCAAATCACATAATCTTGGCGGCCAATTAACATCGCCACCACGTGAGATAACATGTCCAATGTTGAAACCACATATCGTCTACATCCATATCTTCTTATTCGGCCCATAAAAAGTTCGTTATCATCTCACGATAGCGAACATTATTCACAGTAACTGCCTGACCGCCTCATTTTGGAAAAAATATGGCCCATAAATCGCATCAAACAGTCACTCTTTGTGGGTGCATTGGTTTTTCGACAATCACTCTTGGATTATCATTCGCCCAAATGCGACAATTCTGCTTATTGACAAATCCACTGAGGTTAGAATGTGCCTCATCACCAGGGCTGCCAGATGAATTTGTGAAGAAATCGTCTATATCCTGAGAAAAAAAATCGTCTTTCTCGTTTTGAAAAACTTAAATTTTAGTTTTTTTGAGCTCTTTGACTTTTTGACTTTGTCGATTTTTAGAAAAAAAAAAAAAAACATTCAAACAAAAATATAGTAACTTAATACCCAGCTAGCATTTTCAATCGTGTAAGAGCTACTGGGAGTTTAATGAAGAGGGTTTTTGATCGTTGATTAGCGCCTTTTTTGCTCGTAGAAGATCCTTTACACAGAAGAAACTGTAACACGAGTAAGTTTATTCCATAACACAGCGAAAGACGCTTACTTAAATCGTTGTGGGAATCGTTTGAGATGTGGGTCAAGATTATCTCGTAAAATGCTCGCCGCATAATTTTAAAAATATAATTTATACAAAGAGTCGCAGAAAGTTTATTCGAAAATGGTTTAAAAAAGATAACATTGTGTTTTTTACTGTGGAAATAAGCTTTTAATTCGTCATGCTCATACTATTTGTATGAAGCATCTCTAAATAGCGCGGCGGCAACGCTTTGCAATTGGAAAAACCGCCGAATTTGACAGCGTGTTTAATAGAGAATAAGTTGGCCGCTATTTTTAATAAATAATGGCAATTTAGCTATTTTTTGGTCAATTTACCTTTTTTATCTCTATTTTTCTTTATTATAAATAATAAGAGAGTTATCACTACTGTCCGTGACACAGCGTTGACGCTCTTGTTTAGATAAGGCATATTAGCGTGATAACTAAGCGGAAGAAAATGTTAAGGTACGGTTGTTCCAAGATTAATTATGCGGATTTCACATCATAAAATATGAAAAACACTCAAAAAACTTCATCTGAAATTTTGCTTTTCCCCATAAAGTTTTAAGGGAGAAAAACCTATGTAAATATATAAAAACATTTAAAGTTTTCTCTTTTTGGTGACTGAATAAAATCGTCACTTTTTAGAAAAAATCAGCAAATCGGCACTTTACTAATTTCGGAGCAAAAAATCGTCAAAATGACGATAAGCCGTCAAATCTGGCAGCCCTGCTCATCACTGAAGATGATTTTCTTCGAAAATTGATCATCCACTGTTGAATAACTTTAACACGTTACTCGATTGTGTATCTTTCCATGGTTCAAATTGAGTTAATCTGAAATTGAGAAATGTCAAATGAAATGCAGAAAAAAAAAACTTGACGTTTAGGTGTGGTTCACATTCGACATCGGGCCTTAAAATTAAAAAAAAAGAACCACTTGTTAAAAGAAATTTTAAAGATTAAAAGAGAGCCACATTGGTCTATTATTTCACCTGGCCCCCAAACAAGTGTACCACCGAATTGAGGCTTTTGGTATGATTTTTAATACTATATCGCAGGTTATAAGGTAGAAAAGGGTATATAAGATTTCGAATATAACACTTTAACTTCTTGATAAATTAGTACGAGAAAATTGACATTCAAACATTTTTAATACAACTCCACTTGAAATAATAGTGGAAGGCCAATGTACGCGGCATGCGGCTGCGGGCGGCGATCAGCTGTTTAGTTTTTCGCTTGAAATTTTTTTGATAGGCAAATGAAAGCGGCACATTTTAAAGCGTCAAATGTTGAATAAGCTGTTAAAAAAACGTTTAATCTATAAAAAAAAAGATTTATATAAACATTTAAAAATGTACTTATCAAATTAGTTTTTTCCACTTCATTTGTAATGTTTTTTATATATATTTTGTTAAATGATTATGTTTGTGTATGGCAACGTCTACTTCACGCGGCTTAAAACAAAAGTTGAAAAAATTTAATTTTGCCGCGCGGCATCTTTTCCAAGTAATGCCAAGTCTTAGTTTTGTGATGTGTGTTCTTTTTTGTATGAACATTTCTGTAAACATTGCTAAAATTTTCACAATGGCAATACTATTGCCGCCCGCAGCCGCATGCCGCGTACATTGGCCTTTCACTATAACTTTTAAATGTTAGATAAAATTATGCGGGAATGTTACCTTTAGCCTTTTTAAAATTTTTTTTAAACATATAATTAGACAATTCACAGTTCTATTGTGTTCTATCGTGTCATATTCGTTGTATTTGCTATATTTTCATTAAAGTCACATTCATAAAATTTAAGCATATACAACCAATATGACACAATAGAATGCTTTGTGAATTGGAGAATCCCTTATCCATTTCTTAGTATTCTTTTTATTAAAAGCAAATGATTTTTATGATTCCATCTTGAGATTTTCATCGACTTAATGAACTTTCCTTCCAATCATTTTAATTTACTCTATTAACATGGCACAGATTTGCCTTTAAAAAATCTAGACTTTCTGCTTAACCTTCATCAAATTTTTAATTATTTTTTTGAGTTTTTTTTTTATTATTAAGTTTTTAATTTGCTTGTAATATTTAAAGATCTTTTATCTTTCAATGGAGCTTTAAAGATCATTTATCATAGACCTCACATTAACTTTTCTTCGAACAACATGTCTAACACTTTTAATCCTTTTTTCTTTCAAACTCTTGAAAAGTCTTTTAGTAGAGATTTCAAAAACCGCTTACCGGCAGAAATATTTATTTTTCTATGAAACATCCATAGCGAAAGGAAGGAAAGTAGGTGGTTTTCTTGTCATGTAAATTTTGTTATAAAAACAGAAACCTCCATCACTTGGAAGTAGTACAACTGAAAAAAAAAGAAAAGATATAAAACAAATCTTGTTGATATTCTGGATATTAAACACCACAAAAAAAAAACTATCAAAATCAATTCAAGCAAAAGAAATATTTTCTGTAGCTACCGAAGACGGGAAACTAAAATGCAACAAACAGCAGCGTCAGAAACAGCAGTAGTTGAAGCAGCAAACATTTTAGTTTCTGCTGTTTGTTAAAAAAAAATAAAAATGAAAAACTCATTGAGGCGCAACAAATGGAAATTTGGTTTCTATTTTTTTGAATTTTAAATTTTTTAAATGTTTATTTAGTGAGGAAGAGTGTGTTTGAGAGTTGTTAATGGCATTAAAAGAAATAGACATTATGGCCATTATTACGGACACGAAACTTAACAGAGCACAACCCAAATTAAGAAATGATGATAAATTACAAATAAATTCAAACATTCAAATTAACAGAACGTTTCGGACAAATACGAACTATCTACCTAGTCACTCCGACCGACACTGACACTAATAGACAGCCGGGCAGAAGACGGACACAATCAACAACCGACAACCATCGGACATCAGATGTAAGAAAAGGGAAGCAATAAAATATAAAAAAAAGAATACTTTTTCTAACAAAAATCATTTTCAGTTCATTTTCTTGTGGAGGGAAGTTTTGAGTTTTTTGTCTTTTATAAATCAAGAAGCGTTAAAGTGTCCAAATTATCATATTGATCATCGATCTTTAACAAGTTCAGTTTCAGTTTTTGAAGAAAAAAAACAAAAAGAAAAAAACAAAGGAAAACACATTTTTATGCTTGAATTAACCGCTTTTACATGAAATTTGGCTCTCAATAACATTAACTCAACATTAAGAAAATAATGGTATTTACCACACCTAATTTAATTTCGTTCATTTCTTCTTTTATTTTTATGTTTGTTAAATAATAAATCTATGTATTTTTTTGTTTTCCTGAAATTAAATTTTTTATAATTGTTTTTTCCAAAAATGTCAGTCACTGCTCAAGATAATAGTAAATCACGCCAACGCATTTTGCCACATTTATAGAGTTGCATGTTGAATATTATTTTTCATTTTAAAAAGTTTGTGTATGGGAACGTAGACGTAAAAAGGCAGAAGTTTCAGGGTGGAATTAGGCATTTGTAAGACCTTGCAGTGCGTTGACATTTTGAATGTACATTTGTATGTTTATACATACAGACATGTTAAGTTGTTATTCTTTCAATGAGCACCCTACATGGGAAAGTTTAGAAAAGTTACAACTGTTATGGTTTGGTAGACTACTTCAGGCTATGCTCTATTTTTGGTTGTTTAATAAACTAAAATGTTAGAAAATGTAATTATGCCAAGTCCCTTTTTCCTCTTAATTCTCCGCTCACAGGCCAAAAATAAGAAATCCGGCTACGCTAGGATTTCTCCTACACTGATAGAAAAGGCGTCATAACGCTGATGTATTTTGACATCAGTACTATGACAAGTGTCTTCGTTTTTGACCCCATGACTCTTGTCATCATTGTGATGTCAACCTTCACATCACTTGGCCAAAGTGTCATCAGGGTCAAAATTAAATTATGTCATCAGTGGGATGACACAACGGCATCACAAAAATGACGAATATGTCCTCAGTGCGATGACGCAGTAACATCGAAGAAAGGACACATTAGCATCAATTTAATGACAATTTGTCATTAAGTTAAAGTCATTGGAATTGACTTAAGTCAAAGTGAGAGAATATTATTATTTACTTACCCGTTGCATATGTTTGTTTCACGTTTGTTGAATTACGACCTTTGTTTACAGCAGAACTCTCAATATCGAGACACCAGCACCATGCCTCATTTGGTTTTCGTAATCATTCTACTTTAAAAATTTCATGTATTGAACTAAATAATTTTAAAAAATAGAATGTAGGAATTTTTGTTTCTTATAATACATTGTAATCATGAAAATAATGTAAATAATATACAAAATGTGGCATCGAATTGATGTCACTATAGTCATAAAATAGATGACACGTAAAAAATGACAAAATTGTACGAAGACGTAAGTCATTGGATTGATGTTACTTTTTGCATCATTGATGCCATTTGTAGTAACATTGATGTCACAATTCTGATGTTAGGGCATCATCAATATGAAGATGAATTTTTCTATCAGTGTAGGTGTTTTACTATATACATGCCAGCTAAAAAGCTTTCTAGCCCATCAGTGGGCTTCAAAAAGTCTGTACCCATGAAAACTTCTCGAATCGAAATATGTGAAACAAAATATTCCATCGTTTCTCAAAAAGTGAGAAAAAAGTGTGTCTGTAACTCATGTCGAAAACTAAGTGTTGAGAACGCCTGTCACACATATCGCTGACGGCGACCAAAATTTACTAAAATTAAAAAATTTTCAACGACGGCGGCGAAAAAACAACCGTCGGCTATACAAAATATGGCTTCTTATACTAGAAAACTATTGAAATTTGATTTTAAAAGTTTCATGAATATGAGAATATTATTACAATTTTACAAGATTTTTGAATTCGGGAACCCTTAGTACCTTAAGGAAAAATTTAGTTTCGGGCATTCCACTAGAACTAGCCTAATGATCATACCTAGACATTCCACTCAGATTATGAGTAGGCCATTTACTGTAAGAGTCTCAAGGCTGTGGAATTCCGTCCAACCTTGTAGCGAGCGCACATTTTCTAATTCTATATCAATGTTTAAGAAAATGTTTTTAGAAAATATGTAGCAAGTAAAAAGTTGACTGTATAAAGTTGCCACAAGTTCTGAGTCCTTATATCGTTTTCAACATTTGTGCAATAGGGGGATATTAAAAGTAGTTATACATTATTTAAGAAAGAAAAAAATTTAATATTTGCTATACGATTAGGCTGGATTAATTTGGCCGACAGGGCTTAAAATCCATACCAAATAAATAAATAAAGAAATATTGTAAAGTGCGACTTTATTTTTGTTGTTTGCAAACGAGCTTTGAAAAAAATTGTATATTTAAAAAAAAATGTTAAAAGCAAAATAATTAAACAATAAAAAAATGTGCCAATAACAAAATATTATTATAAAAACAATTTGCATTTTTAATTGTTAAAATTTGTTCTCTCCGCATTTTTATTCGTGAGCTTATTTGACAGTTCAAAGCAGGAACTTTTCTCGCCGAGTAATTTTCTTACGTGACAGCTAGACTCGCCAAAAAAAGTTACAGACACATTTTAGGGAGAGAAATAGCTGTTTATTTCAATATATGTATGGCATTTTTCTTTCATTTCACACATTTTAATCGAAAAGTTTCTCGTCAAGAGAGTTACAAAACATGGGCACTGGATAGACAAAAAAAAAGGAAATTATATACATATGTACATATTAAGTAGAAAAAGAATATGAACTAACAATAATTAATCAAATCTTTGTCCAATTCTTAAGTTTGCGTCCTGATAATGCCGGACGAAATTTCTCCTAATCACGGTTCCCGTTCACATACATAGAGTTAAAAGCTCTTCTGTTAGGATATGTGCTGCAGTATCTCTTTTCTCTTTCTAAATGGAACACATTTTTCCTAGGGCTCATGCATGTGTTTTTTTTTTTAACTAGGACCAGCATTTATTAGATGAGCCTTACTAAAGGCTAGATTACACTATCTCACAAGTCTTACGTATTCTATAATGCTTTGTGAGATAGAAATCTAATGAATTTTGTTGCGACTGTCAAAAAATCTAATGTAAAATAACAGCTTGTGTTCACACCATCACACAATGTATTAAGACTCACACATGAAATAAAATGCAACCCTGATCCAATGAAAAGTATTAATGGTTATAAATTTTTAAAAAAACAATGAAGTCGTATGGGATGTCAAACTTTTTTTCATAATACTTGTCATTTTCATCACACATGCATTCACACTATCAGACTTTTACATATTACTTAAGGTTTTGACATGTATTAATACAAAGTATTATTTTAATAAACAGGTTTTTAAAACTGCAGTCGAAACCAAAAACTCTTTTTTTCGAGTTGTTTACATTTAATGAATTAGAAGTAAAAGCAACAGTTATTTTTTGGCCAATGACAAATGAAGAAGTGGGAGAAATGGCAGTTTTTCCACTTTGACTGCAGTTTTTTAAACGCTGCTATTAAAGCAATGCAATGCCGGTTCAACAGCTGTTTATAATAGTTTTTTCATAAAACAATTGTGTTTTTTATTAAATATTTTGATGTTTAAATTTAGCTTTAGTTCATCAAATTTGTTTTTCATTAAATTATTTTTATCAAGGAATGAATTTTTACATCATGAAATTAACTAAATTATAATAGAAACTGGGAATTATTTCCTTTCGTAGGTTACTGTATATCATATTCAACATTTTTTTTTTTTTTTATTTTTCGAATTTATTCAGTTATGTATTTTATAAAGCTTTTTGGTAATAGCTCTATTCCTTAAATTTTTAGGAATGACTTTAATACACTACCAGACTATTATATTGTATTTTCTATTTGTTAAAATTGTTGAGTTAAATACATTCAATTTATAAAGTATCACTATCCAGTGTGACACAAAGAATGCTGACGAAGGCCGTAGCGGGCCAGAAAATGCATTACATTCTGCTGGTGTCTAATAATTGTAAATTTTTCTGTACATACAATATACTTTATTGCTATCCAATGGATAGCTAAGGTAAAATGTAACAAGAAAATACAATATAATAGTCTGGTACTGTATAAAAGTCATTCCTAAAAATTTAAGGAATAGAACTATTACAAAAAAGCTTTATAAAATACACAACTGAAATTTAGCTCATAGAATAACTTCGAAAAATAAAAAAAAAATCAAAGTTATTTACGGGAATACAAAATTTATCATTAATACGATCTCTGTATGACGTGCTAAATTCCCAATTTTTCATATTTGATAAATACACTGAAATTTATTGTTGAGGGAAAGCTAGCTTCTATGCGCATTTCACTGGTTGCTTAGGCCAGCTCATCAGGAAACCTTTTCCTAAGATTTTAGAAAAGCTAAAAATATTATACGAATAAAACCCTAAAGCGAATAAGAATTTTAAACACTCAAAGTCTTACTCGTAAGCAACAATATCAAAGCTTAAACAAAACACCAACAATAAACAGTGAGTTTATCTTTTCGTACATCAAAAAAAATGTTGAATCTAAATTATAATATTTATTCTACTAAAACTGTATTTAAATTAGTGCTGGGAAACTATCGATAGTAGATATTATCGATAGTCTTTAAATATCAAAAATATCGATAGGAAAAATATCAATGTCGATATTATTTTTATTTCAAATACAGCTGTGAAAAAATGTAACAGCAGCTATACACACACATTTTTTTTTACTTGCTATAAATTCGCGCTAAATTACAGTAATGTATATGTACAAAAAAAAACAAGAATAACACGTGGTATGACTGCTTAGCTGTTCTTATTTTACTGCTAATTAAAAGCCTTTCTGTGGAAATTTGTTTTTGTAATGTTGCAAAAAAATACAAATGGATTTGGAATTGCAATTGCGAGCATAGGACAATAGAACAAACGACCGTTCGAGGAAAAGTTTTTAAGATTGATTACCTTTTGGGTTGAGTATAAAAACAAATTAAGAACATTATCTTAAGTTGCAATAAAATATCTTATAGTCCCTGCTACTTTGGTTAATTCAGAAAGGTGCTTATCAGCAGCAAAATTTTACGTTCAATAAAGTGATAAAAACAACGAACTGTAGCCTGATAAAAAGCTAGTTAAAGCTTCAAACTCAAGTACAAACATTCAGTCGATAGTAATATCGATAGTATCGATAGTGAAATCTGGGGCCAAACTACCGCAATACAATTTAAATGGGAATTTCGATCGATATCAAATGCCGCAATTTGGCTCCTGAACTATCGATAAATCTTGCCATTAGTTAAGCCCTTATGACACTACATTTTTTATTCATTAATTGATATAGAATTGATAGAAAGAAACAGTAAATGTTAGAAAGAGCGAACTATTAAAAATGTAAACAAAGTTTTTAGTTTTTTTTTCTCTTGTTATGGTTTTGTTTCAGCGATGGCGTTAAGAATTTTTAAAATTGTACCAACAACCTTTAAAAATTGTACTTTTTTACCCTAATTGTACTAAAAGATTTTTTTTAGTTGAAATTAATTTTATTTATGTTCATAAAAAACACCACTAAAAGGTATTATAAATCTTAGTTTAAAAAGTATCAACAAAAAAGTACAATTGAAACAACTTAGTCATACCTGTTTTGTTTATTTTATTAAATGATGCCAACTTTTTGATTATGAGAAACCTAAAAACAAAAAGCGGTAAATCGCTGAATTTGCCCATAAACCGCTGATTCAGCAACACTGTAAATATTTCAAGCTTGAAATGTCAATTTTAAGTTTAACAATTTTACATTTTTTTTGACATAACTGCATTTTTTATCGATAACTTTAGTAAAATTTTTGACGGTTTGCCATTTATCTTAATACAGTTTAACTCTTTGCACTTGGTAAATTTTTGTATTACATTATATTTGTACTGTTCACCAAAACTTGAACAATGCATTAAAAATGTAGTGTCATAAGGGCTTTAACCCCCAAATCTTTGTTAATGAATTCGCAATGTTTTGTTTTAGCGTTTAGTTGCTTTTCTTGTGAAATTTGTGTTGATTTGTTAAATCTGGTTAAGTCTATTAGAAAACTGTCATAAATTGTATAATTCATTTAATTATTTAATTGAAACTATGTATGTACATATGTATTTATTAACAATATTTTTCAAATGCTGTTAAAGAGACTTGGTCTTGTAGCATTGGCGTGCTAAATAAATAAATAAAAATAAGTGGTTTACTGCCGTATTCATAAATATATTTTTAATTTTATAAAGGTTTACAAAACAAATTTTCTGTGAAAATTATACTTAATAAATGTTTGTTAAATTTAATAATCGCTTATAAATATTGGGTTTAGACTCTTTCCTCTGTATTCATAAAAAATTTAAATAGATTTTAAATATAATTTAAGAAAAAATTTTATGAATATTTTGCCTTAAAACACATTTCAAACTTGTTTTATTTTTTATGAATACGGCAGTATGACTTTAAAGCTTCATTCACAATAGGCAGCAACATTTTTACTGCTGTTTACAATAGAGAAACATTTTTTTTTTTTTTCGAAACAACACACATTTGCAATTAAGAAACTGTTTGCAAATTTTTCCCACAACCAAATGATGTATTTATTATTATTTTTAAAACAATTTGTTGAAATTTGCATTCAAAACTAAATAAAATAATTTTTACGCGTCAGTTTCAAATTTATACAAAATGTTGCTGAAGTAAAAGTAGACTCAACTTTATTTACATTTTGAAAAAAAATTTTATTACATTTTTGTTCTAAAACTGAAAGGAAAATTTTGTTTTACGAATTAAGTTATTGTTAAGGACTTAATTATTTTCGTAAAACAAGCGATATTGATTTGTGAGCGATTAATTGCTTTTATTTTTCTTAAATTTTTGTTAAGCAACAGAATTTTTATAATCAAAAAACTGAGTGATTTGCATATAAATTTTTCTACACTATCAATTGCCTGGTTACCTGGAAACAGCACATACATTTTTAATTTTTAGGAAACTTTAAATTTGTTTCCGAATTGTAAATTTTAACATGTTTAGAAACATAAGCGCGGCTTGCCTGGAGTATAGTGGATACTACTACTGGCTCGCATCAGTCTATTGTGCCATGACGATCGTACATCCAACAGAGTGCGAGAGCTGACAACAGTGGCCCAGAAGGCTGGCCCCTTTCTAGTTCTGAGTTGCGACTATTGATATTGATAATGACAGATGGGCCACAAACATTGGATGCAGGACTGCCAGGCAATTATGGCCACGCATGGATGGCAAGCGGACGATATCTCTATTATCGATTACCAAGAGGGACGTATAACTATTGGCGAGAAGACGAAAGACCTTTGACGGATTGTACGACGTTTCTGGCTTTGAAATGGTGAGCATTTTAAACTTCGTTAGAAGTTCGGGTTGGTTCTGCGGTGGAGATTCTATTTAGTGAAACTCCATTGTTTTACAATAGATTATTGGGTCTTAGTTTGTCAGATGATTACCGACCACCATTTCTACCTAACTAAAGCTACCCTAACATTTTAAGTTGAGTTGCGTATTTTAGGGCCTCACTACTTTGAACGATTCTTTTAAATACATTTTCAAGGGTTTTTGAGACGTTTTTCCAATTTTTTTTAAATAATTTTTATGTTCAATTATCTACAATAACTTATTTTTGGTTTTTTATTTTTCATTTAATAACAATAATTTTCTTCCAAGATTATCCTAAAAATAAATAATATATATCAAAGGTATTAGCGTTTAGATAAAGGCATTTTATTTTTCTAATTTGGGCAATTTTCCCCTGATACATTATTTTTGTGATTTTATAAAAAGAGCGTTTTTGATTTTTAGCGATTTTAATGTATGAGCAAATCAATGCTCTTGGAGGAGAGTGGTAGTAAACTTTCTAGTCTTTGCAAACAATAATTCTAAATTTGTCTTCTCTTCCAAGTATTTGTTAATTCAGCCTTGATATTCCATTTCAACATTATTTTGCTAGTTCTAACTCTTTTTGTTTAGTTTTAATCATCCACCCATGTTAGGAATCTTTGGAATTTGACAAAGCCATACATATACAACACACACACACACACAAACAGACAATCAAATACATATACACACAGTCTTGACAATAACTCAAGTTCTAAGCCAAATTAAGGCATGTGTTGCACCTGTTTCTTTATTGTCACAGTCAACCCAAAAGAGCAAACAACAGCTACAACAACAACAACAACGTGCAATAACTAGAAGTTTACAAAATCTACGAGTTTGTTCAAAATGAATGCAACTCAGGCTCAGAGTAGGCACGTCAATGACAAGTTAGTTGACATGTTGCGTTTTTTCTGCTGTTTTCTTCTGCAACTTCTTTTTTGTTTTTAAATGTTGTTTTTAGTTGTTATTGTTGGATTCTTTATTGGTTTGCTTGCTAGCTGCTTTCTTTATTTTTTTTTTCTCTTATTTTCATTCTGTCTTTTTTTTTTTTGGTATTTTTTCTGTTTAGTTCTGTAGTTTCTTGACAAGTACTGTGCCACAATATCGGTGGCACTTAATCTACTAACCAATCTTTCAACAACGATGATTGTTCAATCCAAAAACTAACAGCAAGTGGTATTAAATAACACTACAAGGCCATAATAAGTAAGTTGGGAAAAAAGTGTACACATTTTGAAAATGAAAAAATCGTAGAAAAACAAACTTTAACTTGCCAATTGCTAGAAAAAACAAAGAGAAGAGTTTTAGATTTTTGGTTATCGCACGACAAGAATCTATTTTGAGATTATTTCAAATGAAATTTTCAGCACAAACTAACGAACATACACTGGCTTTTTTAGAGAGCAACGCAGCCAGCGTCATCATCATAATCACTAAGCCTGGGAACCTTATAACATACTGAGATCTGGGTGGAAAATGTAAGAGTTGATTTTTCTTTAATTTAAAAAGGATTTTAGAACGAATTGTCGGAGCCCTAAAGAACTATATATGAAATAAGTGAATTAAAAAGCAAAGTTAATTCCCTTTACAATTATGATTCATTCATTCATGGTACTTTGTTAAAATGTAACTAAATCATGCAAAGTAGAGTTGTCAGCTATTCGCCTTTCAACTTTGTTCGATTTATTATTTTTGTTCGTTCGATTAAGCGATTAAAATCTAAAAAATTATTCGATTAATCGATGAGAATAACGCACAAAAAAAATTATTTAAAAAAAAAAGGTGTTTTAAATAGATACATCCGTCCATTCATCTACAACTATGGAAAACCTTCCATTTTCTTCTTAATTTTTTCTCAAATCCGCTTTAACTCTACTTTTTTTGATGCGTAAAACTTTACATCTTAAATCCACATCGTTGTATAACTTTAACACAAAGTAAAACCCTTAATTCTTAAATAATCCAATATTACTTTGGATTTTCGAAAAGCGTTTGTAGACCTTCCATCTTCAGCCAAACTTCTACATATAATTTCTTCCATAGAACAATCGCTGTCTGTCTTTATGTTTGTTTTTCCATTGGATCAGTGGAATCATCGTTTTTAGTGGTAATACAGTATAACCCGGTTAATTAACCCACGCTTACAGGCCTTTCGCTCTTATTTACCTTGACTTTTAAATCCCCGTTTTTTTTCTTCCATTTTTCAAACCAAAATCCACGATTAATTGCACGTTTCGGTTAATTGCCTTAAAAATTAAACTCCCAAAATAAAATTACAGCAAAATTTCATTCGTTTAATTGCCTCAGTACTATTTGACAATTCAAACCAACACAGCAAGTAATGCAACCTAGTTTACGTGTTAATAATTGGAAAATATGCCCTAAAAATTTAAAAAAAATATAAGCCCAAAAAACAAAATATGTATGCCTAATTTGAAAGCAAAATATTCCACAATTTAATATTTGCATTGAAATAAACTTTATTTCAAGGCTAACCAGAATAAAGTCATGCTACGAGGTTAAAATTAATTTAAGAGTTATTTGTGCTCAATATTACCTAGATACACCAAATATATGAGATATTTTGTTTTAAAGGGATTAAAGGAAAGGTCGCTAAATTTTAAATTATTTTAACATATATAGGATAAAATAGCTTGTAAATTGTGGTTAAATTTCAAGGGCCGATGTTGATTTTGAATAAAACACAAACTATTTAGGAAATTATTGTAATTTTATTTTATTATGATATATTGGTATTACTCAATTATGTATGGAACAAAATATCGGCCAAATGGGCGCCGCGACCACGGCGGCACACCTCTATCCGATGGTCCAAATTTTCGATGACCCTGAGGCATAATGGAGGTTCTATACCGTTAATGTGCCGAATTATCTCATCCTTTAGCTCTTGAATTGTTGCTGGCTTATCGACGTACACCTTTTCTTTCAAATAACCCCAAAGAAAAAAGTCCAACGGTGTCAAATCACATGATCTTGGCGGCCAATTGACATCGCCATTACGTGAGATAACACGGCCACGGCCACGGCCTGATTTTATTTACTAATTATCATGTTTCCGAAAAATTTCGTTCATTTTTTACCGTAGTTGGACAAATAGTTAAAAGTGCACCGTTGTAGCATGCTTCGGATTCACAATCAGAAGCAATTTTTTCTTTTTTATAAACAACGTCTATATCAGTCAAATGTATGTCAATGTTGATGCAAAAAAAGCATCAACCGGACTGCTTCTTCCAAACCTTTTCATTTCAATAGGTCCATTTGTAATCTTTAGGACAATGTTTTTTTCAAGTTGTTTGTTGTAGTATCTTACACGAGTTTCCAAAATGTTATTTTATTTCGGTTTTCCCGCACTTCACGGGTATATAAACCAACACAAATGGAAATTGAAAATTTGTGTTTATCACCTAATAAACATGCATCATAGTCATATTTCAAAATTTGAAGTAACTTTAGCAAAGTTTTCCTTCATACCTTCTCGTATTATATCTCAAACTGAACCGAAGTTATAGCAAAATATATCTTTAAATTGGTACATTTTGAAAACCTTAATCGCATTTTGCCAAGATCGTTTGTTTTTGTAGATATGACTATGTTGCAATAAAGGAGCGATATGTTTAGGTATCTCCTATTTTTAAGACTTGTTCATGGACAATGAAACTTTACTGCCTTCATCTTATTTTGAATTAATGTACTTTATTAACTCTTCACTTCACTAAATGTAATAATTATCAACTGTTGCACTGCCCATTCTGCTTTTGGTGGATTTATTGCATCAGGAGACATTGATTTAAATACATGTACTCACTTCTTGTAATTGATCTAATCCACAACCCATCCACAGATGCTAATTTTTAGAAAATAGAAAACTAAATTTCAAAGTATAAATAGCTATTTTCTGAAATTATGAGGAATTTTTATTTCCCGGGATCCCGCAAGAAAAATCCCGGGAAAACGGGAAATAAAATAATGGAAATTCCCGGGAATTCCCGGGACGGGAAATCCCGGGAAAAAACCCTACATTCACAGTAACTGCCTGACCGGCCTCATTTTGGAAAAAATACGGCCCGATGATGCCGCCAGCCCATAAACCGCACCAAACAGTCACTCTTTGTGGGTGCATTGGTTTTTCGACAATCACTCTTGGATTATTATTCGCCCAAATGCGGAAATTCTGCTTATCGACAAATCCACTGAGGTGAAAATGTGCCTCATCACTGAAGATGATTTTCTTCGAAATTTATCATCCATTTTCATAATAAGTCTGGATAACTTTAACACGTTGTTGGATTGTGTATCTCTCCTTGGTTCAAATTGAGTAAGTCTGAAATAGAGAAATGTCAAATAAAATTCGGGAAAAAACTTGGCGTTTAGGTGTGGTTCACATTCAACATCGGCCCTTACAATTTAACCACCCTTTATATGCTAGGGATTGTTATTTGAATTCTGTATGATTAAACCTAAACCGATTCAACCATATTTACTTTGCAGTAAGATATTTTGGGCCAAATTTAATCTTAACGCGAACATGTTTAAGTGGTTTATGAACATAAAAAAGAAGTTTGCATGGGGACTATGTGATATTTTAGACCGATTCTCACAATTTACATAGGTTTCGATCTTATAACAATTAAAACAAATTTAAAAAATTTTATCAAATTATCTTCAAAATAGCCTAAAGCTATGTTCACATTATGTGTATTTGTCATGTGGAAGGTCACTTTTCTACACACATGTGATTTAATGTGCATGTCACATGTTGGTATGTAACGTACATCTGACATAACCTATCAAAAATAAAATAAAATACATTATTTATTCACTATTATACGGGCCTGTTCTGAATATCACGTGATTTCAAATCAGGTGCTTTTAAAATCACAAGTGCTTGCAAATTGAAAATCGCACCGAAACACACAAAAAACGAACAACAAAATATCACACGTGTGATTTTAAAAGGCACATGTGATTTGAAATCACGTGATTTGAGTTAAAGTGATTTTTAGAACAGGCCTGATAAAAATACGTCACAAATTTTCAACAAAGTCGTGACCAAATGAATCTGACAGCTAATCTTTATGTAAAAATTTCCGCTGAATCCGAATATAAAGTCAGAATTGTCAACAGTAGAACAGTTTTTGAGATATTCCAAAATAACCGTTATTTGTGTTTTTAAAAAAGATGATGGGACTGAAATGCAAATATCTTCAAAAATTTTAACGGATTATGTATGTATTTCTTTCTTTTAAGTGAAAGGTTATACAATTTCTAAGATAACCATTGGTCGTTTGTGAAGTTGAGTCAATTAATGGCAGAGTTATAGTGGACAAAATTGGAAAATTTATGAAAAATTTTATAATATTTTGCAATTTTGTTCTTTTTAAGTAATTTTTTTAAACCAAAAAATAAAATATATTGTTTCTGCCTCATTGGTCGCACAAGAAAAAACATGCGATTACATATTTACGGTTTCCTGATTATAGGTTTGTATTTAAGAGTACGCTTTTGTTAGTAGGATATGACAGGACATCTCAAAAATCATTACAGAAAAAAATTAAGACAGCAAATCCCATTGTTTTTTATTGCTATCTCATTAGATAAGCTGATACATGTAAAAGTTCCTATTCCTTAAATTTTTTGCACACATCAAAGTTAAGGTATCTTATAAATAAATACGAATACGTTTAAATGCTTTCCCCGCATAATTAACCAAAAATACTGGCATTTTTGGCGAGGTCTTTATTCGTGGAATACTGTATGGTGAATATTGCTTGTCAAATATTTGTTAAATAAGAACATAAAATACTTTTTTTGAAATACTATGAGTACCTAACACGGTTTTTGCTTACTAAACATTGAGATTAGTTACAATCAGCGCTATGGCTATAATATTTTTTAACTTTCCTACATTTTGTAAAGTATGGCCAACCATAATGCACAATGTTATTGGTGAATCACACCTTAACGTCATGTTTTTTGCCCAACTTAATTTGACGTTGCTTTGTTTCAGTGTTTGACAAATTCAACCATGAAGAGGTACACAAGTAAGATTTTTGCATTGCGTTCACTTCGTGATTTTATTGGTCAGCATAATCGGGAGAATTGTGTGCAGATTTCAGCAAACCGGGTCTGTAGGAAATATGAAAACACCTGTGCATGCTCGCCCAGTTCGTTTATGGGCTGGTGGTGTCTTCGGACCGTACTTCTTCGACAATGAAGTCAGCCTTCTATAATAAAAAAAAAAAAAATAAGATATTTCTCTGAAAACTATATGTTTTATTTACAATTAACATCGTGCTTTTTAGTTGGACCACCCGGTATAAAATCACTTAAAACGTGTAAGAATAAATAAAATTCTAAGCTTTTATTTTATTTCTTATTTAATAAAAAAATTGTTCGATTAATCGACATTAATTAAACGATTTATTCGTTATTCAAAAATCGCCATTTCAAAATTATTCGAACAAGAGTTTGGTTTTGTTTGATCGAAGCGAATTATTTTAAATCGGTTGACAACTCTAATGCATACCCAACCAAAGAAACCCTTTTCCAGAGATTTTTTGTTTTGGAAAGTTTAAAATATTTTTGATTTCACTGGTATGTGTATGTGTATTTTTTATAGAACTACTTTTTGCCGCCTTGTGGTCGAAATTCGAACATAATTATTTGTGCAAATATGAAGAAAACATAAATGTAAGTATAAATGAATAAACATGCTTCGAGCATTTGATTTGTTTTTTTTTCGTCTAAGTGAAACGATTTGGGGGAGGGATCGATTTTCCACTCAAGCCCGTGAATGTTTAATTTATTTTGTAGGTACAATAATATAAAAAGACTCAGAAAGTACCAATTGAAAAACAGAAATATTACCAAAATGTCTCCTCTTACAGTTTCTCAATCACTCTGGACTCAGCACGTTGAATTTTATGTTTCTAGGTTTAGTATATAAAACATTCAAAAAGTACCAGTTAATGAAAAAAAGTACCAAAAAGATCCTTCTTACAGTTTCTCATACACCCAGGACCTTGCATGTTTAATTATATATTTCAAGGTCCAATACTAGCGGATATTGAAAAAGTACCAGTTGGAGAACAAAAAAGTTCCAACAACTTCCCTCCTTTAGATTTTCAACCACTAGGACATTGCATGTTTAGTTTTATGTTTCTATGAAAATTACAAAAAGTGCCAGTTGTAGAACCAAAAAGTACCAAAAAGCGGCCTCTTACAGATTCTTATTCGTTCAGGAACATGCATGTTTAATTTCAGATTTCTAGGTCCAATAAAGTAAAAATTCCAAAAGTACCAGTTGAAGAAAAAAAAAACCTAAAACCTAAAACTAAAAAATTTCATCCTTTAGACTCTATTTAAATTACAAAAAGTACCGGTAGTAGAACGAAAAAGTGCCCCCTTACAGTTTCTTTTTCTCTGCTATGCATTTTTAATTTCAGGTTTCTAGGTCCAATATAACGAAAAATCAAAAAGTACCAGCTGAAGAGCAAAAAAGTACCAACATTTTTCATCTTTTAGGTTCTCAATCACTTAGAACCATGCAACTATAACTTCATGTTTCAAGTTCAATATTATAGAAAATTCACAATTTTTTTATCTCTTTGAGTTTTTCAGATACGAGGTTACCGAATTATCCCATTATTACCCTTTCTACCCTCTCATATTATATTGGGCACATCTGTTAGTAAATACCTTTAGAATATCAAAGCTTAAACAAAAACAACAACAATAAATAGTGAGTTTATCTTTTCTTACAGTCCCGACCACAATTGGTTTTGGTTTAAGAGATTTTAAGCAAGATTTAATAAAAAAACGATGTTTTTAGTATAACAAGAGTTTTCTTTATCGAATTTTGTTGTGTTTTTTTTTAATCAAAACTGGCGGTTTTTTTCAAAGTTTTAACTATATTTTAATTTCTATGATTTTAAGTATTGTATCTTTTCATTCAGCTTATCAGTCAAATTAGTGATGTCAAGCTACTTTATTAAAGTAATATCTCTAAGTGTGATGATTTTTTTTGTTTAAGCGATTTCTAGAAATATACATATTTAATTTTTTTTTATAATTTTAAGATTTTAGCAATTTTCGACTTTAGTATTAATAAAAAGTGTTTTTTATGATCTTGTTGTTAAAGTGGCTATTTTTTACCGCTAACGATTTTTATTTTTTTGTTGGTAATATTATTAAAGGCCGTTACACACTATCCCACAAAGTCTTAAGTATTTTTCAAAAATGCTTCCCTGATCTAATTATTCTTTGAAAATTTTTAAAAAACAATAACAACTTATCATGACAGGGTTGCATTTTCGTAAATTACTAAAAAATTTGTGGGATAGTGTATAACGGCATTAAGTTATATTGTTAACTATGAGCACTCTATAAATTAAATATAAAAATTATCGAATTCTACAGGTTTGGTTAACCCAATGATTCTATACCGCGTTAAAAGTTCACTTTAATTTGTCAACTGTTTTCAAGATTTTTTGAATTACTGACATTCGGCAATTGTCTCGTAAAATATGTTTTTTTTTTATCAGAATTCTTTTAAAATCGCAAAAGTTAGTAAGGTCTTCGAATACCGGACATTCTCTGGTTTATGCTTGTTCTTTATTTTCACAAAACAAATGGACGTTTTTCCAAATCTGAACCAATAAAAAAAGTATGTACTTATGTTGGAAATTCTCCTAAAAAAAGTGAACAATCATCAACTTACAAGTGGTGGTAACTTCATCTTCTTCGACTTGCGCAATATCAGGCAACAACAGTCAGAGTTAAGAAAGAAAAAAATCAGCTAAATGTTTCAACTAAAATGTCATTGTTACAACATGTAGACAGGACTAGAGTACACAGAGAACAACTATAAACCAAAACAAATACAAGCAACTTTAAAAATAGTTTAATGCCAAAAAACTATTAAAATAAAAACCAAAAAAAGCGAAAACTTATCGCAGATGCTGGGCAGTGCAAAAAAACTTTGGCAGGTAAAATAAAACGAAAAGAAACATCATCTTACAGAGACATGATGTCATCTCAAATCACGATCGATGATCATCGAAATGTAATTTTTAGTCACTGAAAGTCAAGTCCAATTTAATACAAAGTAGCCGGACGGACTTTAAACTTTTTCGTAGTGTGTACCAACAACAAACCAATCAAGTTCGGAAAAAAAACTCCAACCAGCCAACCGATCAACTGATCAAGCATCTAAACTACTAAATCTGATCAACATCATCATTTTTTTTGTCTACTTTTCTACTCTACTCATTTCGATCTCTGTCATCCTCATCATCAGCCGCTACAGCAGCTTTAAACACATGATCATCATCGACATGATCACCTTCATCATCAGCATCATCATCATCAACGTCATCATGATCGTCTTCATCAGTCAATTGTTAAGATAGTGCCACAACTTGTGACATTATGCAGGAATTTTGCTCGTGTTATACAAGTTAAGAATATGTCATGTGCAGCAAATTATAATAAAAATGTTGTTAGTTTTGAAAGTTTTTGTTGGCGATATTTTTTTTTTTGAAACATTTATTGTTTTTTATTTCGTAGATTTGAACAACAACAATCGCACCAAAAAAAAAAAAAAAAACGAAGAAAAAGTAGTTAATACAGCAACAAAATTTTTACTTGATGTTGTGTTATAGTTATGTCTATCTCTATGCCTGTATAAATTGATTTCAATTGAATTTATGTTGGAGGTTTTATGTTTTATATTATTTTTTTTTTTTTTGCAATTATTATGCAATTTTATTTTGTCATATGAATTAGAACAAATTCAAGATTTTCTAGATTTTTATCGTAGAAAATAGTAGATTGATGTGTTAGTTATCCATTTTGCTAACAATTGGTTTACTCTTGCAGAGTTTACATTGGTACTTTTTATGCCCACACCACAATAGTGGGGAGGGTATTAAGTATTTGTGCTGATGTTTTTAACAACTTAAAATATTATTCCGAAATCCTTTTTTTAGTTTAGCGATTCATAATCAGTTTTTTAATCGATCTAACGCTGTCCGTCCGACCGGCTGGCAGGCCGATCATGTAAAAATTTTGCGCAAAGTACACATAGCCCCCATTCAAGCTTCTTTCCAGAATAGAGTCTTTGTGACCATAAAACATCTCATTATATTGGTATTTAGATAAAATTTGGTGCAATCTTAGTTTATTGCAATCTATATCATTTTACAATTTTTTTTTTTTTTTTTTGGAATCGGTTCATATCGGCCCTATACAAATACTACTCCCGAAAAAGCTTTTAATTCCATTACTTCCTTATAGATGTTGGTATCGATATAAAATTTGGCAACCTTGTCGATAGGTACCCAGTTGAAACTACGCTTACTTTTTCAAAATGAATAGCTTTTTTCAGTCATTATTTAGCAGTTTTCTTCTATGAATACTACTACAACAACTTCTATAACTTCTTTTTTCTGGATGTGTGTAGGTAAAAAAATAATGACTTGTTTTTGAATGCGTTCATTTTGGGACATCCCATGTAAAATTCATTGGTTATTTCAGTAGAATTGTAAGTAGTCTTTTTACTTTTTTCTGAAGTAGGCGAAGTTTTTACGGGGTACTATGTCATGCCAAAATTTGTTTGTAGGTCCAGAATTGAATATTTTTCCTATAAAAATCACTTCAACGCCCAAAAATCTAAATAGTATTCGCCAAAACGAACTTTTACATTCATCTCAACCTCATAACATAATTTTGTTTTGGCGGGTTCTTGATTGCCCATTGGTCCCAAATAGGGTACACATTCGAAAATCTGTGGTGTAGTGTATAATATAGTCTGGCTTAACTTTCTTACTTGTCTTTTGTTTATGTAGAGTAACGAAAAGTATTCTGTAGTTTTTTAAAAATACAAGAACTTAAAATATTTTGTGTTTGCATTGACATCTAAAATTACGCTCTGTCGATGCATACATAACCTATTTTTAAGTTTTTGTATTTATAACAATTAGGGATACAAACGATACATCCATGTTCTGATGGACGATACATCGGCGTACTTAAGAACTTACTAGTAGTGACCTCAGCAACTACTTAGTTGAATTGTAAGTACTTACCAGAAGTTGAATTGTAAGTACTTACCAGAAGCCAAAAAATCTCTAGTTAATACGCCTAATAAGTAGTTATTGAGTAAGTTACCAGTAAGTAAATAGTCAGTACCGAAAACAACACAACTAATAAGTAGTTATTGTAACTACTTATTAGTTGTGTTGTTTTCGGTACTGGCTATTTACTTACTGGTAACTTACTCAATAACTACTTATTAGGCGTATTAACTAGAGATTTTTTGGCTTCTGGTAAGTACTTACAATTCAACTTTCTAGAAGTTAAATAATAACTAGATATTTTTTGACTTCTAGTACCAGTTGCAGAACGAAAAATTACCAATGCATGTTGGATTTCAGGTTTCTAGGCCTAATATGACGAAAATTCAAAATGTACCAGTTGAAGAACAAAAAGTACAAATATTTTTTCCAAATATAACGACTGGCCCTCACACTCCTGAATTTAAGCTTTTGAAACGATTTGGAATATTCCCAGGAAAAACTTTTTGATTTTTAGTAATAGGTGGTAGTTATTTCATACGTTACATGGTAAGTAGTTCTCATTGCAATTGTCATTATTCTGACAACTTCAATAAGTACTTACTAGTAATGACCTCAGCAACTACTTATTACTATATTATTTTCACTACTGAACATTTGCTTACTAATAATCAGCTCAATAACTACTTATAAGTTGTGTTGTTTTCAGTACTGGATATTTACTTACTGGTAACGTACTCAATAACTACTTATTAGGTCAATTAACTAGTGATTTTTTGGCTTCTGGTAAGTACTTACAATTCAACTTACTAGTAGTTAAATAATAATTAGATATTTATTGACTTCTAGTAAGTGTATGGTAAGTACTGAATTCTGTGGACACCTCGAACAAAAATAAGTTGTTATTCATCCGAAAAATAAGTAGTGTTTCCTTTTCTCCAACATTACTTGCTAACTTACCAGGTAAGTAAAGTTTTTGCTGGGTTATGGTGAATGGTATATAAGATTCGCTATATTATGGAA
Source organism: Pollenia griseotomentosa (assembly GCA_963931875.1). Classification (NCBI taxonomy): domain Eukaryota; kingdom Metazoa; phylum Arthropoda; class Insecta; order Diptera; family Polleniidae; genus Pollenia; species Pollenia griseotomentosa. The sequence goes on along the minus strand of OZ007562.1, from coordinate 165,156,210 downwards.
TTTTTTTTTGAATTATCTATAATTAAGATAACAAAGGCTTAATGCAATTTTTTTTTATTTCTAAATTTAGTAAAAAATTATTTTTGTTACAAATTTAAAAAAAAAAATCTGAAAAAGTACATAAAGCATAATTTTCTTAAAAACCTTAAACTTAAAATAAGATAAATCTTGTACTCTTGGTACTTTTTTACCTTTGGTACTTTCTTTCTTTTTGATAATTTTTAGTATGCAGATTGAATATTTAGACACCCCTTACTTTGGATAGTTGAATGTCGGCTGCTGCAGAATATAGAGTGCTCTAAGCTTATCTGTTGGCGAAAAATGTCGAAAAAAGACTAACATTTCTGTAAATTTTTTAATAGGGTAAACCCCTTTCTTTAAGTCTTACTCTTACGTGCAGGTTAACGAAGTCACGTGTAGAAACTCGTTTTTTATTCGCAAATAATTTAAAAATCAGGGGGCAAATTTCGGCACTCCGAAATTACAATACAATTTAGAGTCTAAACACAATGTTTGCGGTGCGGTGCGATTTCTCGTTGCGGGAGAGAAAAATAAACATAATACAACGGAAGACGGCGACGGAAATAGTTGCCATTTTTTGTTTAAATTTTTTTAATTTATTTGTGCATACATTTTTATCATGTTGTTTGTTTTCAATAATGTTGTGAACAAAGCCAATTATTCAAAAACTATGGCAACATCAGAAAGAGAACTAGTATCAAAAATTGAGAGACAAGGCGAGTTAAATTCGCCTTGTTGGGAGAGAAAGAAAGTCCGCAATGAAAATAAAATAGATTTTAATTTTATGCCGTTCCGCACTGCGGTTTTTTACTTCAAAATCGTATGAACAATCGCACCGCAGTAAATTATCGTTACATTGTGTTTGGACTCTTAAATTGATAATTTGATCGATATCGAGTGATTTAATTTGCCATCTGTATTTGTGAGTTGTTTTTTAATAATATATAAGAAATCTTAATAGTCCTAATTTTTTTAGTTTGTAAACTAATTTCTCCTCCCAAAATAACCCATATGGAAAATACCAATAACAAAAACTAAACAAATGACAAATTAGTCCTTATACATATGACGAACATAAAAATCACATTAAGAATATCACACCGGATGCTACTTAAAATACAATTCTATTTAAATGTTTGAATTGATAACTGCACACCTGTACATGCATTTCCATACAAACTCCCATATTTATTTTCTATTAATTAATTACTTTGGTTTCTATTCATTATTATTATTTATATTAATCTTAGATTTCTGCAAAAGCATACGATTTTACTTAAATGCATCAGAAGGAAATTATGATTTCGAATACAACGGAAACATTTGGAAAATTAAAAAGTACTAAATAAATACGACTAGTATTCAAATATTCAGGCAGGCAATACGTGTTTGTGCTACTGTGTTGCCAATTCAGAATGCATGTGTAAGTAGGAAAGCGCGTGGGTGTGTGTGTGTGTGACATTAAATGGCTTTTTGTCAAACTTATGAATACAAATACAAATTTAGATGCACAAGATTCATTTATTCATAAATTCATACAAACATATTCACAACAAAATTGTATCTTGTTTACTGTGTAATGAAAATGGTAAAATGTAGTACATTTGTTGTAGGGAATGGAAGATGCATGCACAAGCTTGTTTGATATTTAAATATTTATATTATAATTAATTTAAATGGAACCATTAATCATATTTTATGTCTTCCTTTGGCACAAAAATGTAATTTGCACCAACTATAAATACAACAGCAATAAAACATACACACATACATGCATATATTAATTTATATTGTATAAGTAGAAATGAGTTGTAGGGAAAGATACAAATATCCATTACATGTTGTTGTACTACATATTCATGCAACATTTCTGCTACATACAATATGATTTCCGTAGTAAACAATATTGTGGCAATATGAACAACAATAATCTACAAGTGCTGCTGTGGTTGTTGTTGTTTTTAGTTTTATTGCTGCTTCTGTTGTTGCTGTTGTCTGTATGTATACATATGTACATGTGAGTATGCAGGTTATTGGTACTCCCAACATCTTAAAGTCTTTGCCAGGCTAAATGTGGTTGAATTGTGACTGAAAATGATTGTGGGAATTTGTCTATTAAAGGCCTTAAAATGTTTGCTGATAAATTTACATTAAATGTCAACTTAATATTTTGATAAAATACTTTGTAACACTTTACAGTGGTGCGGAAAACTGAATTATTGCTAATAATTAAAAGGCGGATTTCTGCTGGATTTTTTTTTTTTAAGGAAAATTCTTCTCAGAAATAAAGAGTGATTAATTTTAAGCCTACTAGAGCGTACGGAAGGGTAAGCTCTCAAGCAAGCTGTCATACTTCACCCAATTTTTTTCCATTTATTATCAGGTTAATCCGACAAATCATCATGAACTGATTCGTGCTTAAACAGCGCTACCAGAGTATCCAAATTTCTTTAAAAATCTGTAATCGCAGAATTGTGTTTAGCGATAAGACTCATTTTTGTCTAAAGGGTTTGTTAATAAACAAAATTGCCGCATATGTAGGGAAACCAATCCACAATATATTCTATAGACTCTATTCCATTTGAAAAAATCCACAGTTTGTTGTGGCTTTCTGGAAGCATAATCGTACCGTACTTTTAAAAAATTAATTCGAAGGTAGCGTTAAGTTAATGAAGATCGTTGCTGCACTATGACGAATGATATTTTTTTTTGTTTGAAAAATGGATGACAAGGATGGGTTAGGGGTTGTAACAGGATGGCGCTACGTGACATTCGGCGACCACAAGAATCACCTTTTTGAAATCAAATTCTGGCGATGAGTCGATTTCGAGAAATGGACTTGTCAATTGGTCTCCAAGGTCGTGTGATTGGCTACCTCTCGATTATTTCCTTCCTATGTCACATAAATCTATAGATTAAATATATTGGTTAATACTGATGAATCAGCAAAAAATTTACGGCTTGAAGGCCGACAGTGTTTGTGTTATTCGAGAAATACGGCCACCAATTCTCGAAAAAGTGGTTCAACCTTTGACGCCCAGAATGAAATTTAAATTTTTGTGTTATTTTTTACAATTTCAAGTTCTTTCGGGCTTAAAAAAAGCACCATTTACAAACTCATTAAAGTCGTCAAAATTATCATCGGACAATATTCAACCACAAAAAATTTTTGGTTGACTGTTGACTATAGTTAACACCCTATACGTTGTTTAATTAATCGAGTTTTATTTTTGTTAGATTAAACGATTAATCGATCTTTGGCATTTTTAACTTGTTCGATTAAACGAATAAAATTTTAAAATGAATCGATTAATCGAATAATTCTCAATCCAGAAATTTTATAAATTACGAGATTTTTTTTCGATAATTTAAAAAAAAAAATAGTACTAACATTCTTTTTTAAATTAAACTTGTCAATGTAGCCCCAAATTGTTGCTTCAATTTCGGGCACTTAGATTTTAAAAAAGTCAATATAACTTTTATTTATTTATTTATTGGACCACTTAAAGCCCCTTTGATTTGTTGGTGGAGGATCTTCTTTAATTACTATGTTATAGTCACTGTGTTAGTGAAGTTGTTGAAGAAAATTCACGTTAATACATTTTTGAATACCTGTTACATTGAGCTTTATTAGATTTATCCCTCGTACTATATTTTAAACCAAACTGATTCTAAAGAGAGAAACGCATGACCTATTTTTTTTAAAAATACGGTCGCGTTCTAGAAATCGATATAAATGGATTTTAAACCGAGCAAATTTTAAAAATACGGTTATTTTGTAAAAAATTGAATTTAAATTTTCGTTCGATTTTAATTTCACTTCATTTCGATTTGTAGAACATACCCGATAAATAAATATAAATCTTTGAGTAAACATTTCTTGTCGTTTTTTCTTTTGTGAAATGAATTATTAAATTGTGTTGAAAAAATGTAACAAAAATATAAGCTTAATTACTTACTAAACATGACTGTTTTTTTTTTAATTAAATCGGACACATACATTTAGTTTGTTTATTCGACTTAAAACTTTAAAAAAATTATACTACGGTTTACAGAAAAACTATATATTATTATCATTCGATTAATCGGCTTAAATTCTTTGATTACTCCTTTAATCGAAATTTGCAATTTTAAATTATTCGAACAATTAATCGTCTAAAATTGTTCGAATAATCGAACAAACATAAGTCGACTGAAAACCCTACTGTTGACGGCCACACTGTCGAGTAAGCGAAAATTTTAGCAACACTGTGATTCATGTTCGATAGTGTGTGCTCGGTTTTAGACTGTTTATGGATTCGTTATGTCAGACACACATACCCCCATCGCAATAGTGGAGAGGATTTTATGCGTTTAGGCTTATGTGTATAACACATACATAAGTATTTTGGTCTTGTGCTCACCTTTTAGTATAACGATCGACACCCAGAATCCCTTCTTGAGTCGATTAAATGGTGTCCATCCGTCCAGCTGACTGGTTGTCTCTCCATGTAAATAAAATTTGTGGGAAAAGTATGCGTCGCAATTTTGAAGAAAACTTTATAAAATTTTGTTTCAATTCCCATAAGGCAGAAAGAAGCCTATTGCAGCTGGTAAGAATCAGTCTATAATTTCAAATGGCCACCATATAAACTTTCTTCTGTCTTTTTCTTTCTGCCTATAAACTATCTTTTTAGTTGGTATTTAGATTTAAGTTGGTCCAAAAATATCTTATCGCAACATTAAAAGTCGTACTAATTTTTCTACTCTTCATTGCAGGTAAAAAAATCAAAACCGGTGGACCGTCTGTCCGTACGTCTGTTGAAATGGGTTTTCCGAAGACCCTATATATGATGGGGACTTGGCTGGAATATATTTTTATCAGATATGCTCAATTAAATTTTGCTACTGAAATTCAGCCAGATCGCTGTATTAATGGCTGAGATAGGAGCAAACAACTTCGACTATCTCTTATTTTACTCATAAATCCCTTGTTGATGTTTTTTTATTACTTATTTCTGTATATTTGAAGAACGGCAATACAATATATATATTTTTCGAAAAGTTCATTAACTATATTAAATCAATTGGTTGATGTTTTTAAGAAATTTTAAGATTATTTGCCCACCATTTAGATCACAGTAGCCCTTGCACAAACAATCAATTATAAGATTATTTTTCAAATCACCCACAAACCCCACTATAAAAGCCAGGAGTACACTCTAAGAATGCAGTCACTCTACGCAAATAAATAACATCATCAGCTAGACATTGCTTGAATCCTGATGGAGCCTCTTTTGTTAAAATGGCAAAATGCAAACTGCATTGGGATTGTTAAGCAAAAAATGGAAGGAATTAAATGCAAAACTGAACGAATTTAAATGATAACAGTAGCAGAAATACAGAACACAATGTGTTTGTTTAAGTTTCCAATAACATTTTTAATCCAGGTCTGCTCACATAAATATAAAATAGTTTATAGTTGTTGTAACAATAGCAGCAACAGCAACAGTTGTTGGTGGCATAGAAATAAAAAATGCGTTGCGCATGCGTAATAAGCACCTCTCAAGATGGCATCACAATAAAATGTCATGATATGCCCCCTTGGGTGTAACATTTTATAAACCATGACTTCACCACCACCAGCCAGCAAAAGGCACAACTGCCGCTGCCGTCAATGTCGATGCCGCCTCGGCAAAAGTAAAAAAAAAAAAAAAACAAACAATGGTTTCCAACCATTTATCAGACTGACTCACACACAGAGCGACAAGAATTTATAGATTCAAAACATTTTTACCGCCTTGTTTAGTCAATATTACACTCATGAAACCTTAAATCAGATTTCGTTGTTGGCCAGTTGTTATTTTCTGCTGCCGCTTCCACTGCTGCCAATTGTTTAATTTTTTTTCAGTTTCTTTTTTTAAATTTTATTTTCAGCAATTTTTAGTCTATAAAACGGCTCACGTTACAATTAAAATCAATAAATCGACACTAATACTAGACTATTGGTACTCATTCACTTGTTCTTGATTTCTTATTTTGCTGTTTCTTTTTTTCGGATTGTTGTTTATGAAAGACTTCCACGAACATATCAAATCAAAAATACTTTAAAACACTGGAAAATATGAACGAATGGGAAAGATGTTGAATTAGGTTGAATTAAAAAATACGCTTCTCTGTAAAAAAGGAATTATTTTCGAATTTCATATGGAGCAATTTTCACTAAATCTTAAGAATCTGAAATGGACTTTTCTCCTTCCGTATTTACCGCTTTTTTCAGGTGTAGATTTTCGATTTTAACTTACTTAGAAACAGTGGTGGATTTAGGCCTGCACCCAGGGCTGCCAGTTAAATTTGTGAGGAAATCGTCAATTTCCTGAGAAAAAATAAAAACAATCGTCTTTCACGTTTCGAAAAATCGTCAAAAAAAAATCGGACAACTTAAAATTAAGTTTTTCTTCACAATTTTTGTTCGATTTTTACAAAAAAAAAAAAAAAAAAAAAAAAACTTAAAAAAAAAACATAATTACTACTGGGAGTCTCATAAAAAGCGTCTTTGATAGTCGATGACCGCATTTTTTTACCGTAGAAGATTCCTTACACCGGAAAAATTGTAACACGAGTGAGATTCTTTCATAGCACAGCGAAAGACGCTTCTTCAATCGTTGTGGGAATCGATAAAGACGTGGGTAAAGATTATCTAATGAGTCTTTCATGTCAAGAATCGCATGAGACTTATGTAAATTTTATCTTACAATTCCTGAAATGTTTGCCCTATAATTGTTGAAAATATGATTCATACAAAGAGTCATAAAAGGTTCATTCGATAATGGTTTTACGAAAGAAAAGCATTGTTGTTCTTGTTCTCTGAAAATACCCACTTTAAAGATTTTCTTAAGACTTTCATATTACAGACGTACCTAAACAAAAGCGGCACGCGTTTTCTAGTTTTCAATATGTGTCATGCCAATAAAATTTGTATGAAACATACCTAAATTTAGCGGCGGCAACGCTTTGCAATTGGAACACCCGATTTCGACAGATCGGTTAATAGTGAAGTTGGCCGCTATTGTTAATTAATAATGGCAATTTAGTTATTTTTTGGTCAATCCATCGTTTTTATCTCTATTTTTATTTCTAATATGTGGGCTTAGAAAACGTTCCGCCTTCCGCTCTTGTTAAGGTTTGGCTATTAATCGTTCCAAGATTAAAAAACGAACGTGTCAGAGATGTAATGTCTTATTCAGACTTTGGAGACTAAAAAAATCGTCACTTTTTAGAAAAAAATCAGCAAATCGGCACTTTGCTAATTTCGGAACAAAAAATCGTCAAAATGACGATAAATCGTCAAATCTGGCAGCCCTGCCTGCACCCTTCCTAGATACACTTTGATATCGAGTCATTTTCGCAAAAAAAACTAAGGTGACAAAACCAATATATTACCTTCATACAAAATTTTGTATAAAGGTTGTCGCTTCCCTAGAGAAAAGCGGACTCACACCAAAGTAGTCCCGTGATAGCTCTTTGGTGGTAGAGAATGGTTCTAGCTCTAACACTTTATATGAATGGGACCCATAACTTTTACATGGGGTTGTCATTGGAGGGGTCAATTTACACCATTTGACATGTCGCACATATATTCTTAATGAACGTGTTTAGTGTAAGATACTACAATGTAGTACTATTTCGAAACAATGTAGTATTTTTTCAATAAAACAATTCGTAGAACTAAATTTAAGAACCACATTTTAGAAAATCCCAAAAAAATGTGTCACACCATCGGTAAAGACTGTACTGTGATTCATTACTTTTTCTACCTTTTTGTTCTTCATAAACCAGTTAAGGGATTGGTTCTCCATTCACTGATCATGAGTTCCTTTTTTTTGTACTTGTTCTCTTTCACAAATCCCAGGACCAGACAGACTGTTATGACAATTGACACAAATTTCTCGCAGGGTTACGATACATTTTTTTTTTGCTATAAAATCGAAACGGTACCTTATGAGACCATGACATTTTAGGAGATGATGCAAGTGTTGCCAATAAAGTCATTTGTAAAAAAAAACGAAAAGTGAAAATGCTTTCGCTTTAGACATTTTTGCGGTAAGGGCTCGATATGCAGCCCTTACTAAACGTCACTTTTAAATAATAATTCATACTTTTTTCAAATCTTTTTACATAGTTTATTTCTTGTCCTAGTTGCGCTTCAAAAAACAATAGACAACATCGAAAAATAAATATTGATTTAAATTAAATTAAAAAAAAAAACGAAAAATCAATCCATCTGTACTCAAATCAATCCGAAGCGGTATTAATAGTACGGTGAGTACGGATTTTCTTGAATCAAGTAAAAAAACATTGATTCAAGTACGGATTTTCAATCGCGAAATACTAAACTATCCATGTTTAATCCCGAATTCGTACTTGAAATAATCCTAAAATGGGATTAATTTAAGTAAAATTAAGATTAAATTAATCTTAAAATGCGCTTAATTCAAGTATTAAAAAGTTGATTCAATCTCGAATTCGTAATGGAAATAAACCAAAAGTGCAATTAGAAGGAGAATTTTATTATGATTGATTTACTTACCCACTTAACACCTTACAGAATTTTAATTATAGAACACCAGCATCGTTACCGATATGGTTTTTACTTTACGAACTTAAAGTACATAAATAACTGAAAATAGAAACTAAATGAGAAGCAAGAGTTCTTAATTTACGTTTTAAACAAGAAAATAATGTGTTTTCGTCTTGTTCTGTTGTTTTTGCGGTTCTACACATTGCGTAATGCTGCTGTAGTGTCTGCAACAAAATTTGATAAGTTAAAGGAGATAAAAACGCTCACTTTGTAATTTTACTCTCAGAGTGGCACAACCAACGAAAATTTTAATCATTGTTTACTGGGCTTAAGAATTTTGTACTTATTTTAAGAAATTCCGGGATTGATTTTCAACAGAAATCCCAATTAGGATTGAAGATTCTTATGATATCGCTTAAAAGTCTCGCAACCTGTGCAAACTGTGCATTTTTACGCCCACGCAAATGAACTGTCAAGAATTTTATGAGAATTCATTTAAACAAACTTCGTAAATTTGCCCAACAATTTTGACTCGTAAACTTGCGCTGTTCAATTGTGGAGTTATACAAACCGATTTTTTAGGGCTTTAACGTCGTTTTCAATGAAAAATCCAAGTGTTTATAAATCACAAACAATAAATTCTAGCAATAATTTGACCAAATTAGTCTTTTGTCTTTCTTTGTGCATTTTTAAAAACCAATTTTACATATTAATCACAAATTTCAACTTTAAATTTAATATTTTTGAATTTTCTTTTTTAATTTATTGTTGTATAGACGTTTCTTACAATCTGACATTAATTGTTTAAACTTAAAATGGTTCTTCATGAAACGAATCTCGTTTGCCCATTTGCACAGATGGAAATTTTAAGCGATATCATGAAAACGCTTATTGTTTAAAGTACGTGTTAGTGTTATTCGTACTTGCATTTTTGAGTACGACTTGTACTTAAAGGAAGTATTAAAATCTTAATTTTTATTCATAAAATTTTCACAGGTAAACAAATTAATGGTATCAATTAAATTTTCGACAGTAAAGTTGTTGATATAATTAAAAGTTTAATTTACTTGATGAAACAATTAAAAGAATTCGCAAATGTGTGATAAGCTGTAAACTTTGCTGCACATTGTTCCAGTTGACCTTCATGTAATAGCTATCGCTACCAGCGTAGTCTTTATACTGTGGTAATGAACAGGCAGACGAGTTAGCCATGATGACTTTAAATACCGCCAACGCGGTTCTAGTCACAATTCCGCTGAATTATCTTCAGGCACTCTTTTTTAAAAGGTTGGAAACAGATGGCGTAATTAAGACACATGCACGAAGAGAAAAACATTTTTTCGATATGGTCACCTCCAACAAAACAATTTTGAATAATAAGTTTTTAAACATATTATCCGCCTCATTCCTGTTGATCGATGTGGAATATAAAAACGAAATAATTAACTAAGAGAAAAAAAAACATTAAAAAACCGTTAGAGTGCTGGTAACTTTAATCATCGGTCGGCGAAAAATGGGTAAACCATGTAGTCCTCGATCAAGAGCCACAAGTAGGCCTCCTGTTAACCATAGGTAATATATTTTCCTCTTTTCTAAGAGCAACGTTATCATTATTATTATTATAAAACATACAATTGTTTTAATTAGCTTCTAGCTGACCTGGCAAACGCTGCCCTGTCCAACTTAGAAAAAATGTTTGCGTTCGATTTTTAAAATCCGTTAAGAAGAGGAAAAAAATTATTTTTATGTTTGATTTACATTTGATTCGAAAATACATACATATGTATGTATGTATGTATATATCTGTGGCTTGGAGCTAAAAGGGCCAATGTCAAAATATTCACTTTTGAGAAAATTGGAATTGAAGGCTATTATAGATGCTTTTATAGATGCTTTCATAGTGACATTGGCCAGCATTTGATTTATGAAGCTGTTCTGGGTTAAGTATGACTTTAGTTGTTTTACCATAAAAGAGAGCAAAAAAACAAATCTAATGCAATGATTAACTCAAAAGAGCAAAAAAGTCACATTGGCCCTTTTAGCTCCAAGCCACAGATAAATTCTGTGAATCTTATAGTATTCTATTTACATTTTGTTGATAATATCAAGTAAAACAAGTAAAACTTATTCGATTGCTTTGCAAGGATATCATAATTTTGTTTATTGCATTACGACATTTTTTGTTTGGTTGTCTGGCGCATAAACAAATAGTGCTAATGGACTTCCGACGCGGAAACAGGCGACATATACTTGACCATGCGAGAAGCATGGATTCTCAAACTTAATGCCGCAAACACGCAATGACTGCCCTTGAGGTTTGTTGATTGTCATTGCATATGCGAGCCTTACTGGAAACTGCAAGCGTTTAAAATCGAATGCCATGTCGGTTGGAATCATTGGGATCCGAGGTATCAAAACATTTTCTCCTTTGTACTTTGTATTCATAAATTTTTTACCGTAAGCGGGGTGCCATTACAAAGACGTGGTTGGTTTATATTTCGTAATATTATGATTACCGATCCAACTTTTAGTTGGAGATTATGAGGCGGTAATCCGGGTTATTCCAGGGAGTTTAAAAATTCGATTGGATAGTTGACGACATCGTTCTGAGAAGTAGCATAATGTACCGATTTGTACGTCTTCAATTCGCCAGCGATTTCAGTTTGAATCTTAAAACTCAGTTCGTCGACATCAACGTTTTTCGCAGCTAATAAAGCACGTTCGCTCAACCAATCTTGATTTCAGTAATTTTGTGTAATGTTTAGAAACACCTTTCGGATATTTTCGGACTTTGATTCGGTGAACTGGCAGAAATTGAAATACCCACCGGGATTTTGCCGTTTCCTATGTCCAGCAATTGTTCAGAGTCAATTTGAGCTTCCTAACGTGTTTCCACAAAGCAGACGACCACAAACATGCATTAAATTCATCGGCGGGCGTTGATCGTGTTATCACTGGTAGTGTTTGCCGATAATCACCTGCCAACAAATCATCGTACCTCTAAATCGGCTTTGATTGTTTCGTAAGTCTTGCAACGTTTTTTCTAATGCTTTGCTGCAAAACTTTGGCCAGCAAAGCAAACTGTTTGGATTATCATTGGTTTGCATATTTAATGTTAACTTAAGTGCTAAATCAGCAGTTCGACCGCCTCCAGCTTTATCTTTCACAGCTTTCATGAGGGTGTCGTATGCATATTTTTGTTGTCGATTCAACAGTGCAACATTTGTTCGAACTGATTCCCTTAAAGCATCGCAAAATCGATGCAACTGTTTTCCGGTTTTAGATAAATAGAAAAAGTGGACGTAAGCGTAGGCGTGGCAAATTTTTCTTTTGATGAAAACTTCAAATGGATTAATACGAATATTTTAAAGGAAAATAAGTCAAATCGATTGAGCCGTTTTCTGATTTTAGGTAAATCGAAAAAATTGGCGGGGCAAAATTTTCTTTCCGTAAAAACCTAAATTGGACCATTGCGATCATTTTAAAGAAAAAATCGGTCCAGCCGTTCTCAACTGACGCAATGACCAACGAACAACATTGATTTTTATTTATATAGATAAAGTCCTACTGTTAAATCAAAAAATTTCAATATCATAACCATTTTCTTGAAATTACTGAAAACTTAAATTGGATTTCGAAGATTTGAAAAAGAACTTAGCCAAATCGTTGCAACTGTTTTCCGATTTTAGATAAATAGAAAAAGTAGGCGTGGCAAATTTTTCTTTCAATGAAAACTTAAAATGGATTAAAACGAATATTTCAAAGAAAAATTAGTCAAATCGATTTATCCGTAAAAACTTTAGTTGAACCATGGCAATCATTAGAAAGAAAAAATCGTCCAAATCGGTCCAGCCGTTCTCAACTGATGCAATGACCAACGAACACATTGAGGAGGAGGCTCTTGATGATAGACTATTTAACCATTCTATTGCCTTTTGGAATCAGTCAAAGGCACAAATATAGTTTTGATTTACATGAGCAGCTGCACAATGACCAAATCTCATGGTGGATCTCAACCACTTGTTGATTTATATATGCATTTAGCAAGTTCCCCTTTTTAAGCTAGAACTATTTAAACCGACAAAAATTTTACTCTCGCCCCTTGTTTAGGAGCTGGAGCTATCTAACCTCAACTGCTATATCAATTCAAAGCAGATTCTGTTGAATAGCAACAGAACCGAGGAGTGATTTAAACATCACAGCAGGTGCCTCCTCGACATGGGCTCCCCTGCGAATAATGACCCTCCTTTTGACCGCAACCACCACAAAGTTTCGTTCAAAGAAGGACAAGACTAGCCTCCAGATTCTACATATACGTGAAGAATTTCAGGGAAAGCATACATACTAAAGGAGAGCTCACTAATAGTCAGACCGGTGTGCATGTTTACCGCGGGCTCCTAAATCACGTAGAACCAGATGACGATGAGAAGATCTGATGAGCACCCCAGACTCAAGAAATCCGTAGATATCAAGAGCCCTGAAATATCGGATGTTTGCCGCATCCTAGGTATGCATACAACTGATCAACCTAGCATAGACTTTCAATGTCCGAGAAAATAATATCGATAAAACAGTAAACGTTCATGCTTCTCTTGCCCGCTATCATATATCTGTTCCGAAGAGCTCCATTAAAGTACGACTTTAAAGAAGGAGTACCCCTTCTTTTGGTTGCTCAAAGCCTGCTCGCTCCATTCTATTCAGATATCTTTTTAACGCACGTAGTCATTGCGGAGTAGGCCTTGCGATCTCTCTTCTTTAGCAGGTACATAAGAATGGTACGGGATTAAAAAAATAATTCTTTTGCTTGTGCAAAAAATAAACTGAACAAAAAATGGTACTCTTTCTCTACTCCCTTCTCATAGAAGCGAATGTGGAATGTGTATCTTAACTTTAATACGAAGGAGCCGAGTCCTGCTATGAGGCCTTCTTTAATAGTTAGAAAAGAATAGTAATTGAATTAAAAATATTTTAAGCAGGCCTTTAAAAAGGCATGAAGTAAGAAAGTCTTCTGAATTTTCCGGCTGGGCTGTTGCCATTTATAGTCAAATTGAATCATTGAGCATTCCAGGAATGACCAAGTCCTAAATTGCTGCAGAGGATGCAACACAGATGGACTGCCGGATTATAGAAGTACTGTTAAGGACGATAAAACGACCATCTATAAAGCCTCGAAGAACATTCAGTTAAGTGAGCTATCCAGTCGGGATACCCACATTTTTAGTGATAGTAGAGTGACCATAAGGCCCTTTAGAATGTGTTTATCAAATCGAGAAGTGTACAAGAATGTCAAATCTCTATGGACGAAATAGCGAGATGTTCAATGGTAACCCTTAAATGGGTTCTGGCTAAAAGGGTATACATGTAGTAGATAACTGATTTGTTGGAACATGGAGGTACTACCTTGAATCACAACGATTAAAGATGTGTTGTAGGTGAAGGTAAGTTATCGCACAAAAGTCTGGCGTTTCACAGATGGGAAAAAGTAATCAGCGGGCGTTAAAGCTGTCTAGACTTTTCTTTAGAAACATAATTGCAATAAATAACTGGCTATTACCCTATTGGAAAATACTCCTACATGCTAGTGCTTCCTTACAATGACCATTGTAGAAGTGGCAATGACGAACAAGAAGAGAAATAGTCAACAGAAGATATTATCTGTCCCTGTCCTGCATTCGAGGACTTAAGACTCAAGCTGTTCGGTCAAAGAGACCCAAGAGACAAAACTAGTCTCGGTGATACGGACTTAATTGGGATTCCATCCTTCATTGAGTCGACCTTCTGTGAGACAGTGGCACATGCTTATATAATGGGAACAAATTATTAATTCCTTAGTGAGCTATGTTAATTTTCGGCTGCAAATGGATCTAACCATTGAAAACGAACCTGATGACGGCTCAGGTAAAATTAGACGACCAAAACTTCAAAGGTAAGAAGAAGTGGAGAAAGACATCTCTAAACTTGATGGCATATATTGGATATATTTACATTCTGCTAAAGGGACTAACGTCCTATATTAGTCACATAAGTAAGTAAGTAATGAACCTAAGCTTACTTTTTGAAAGATAATTTTGCTAGATTTACTAGAGTTGCAACAATTTTCCCAGAACTGCCAGTTGAAATTCGGAAATCATATTTTGGTTCTGGATTGTTTACAAGGTTGATTTATATATTAGGAGTACAAATAATAAGCGTTTAAAAAACTGCAGTCAGAGTATAAAAACTGCCATTTCTTCACCTTCTTCATTTGTCATTGGCCAAAAAAAAAAAAAAAAAAGTATTGCTTCTACTTCTGATTCATTAAATGTGAACAGTAACTGTCAAACCCACTCAAAATGTGAAAAGTTGTACACAAATTTTCGTTTTTTGTTCGACAGTTTTTTAAACCCTGCAAATAATTCTCTGCCATTTGGGAGTAGTTAGAGATCTGGCAACACAATAATCAAATATTTTAAAGTTTAATCTAAGAAAGCTTTATTTCCGAAACTGTTGGCTTGTGTACATCTGAAAATAGCGAAAATCTACATCTGATATTTTGATGTTCTTTAATTACTGGTGTAGGGTGCTTCTAATGTATTACCCAACAACAATCCAATTCGAACTTTTGGTTTTATTTAAACTACTCATGTTGCTTTAAACTCCTGGTGGCATGAATTCTTTTAATTTTTATGTTTTCTTTTTGGCGAAAAGTGAATACGCCGACCAGAGAAGAGTGACTTCAAGTAAACAAACACCAATCCAAGCCAGCTGTAATAGAACAAGTGATGCATTAAACACATTCACCACAGCAGGCTACACGAACACAATACTACAAATGCTGCTGGCTGAAATTTTAGTCGTGTAGTCAGCTACTGAATTATGTTGAAGACGGCAGCTACAATTGAAAAAATACAAACAGCTGTTTTTGTTTACTATGTCTTTATATTTCAGTGGTGCCACTATCATTTTTTTTTTCTTTTATAAAATGGAAAAACATGCATAATTGCAGACTCTTATTCAAACTTAATTTAAGATTATCAACAAATGAATTTATTAAAAAAAATCAAAATATTTTAATTTTGTTGTTTTTGTAACTAATAAACAATATAATTTTAACGGCAGATTAAACAAAAAATACAAATAAAATGCTTTTAAAATAAGAAAATTTGTTCTTTCAACACACGTGGTATAGTTCGTAAAAGTTTCAGAACACTTTGGGTGCGTACGTAAATGCATAAAAACTATGTATCACTGCTGCAGTGATGCAAAATGTTGTTGGTGATGCGTGATTACCAGTTGCAGTTGTGTTGCTGATACTTTGCACAACAGCTGTACAAAGTTTGAATTTTTGAAATTTCAAAAGTTTAATAAGCAAACATTAAATAATAATAAAAATGCATTTTACAATAAAGATGACAAATTTAATTGAAAATATTGAACCAAAAAGTAACAGTTTTCTTTTAAATGACGATTAAACAATTTCTTTTTTGTCAAAAGTTATTGCTTTAGAAAATTAACTGAAGCAACAATTGCCAAAGTTTGCTGCAGAGCTGCGGCATTACTGCATAAAAACTTTTGACATATGAGAGTGTTGCCAAGTTTTTTACAAGTGATGCTTTTACGAACATTAAACTTTACTTCTGCGCAAGTGATCCCCAACAACTGCATTTACGAACGTACCCTTTATCAATAACTTTTTAGGTAAAACTGGATCTAAGAAGTTGTGGTATTATTAGAAACTACTGGCTTTCACTTGATCTTTAAAAAATTACGATTTATTGGCCCGTTAAGGGCCAATTTCCAAAAAAAATATTTCTTGAAAGATTTTTCTACAAAACTTAAAATTTTGTCAACATACATATTTATTAAAACATAATATCTTTAGGGAAGAACACTTAATCTTTTATATACCATATTATTAGTAACTTCATCATATAAAGTTTTAAATTTATTTAGCTTTAAAAAATTTTATTTTGGAAAATTAGTCAATTTATTTAAAAGTTTGATTAAAAATATATATCTGGTAATAATTTATGTACTTCTTACATATTCATCCCAATTATGAATAAAAATTCCCCGGGAGTTTTCTACCTTCTCTTATTTTTCCTATGTTAATTCAATTGTAAAAGTAGGAAAAGGGAAAAAACTCCCGGGGAATTTTTATTCATGATTGGGCTAATTGAATTATTGTAATATGTACATAAATAATAAGTGTTCTGCAACGCCGAAAAACCGCAATTCAGAAAAACTCTATTAAGCAAATATCTTAGGGTTAAATAGGTATTGTTATATCGACATGATTTAAAGATAAAGACAATTTTGTAAAAAAAAAAGTCAGCCACGGAGTATAAATATATAAAATTGGCTCTTAATTGGTTAATCGGTGTGCCATAAACGCCATGTGGAACACACTTTAAAGAATTTTCCAATGATTCCCATATTTTATAGATTCATTTTATACCTAAAGAGATATGGATAAAGTATTTTGAAACTTTTACGACCTATAACTCCTGAACTAGAAGCGTTGGCGCGAAACACATCTTCCTATAGAACTTCTTTCAAGGATATAAAAAAAATTATATACATAAATAACAATTTGGTGTTGAGCCGAGTTAATGTTCTTGTTCCATGCCGATTCTTTTCTGTTAAACAAAAAAAAAAAAAAATAAATTTAAGCACTTATTTTTTAAATATTTTCTTATATTAGCAACACTTTTTCTGTTTTGTAGTGGACAAAAATAGAAATTAGTTTAATTTGACTACAACGACAAAAAAAGCACAGACAACAACCTGCGGCCATGTATCCGTGTCGTCGTGAAAATAATCATTTCCATATGCACACATGTATTCTAGTTTTGACACATTGAAGTCGGTAGCTTGCTGTCTCGAATGTGTTTAAAGCATGACGATGACTATGATGAGGTTGATGTGATGGTAGTGGTTCATCTTTCGTCTTGTATTTAAAAGAGTAAGTGTGTTTGTGAGTGGCGCATTTTTTTTTTTTTGTCGAAATACGTGCGTGCCGATTATATCTCAAAAAAAAAAAAACAAAAAAAAAAAAAGAAGACGAAACCAATACAGTGTTTATAGTAATATTTTTTTAAACATTTTTTCCGTTTGGATGGTTGGTTGGGTTCCTCTTTCATTTTTATTCAATGATCTTTTGGCATTCAGCGAGTAGAAAAGTGAGTTGGTTTAATTTTTTGTGTTATTTTCGCTTTTAATTTAAAGTTTATTTTTTTTTTTGCAAATCGTGCCAGGATTGTTAAAAATTTTTTGCTAAAATTACATCTGTATGTTTTGAACTTGTTTCGTTGAATTCCCGGGCGGGGCGCCGCCAATGTTGTTTCAGCGGCGTTGTTGTTACGACATGCTGTTTGTTCTTCATTGGTTTGCGATAAATTTAAAAATTTTTATTACAATTTAATTCACAATAATTGTTGCCTGCCAATTTAATATTGTTATTTTTACTGTTCATGTTGTAGTAGTTGTTGTTTACATTTTTGTTTGCTGTTAAATAATTTTTTTGTTTTCTACGATTTTAAAGTTCCCTTCGCACGGAATTCTTCTAGATTTAGTTGGTTGGCTGCTGCTGATTTTGATGTTTTAGAGCAGACAATGCTGTGGCATGTTGTTTAAGGTATTTATTTGGATAGAAAATTAAGAAATATTATGGCAATAGTAATAATTTAATGAAACAGTATCACATATTTATTAACCAAACTGATGTTGTTGTCTAGCTGATTCTTTTTCTATACAGTAGGAGGTTTTTCCTGGCATTTTGGTTTAAGTGCTGCCGCTTTTTTCGCTTCAGTTTAAACAGAAGTCTCAGGTAACAGGTTGTTAAGTTACAATTGAGCTGGAACTGGCTAAACTTAAGTGATTTAAAAGGAAATAGTTTTTGTAGTGGAATTGAGACTGTGAAGGATTTTTTTTAAAGAAATTTAAGAAATATTTTTTTTTTTTTTGTGCAAACTTTAACATGAATGAAACAATTAAATATAAACTTGTTATTTTAACGTTGCTTAGTTGGGAATTCTCAAAATAGATCGACATTCTTCTACAGAACCTTAATGAATAGCCAAATTTGTTAAAATATTACATTTCGAGCTTGGGGCAACAGGACACTCATTTCCATTTCTATGCAAATTCAAAACTCTGCCACTAATTTATTTTTAGTTTTAATTTAAGTGATTTTTTTTCGATCCACAATGTACCTATTTTAAAATAAATATTTTCAAACAGTTTTAAAATTATATTTTTTTTAACAACACAGGCCGACAATACCCAGAGTATACTTTTCTAAGGTTTTGAGTTCCGGTAAGTCTATTCTCAGGAAAAATATTAAAAAAAAAATATGTTAATTTTGGAGGGTTTTAGAACACTTTTGGGAGGCAGAAGCTGCTTTTGCAGGGGAGCTCCTACAGAGAAAAAAATTATTTTCATATTTGAATACGAAAATCGCATATTTGATTAACCCTGTACCGCATACAACGCCAAATATGGTTTTTAAGTTTTAGTGATTTGTTTTTGCAATAAAACGGCATTTAATCAAAAGAGAATAATATTGGTACTTTTTCTCTAGTCTGTTGTTTTCTACTGAAATTAAAAGCTAAATATTTTTAAATTGTGTTTTAACTAATGTTCCCGCTAATTTTTCATAAGTACTTGAAGTGTGAGAAAAAAAGTAAATTTGGAGGAAATTTATGTGCGATTTACATAATACAGTGTAAATTCGATAATCCCGACTTCACTAATCCGGAATATTCGGTAATCCGTACATAATTTTGCAGCTCATTGCGTATTCTATAACCCGGATTGATTGCAACTCTATAGTCCGGATTGAATAACATTCGTTTTTATTTATTTTTTTATTCAAATCACAGCATGCTTTGAAAAATGCAGTTAGAATAGTGTGATATGAGTATGTTTGCACATGCGTTTTTAGTTTAGTATTGATGCAAGATGCCTTCAGTAAAGAGGGCACACAAGACTTTATCTATTTTAGATAAAGTAAAAATTGTTGAAGAACTTAAGGTTCTTAAGGTATGAGTGGAAGGGTGTTGGCTGACAAATATGGGGTTAGTACTGCCACTATTTCAGATATAAAAAAAAGTGATACCTTCAAAAGGTGAGTTAATTTTTTTACATGATTCTTAATTAAATACATATTACCAAAAAAATTTTACATTCAGGTTTGCGATGACATCTAATCGAAAACTACTGCAATAATAAATACATACATGAGGTAATCCGTATAATTCGCTACTCCGGATTGGGGTCTGCAATCAATTATCCGGATAATCGGATTTTTACTGTATATAAGAAAAAAATAAAGTAAAAAAAATATTCTCCTACAGAAAGTGGAGTTGTTTTTCAAATATAATTAAAAATTATCTGGTAAGTAAATGTTATATATATTAGTGGTATTCACACCGAACTTGTTAATTTGTTACTCGGTAGTATGTTAATTTGTTAAAGTTACCAACTGTGAACGACCCCCTTTTTAAAACTTTGTTAGTCTGGTAACTTTCTGCTGATTTATTGTTTTGACACAATTTATTATTCTGAAAAAAATAAAACATGCCACGAGAAAGTGTAAAAAAAACAATTGTATACGAAAATTGCCAAAACACAAATATTTTTTTTAGAAATTTATCACAAATGACTTTTTTATTATATTTATTTAGAAACTGCAACAGCTGATTGTGAGTTACCAACTAACAACTATTTTATCAGGGGTGCCGTGCCGTTAATTTGTTAAATGTTAATCCGGTAGCACGTTAAATATACAAAAACAAAATGCGTGTAAAAAAGTAACGATTAACGACTAACAAATTAACAAGCTCGGTGTGAATACCACTATTATTTTTTGTAAAAATTAACGAAGCCTTATATGGCCTTTCATGCACTAAACGTAAATAATTACATTTCATACATACATATGTGCGATTTATTTTTTCCATAAAAACAAAGGGACATATTCTAGAAATGGATGTACGATTATTTCATGGAAATTTGAAATACGACAATGAAATTAATAATTGTCATAACAGTGATGATGACCATATATCTGATACTGACGAAGAAGATTTTACAAGTCAACCGTCTGGTCAGGAACACATTTGTATACCCGATACTGATGATAGCGACTCAAAAGACTATGATAAGCCTACTCTGTCGAATGTAAAATCTATTCAATAGCCAAGAGCTCCAATTTGGAAGGAAAGAAGTTTACCCACTTATTCGAGTTATAATTTTCTATTTCTAGGAGATACAGACCTTCCAGAATTTATTGAGGAACTGGAGACACCAGCAAATATATATTTAGTTTCCCTTAATTATTTTTATGAAGAAAGGAATTTTACAAAATGAAAATTAATTAAAATTGTTATTGATAATCATTCATTCTTGACCGTGGCCGGGATTCGAGCCGCGGCCGGCAGGTAACCATGACATGTTTCGATCGCAACCACTCGATCTCCTCAGATGGATTTGCCGTTTTACACTCACAGCCATCGACGACTGCTGACGTCAATAGTCAAACATCAATCCTTATTTTAACATTTGGTAGATCGAAATTTGCTTTTTTGAATGATTATCCATTTTAATTGATCTTACATGTTTTTTCCTATATATATATATATTTAGTTTCTTTTTTTACCGACGATTTGATAAACTTTATTGTAGAACAATCAAATTTATTCGCATTACAAACTGATATAAATAAACCTGCTAATATAACTCGGAATGAAATGGATCAGTTTACAGGTAAATTCACCAAAAAAGGGTTGTAACAAATTTTTAATAATAGTTTTTTCGGGAACTGTCATATACATGTCTTTGTTAAAGCTGCCATCATCCAGACATTATTGGAATACATTTATTGGCCAAGATTTTGTACGTAGAACAATGACATGCAACAGATGGGAAACCATAAAACGATTTTTACACTTCAACAATAATGAAAATATAAGTCCACCAGGTCAATCCGGATTTGATAAGCTCTTTAAGATTCGACAATTTTTGGAAAAGATTCGTGAACGTTTGTTGCTTGTACCTAAGGAAGAGCATTTGACGGCATCATCTTAAACAGTATAATCCAGCTAAGCTCCACTAATGGGGACTTAAAAATTTTGTCTTGCGCGGTCATTCCGGTTTCAGTTATGATTTTGATATATTTGACGGAGCTCAAAGTGACACATTTCCGGAAGGAGCATCTAATGTTGGAGTAAGTGGAAATGTTGTAACAAGATTATCAACTACGATACCAAAAGGACAAAACTATCAAACATTCTTTGATAATTGATTCAACAGTCCAAAGCTTCAGGTATATCTTATGAAAAATGGCTTATTGCCTTTAGGCACAGTAAGGCTAAATCGCAAACTTTTGAATTTTCTGCGATGACGATTTTTGCGGTATTGATAAACAAGTTTGTAGTTTGAATTTTTAGTCAACAACCAAGTTTATTGAGTCAATAAAAAAGTTGTTGCTCAAAATAATTTTTTTCAATTTTCCAAAGACTTTGGAAAAACTAAAGTTATTATACAAATAAAACTGTAAAGCGATTGAGAATTATGAACTATTAAAAAATGGACAAGAGTTGTAAAAATACTCTCTTTATTTTGATTCCAATATTTTTTTTTTAGTGAATATTAAGAAATATTTAATTATTTCATTTAACTATGTTTTATTGAGTGCTATTTTGCAAAGTCTAATTTTGATGAATTTTTTCATTGAATCAAATAAAAATTTTGTTGGCCTAAAATTTCATTTTTAACAAACTGTGTTGTTAGAAATTTTCTTGAGATATATTTTTTTGTGCAGCTTGTAAGCAAATGAGTTCTGCATATAATCATTTTCTGGAAGAGGTTAATGCGATTAAAATAAAGGGGTAACATTTGTCACATATGTGCATGTCTTCAGGAGCTTACATTTTTTCGATTTTAATAAAATCGGAATACCCCTATGCCGTTTTTACCTATTTAGATACATTTTCCTATTAAAATTTACAAAGTTAGTCTCCTATTTTCCATAAACTTAAGAAATCAACCTCTTAACCAGTATCATCATCACTGTTATTCACACGCCTCAAACCAGATTTATCAACTGACTTTCCCTGACTCTGTTTTCATTAAAGATTCCTGATTAAATTTAAACTATTAAAAAGGCGGCAGCTTAAAATCACTTGCGTGTTATGGCCAATAATGTCAATGTCGTCAACATACGCAAGCAACCTGTCACATTTATTAAGGATAGTGACAGACAGACAGACAAACCGACATATACATGCACATTTGAGTTGTGTTTTTTTGACACGAAAATAGTCTGTCACTGTATTGAAGTGATATGGAAGAAGCGAGAAGGCGGAATACAAATTCAAATTGAATTTTCCTTTATTGTTATGCGACAATATCGGCTAATTTACTTTGATCTGAGATTAGTTAACAAGAGATTTGCAAAGCAAGACAAGTTGGTTTGAGGGAGGTATTCAAATCAATATAAAGTAAATTTATGTATTCCTTGGCAGTGGTTTAAAAGCAGTTGAATGTAATGGAAGTTCTCATAGGCAGATTGCACAAAGTGTAGGGAAAATGTTTTTAAAAAAAGCGATAAGTCTTAAATGTTGTTTAAAAGCTAAAAGACATAAATACCTATAAATGGCTTTTTATCAAATGTGATAATTTTTTTCGATTCCTCTTTTCTACACTCTACTTGACTCATATTTATTTTTCAATGACCTCATATGTATTGACAATATTCAATCATATAAAAGATTAAATTTTATTTATTTTATTTTTCAATATTTATGTTTTTTTTGAATACAAGAAAATCCAGTATTTTTTTCTCTATATTAATTTCTATAAAGTGCATCATGAAAAGATGATGTCTGGGAACCTTAAATAAATCGAAAAATAAGAAATAAAAAAATAACGAAAGAAGAAAAATACATAAATAAGTTAACAGAAGTGGAAAATTCGACATGATGTAATATAATCTAAAATTGATTTTTAATACATACGACATTGATGATGAATATGATGCGAATGCTTATGACGATGATCATGATGACGATGTACTTGAGCAGGCTGATGACAATGATGATGAATATCAATAAAATGCCTTACATCGTTATCTTCATTTCACTTGAAATTATATCTGAGACACAATCTATATCTTTCAGTAAAAATATTCTTAAAAATTTTACTTTCAATTTCAATTGCCACAGCACAAGGAGCTGTGGCAGATGATGACGATGATGATGTTGGTGGTGGTGAGGATGGCAGAAATGGAGATAATGATAATAGTTAAGCGTGCCATGTCGCATCAATTTAAACAACGGTATTTAATAGAAGAAACATTAAAAAACTACTTGTAGCACATTTTATTTTTAAAAAATTTTTTTTTTCTTTAAACCGCATATAACCTCGCTTCACCAACTATCTATGCAACGCTAAAGCATGTAGAAAAATTTGACATGTTGAAAGAGTTTTGATAGAATGCAATCGTTTATAATGAATAACTATGAAGTTAAGTGCTGCATAAATGTGTTTGAAAATCAAACACACAACAAAAGTCAAATGGGTGACCAAAACGTTTGTGCGGTATCGTTCTTCGTACAATTTAAATAGTGTTGTGAGGGTACAATAATTCAAAGCAACACACTCTGGACAGCACTCGTTTCTCTCAAAACCGTTTAATGCATTAAACAGTTTTTGCATTTACTCCTAGTGTTAGAAAATTACCTCGTGCAGCCTGCGAGAATTTGTGATATTTACTTTTCTGTCGTATGCAGTGTTTACCATTTTCTCCTCTGTGGTAAAACAAACACTGGCTTCGCAAACTAAAGCTGCGCTGCACAGTCGGCCTTCGGTCGGTCACAACGACCTAATTTGGAACTTTAGTTGGCGAAGCCGGTGTTTATTATACCACAGAGCAGAAAAATCCTGAGAAATTTAAAGCTTAGTCTAGACGATATGTTGAATCAGCAAATTTATGTTGAAAAATTTGCTTTCAGCACCAAATTTTTTTAACAAACGTAAGCTTACCAACATATGACAGGCATTTGTTAACGAAGTCAGCAAACGTTTGTTCACAATTATAGCATATCGTCTAGACACAATATTTTTACTTTTCAACAAATTTTCTACGTATGTTGACAAATATGTTATTTGTTGAAAGTCGTATGCAAGCTTTTCAGCATACGGCAAATTTGGTAGCATATAAAATATATAAAAATTTGTATTCTTTTAATTACTTGTTTAATTTTGTATATAACCCCGGAACTTATCAAGATTTCTAGCTCATTGGCAAACAAGAAACAAAAAAATGCATTTAGAAGTGCTTTGAAAATAAAAATGTTGGCCAACGAACTTTGTTTTTGAGTTATAGACCATAAAAGTTGATAAATTCTTAACCAATATATCTTGAAGTATAAATTTGATCTCAGCAATATGGGTATCGCTGAACGGTGCTTCCAAATACCTTTCACGTGGTATATAAAACATGCCAAAATATTAACCCATTAATGGCCAATTTCAAAAAATATTTTTAGTAACTAATGTAGTTTATCAAAATGGCTCCAATCTCATAATTTTGTCGATATTGTCGTATTGTTTTACATATATTTTTAGAGAACGCTTCAAGCTTTCATATAATAGAATGCATGGTGCGGTAGCGTATAGAATTCTGAAGTTATTAAAGTTAAAAATGTAAATTCTAATAAATGTTATTGTTTAATATGTAGGTTTGAGTTTACATGTGGTAATAATTTATATACTTTATTCAATGGTATTATTAATTTACTATGTGGAATGACAAACACCAGCTTCGCTTAATAAGGGTTCTTAATTTAATGGTCTATGAAGCACCGACTTCGCTTAGCTGAGTTAATTTTCTTTTAAACCAGAACCCCAACACACTTACAAATTGATATTTCTGAACTCGTTTTCTACGACTAGATATTACATTAAGATGATCGCTCCATAATTTACAATAGGCCCCATGTAAGCCCCATTCTCGGAAATACCTTAATATGCCTAAGACGTACCGAATAACGTTATTATAGTAAAATTTGGTCTGTCATAGTTTCATAAAACTAGAAATCACAGAACTAAATTTGGAGAAGATCCGCCCACAATTTACCATATGCTCCATATAAAGCCTAATCTGGAAATCATTTAAAAAGGCCTAAAACCGTAAAAATATCGATATTGTGATAAAATATAGTCCAATTTAGCTTAAAATAGCTAAAAATAACACGATGAAATTTTGTGATAATCGGCATACAACTCACTAAAGGTCCCGTAGAAAGCGGGACTTTAAAACGGTTAAAAAACTTGTATAATTGTATTGAAATTTGGTCTAATTTATGTTTTTAATACTAAAAATTACACAACCGACCAAAAATCCCAAATATCTCTTTAATAAGGCTTAACTGATACAAATCATGATAGTTTATTCAAATTTGGTCAAATTAAGTTATATATGATAAACAAGTCGGTTAAGTCCGGTCATTTAATACCCTATACCACAGAATATACAAGCAAGCTTTGAGAAATTATGGACCGTTCCTCACAGTTTTTAATTACAATAAATAATTAGAACCAATGTACCAAATTTCATCAAATAATTGTGTATTTGCACTTTATAGTAAAACAATAATTATAAATCAAGAAAACAAAACAAGAAATGTAATTCTTTAACATATTAAAAAATAACGTGAAACTTAATTAAAAGTTTTTATTTAATTGAGACTTTTTTCTTAAAAAAATTTTTTTTATTTTTTGGCGCCCTATGCTTCAGTGGGAGTTAGAGGAATATATATATAAAAAAAATGAATATTTTTTAATATGCCAGTTATAAATAACAAAAATGGATAATAGTTTTCCGCTTTTTAGCTGTTATTGTCAAGACAGTCAAATGTGGCGATTTCTTAATCCATTTGTCGATAGAAATTTACGTTTGGCGATATGGCGATTATTTTGGCGAAATTTAAAACGATTGGCGATATGCATTTTATGTAAATATTTTTTAATTTACATATATCTAAAATGTTATAAAAACTTTTTTCTCTTTTGTGTAAATTTTATTATAAATTTATAATTCTTATTATTCAAAATAGTTCTAATATATCAAATATTTTGTAAATCATTGTAAAATATTACTGTCTTTCGCCTTTCGTAACATACATTCAATGGGGAATAAGTATATGACTGACAGTCAAAAGTTTTTTTTACCAAATAATTATCTTAAAAAACATTAAATAAATATACATACCGACAAGTTATAAACAGTTAAATTTCAAATTTCTTTTAACTTACAGCCATTAAAGAAAATTCCATAAATCAATGTACTTTTAAAAAGTCTTTAATCTACGTGTATTTTCAAATATGTATATAAATATTCTTCTGGAAATTACCTAAATTCAGAACCTTAAACTTATTTTCAAGTTTTTAAAAACACTAAAACGACTTTTGTGTAATTTTTCAGTAATTTTCTTAAATCGACCTACTTTAAGTACTAATTATCTTACTTCTCTTAAACTCAAGAAAAACTACGCTCATTTAAAAAAAAAATAATTGAAAATCTCCATTGATTAATGCTTCATTTGTTTACGATTTCAGATCATGGCGTTTATAATATAAAAATCAGAAATGGCAATATTTACTTAGCAAAAATCTTAAAAAAATTGTTTGGTTGAAAGGGATTATAAAAAACTTCCGTTCATTGGTAACAAATAATGAAAAAATCGTAGGACACAGTACAAATTATTCGAGCTCGTAAATAATTGTACCCAGAAAAACATATTCGTTCGTAGTTATTATCGTTTTAGAAAAAAGTAACCAAAATGAAAAAAATATTCACATCTCCACGTTGAAAAAAAATATAACCAATTTTGGTTGGAAATAACCAAAAACGGCAGCTCTGGCTACAAGCCCTTATGTATAAGACGTTTTTTCAAACCAGTACCCATGCTCTGTAACGTTGGTGAGAACTTCTCGCAAAGTGAGAAAAAAGTGTGTTTGTAACTCATGTCGAAAACTATCAAAAGAGATTACGTCATTACGTTTAAAATGCCATAATATTACACTCGAAGCCGATGTGAAATTGCAGACGTTGAGAACGCCAGTCATACATATCGTTGACGGCGATCAAAATTTACTAAAATTTAAACATTTTCAACGACGGCGGTGAAAATACAACCGTCGGCTATACCAAAAAATTTAAAGTGAGACTTTAATATTTGTTGCTTACAAAATGGCTTTAAAAACATTCGTATATTTTTTAAAAATGTTAAAAACAAAATAATACTACTTGACAGTTTTTTGGCATAATTTCTTTTTTAAAAACACAAACCACGGTTATATTGGAATATCTCAAAAACTGTTCTACTTTTGACAATTCTGACTTCATATTCGGATTCAGTTGACAATTTTACATTAGGTGTCAGATTCATTGGTCACGACTTTGTTGGAAATTTGTGAACCAGTGTAAATAAACAATGAAAAATCAGCCAAGAACAAAAAAATTATCTCTTCCGTGTTATTCGGGTATGTTCTGTAAATCGAAATAAAGTGGATTTAAAACCGAACAAATTTTGAAATCGATCCTGTAAAGAAAGTTCATAAAAATGTTTCTGTTCTCTATACATCATATATTGAATACCAATTATATTTATAGGAGCAGCGGATAATGATTCCGTCAATAGTGGACCGACCACCGCTACCGGTTTCTTCCAGGCATAGTTTTCTGATGTCAGATGGTTTGTAAAAAGAAAATAGAGCACGCTTTAATTGAAATTTTGTCAGATGACTTTGCATCTGACTTTTACAGAAGCAATGTTATAAAGGTAACACACGACATGTATGTATTTTGCCGTGGGAAATTTGACAAGTCAGATGTAAAAAACATGTCGTGTTCATGCAGCTTTAGACATCAACTCAGTTGAGAAATACAAAATGTGGCTGTAAAACAGTTTTAATTATGGAAAATTTTTGTCACAAAAATTGCGAGAACTACAAAAAAACTAATACCTTTCAACACCTGTATCATGTAGTATTTTTTACGAAATGTCTACAACATGATTTTAAATATAAGTTGTAAAAATATTTTACGGTTTTATGTTAAGGATTTGTTTTAAACAATATTTTTTGCTTACTTTTTTTTCGATATACAATAGTATGTATGTTTATTCAAACATTACATATTGGAAATGATCTTTTTATTAATTCTTGTAGTCCCATACACGAAAAACATACAAACATAAGAAGAAGTTAAGTCCGAACATCCTAAACGTTGTGGTTAAAGTGAAAAGATTTTGTAGTTTCTCTGTATTTTCCTATTGCAAATATTTTGATGATGATGGTGGCATGTTGACTAGTTAAAAGTAGACAACTTTGGTTACACTGACGGTGATGATGATGATGATGAGGAAGACGACGGTGATGACGATAAAGACGAAACAAAATATTTGCATGCCTTTGCGCTTGACTTTTAAGTAAATTGATGAAGCGGTTCGTTGATGCAAATTGATGTTTAAGCAGGAATTTTCATAGGACTTACAAAACAAAACCAATAAATATATCTCCACACATCACACATTCAATACAACTTATACGTTGTAGACTCTGTGGTAGAACAACTAACTACAAAATTTTCTTTTTGAATTTAATCAAACAGTGGATCATCTAGAAATGGAAAACAGCAAATTTATGAAACAAATTAGGCATTAGCGAGCCCAATTCACCCATTTTGATAAAAATGTATCGAAAAATAATAAGTAAAAAATCAGTCATTCTATATAACTCGCACATCGATTAAAATTGCTTACATCGAATAAAATTCTTAGAACGCTAAATTACAAAAAAAAAAAAAAAAAAAAAAATAAGAAATAATCGCTTAGTTAGAAAATATTGAAACAAAATCGTTTAAATTAGAAAACTTTATTAATATCAAAAATCGCTTCAATTTGTAAAATTAAACAAAACTGTAATATAAACTTATATTAACGATTAATTAATTTAACAAATGTTTATTAGGGATAATTTTCATAATAAATTTGTTCTTTAAACCTTTATTAAATTTTAAAATTTTTTGTGAATACAGGCATAAATATTTATTCGATAATTAAAAAAAAAAAACACAACTTTGCTTAAAATCGTTTAAATTAATTCGGATCTAAAATAACCTCCACCGCGGTGTGATAAGGTATATACTTTATATTAGAGATTGCTGTTCGTTTTTGACCGAAATCAAAACTGCGGTTTTAAATGTCCAAAAACCGAAACCGAAAACCGACAAAAAAACCTCGCCTTAAGCTTTTACTTTAACAATATATTAATGCTTAAAGAAATTGCAAATTATACATAATACTCAAACTTCATATACAAAAACTTTATATATAACAGCCTGCAAAAATTCTTAAAATTAGGAACTTTTAAAATATGAAATGTTCTTAAGTAAGGGACTATGTACGAGGTTTATTCCTATTCTTCTGTCATTCTTCTCTAGCATTTGAGTATAGGACTTCTATTTTTCTGCTGTCACTTTCTGGTTTCAATATTCCTACTATTTTTCGTATTCTTTGGATAATTTCACTGTACAACAATTTCGAATTTTTTTCAAAATAACGGTGTTCTTAAAAATGTAGAAGAGACCAAAAAAAAAAAAAAACGTATGTCGGCGTTTTAAAAGATCACAACGCAATTTCATCAAAATAAGTACTAAGAAGAAGAAATGTTACCTTTTTATCTCTTAAGTAGACTAATTTGTGTAGCACAAACTACCACCTAGGCCTGGCTGGGACCACTAGTATTTTGTATGGAGTTTTGTGGCCATAGATAAAACTTACACTAACGAGCCCCTGGGCAGGGCTGGGACTACTTTTATATGTATGGAGTTTTATGGCTATAGCAGGAACATTTTTTTGGGAAATAGAATAATTCTTTGAAAAAACAATTAAGAAAAAATTCTTATGTGTTGCGTATGCTTTTTGATACGTTTCATTTTGATTTTATTAACTGCAGTACATATATAATAGGGCAGGGCCTGGGCAGGCTCAGGTGGATACAATATGCACCAAATTTTCATTAGGCCAATTGCGACGCCCACGGTGCTTACACTTTTTCTCATTTTTTTGTAAAAAACACTGATTGCGATATACATAAAGTTTCTTTCTAATATACTTAATAATTATATAAAAAAAACTGGAAAAAAATAAAAAAAAGGCCTGGCCAGGTCCAGTACCTGAATTGAAGCAAATAAAAAAATGGTATTACACACAAAATAATATATTTGTTTATGTATGAAATTTCACTTTGATATTTTCAAAACCGAACCGAAACCGACCGGTTTTAATCATTTTAAAACCGAAACCGCGGTTTCACATTTTTGCGGTTTTTAGCAAACTCTACTTTATATGATCAAGGATTAATATTGTGGAAGTTACAAACGGAAATACAAAACTTATATATGGGCATTTCCAGGGGTCACGAACGTACGATCGTACGCTTTTGATGTACAAATAATATAGAAAACAAAACGTTTCCTAGCATTTTTTTTTGCGATTCGATAGCATTTGGGTACCTCTATTGTAAGTGCAAAAGATAGATTTCATCGAGCTTAAGTTTTCATAATGATAGTTATAAACATGTAGTCACGAACGTACGCAAAATAGAAGTCAACTTTGGCTGACAGTAGTGATATGTAAAACTCTGTTTAATGGAACGGAATATTCAAAAGTGATTAATTTATTTTAAAAGTGTATAAAGGTCTCCATCCAGTATTTACGAAAGAAAATATCTCTATTGGTCTTTGTTTAATTGGCTTATGTACCGGTCGCGAACGTACGGGTCGAAAACGTACGATTTTTCCCTATGTTTTTTTATAATTATCACCATGCATTTTCACATAATTACCTTCAAATTTCCTTAACAAAAAACTTAATACATACTCGATTTAATATCGATTGTTATGGAAAGATTTTGAAGAAAGAGTGCAACAATAACATATTTTTTGCATGTAAAATAAGTGTTTATGAATGAATTTAGAAGAAGCTTAACCCTGCGTGGTACACATGAGTCTGGCCATATAGAGTCTGTTTTGTATAGAAAATCAAAACATGCGTAACACGAAGCGTTAAAAAGAATATATAAAATTTTCCAGTTCCCAGCCCAATTTCCTCAAGCAAAACAGCTGAGATATGCTATGAAACCATTCTATTATAAACACATAGACTCTTTTTTATAATAATAAACAATAAAATAAGATGATTATCAACATTTTACTTTTCCATTCTGGTTAACCGTTCTAAGGAAATGCCCATATATATATATATATATATTGTGTGCGACTCCTTCTCTTTGCTTATAATCAGTGTCTGGGTTTTCCCAATATTCATTTTAACACCCCTCGGAGGCATTTCCGACGAAAGTTTATTTTAAAATATGTTTTAGATTTTCAGCCGAATCTGCAAAGAGCGCAATGTCGTCAGCATAAACTAACAGTGACAGTTTGGTTTACCTCATTTTCCATTATCTTACAAGGCATGGGCACACAGAAAAATATTTTGCACCAGTAAAAGCATTAATCAAAAATAAAATCAGTTTTAATTAAAAATTTAATCAAGTGAATTAAACGTTTAATCAAGTGAATAAAACGTTTAATCAAGTGAATTAAACGTTTAATCAAGTGAACTAAACGTTTAATTGATATAATTAATTTGTTTACTGGTGCAAATTAATATCTCCTTTTCTTGATCCTTGGCACGGATACATACCCCTTAAGCTGTCTAATTTTTTGATGGAAAAATGGTGAAATAAAAACTTTCTGAAAGGTAGAATTAGACAAACATTTTATGGTTAAAAAAATACTGTACAACAGGGAAAAAATTAACCTGGATCGGATAATGGTATCAGGTAGAGAAGACAAACAAAAAAAATATACGTGTATCGTCGTTTTGAAAGAATACATCGGAATTTTATTTTATGGGAGTTTGAAATTTTTCCCTTTGAAATGTACACGAACATCGGTATATGATACCATATGTCCTGAACATTTCAGGTATATGGTGTTTGTGTTTAGTTTTGTTCTTTGTTGTGTTCCGAGATTTATAGTAGAATTTTATAGTCAAAATTTTTTTAGAACATTTCATCTCTACCCTGCCCCTTATAAGGTATGTTTTTTTAACGATTTGTTAAAATAGAGCCAAAAATTACCGTTAGAGAGGAGAAGTAGAGAGTTATGTTATATGTTTCACAAAAATATTTGCTGTAACATTTTCTATAAAGTTGGTGCTACCTTATACCTCTTTTCTTTTAAAACGCTGACATACGTTTTTTTTATTTTTGGTCTCTTATACATTTTTAAAACCCCGTTATTTTGAAAAAAATTCGAAATTGTTGTACAGTGAAATTATTCAAAGAATACGAAAAATAGTAGGAATTTTGAAACCAGAAAGTGGCAGCGCTAAGGTAGACACAGCAGAAAAATAGAAGTCCTATGCTCAAATGCTAGAGAAGAATGACAGAAGAATAGGAAGAAGCCTCGTACATAGTCCCTTACTTAAAAACATTTCATATATTTTAAAAGATCCTAATTTATAGCAAAAAGTTTCTTATACCCCGGTTCCACTGTAGTTAAACATAACATCACATGCTATCATTGATTACTTTTCAAATGGTCAAATGTTTTAAAGTTTGCATTTTTTTTTCTTCACTTTGCTTCAGCTCTTTTTTTTTGGTTTCTTTTGCAAACATTAGACGAAAGAGTTTTTCGTTTAATTTTGATGACTATGACTTCAAAGTCATTGGTAGGCTACTGTGGCACGCAATACGTTTGTTAAAAAACACGATACTCAAATCAGGCAGTCAGGCAGTATTTCAAACTTTTAAGCAATAATAACTAAATGTTAGATTAGAAGAACACCACAGCCAACCAGGCAGACAGACAGACAGTTTTACGTTCTTTTAGATTTTAAGTCGGACGTTTTAGGGTAAACACATAAATACATGTGTACGAGTATGTTTGATTATGTTTGATTTTTATTATGAACGTATCTTTGAGTACGAGTACTCACTTATTTGTTCAGTCACTTTTAGTTGTACGTATTTAAAGTGCCAAGTGAACAGTTGTAGCAATTTGTCAGACATATGTTTTAATACAAATATGTTTATTGTGTGTTTGTTTTTTTTTTATATTTTCTTCTTTAGTGTATGACTACAAAACACTATAGATAGTTGGTGTTGCAAGCTTTTTCCTCAGTTCCTGCAGCATAATGTCCGAGTATCTTCTTTAGAGTGCCTGTGTGTTTGTGTTGCAGAAACTCAAGGTGTTTTTAATAATGGTGTTTGTTTTTTCACCTCAACAAATAAAATACAAAAATAAATAATAAAAAAACGAGCTGCCAAAATAATTTTAACAAATTTACTTGGTGTTATTTCAAAGAATTTCTTTTCGGTTTATTTAGTAATTTTTTTCAATATTTTTTTTTTACATGGCAAAGAGCATCCCTTTTGAGAACTTCTTCGTAGTTCTAAGATTTTGGGAAACAATTTAGTTAAACCCAAAATTAACTCTACATCAAATTTAATCACTTTTGAAATGTGGTGGTTTTGTATATTTCTGGTAAAAACTTTCTTGCAGCAAAATTTAAAAATGCATTTTACTGTGATTCTTAACCAAATTGGCTGGCTGGCTGGTTGGTTGGTTGATGTTTTCCATAAACCAAAAAATAAAAACAAAGTTTTGTTAACCAATCAAAAAAAAAAAAAAAAAAAAACGGAGAAAAAAGTCAGCATAAAATGTGTAAAAATTCCTTATACGTTCATCAAACAAAATTACTTAACTATAGACTTTTGACTAATAATAAACTCACGCCTGCATACGAGCATGTCTGTTTGGCTGATTGTCTGCCTTCCCTGGCAGTTCTGTCATGTGTTTGTTTGCCTGTTTTCCTACCAATTGTTACTTTGTGCGATCTTATTCTTTCGTAGTTTAAGTGGCTGTCATATGGAAGTACGTACAGTGAGTACCAAAAAATACTTTTATTTTTAAAAGTAACACTAATTTTTTTTAACAGGTGCTGTTTTTAAGAAGTTCATTTTGGTTAAGAGATTATTTTTTTGTCAAAAGGCACTTTTGTAAAAAATGTACTTACATTTTGAAAAGGTACTTTTTGGTAAAAAGTTTTTTTTTTTTTTTTTTTTTTTTTTTTTTTTTTTGTTGAAAAGGTAGTACGATTTGTAGAAAAATACTTTTTATTAAAACATATTTTTTGTAAAAAGGTACTTTTATGTAATTCTTTTTTCTTTTAAGTGAAAATGTTTGTTTTATGTATAACGTTTTTGTGTAAAGGTACTTTATTTTAAAAAGTTAATTTTTTTGTAAAAGTTTACTCTTTCAAAAAAGATATTTTGTTGTAAAAAATAACTTTTTAAAATATAGCACCTTTTTACAAAAAAATACTAAAAGGAAGTACGATTTGTAGAAGAATACTTTTTATTAAAACATATTTTTTGCAAAAAGGTACTTTTAAGTACATACTTTTTTTCTTTTAAGTGAAAATTTTTGTTTCAGTACTTTTTTGTAAAAAGGTACTTTATTTTAAAAAGTTATTTTTTTTTTTTTTTTTGGTAAAATTTTACTCTTGTAAAAAAGGTATTTTGTTGTAAAAAAATAACTTTTTAAAAAAGGTTCTTTTTAGGGAAAAATAAATTTTGTGAAAAAATTTTGTTTTAGTACTTAAAAATAAGCTACTTTATTTTACAAAGGCAATTTTTCTTTAAAAAGCACTTTTGCATTGTAAAATGGTATTTAAAATTGACGATTAGTTAAAAACAATTGCAGAAAAATTTTTTAAATTTTTTGTTAAGCCTTTTACATTTGAGTACACTGCATCGCCATTTGCAGTGCGGTCACAACATACTGCATATCGTTGTTTATGGCATGTCTATTGCTTAATTTTTGCATTTGGTGAATTTTTAATTCGACATCAAATATTGGGTGCTACAAATGACCGAGTTGGCAGTTACCAGTTTTTTGCACGGAGTATGATGGCCCTTCTAAAACTTGATATGTACTTTAAGGTTTTAACGTACTCACTTAATGCCAAACCCCAAAATTAAAGCCCCTTTTTAACTTTTTGTATAAAAAAAATTTTGAAAAACGTACTTTTTTGTAGAATTGTAGTTTTTATAATTTTATAATTATTATAAAAAAAAATTATTACATCATATGCAATACTTTCTATCGTGCGATTTTTTAAAGTAAAACTGCACATTTACCCGGGATATTAAAATTCAGTGTTTTGAAATGTGGATTTTTAAGCTCGCGATTTTGAAATTCGACATTTTCGAATTCGGAATTTTTAATTATGGGGCGTATGTTTCTAACACAAATATCTTATTTTTTTAGTTTTAACTTATTTGCGATAAAAATTCCAAATTAAAGTTCATATTTCATTTTATTTTTAGGAAAATTAATTTGGAGTCAATTTTTATTTCCTTTTTGGGACCTTTTTTCCAGGGGCTGCATTTTGCAGCGCCACTTTTTTTGTTATTAATAAAAATAGGAAAATGCATTTTGTTTGTTAGAAAGCACATTATTGGTATGAAATGTACTTTCGTTTAATAGAACTTGTTTTTGGTAAAATGGTACTTTTCGTGAAAAAATATACTGTTAAAAAAAGCAGATTTAAAAGAGTACTATTTTTATTAGAAAGTTTTATTTTATAAAAGACATAATTTTTTTTATCAAAGGTACCTTTTTTAAAAAATGTCCTTTTTTACAAAAAATACTTATTTAAAAAAGGGTAATTTTTACTTTAAATGATTCTCTTCGGTTGAAAAAATTGGATTTTATTAGAGCAGTCTTATATTTTTTTTGATAATGAACTTTTTGTAAGAAAATGTCCTTTTTTCGAGAAACAATAAATTTTGCTAAACAAGTTACTTCTTATTTAAAAAACTTTTATTTTGCTTCAAAGCTTTTTTATATGTAAATTACTTTTTTTTTGTTTTGTTTTTAATGTTTTAAGAAAATAAGACAAATTTTGGTAAAACGGTGTTTTTAAGATCGTACTTGAGGGAATTCCAATTCCCTAAATTGATGATACATTTTTATTTTGACTTCAACACTCAAAAGAAAAATCTATCCATACGTACTCACTCAATCCGAAGCGGTATTAAAAGTACTATGAGTACGGATTTTCTTGAATCAAGTACAGAAATATTGATTCAAGTACGGATTTTCAATCCCGATTACGTACTTGAAATAATCCGAAAATGAGATTGCTTTAAGTAAAACTAAGATTAAATCAATCTCAAAATGCGCTTGATTCAAGTATTATAAAGGTGATTTCATCCCAAATTCGTGCTTGACAAAAACCAAAATAAGAAATAACAGAAAAAAATTATTATGATTAATTAACTTACCCGTATTACACCTTATAGGATGATAAAACACCAACATCATGCCCGATATGGTTTTGACTTTAGAAATCTTATGTACATATTTAACCAAAAATATAAACTAAATGAGAAGCAAGAGCTCAAATTTACTTTTTAACTCTTCGTGGTACACATGAATCTGGCCAGACCTTTTTTCAATGTGTATAGAAAATCAAAACATGCGTAAGCCGGAGGGTTAAACACGACGAAAAGTTTAATCTTTTTTTTACTTGATTTAAAAATTTGATTGATTTTCAAAAGTAATCCCATTTAGGATTGTTTTGAGTACATTTTAGTGTTATTCGTACTTGAGTACGACTCGTACTTAAAGTAATCATAAAAAACTTGATTTATGCCGAGTGTTTTTCTTTCTGTGAAAGTATTATAAAGGTTTAGCACTCAGCCCATTTTAAAAAATATTAAATTTGTATTTGTGGTTATGTTTTTATAAATTTGTTTTTAAGTACATTATTTGTACAATATGCCTGACATTTTGGTGATATTTCGTTGAACTAATAAATATTTTATTTTATTTTTTTATTAGTTTAACAAATTTTTCCAAATTTTATTATACTTCTCTTAACAGTTTATTTTTCGTTTTCTTCACTTTTATCGCCCACTGTTACCTGGCTTATTGTGTCAAATAATATATATTTTTGTTTAAACCAAAATCACCGGTCCATTTAAAGTGAGTTCCCAATTATGTATTCCACCTCAAATAAATATATTCTGGCTTATTCTATATTCTTCATTCATTGTTGTTTTTCTTTTGGAAACGACCAGAGTCTGATTATTTTTGGGTCAGTTAGGCGTTTTTTCTGCACGTTGACAACAAAATTTACTTGGCCAAAAGCGATAATTCTTAAGATGCTGTGACAACTAAATTGCTAACTCCGCCATAAACATTTTAAAGCTGAAGCTGATGTGTTGCATACTCAAGAATATTGGCGAAGAAACGGGATAAAAAAATAAAAGGAAAAATCTTCTTTGAAAATGTTAGTGTTTATCTGCTTCACCTCCAACTTTAAATTTTTATTTTTTTTTTCGACAGAGGTAGACTGAAACAACCAAAAATTTGATTTCGTTTTAAAATTTAAGCCGCGGAAATTAGGAAGTTATACGAGGGTGGGCTAATTTAATACATTCAAAATTGAATAAAAAAAAAAATTAGTTAATTTAAAGAAAATAAGTTCTACTAAAATGTTAATCAAGTATTGTGTATTTAATTCTAAACTTCTTTTTAACAAGTGTTTTTCTATTTTTGCAACCCTCGTTTTATCAATTTTGAAATTCTTTCATTAAAGTATTATTGCTTCTTGTTTGCAGGCGTAGACATGATGGATTCCGATGAATTGTTGCAAACTATATTGCCAAGTGCAACAACTGCCACAGACAGCAACACTGACTAACTAACTAACTAACTAACTGACTCACATCCAGGCTAACAAAAGAAAAGATTC
Organism: Pollenia griseotomentosa; assembly: GCA_963931875.1. NCBI lineage: Eukaryota > Metazoa > Arthropoda > Insecta > Diptera > Polleniidae > Pollenia > Pollenia griseotomentosa. Next base: position 165,117,744 of record OZ007562.1, on the reverse strand, counting down.
GAAAACTTTTTTTGTATAATGCTGGAGCGGAGAGCACTCAGAAAATGTTTTATTTTTAATATTGCTTCATTTTTACGGAATTTTGTAATTGCTATATTATTTTGTATATAACTTTGGCATTTCAAGCTGTTTCAGCCAAAAAAGAACTGCCAACTGAACCAAAACAGAACTGACAAACTGAAATAAAGCCAAACTCTGTATAAAACTCTTGCGATATTTTTGTTTTATAATTTTTTGTTTTTACTCCAAAAAGTTAATAAGTGTTTGCTTACAACAAAAACAACAATAAATACGGCTCTACAATGAAAAGGTGTAGTAAATCAACATTAACAAGTTGAATACGTACTCGTACTTTATATTTCTAGCAGAGTTTAAAGGAGTAAAGTTTATTTTGAGAAAAAGTACAGTTTGAAGAAAAGTACTTTTTTTTTAATCCTTACTTTAATTATTTTTTCATAAAGCTGCATATAACAGAAATAAAAGAAAGTACCTAGTTTTGACATTTTTTTTATCGCAAATTCGTATCGAGCAACATGTTGCAAACAATAAAAACATGTTGCTTTACACAAATTTGCGATAGATGTGAACACTAAGTACTTTCACTTTATCGGGAATAAAAAACGAATTTATCCATGGATTTTCATGAAACAAAATTTATTTGAATTCTATTATATGCAGCTTTATGAAAACATTATTACAGTAAAGGATTAAAAAACAATATTGTGTAATAAGAAGCTAAAACTTTGTGATTTTTGGCTCTACACAAATTTGCGATAAAAAGATCACAACTAGGTGCTTTCAGTTTATTGGGAATAAAGCCTAGTACTCTGCTCAAATATGTGAAACATGTTGAGCAACATTGATTATTTCACACGAAAATTTCGACATTTATCAATGTTACCTATTATGCGAGTTTGTATAATTTGACGTTTTTATTCCTGCAAAGAACATTGTTTTGCGTATGTAAACAAACCCCAACTTTTTTTTTTGACTAAAAATATTTTTTTTTAATAAAAAAGAATGTAAATACGGATAAAAAACTGTAACCGGTTGTGTTATTTTAATTTTTTAGTTCTTATTTAATAATCAGTTCATACTTTTTTGCTTTTGCTTAAAATTCCACGTTAAATAAGTGCAGCTTACATTATTTCGCAGTTGTAAAAAAATGTTGCCAGAAACATTTCGGAACTTTTTCACAAAATTAACAGAGTACAACTCTGTCAACATTATTTCATAGATATTCTGCACAAGTTTTTTTCATATGCGTTTTGACAGCATTTCACGTGAAATGTTGAACAGAGTACCTGGCTTAAAACAGGAATTTGTCTATGGATTTTATGAAATAAAATTTATTTTACTTCTAACAAGGTTTACGTGGACAGCCAGCAAGCCGGACGGACACATAATTTTTTAACAAAAATCTTTTTTCTAAAATTTTTTATTTTCTAACAAAAAAGCCATTTCTAACATAAAGTACAAGAAGTACAAATTATAGCAAAAATCATAATTTCTGGCAACTAGTACCTTTGCCAACAAAATTTAATCTTTCGAAGTTTTACATGAAAAGAGCGATTTTGTTTTTAAATGTTTTTTTCAAAAACCGTATCCTTCCCACAAAAGTATATTTACAAAAAAGTACAACTTTAAGAATAATATTTTTGAACAAAAAGTACTTTTTTACAAAAACTTTTATTTTTACAACAAAGTATTTTTTACGCAAGTTTACTTTTAACAGAAAACTACTTTTGTACAAAAAAGTACATACTGACAAATGCACACTTTTATTTTAAAATATAAGTATCTTTCACGAAAAGGTATCTTTTTACAAAAAAGTACAGTTTTAAGAAATAGTATCTTTTTACTAAAAGAAATTTTTTGCAAGGATTAACATTTTTTTAACAACAAAATGTCTTGTTACGCAAAGGTACCTCTTTACAAAAAAAGTACTTTTTTACAAAAAGTTCCTTTTTACATAAAACTTATATTCAAAGTAATTTTAAATTAATAAGATTTTAATACATTCTCCTAAAAAAATTTAGAAAAGCCAAAGATATTAGCAATCAAAACTGCTGAGTGAATGGGAATTGCAAGAACTCCAACTTAAACAAAATATCAACAATAAACAGTGTGTTTATATTTTCTTACATACCCCCTACAATAAGTTGGAATTTTACCAACATTAATTGAGGAGCTCCAAAACAAAACCGAACAATTCAGCTTTTACAATATTCGGATATATGAATAAAAAAAAAACTTAATTAAAGCCAGTACCATGTATGTTTGTCTGCTTTCACACGTTTCATCTTTTGATGCTCAACTCTTATGTTTTTAGGTGAGAGAAGAAAAAAGAAAGGGGGTTAGTACGGAGATGCCTGTACTCGGTCAGTACGCTTTGTGTTTTTATTCGTTGGTATATGCGCAACGATGGCTGCATGTAATTTTTTTCTTTTCTTTTTCTCTTTGATTCGCTGTTAATAAAATTGTTCTTGTTTTGAACCGAAAAAAGTTGAAAACGATTGCTGCGTGTGATTATATTGGCATCTTTAAAAGGGAATTGAAAAGAAGTTGAGCATCAAAAGATGAAACGTGTAAATTTAGACTTTGTATGTGAAATTGTTGCGTTTTCAAAGTAAACTAATTCGTTAAAACATCGACTATATTGATTTTAGTAATTACATTTTTATTCAGTAAAAAAAAACATGAAATTTTAAAAGTGGAATTTATGCGACTTGTTATGGGCCTCCTCAATTATAGTTGTAAGTATGTTGAGAAATAAAACAAATAGCTTTATTGTTTTCGCAAGAAAATCCAAATAAAGCAAGTTGCCAGTTCAGTTTTATAAGCCGTGCACTTGCCTATTTATTATCAAAGTAATTTTTTGGAACACAACATTTTTAATTAATAAACGATAAATTTCAGTGTTTTTATCAAGAATAAAAATTGGGAATTAAGCACGACAAGCAAAATCTTATTAATTAAAAACTTATAGTTTTACAACCCTTTAACAGAAAAGTACTTTTGTACAAAAAAGCACATTTTGACAAATATAACCTTTTATTGTAAAGTAAAACTTTTGACAAAGTACCTTTCCACATACAAGAAACTTGTTACAATAATTTACAATTGAAGCACAGCCGCGAATAACGTTTTAAGTTACAAAATTATATTTTTTTTCAGGAGAGCAAAATAACGTTTTTCACAGGCAGGTCTATTTTTATTTTTAATTTATTTGACTTTATTAAAAAATAATGATAATAAAAACTATTAGTATTGTGTTTATTTTGTTGAACTGTTAGTGGGTTTTAATCCAAATTTTGAAAGTTTAATTAGGCTTAAGTTCATCAAATTTAATTTTCATAAAATTATTTTTTTTTAGGATAATAAAAACGTTTATGCAAAAGGCATTTAATACGTTATTCCACGTTGCAAAAATTATTTGTATAAAATTTTGTTAGTAACTTATAACGTTCTTGGACTGGCTGACTCCTTATATGTCATGTTTTGAAGGCGTTCAGTTGCATAAGTTTAGGTGATTTGATGTTTAAGCGGTGTAAGAGAGTAATGTTAACGATTGCCTGCAATAAAAAACAGTTTTTGCAAAAAGTGGCTGTTACAACGTTATTCGCGGCTGTGCTTCAATTGATAAAAAGTACTTATATCTAAAAAGAGCTTGTTTACAAAAAAAAAAGGTTTTACAGAAAGTTCTAGGATTTTATTGAAAGTTTTTATTCATTTAATTCTCTGCTTTGTATACAAGTCTGTTGTTTTCATGGTAAACACAATAACTTTTCTGACTAAATTCTTTCAGTGTTCGTTGTCTTGTGTTGTTGCAAGAAAGTATTTCGTGAATTTTTCGAGTTGTTAATTTAATTTAACACACACTCACATGGGATGGCAGTTGTTCTTAACGATTTCTGGTTGTTGTTTTTTTTTAATTTTTTTGTTTTATTTGTCGTTGCTTGTTTTTATCTTTTTATAACTTTATCTGGAGTTATTAAAACGCGAAAGGACTTTTTTTTGTTTTTTTTTTGGGTTCTGTGCTCGTTGCTATTCAGAGTGTTTGTTGAATTATAACTGGAGAATATTAAAAATAAAAGAACCCTCATAAATCCTAGTCATAGAAAGAGCGTAAACTTCTCCTGGTTAAGATTTCAAGTGTTTTATGTTGCCTTGTTTTTCGTTGTTTGCTGCATTTTTATATCTGGAAACTTTCGTTGAAACGATTAAATGCGGAAGTGTTGAAATAAGTTTTTTGCGTTTTTCTCTTCTTTTTATAAAAGAAAAATAAGTAATAAATATAAATTGTGCATATGAAACAGACTTAATCGTATTCAAACATATGCTCAGAAGACACGAGTACTAGACATGATAAAAGATGACCTGTTAGTGCGAGTTAAGATCTTTGGACCTTTGACTGCCGGCAACACTTATTGAGATTTACTGTTGAAGAGAAACAATATATCGTCACCTTAAAAGCAAACGGACGTTACAAGAGATACAAGAAAAGCAATATAAGATCAATAGTATTCTACGCGTTTGAATTTTTTTAATTAAGTCGCCACTTTTGATCGCAGGGTTCTTAACATTTAGTTTAACGACAAATCAATCAAAAGTTCGATTTCGCATTTTTGTATACAGTGCACTCGCGATAATATGAACTAATTAAAACAAAGCCAGTTCACTTTTGCAAGATTGTTCATATTGGCGAATGGCATCTAATTTCCCTCCAAAAACGTTTTTCCCATAAAAATAAAAGTTTCTTATGTTAAAGTTTTTTTATTTACTGTTCATTGGATTTAAAAAACTATTGATTTTTAAAAAAGAAAGTCGAACTTAACTTAACGTTTAATCGCCTTAAGAACGCCCCGCTCTCTTTACAATCTCCAGATATTTGCCATGTCCGCTAACAGTGATCTTTTTGTCTCTCATTTTCAAAAACCATCGGTACATGAATTTACCATTTTTCGGTTACTCGGAAGACCACACATATTTCTTTTTCAAGGGCAAATAAACGTATTGTTAGCACATTTAAAAATTCAAAAAATTTATTCGCTAAATTATTAAGACTTTCACTTTTTCCTAAGTTTCTGATTTTTCTATTTAAAGTTCAAAATTTATGCTTTTTTTATTTCATACTTAAGAAATTTTCACAATGTGAGCACTAATAAAAACGTGTATTTAAAACATTTTGATTAAAAACTGAAGACAATTTTAAAGCAGATAGCTAGGGAAACCTTTTAAGTGTTATGCAGTTGGATCAAAATTTATTTTGACTTTAACTCTGTGTAGGTAGATAAAAAACGTTACAAATACAATTATAAGTTGTTCATATTTCAAAGCTTTTGCACAAGTTTATATTTTAGAGTAGTCAATGGAAGAAAATAAGTGTTCATATTTTGGGGTATGCATATATTAGGGGGTTAATATTATCGCGAGTGCACTGTAGTTAAATTTAACAACAATAATAGTTTTGAAAGAAAAAAAATTTCTTGGATTTTTCTACACGTTGAAAAAAGAAATTTTTCGATAAACTCTTGTTAATGACAATTTTTTTTAAAAATGACAGTTACTGTAAATCACCGGCAGCCATACTATGTTTAAAATAGTTCTTCATCAAGAAGCCACAACAATATTATGGTTGCCTCCAAACATGAAATAATAATTAACAAAAACATTTTCCTCTTTTTCAGGAGCAACATGTTGTGGTTAAAAAAAAAACATCTTGAATAACACTGTGCTCGAAATTGACACTTTTTTTAGACAAGCCGGGCACATGGCGTTTTAGCATAATTTGGGTACGCTGAATCCAATGGTGCCCACCGTTTTTTTAGGTTAGCTAAAACGCCATGTGCCCGGCTTGTCTAAAAAAAGTGTCAATTTCGAGCACAGTGTAATATTTAGGGCAACCAATTTCAACCGTTTTCATAAACGATTATTAAATTTAATAAGCGTTTATTGGGAAAAATATATAATTTACTTTTTATAGGAAATTTTGCTAAAACTTACCTTTTATAGGAAATTTGTTAAATTTACTTGTTATGCAAATTATGCTTAGGTATATTATATTTTGTTAGAAAGTTTTGTTAAAATTTACTATTTATCGGGCATGTTCTACAAATCGAAATGAAGTGGAATTAAAACCGAACGAAATTTTAATTATAATTATTCATAAAATAACTCTAGTTTTTCGTGGTTTTAAGAGTTGTTTTTGTAAATATAATTGGTACTTAAAGTATGAAATATATAAAAAGGAATATAGTAGGAATATTTTTATGAACTTTCTTTACAATCTCGTTTTCAAAATTTGTTCGGTTTTAAATCCACATCATTTCGATTTACAAAACATACCCGTATACGAAGGAAATTTCGCCAAAATCTACTTCTTATAGGAAATTTTGTTAAAATTTACTTTTTAAAGGAAATTTTGTTAAAATTTACTGTTTATAGGGAATTTTGCAACAATTTACTTTTTATAGGAAATTTTATTAAAATTTACTTTTTATAGGATTTTTTTTTAAATTTACTTCTTATAGGAAATTTTGTTAAAATTTATTTTTTATAGGAAATTTTGTTAAAATTTACTTTTGATAGGAAATTGTGCTATATTTTACTTTTTATAGGAAATTTTGTTAAAATTTACTTTTTATAGGATATTTTGTTAATATTTAGTTTTTATAGGAAATTTCGTTAAAATTTACTTTTTATAGCAAATTTTGTTAAAATTTACTTTTTATAGGAAATTTTGTTAAATTTTACTTTTTGTAGGATATTTTATAAAAAATTTAATTTCTTGATATTTTGTAAAAAAAATTTGCTTTAACATAATAGGAAATTTTACCAAAATTTACTTTTTATAGGAAATTTTGCTAATATTTACTTTTTATAGGATATTTGGCTAAAATTTACTTTTTATAGGATATTTGGCTAAATTTATTTTTTATAGTTTATTTTGCTAGAATTTTTTTTTTAGGAAATTTTGCAAAATGTACTTTTTGTAGGAAATTTGGCAAAAATTTACTTTTTTTTAGGATATTTGGCTAAAATTTATTTTTTATAGTTTATTTTGCTAGAATTTTTTTTTAGGCAATTTTGCAAAATGTACTTTTTGTAGGAAATTTTGGTAAAATTTGCTTTTTAAGAAAATTTTGCTAAAACTAACTTTTTATAGGAAATATTGATAAAATTTACTTTTATAGAAAATTTTGTGAAAAGTTACTTTTTATATGAAATTTTGTGAAACGTTACTAGTTATAGAAAATGTTGCTAAAGTTATCTTTTTATTGGAAATATTGTTAAAATTTAGTGCTTATAGGAAGTTCTAATAAAATTTACTTTTTCTAGTAAATTTGTTGAAAATTTACGTTTTATGGAAAATTTACTTTTTAAAGGAATTTTTTTTAAATATGCTTATGTAGGAAATTTTGTTTATACATATATACTTTTTATACGAAATTTTGTGCCCATATGCGCCGAAAAAATCGTCACAACTTGCGACGATAATGTGACTGCTCAAAAATGAATTGTGCAATTTGTAAAAATGTGTGCCGATGAAGCACGATAAAAATCTTCGTAGATTGTGCTGTATGCGCCGATAGTGTAATCTTAGCTTTAAAAAAAAGATGTGCATTTTTTTTGTTGAAGAGAAGATAGAGTCGTCCCTTGGTCAAACTAAGCAACACCACTGTTCGAACTTCCTGCTTTTAACATACTATTTATGTACATATATCGCTTAGCTTAGCTCCACTGTGCATTTATTTTCGCATAATGACCATCTGTTCTTTCCTTCTAGCCAAATGTTGTTATTATTAATTTTCATCTTTATGCATTTCTTCCGAAAGTGGCTTACCCAAAGGCTTTTTAAATATTTTTCTTATATTATTTATTCACTTACAATTTGTTTTTTTGTTTCAAGCGAACTCATACAAACAGTTGCTTCGTTAAAAACAAAGAAAAAGTTAAATGTTTACAACAAATTCACGTTGATAGATGACTGCTCTAAGACTGCAGGCTTAGAAATAATTTTCATTATGAATAATCGCCACACACTGGCTGTGATGACAATTTTTATGGTTGCAACATACCCGTAGTCAAAGTCTCCGGTACCCATTTACATTCGTGTTTGTGCCAGTGAATTGTAGAATATAAATAATAAAAATTAACCACAAACTCGATCATAAAACTTTCATGGTAGAGCGTTAAGCTTTCATTCATCTTAGCTTGTAAAAAAAAAAATTATTACTGCTTTGTCGTAAACGCTTACGCTGCTGTTTTCCTACTTCGATAATCAGTTGGGTCGACTTTGGTGATGAAATTGTTCAGTATGACTTTTTGCTGGTTGTAAGGATAAATGGCAGTTTTTATACTCTTGGTGTTGCATGTTTCCGTTTTTATTTATTTTTATTATATTTTTTTTTTTTTTTTTTTTTGTAATACTCTACAATTTTAATTTTGGTGAGAACATAAAGTCACGCATGCATTAAAATTAATTTTTGTAAAGCAATCAAAGTCGTAAAAGTTCCTTTTAATCTTTAAAAAAATATTACAAATGTAATAAAAGTAGATGCATTTGTTTTATGAAGAGAAAGTATTAATTCTTTTTAAAGTTAAGTCAAAGGTCAAATTTAAGCTTGACTTTCAATAAAGCAAACAAAGAGCGCAAATTAATATGGTTGTGTGTTATCAATTAAAAATCTTTCGAGTTTGGTAGATAAATAATTGCAGTGAGGAATGTAAATAAAAAAAACAATTATTTGATTTGTGTACAAATCACCTTCGTTGGATCAATATTAGATCTTAGACCTCTAAAAGTATATAGAATATTCTGGAACGTGCGATATGAGCTCATAAATCCGTTTTTGTTTTTTGTATTTCTGGAGAACGGCAGGAGCCAAAGTTTGCAAATTAGGCACATCTTGGTTATCGATAGACAACATCCGGCGAAAAATGGGCATGTCACAAAATATATTCCAATATGTCCAGTATATTAACTACACCCTGTACAAAAGTCCATTCAAAATACTGATTTTTTTTTTTTGTTAATCGACGTTTAGGAATTCCATATATAATCCATTTTGTTATTGATTTAAAAAAAGATTATGAAACAATTTCTCTTTTTTACAACAATAAATTCTCTTAAATATCTTGTCTGCCTTCCAGCGTAGCCATTTTGGCATTTTTGCAGCTAGATATAGCATTTTTTTAATCTGATTTAGCTGCACATTTTTCATTTAGCATTTTTCAACTACATACATATTTAGCATTATTTAATTTAAGAATATTCAAGTAATCTTTTTTTGAAAATCTACCATACTTTTTTGTTGAATTCACATACAAATCCCTACTCTTTTGCTTTAGAAACTGTACAATCTTTTAAAAGATCTTTCATATCAAATTGTTTTTAAAATTGATCAGTTTGATCCATTAAATCCATGTTGAGCTGATTTTTTCCCTCAATTACGATTTTTAAAAATTTTTAGAAACGAAAAGAGATACCATAACTTTTGAAATAGAAAAACAAATATGAATTACATGCCGAGATTTTATAGCTCAATTAATATGTCAACTTTGACAACGATTGTCAAAAAAATTTTATAATTTAACAAATAACTTTTTTGTGTAGAAAACAGTTTAAAGCAAGGCGAATCAATAAAGGTGACCGCATCATGAGATAGAGTAATGCTAGCTATCCCTTTTTATTGAAAAATACTATGTATTTTGTTTTTGCAAAAGGTTAGAGTGAATGTCAAAAATATTTGTTGAAAATATAAAAAGGAAATTTTTTTTATTTATAAAATATCTACAACTGTACCCATGTTCTGTAACTTTAGTGAGAACTTCTCGCATCGAAAAGATGTGAAACAAAATATTCCATCGTTTCTCGAAAAGTGAGAAAAAAGTGTGTCTGTAACTTATGTCGAAAACTATCAAAAGAGATTACGTCGTTACGTTTTAAAAGTCATAACATTGCACTCGAAGCCGATGTGACATTGCAGACGTTGAGGACGCCAGTCACACATATAGTTAACGGCGACCAAAATTTACTAAAATTGAAAAATTTTCAACGACGGCGGCGAAAATACAACCGTCGGCCATGCCAAATAATGTAAAGTGCGACTTTAATGTTTGTTGTTTGTAAACGAGCTTTGAAAAAATTCGTATATTTTATAAAAATGGTAAAAGAAAATAATTAAACAATAAAAAAAGGGCCAAGAACATAATTTTATTATTATTATTCTTTGCAATTTGCATTTTTAGTTGTTTTTTAGTGTTAAAATTTTTTTCTCGCCCCATTTTTATTCGTGAGTTTTTTGACAGTCCAAAGCGGGAACTTTTCTCTCCAAAATGTTACAGACACACTTTTTCTGTTAATTGGCGAGTAATTTCCTTGCGTGACAGCTTGTACTCGCCAAAAAAAGTTACAGACACAGTTTAGTGAGAAAAACAGCTGTTTGTTTCAATATACGGCATTTTTGTTCTATTTCACACATTTCAATCGAAAAGTTTCTCGACACGAGAGTTACAGAACATGGGCACTACTTTAGAAAGTAAATCTTGTTCCTCAATTGCAAATTAATTGTGGCTCCACTTATTCCTTACGCATTTTTAATTTCTTGTGTTTATAATTTAATATTCACTTTTTTTTATTTTATAAAATTTAAATAAGTTTTTTTTCCAGTATTAAAATTTTTATTGAATTTAAAATTTGAATAATTTTTTTACAAAATGTATAAACTTTCTTCATAGAAATAATTTAATGAAAATTAAATTTAATGAACTTATTATAAATTAAAAATATTAAAAATTTGGATTAAAAACCATAAATAGTTCAACAAAATAACCACAATACTAATTATTGTTAAAGCTAAGGCACGAGCTCTATGTGTTCATTTGTCCTTCAAGTTGTGCTGAAAAAGGTCAGCAAGAAAAAGAAAGACAAAAATGAGAAAACAAAAAATGTACCTTGGACTTCAAGAAAAATTCTTGACAAAAGTACGAAAAAACAGAAGTAAGGAAGAACATGTAAAATCAATTAAAATGGATAATCATTAAAAAAAAAAGCAAACTTCGATCTACCAAAGGTTAAAATACAATTTGGTTTAAGGATTGATGTTTGACTATTGACGTCAGCAGTCGTCGATGGCTGCAAGTGTAAAACGGCAAATCAATTTGAGGAGATCGAGTGGTTGCGATCGAAACATGTCATGGTTACCTGCCGGCCGCGGTTCTAATCCCGGCCACGGTCAAGAATGAAAGATTATCAATAACAATTTTAATTAATTTTTATGTTGTAAAATTCCTTTCTTTATAAAAATAATTTAATGAAAATTAAATTTAATGAACATAAGCCTAATTAAAAATATTAAAAATTTGGATTAAAAATGTATAAACAATAAACAGATAACTCGAAAATGTCACCTGTAAGAATTCGCCTTGGTTTAAAGACTAATATTTGCAAATTAAGCGAACATTTTAAAGAAGAAATGATTGATTTCACTGTAAAAGAAATTACAACTTTGGAACATCAGTGACAGAAACTAAATTCATATGAACTGTTAAAAAAGAACTCAACAGTTAATTTCTGGATAAACGTATATGGATATAAAAATGCATTAAATGAAAATCAATTCAGTAAATTAGATTCTTTTGCAATGAAGTTCTTGGTTTTGCTATCTAGCAACGCGGAAGTTAAAATAGGTTTTTAGTGGTATAAATCTCTTAAAATCGAAAACTCGAAATAGAATGACGTTAAAAACTATGAAATCGCTACTTTATATTTGGTGTGGTTTAAAATGCTGCGATAGTTTTGAAAAATGTACGATCTCATTTAAAAATGCGATAAGAACATTATTTATAATGATATCTCGGTCGATTCTTCAGAAGTTTAAGAAGAATATTATTTTGATGACGTTTTATAAAATGAAATTTTTTTTATAAAACATGTTTTAAATTTTATTGAAATACTTAATAATAGCCATTTATGGGTCAAGTTCCTTTGAATTTTTGTTATGGTATGGTACCTTTTGTTTAAAGACCGAAATATATTTCTTTTATAGTTTTAGGACTTTTTATGTTTACTAAATATTTTATTGTTATTTTTTAATCAGTTTGTTCTACTGATATGATGTGAGTTTATAGGGAAGAATTACGTAAAATAAATCATATATAAAGGTATATTAACTAAAATAACAAAAAAAATAATACAATTTAAATTTTAACATTAGTTTTTGGCAGTTAAGGATTTTTTTAGCATTATTTTAAAGTCGATTTAGCTGTAAACTATTTTTGGATATGGCCACACTGCTGCCTTCAGTTGCAAACACGTTAGAAATATAAAATTATTTTAGCGTAGACACTTAATATCAAAACCTTCACACACCCGATTACTACTCGTGTTAGTTATGACATGTTTGTTGAAACTGCAACCATATTTCGCGCACATTTTCCTGTGATATATTTCTAATGACAACTTCTAATTTATCTGTAATATTTTACTGTACAGTGTCGTTAACCAGGAACAACAAAATAAGGATTAGTACAGACTTATTAAACAACACAGCAGCGGCAGCAGTTACCAATAATAAAAAATTTATTAAATTTATGTTTAAAAATTAATAATATTTTATACTCTCTGTTGATGTTTTAATACCTCTTTTATGAATCATTTTTTTTGTTTTTTACCAGACTTTCTATAATTTTACCGTTTTTTTTTTCTAGAAAAACATTTTCCTTTTTAAGATTTATAAACCAAGAAACAATTTTATTTGTTCATATTGCTGCATGGCACTGTGGGATGGATGGCTTCAAACATTTTTGTGTAAGAACTATTAGCAGTGGTCCTAGATTTTTGAAAGTTGCCACCGAACATTATATTAACTGAAATACGAAAAAAATTAAATTTCATAAATACGAACACGCAATCCAAATCGAATTTTACAAAAGTTTTCCTATCAAGCAAAATTCTTCTAATTGGGTGCATATCGAGCCCTAACCGCGAAAATAACGTAACCGACATCATTTTCAATTTTCGTTTTTTTTAATAAATGACTTTATTGGCAACACTTGCATCATCTGCTAAAATGTCATGGTCACATAAGGTACCGTTACGATTTTATAGCAAGAACAATTTAATCGTAAGCGACAAATTTCATACAAAATTTTTATGAAATAAAATAAACAAACTCTCTCCTGTAAAATTTGATTTTTGGCGCTTACGTTATTTTTGCGGTTAGGGCTCGATATTCACACTAGGGTGACCGTTAAAATAAAAAGTTCGGTTTCTATAGGCCTCACCTGCCAGTTTGGTGGACGATCGGCGAAGGCTAAGCCGTCCCCCACACTTAGCTGTTTTCGAGGTTGCACAACATATATTCGCGAAACTCAAAAACGGGTTTGTTTATTGAATGGTTAAAGGTTTTTCTTATATGCGCAGTCGTTTAAGAAGCATAATTTTTTGGAAAAAAATAATTTTTTTTTTAGCAAAATTTCAAAATTTTGGTTCTTCAAAATTTTTGTTCTTTTTTCCATTAAATTAAAAAATTTCATAAAGCGCAATATTTGGTTGGAAGCCTCCCTAAGGAATGGAGATAAAAGGCAAGTATGTTTTGAAAAAATGTTGAGGACAAAAAACTAATTGTGGTCAGTCATACATTTTATCCCCCTATGACCGACTCCTGTGCAGTTATGGGTCTTTTTCTTTATTATATTTCTAGTCTGTATTGAAAATTTTGTATGAGAGCCCGCTTAAGTCTGGGTTCACACTATGAAAGATTTCTTTCAGAAAGTCTGAGTTTATTGGTGAGAGGGGAAGAGAACATGCTATGAATCTCTCTCTTCTCACCAATAAACTCAGACTTTCTGAAAGAATACTTTAATAGTGTGAACCCAGACTAAGGAATAGAGAGAGCGGGTAGGTATGTTAAAATCAAATGATGGGGATAAAAAATAAAAGGGGGCCGGTCGGTCATAAATTTTATTTTCCTAGGGGCGATTCCTTGGCAGTTGTGGGGCTTTTCCTTCAATATATTTCTACTCTGTATTGACAATTTTGTATGGGTGCCCCCATAAATCCTAGACAACCGCCATCCTGCTTATCATGCAGTGGCGCGTGATAATTTCTACCATGGTTCTAACGCAGACCGTTTTCCTGCCTAGTAGTGAGTTAGAATCGGTCTTTCTAATAATCTCTGTGTACTGAATCGTCACAGTTGTTAACAAATTGTTGTATATTCAATATTCAATAGATACCTGGGCCCTGTTTTTCAAAAATCCAATTTACAAATCTACAAGTAAAATCCGTTAAAAAAGCCAACATTTTACAATTTTTGTTTTTGTTTCAAATCCATTTTACTGCATTTAATCAGTTCAGTTTTAGTTGTTCATAGATTTCGTCAAATGGTATTCTTAAGGAAAATATACATATGTGAACCACTGAATTGCGCAATAATATATGTAAGTCATTACTTGGTAAGCACCCTTGCATGAATTTTACTTAAAATTCTCCAAAAAAAATATATATAATTTTTCTAAAAAGCCATAAATTCAAATTTCATATTAAAAAAAAAAACTGCATCATTCGATTTTTGAAATTAAGTAATCGCAAAATAGGTTCTTAGACAACAACATCCCACTGTGCATGGTCTCCCATGCAATTGGCTGCTGTAACCAATAAAGTTTAATGTTCGAAAGCATCTTGCAGCTCCAAAGCTGTGTAATATGCATAATATAGTTTATGGTGGTTGTTGGAGGTTGTTGCAGCATCGAGAACAACCAAGAGTAAGAATATTTTTTATATTTATAAAGAATTGCTAAATGTTATTAATATTCTCTGATCATTATTTTTGACATGTTGCCATTAAGGCAAAATACTGGGAGTGCAAAAAACTATAAAAAAAAGGTTAAGACATGGTCTTTTATAAAGTGTGTTTTATTTTATCATTAAAGTGTCACTTGTGTTTAGATACATTCTCTAGAACACTTGTCATGGTGAAAATAATTAATAATTTTTTTGATATAATGATTAAAAAGTTGTTTGGGGGAAAAAGTTGTATTTTATAATATTTAATAAAGTAACATGGACTAACACAAATATCTAATAACTTGCACGATATTTTTTGGGTAGATAAAAAAGGAATTTCAGATAAACTTTTAGAAATAAAAATATTTAGCTTTAGGTGAAAAAGGTATTAAGCATTTGTTATCGTTTTTGTAACTCCAAGAAAGTCCACCAGTCCGGCATGTTCGGTCCTCCGTCTGTGTGATTTAAGTTGGACTTCATACAAATGATCTTCCGGTGTTTAAATGTTAAATTGGATAGAATGTAGCTTTTTGCCGGACTTCGTGATCCAGTATTCCACGGATAATTACCTCGCCAAAAATGCCAATATTTTTGGGTAATTATGCGGGGAAAGCATTTAAACGAATACGGTTAACTACCTCATTGAGGTAATTAAGCGAATATGTATGAAAAATGTGAAGACATTGGAACTTTTACATGTATCATTCTTTGACCTTTGAACTTATCAATACCATTTTCTGATTGCTCGCGCTCAAATTTAAAGTCTTGATTCAGCTTAATCAAAAGAAGAATTAAATAAAATTAAAAATTGAATTTATAAAGCTTACAAAAAAGAAGCTTTCTGTCGTTTTATTTTTCTAATCGGAAATTGCAAGTGAAGATATCCAACTGGACTGGACGGGATCCACTGAAACCAGCGCCAAGTCGTACATTTTTTAATAGCAAGTTGCATATTTCAGCTATTGCTGCATTTTTATTGTACACATATTTCTTGTTTTTGAAGCATATTTTTATACATGTTCAGCAAATAAAAACATTGCTTAAAGTTTTGGTTAACAGATGAATTTCCTGTTGCTTTAATTACCATCTTTTTAATTGCCATCTACATTTGTATTTTAGGAATGCAAGTTGAGAACTTAGTTCGGAGTTTTCAAATATTTTTTTTTTTTTGGATTGCACAATTGAGTCGGCATCTTGACTGTCAAGTTCTAAAACAACGGCTTTAACTTCTTCAAGATGTTCAGCGTAGTACATTGCCGCTTCTAACCTAGTACCCCAACGAGTTGGGCATGGAGACGGTGGAAGTGCAACATTAGGATTAATTTTTAGAAAGAGTTTTCTTCGCGGTGCCTGTAAAAATTTTGTTTTTGTAACATATATTTTTAACATACATATGTATGTTTATATTAAAAAAACGCAAGAACTTTCAAGTTCTTTTTAATACACTCTTATTCCATTTTATATAATTTTCTTATAGAATTCTGTTTAATAGAGAAATATTTGTCATAAAATTCTTTTACTACAAAAATCATATTAAAAAAACGACTTTTAAATTCCTACGTTTTCGATTTCCAGAACACCTCTGATTAATATATATATTATATTTACCTTTAAGAAAATATTTTTAACATTGGAAATCAATTTATTGACATTTTCAAAGTTTGTTCGAATGAATTCAGCTAATCGATGGAAACCATTTGCAATACATGTTAAATGAAGCATTTTCGGATACATTGCCTTTAGAGAAGATATCCCACTTAGCATATATGCAGCTGCATCCCTTACTACAAGTAACACTTTGTTATATTTTATGCCTTAATACAGAAAATTAATATCAAATCTTAACTCGATTTCTTTTCTACTTTACCATCTGGCCACAATATTTGTAACGAATCATTACAAAATGCTGCAATAGATGCGCCATTTGCCGTTTTAAGTACATACTTGCATGTTCAATAAATAAGATTAATAGTCTTTCAATTCTTCTAAGAAAATTCATCTAAAGAAATTCATATATATTTGTCTTTGGCTGCTTGACGCATTTTTTCTATAGATTCCCTATACAATTCTGGTATGTATTCCTGGCGGATGCAAGTTTCAGACGGAACCGACATTTGAGAATATTTCTCAATGAAATTTTTGAAACTAAGAGAAATAACTTTTTTTATTGGTATATTGGATTCTAACAATGCTTTACAAAGATCCTTTTGAAATGTTGTGACAGTTGGAGTCACTGGATATTCCGTAATTAGTTTCTGTGGATGGTTCTCTTGCTTAGAAGACGCCAATTGGTGTTTCTCACATCTTATATGTTGATCCACATTAGACAATTTATTTTGCAGCAGCATATATTGCAAAAGAGCCCATTTTCTTCAATTTTAAAGACACCTTCATATGTTTTTACCATTTTTAATAATAAATTTCTATTTTTTTTCTCTTTCGGCATTTTTTAAACTTTTTTATTTATTTCTATTTTTAACAGCCTACTATGATTTCAGTTGATTGTTTTTAAAATGAAAACAGAGTTGCAAAAAGGTAGTAACGAAGGCGAATTCACTTTTATAGAGGAATTCGCCTTGGTAGTAACATACGAAGTTTTTAATACAAAAATGGGAAGTTTAAACAAAAAAATCCAAAAAAAAGCAACACCATTGTAAAAGAAGCAAAAAACAGCAGGTTTTATAAAAAACAGCTAAAAAAAGCAAAAAAAGCATTTTAGTCTTCTCTGATAATAACACATATTCCCCATGCAAACATGTTTCTTTATGTCCATAAAACATTTAATCATGTTCGTATTAAGATTAAATTTGGCCCAAAATATCTTACTGCAAATTAAATATGGTTGAAACATACAGCTTCTATTCAAATTTCCATACCTCAAAACTTTAAGATATTTTATCCTATTAAATGTTACTATAATTAAAAATTTTGTGACATTTGCTTGAATCCCTTTAAGACAAAATATCTCATATAGTTGGTTTATCTAGATAATATTGTTACGTTACTGCCATTCAATAACGTTTTGGTTTATTTCCTCTACAATAAAACGTTTCGAGTTCGTTAATTGCAGTTCAATTAAAATAAAATAAACACTTTAATGTATAACACTTATTTATTAAGAACTTAGTCACTTTAACAACCGTAATTAACAGCGTTTATTCCCAATTCACTATTGTGATCAACAAACTTCAATGTTTATAATTTTCTCCGCGTGATGCGTATCACCTTGACAAAGTCTGAACTAAGAATAATCGTATGCCATCTCTTGCGATTCTATTTATACTCTAGCCCAGACGGGCAAATGACCATAGAACTAACAAATACTAAATAACTAATCAATACAAGATTACTAATAAATACAACTAATTCTTAATTAATAACTACAACTAATTCTTAACTAAAGTTACTTTCGTAACAATATTTAGCACAAATAACTATTTTATGAATCTTAACCTCATAAGTTTATTTTAATGCAAGTATTAAATTGCCATATTTTGTATTTTCGGGCTCTTTTTTAATTTTTAATGCATATTTTATTTTTTTTATTAACATGTAAACTTGGTTGCATTACTGGCTGTGTCAAATAGTACAGAGGCAATTAAACGAATGAAATTTAGGAGTAATTATGTTTTGGGAGTTTAGTTTTTTTTAAGGCAATTACCCGAATTGGGTAATTAAGCGAATGGCAATTAAATGTGGATTTTTGTTTGAAAAAATTGAAGAAAAAAGGCGGGGACTTAAAACTTAAGGTAAATAGCCGTGAAAGGCATTTAAGCGTGGGGTAATTAGTCAGGTTATACTGTACCAATAATACAGTAGTTTTGACTTAACTGCCTTTTGTTTACGTGCACTTTTGACTTAACTGCACAAAATTAATAATTTTTGGAATTATTCTTTATAATTCCATACATATTCCTTTTTTAAGTGCACTTTCTATACCTGCACATTTAAGATAAATGCACAACATTTTTGGTATTTTAAAACTATTTTCATACAAAAAATTCAAGTTAGCTGCACTTTGACTTAACTGCCCAAAATACATATTTTCTGGAATTATTCTTCAAAATCCTTGTTTACGTGCATTTTGTATACCTGCACATTTTTCATATTTTTGGGCAGCTTAAAAATATTTTCATACAAAACATCAGTTAGCTGCACACATAAAAAAAATATGGTGGCCACTTTTTCACATAAATATCCAATTTAAGCTGTTTATAAAAATATAAATCGCAATTATTTTGTTTTTTTTCATTGTTTTTGTTTAAAATTCTTGCGTTTTCGATTCCCAGAACTACAGGGGTAGTTTTCAATACAAAAAGTGCTATTTTAGTAAAAAAGAATTCAAATTTTTAGAAGTTTATTATCATTTACAACACTTTGGACAATGTTATTATAATTTAAAATTAAAAATACAATAAAAAACAAATTTACTCCGTTTTTAACGCGTCAAAAAAAGTGTACAGTATTATAATACTAAGAAAAGTGAAGTGGCTAATACTTTGTTTGATTTCTTTTTGCTTTTAGGACGGTTTCTAGTCTCTTTGGCTCGATTACACCAGTTTTAAAGTTAGCTCAGTAGACAATTTTGGCTACTCTTCCTGCAGAATTTTATTCAGAGAATGTTTGCTGATTATGTTTTTTTTTTAATTTGCCTGACCAAATGTTCCCAGATGTTTAGTTGAGTTGATATCGAGCGACTATTGGGATGATCCATCACTTTTAGGAAGTATTACAAAAGCCAACCCAATCACGCTTCACTTCAGATAGTGTTTATTTTCCGTTGAATTTCTGTTTTCTACCTTTTATCGCGTTTTCTTTTGTCCAATTTGTTTTTGTCAATTTTTGGAGCAACATATTTTTCACAGACGACAGCAAGCTTGAAGTCTGATCAAATTTGGCAAAGTAGAAATTTAACTTTTTATAACTAACATAACACTTTTTATATTGGAAAACAAGCTGTACACTTTATTTTGACGCTCACTGTAGGTTATTTGAAATAAAATTTCAATAAAATTTTAATAAAATATAAATTTATGTATTAATAAAATAATTTTTTTATTCTACTTTTAAATCAAACACTTTACTTTACCTGCACTTTTGTACAGGTAACCACAATTGTGTACCTAAACATCAAGGCAGGTAAATGCATTTAAGATAACTGCATTTTTGATTTACCTGCACAAAAAATCTTGCAAAGGAGATTGTGCAACTAAGTCAAATTACTGTACCTTAATACCTAGTAGGGACATAAATATTGTTACATATCGTTGGTCTCATGTAGAGACCTCTTAGCGTCAAAATAAAGTAAACACTTCTTAATGTATGGCCATATAACGGTTAAGCTCCGTATGAAATAATTACAAATCACAAACTTTACTGGTAAAAGGCATTATACAGAGCGTAAAATACTAAAAAATTTAAATGGGTAAACAAACCTCAATTGAAGACCGCCAAATCATAGTGGACTTACACAAAAAAGGCAAATCTTTGCGTGAGATAAGTGAACTTGTTGGTAGACATCATTGTACTATAAAAAAGATAATCGACAAACAAGTCAAATACAAAACACTGAACAATTTGCCCGGTGCAAGGCGGCCAAAACGCCTAACAGATAGAGAAGTAAAAACTATTGTAAAGGAAGTTAAAGAAAATCCCACTTCCAGCGCCGTAAAAATAGCCAAGGACATTACCCAAAGTTCAAGCAAACCTGTTAGTGAGCATTACATGGTAGAGTACCGCGAAAAAAGCCGTATATATCAAAGGTCAACCAAGGAAAGCGTTTGAATTTCGCCAAAAAATACTTAAACGAAGGTCAAACATTTTGGAGAAACATACTCTTCACCGATGAAAGTAAGTTTGAAATTTTTGGTGCTAAAAAACCTCCAAAGATATGGCGAAGTAAAAACGAAGCTTTTAATGATAAATGTGTTATCAAAACGATAAAGCATGGCGGAGGCTCCGTGATGGTCTGGGGATGTATGGCGGCATCGGGGGTGGATAATCTCGTTTTTATTGAATCTACAATGAAAAAAGAAGATTATCTTAACATTTTGCAACAAAATGTAGCCCCTAGTGTAGATAAATTGGGTTTAACACAGAGCTGGACATTTCAACAAGATAATGATCCTAAGCATTCCTCCAAAATTGTGAAGGAATGGTTACTGTATCGTACACCTAAAACACTTGATCATCCCCCGCAATCCCCAGACCTGAACCCAATTGAACATCTTTGGGAACATCTGGATAAAAAAATCAGAGAACGGAATATTTCCTCCAAAAGTGACCTAAAGGGGGCGCTACGTGAGGAATGGTCCAAAATTTCACCCGATTTTACGCAAAACCTTGTTGATTCGATGCCCAGAAGGTTAGCAGCAGTTATAAAATCAAAAATTATCCATATAATTATAAACTCTGTTTACTTTTTTTTGGCGTATAAAAATTGTTCTGTTTTGTAAAAAGTGAAATATTTTTTGATGTGCCTTGTGTTTTGTTAATTTTATTTATTTATTGACTTGAGCGTTATTTATCGATGAATTATGAAAATTTTTTTTGTAAAATTGTTTTTGTTTCTATATAATAAATATTGATTTTATATATAACGAGGTGTTTACTTTATTTTGACGCTCACAGTAATTGCAACTTTACCGAAGACGGTAAAAACATTTATAGAAAGTGTAGTTAAGGTGGGTCGAAAAAAAAGTTGTGCCAGTCATCCCCTAGAATTAAAGATATTTCAATGAAATTTTCAAAACATGAAAAAATATTTTGACCACGCCCTTAAATACAGCCCTTTTGGGTTTTTATGTGTAGCGCTGGCATTTAAAGTCCGATCTCATCATGTTGCGTATGTTCATGGCTTGACATTTTTGACTTTTAATCCGATATCAAATTCTGGGCTCCACTTATGCTACCTCGGATCCTTCCCCCAAATGTCCAAGAAAGTCCTTCTCAATCTTAGTATATCTAGCTTTTATTATAATCGCCGCGCCCCAATTTAATTTATACAATTTCAGTGCCATTACAGTACAACATAGGCACCTTGGGTCTCGTCAAGATTGACATACACCGACTACCTAACTTATATTTTTTTTGCATATATATTTTTAAGCACTCATTTATCTATATTTTAGGCTCTAAAATTAAAAATAGCAAATGGTTTTTGAAATTTGTTTCATTTATTGATATATATTGTAAACAAAGAGTTAAATCTCATTTGAAATTACCGCCTTTAGCCTTCAAGCACGCCTTAAGTCGCTCTTGCAAAATTGGAGACAGCACTAGCAAGTACAGTCTTAAGAGAATTTACGTTGGGGTATATATTGTGGCACACCATGTCTTCTAAAACGGTTCACAATTTGTGATAAAGCTGGCTTAAATCAGGGCAGATTAAGGGCAACCTACATAAAAGTCAGGTTTGCGTGGTTTTAGCGCTATGAGCTGGCGCAGAATCCTGCTGGAAGGTTCAGTACTTGTTATGGAAATTGGATTAGTCAAGTGGCTTTACAGAGGCTTACAAAATCGTTTCTTTTTAAACTTTGACATACCCTGCGGAAAATTCGAGTCAATTGTTCCAACGGACTGGTCCTGGGATTTGTGAAAATAAAACCAATTCAACAAGAAAGAACTCATGACCAATCATTTAACTGGTACATGAAGAACAAAAAGATAGAAAAAGTTATAAATTACAGTACAGTCTTTACCGGTAGTGAGAGACATTTTTTTTTTTTTTTTGACTTTTTAAAATGTTGTTCTTACATTGTAGTAACTAACACTAAGCATGTTCATTGAGAATAGATGTGTGACTGGTCAAATGGTGTCAATTGACCCCCTCCATTGACAACCCCATGTAAAAGTGATAGGTCTTATTCATATAAAGTGTACCGGTGTCTACCACCAAAGACCTATCACGAAACTACTTTAGTGTCAGTTAGCTTCCCTCTAGGGTATGTTTTGACCATGAGTTTCTGCTTTCGGTCAAGATTTCGCTCAATTATTGATTTGATGACTTGCCGTGCTCGAACTGTACGTGGGAGGCCTGACCGGTTGTGGACTTCCATATCTCCCAACTCCTCAAACAATTTTACGCACCTGTAGATCGAACATGCAACTAATCGCGAGCAGGTGGAGCGTGACGCGTTTCCGTTCTCACTATCTGACCACTCCGTGGTGAAAACTGACACAATATCGAATTACCGGTGCAGACTACGGCTATAAAGGTTAGGTTTAAAGATCCATATGATAATAAAAAGTTAGGATAAGTTCTATTGTTATAAGATGTTTAGTGTTGAAACAGCATTTATATCCCTTTTAGTTTTAGTCCTTGACCTTTTAATAATTTCTTGTGTTTCCCTTCATAAATAATTTTTCAGTTTAAGTTTAAATTGAGTTTGTTTTCTTTTTCTTTTCTGTAGCTCTTAATATTTTATATTTATGCCTTTTATAATTTTAATAGACTGTGGGTTAAAACTCACACATACACACACACACACATATACTATATCCTCAAAATATATAAATACATATAATTATAGAGCATCGTCGCCGTCATTATTATCATCATCGTCCTCATCAACATTTTGCTCTGCTGTTTGTTCTTAACACCATCGTTTTTGCAGTTTTTGCAGTTTTTGCGGCTGTTTGTTAAAATGTTCCCTTGTAAAATAATTGATCTCTTAACTCATTCTAGAGAAGAACAAACAACAACAGCGCCCCAACAAGAACAAGAACATCTTAACAGCCAGCACCTAGTTTTTGAAATAAACACCCTTTACCGGCAGTTCATTATTATTGTTGATGTTGTTGTTTGGTTGTTGTTGTTGTTGTTGTTGTTGTTGCTGGAGCTGTTTCATTTATTTCCTCCATTATTTTACTCCGTTTCGCCGTTTCACTTTAAAGGAGTAAAGAAGTATTTAATGAAGTCATTAAAAACAGCGCGTGTGGCGCAAAATAAATTACTTTGCGTAACTGAAAACTTCACTTGAGGCTTAAAAAAAAAATAAAAAAAAAACATATGAAAAGTAAAAACAAAATGTATAAATATTCCACTTCATCTTTTTAATGTAGTTATGTATTCGTATGTATTTAAGATGTAGAAGCATAAATAAATACATCTTCTTTTATGAATGATTATGGACAGGATCAAACTCCGACAAATGAGAGAGGAAACAGCAACTTCTCGTTTATTTAAATACGAAAATGTGCAAATATTCATCAGATGCACACAATTAATATTTATTATGCAAGAACAACAACAATAACAACTATAATACACCTTTTTAAAACTTTAAGCATATAATTTTTCAATGCAACCTGGCTTAAGATTAAACTAGATTTCAAGACTCAAAAGATTCAAAGGAAGTTGGTTTGAAATATTGAATTATGCAGTCATATTTGTTACTAAAATTTGTAACATCTTTTCTTGCCAAACTTTTATTATTTTCTAAATTGAGATAGTTTCTAGTTTTAACATTTTTTTCTATTCAAGATATTTTGAAATTATGTTAAAAACTTCAATATTTACGATGATCCCAATGTCCGATTAGTAAAAACTATGATCTTCCAATATTCGATTAAATATCTTACAAGTCTTGAACTCCTTCCAAATCCTCTAGCTCGAAATATTCTTAGTGATGAAGAAGAGATACTGCAGCTCTTATTCCTAAACATAAGTAAACAGAAACTGTGATGGTAAAACTTTCATCCGGCACTGGCAGGACATAAAGTATACATTTAGAATTATGTATATATAGCTCCGCGAAATAAGTCTCAGGTGCAGTAAATCCCAAGAAAAAATAAAATAAGTCTCTTACACTTTTCTTATAATTGTTGAAGTAATTTCATAAAAAGCTCCCAGTTCTCTCGGTTCTACTTAACTTTTTTGAAAGTCTTAAAATATTTTGACTGGGAGTTACTTTACAAAAAAGTAATACTCACACTTGAGTTCTTAAACGTGATTTGTTAATCACTTCAAATTGACATGATTACAACTAAATCACTTCATTTATTACATAGAATCCACTGATGCTCAGTGAAGCCAACAGTAGGGAATTTTCCCTTTTTGTAGGGATTTTTTCGGAAAATTTCAAGCGTAGGGAAAAAGGACAGATATTTTATTTTAAGGCAAATGTAGGGAATTTTCAAAATATTATCTCATTTTCAAAATATTGTGTAAAGTACGTGAATATTCGTCTTATTTTCATTTAGAAATTAAATTATTTCATATGACCTCGTTCATATTATGAAACATTTAATGCGAAACATTTGAGTTTGATGGTGAATGTGGAAAAACGAATGGAAAAGTGTGTGCGAATATTAAAAGCGAATATTTAATGAATGAAATTTGTACATAGAAATTAATTTGTAAAAAAACAATCACACTTTCTAAACTAAGAGAAATAAAAAAAAATACAATTTCGAATTTTTAAAAAATTTTTAATGAAAACTTTTAAGAATACGGAAGGATGTATTTTTAAAAAGAAACATTCTTTCCATTTTTACTCAGAGGTACTAAATTAAATATTTTTTGAAAATTGTACAGAACCTTACCATTTAATTTTGTATCGAGTTTGCTAAAAATAATTGGATACTTATAACGCGTCCGCCATCTAAAGTTTTTTTTCAACTATTGCTTATTTCGTGATTGGTAACACTTAGATCATGTCTGATTTGACAGAAAATTAGTTTTATCCTTCCGGTTGTGTATACGCTTGAACAACGCTGGGAAATATGTGTGCGATAATTGCGTACGGATTTTAGAAGAAGAGAAGCACCGTCAGCTCCGTATGTTTGTTATCTTGTAAAAAAAGTGAAAGAAACTGGCATCCTCATCACCACCAAACAGTGCAGTGCGTACACCCGAGAATGTTGCTGCTGTGGCAGAAAGTGTGCGTGAAGCGCCATCAACATCAATTCACCGTCGTTCTCAACAATTGAACATTTCGGAGACATCATTGAGCCGAATTTTGCATAAAGACCTTGGTATGACGCCATACAAAGTCCAATTGGTTCAGGAGCTGAAGCCAACTGACCATCCAATGCGTTTTCGCTTCGCTAAGTGGGCCTGCGATCGACTTACAGATGAAGCTCATTTTGATCTTGGCGGGTATGTAAACAAGCAAAATTGTCGCATTTGGGGCACAGAAAACCCGCACGCATACATTGAAAAGCCGATGCACCTAAAACGAGTCACTGTTTGGTGCGGATTTTGGTCCAGAGGCATAATTAGGCCATTTTTCTTCGAAAATGAGCAAGGAGTGGTCGTTAGAGTCAATGGCGATCGTTATCGGAACATGTTGAACGAATTTTTGTTCACAAATTTGAAGAGGAGGATATTGGCAACATTTTCAACAGGTTTCAACAGGACGGCGCTACGTGCCACACAGCCGAAGCTACACTTGATGTTTTGCGCCCTGTTTTTGAAGATCGAATTATCAGCCGCAGAGCTGATGTCGTTTGGCCACCTCGGAGCTGCGATTTGACACCGTTGGACTATTATTTATAGGGTGCCGTCAAAGATAAGTGTTACACCGACAAGCCAGAGACAATTGACGCTTTAAAGGACAATATTCGTGAAGCCATTGGTGAAATACAGCTGCACACAATCGATAATGTGCTTAAAAATTGGACCGATCGTGTAGGCTACTGCATGGCCAGCCGAGGCAGCCATTTGAATGAAATTATTTTCCATTATTAACCGGAAGGATTGTACTTTCAAATAAAAAAAGGAATTTGAGAAAATATTCAGTAGTTTTTTTATAGCATTTTCAAAAAAAGAAAAGTTATTTGGCGGACCCTTTAAAAAAAAAAATTATTTAAAATAAATATTCTTGAAAAATGTTTAGTTCTTTAAAAAGGACAAAAGATGATGAAATGAAAAATACTATGTTTGACTATGCTTTGTCTCAAGATTAAAGGATATATAGAGGTGTTTCTGCCAAAAAGAAAAAAACTAAAATTTGTTACACTGGGCATTTTTTGGAAATAGAATTTTTATATGTGCGTGTATGGAATTTACATATTTATTTGGGTTTTTTTTTTTTTTTGTTAATAAATGCTATTATTATAATATTTACAAAATATCAACAAAATATGTATTTGTTTGCCTGTTGGTAATAACAATAAATTTTTAACGTAGGGACATTTTTTTGGTTGTAGGGAAAAAAGGAATTTTTTGTTAGACACGTAGGGATGTTTTGAAATGTCTCCTGGCATCACTGCACTGAACATACCTCAAACTGAGTATAATGTAGAATCGGCCAACATGAACGTGTACAACCGACTACGATTTCTGCTTAATATTTTTATTTTTTTGCTTAAATAATTTGTAAATTTTCACAATTTTATCATTTAAATGATTAAAATAATCTTCTGATAACTTTATAAAAGTATTTTTATCCATTTTTAATACTTTAAATAAATATAAATTTGTTTGTTGTGTTTTTTTCTTAATCATCTCAAATGTAATATGAACGGCTTTGATTAGCTAAATCAACATTTTGCTTAAACGCGTTTAAAAACCCAAGTGTGAACATACAATTAGTCCCAACAAATTTAACATGGGAGTTATTTAATTTTATTTTGGAGTTCGGTGTTATTTCATTTGTTGTGGGAGTTATTTTATTTTCAATTACTTCCAACTTCCTAAACTTTGTGAACATTTTAATCGGATTTTGCCAAGGATTTCCCTCTATGGTATAATAATTACCGGCTTCGGTAACTAAAGCTTTTTTGCAAAGACGGACTTCGGCCGGGATCAAGACCAGATTTAGAAGCTTTAATTAGCGCAGTCGTTGTTTGTTATACCACAGAGGAGACAATTCTTTGACCTCGCCGTAGGCCGACTTTGCAGAGCAGGGCAATTCTGGATTTAAGGATTTAAGATTGAGATTAAGAATTTCGGAATTTTATACTTCGGGATTTTAAGTATCGAGTATATGACTGCAACCCAAATATGTATGCGTTTGTTTAAAACTACTTTGTAAAAATTCTTTAATAAAAGTTAGAAAATAATATTTTTCGTTATTTTTCGGTCCTTTTTCACCATTTTTGGATATAATATCCATTTTGTCTGCGAGTTTTTTCATTTTTTTTTGGGCATATCTCATTCCTTTTCGATAGACTATTTTTGGAAGTTATTCATTAATTTCTTTGGGAGTTATTTCATTACGAAATATAGACCAAAAGTTGGGTTTCGATTAATTTCTGATTTGGGAATTATTTAATTTTTTTTGGGATTCATATCGTTTTTCCAGGTTGGGATTTATTTCATTGGGAGTTATTGCGCTGAGACTTATTGAAGCTGAGACTTATTTCACGGAGTATGTAATCTTCATAAGAAATGAATATGGCAAAAAGTGATTTTGAAAAACTTTACTTGCCATTTATTCTTAAATTCAGGACTTGTTTTGAAAGCACCGGTCTGGCAAGGCCGTGCGCTGTTGGATATCTGCCATCTGAAGCGTCAATAATTTAGCTAAACGTTTTCCATTTGAATTTGAATCGTTTAACAACCGAGGAAAACATAAAAATAGTTTAAAATTTACTTCAAAAGTGGCGGTTCCAAAGTGGCCACTTTTCGAGCATTACGGGGTGATTATCGCCACCATAATCGAACTATTGTGCAAGGAATTGGCAAGATTATAAAGAAATTTGAGGAGACGGGAAGCGTGACAGATGCAGTGGAGCCTGTGCATCATTGTTATGTCTGCACTCCCGAAAATATCGCTTATGTTAGTAAAAGTTGACCGGATAATCCGAATTTGTCGATTCCACGGCGCTGTGCGCTATGGCAGCATGATAACCTAAATTTTTGCCCTGCAATTAAAGATAATGAACGATATGTGGTTTTAACAAGACAGTGCCATATGCCACACAATAAGACCAATTTTCACGTTTTGGCGACGTCAATTGGTCACCGATGTAACGCCGTTAGACTTTTTATCGTAATGCTACTTCAAAGACCGTTTGTCTTCGCAGATAATCCCCTTACTTTGGGTCATTTAAAAACAACATTCGTTAAGTTATCACCGAGATACCGCACGAAATGTGTGAGAAAGTGTTCTCGACTCGAAGAATATAATATTAGCAAGTAGAACTACTAGTAAGACAATAAAATAAGTCTATAAAAAAATCAATAAAGTATACGTAGAAATTCATATAAAAAAAAATTATGTAGAAGTCTTTAAAACAAACAATTTAATAATTAAAAATAATTGATATATTTCTGCAGAAGTAATTTAAACTCTATGCAGTCCATTTGGCGCCCTATGCTCCAGTGGGAGTTAGAATATACAGTCCATTTGAAATTTGAAGTTTGTTATTAAAAGTGATTCTTCTAAAGTAACCATTTTTAATTGGGACTTTTTGATAATCCACAATTTGAGAATTCGGTCTAACGCTAGCATTTATGATAACCAGCGTGTTTTGCTATATTAATGTTTAAATTTTGGGGTTTGGGTCACAAACGATGTGCCTGCCAACAGCCCAGATTGTGAGGGCAACCAGCACAACCAGGTAGAAATTTAAGTGCATAATCTTGCCAGATTCGCCTCTTGTTTAGTAATTCTAAGTCGATTTAGCCATGCCAGTCTGTCCTTCTGTTGAAAACACGCTCACTTTCGAAAATTCAAATAAACAAACTTGATGTCAAATTGCTTGCAGTTATCCTAAGCAGTTTGGGATTGAAATCCAGCAAAATCGGTTCAGTAGGATCAGAGCTATGAACCAAAATGTGGAACCACCACCTTAAAAAACTGATCATTTTGTTACAAAAACTAACATAAATGTTGAAACAATGCACGGAATGATATGAAATTTTGCAAGTTTTTTATTCGACTGAAAATCACACTGTGAAATTTCATGAAGATCAATCCATATTTTACCCTAGACCACATATAAACCCTTCTACCGAAAAACGCTTAAAGCGGTACGCTTAAAGCCGTAATAAATAATGGTATCAGAATAAAATTGAATACTTCACAGTTTTATAGGACTAGAAATAGCACTAAAAAATTTCGGGATGATCGGTCGTATATAAAGCCCACTCTGGTAATTTAATTTAATACCAGAAATTACTCTGCGGAATTTTGGGATGATTGGTTCATAACTTACCATTGCTCCAATATAAATACCCCTCCTGAAAATCATTTATGTTGGGCTTAAACTGTTACGAATCAAGATATTTTACTCAAGATTATCGGTCAGTAATTTAATATAGGTCTTAACCGCAACCAATTTTAATGCTGATATCTGCTTTTATAAAGATAAATTAATATCACTTATGAAATATTCGAACTGTGGTTGGAGGGTATCAAAGATTCGGCGCAGCCGAATATAGCACACTAACTTGTTTTTTACTAAAAAAGGCAAAAAAAAAATTATTTTTGCATATTTCTTTATTGAAGTTACTTTATTTATAACAAAAATTTTATTAATAACTAAGTTAACCGATTATTATCCGATTAAAGGAAAACCTCGGTTAATTAAAGCAAAACCCCGATTAAATAAATACCCTAGCACATACGCAATAAGTGCTGTTTTACATTACTTTCGATGGAGAAAAATTAACAAATTCTATTCCAAATTATTAATAAACCATTTTAAAAGCCATTGAACGTTTTAAACTTAATTTTGCAATTCAAAATAATATATTGAAACCCGAAAAATTAACTAAATAATGTACGAAAGTAGAGGACCTTAGATCTCATATTTAGCAGCCTTCTGAGATTCACTGTAAACGGTAAAACTAATTTCACCACTGTATTAAAATGTATGTTTTTTTATACCAGAAATCACTCTGAGGAATTTTGTTTTGATTGGTTAATATAAATCCCCCTCCTGAAAATCATTTAAGTACGGCTTAAACTGTTACAAATCAATATATTTTACTCAAGATTGTCGGTCAATAATTTAATATAGGTCCAAACAGCAACCAATGTCTGTTTTTTAAAAATAAATTAATAATTATTAAATAGACATCATGTAGATATCATTCTTGAAATATTCGAACTGTCGGTGGAGGCTATCAAAGATTCGGCATAGCCGAATATAGCACTCTGACTTGTTTTTAATGTAAATACAATTTCTATATTTTTTTTAATTTCTTTACACTTCTTTTTTTTATTGAGTATTTATTTTTATTGTTTAACCACTCATACAAAATAATTCGAATAATTCGATAGGCATATTTAAAACAAAGACACAACTGATTTAAAATTATTTTACAAATGGTACTAACATAATATTATTAGAGTAAAAATATTTTGTTTGTTTCTTAAGCATACTATGACTAAACGTATAGAAAGTTATCAGGTTATGGCTTTTAAATATCATGAAATGCTTGTGAGCAATATAATATGTTTTTAAAGTCATCATTATTTAGTTGTTAGAAAAATGATTCTTTTTCAGTCAACAATACTCAAATTTATAATTGCGATAAAAATTGATAACTAAAATATTGCTGATATTTAATAAAAATAAGATTTTTTTTGTATACGACAACAATATATTGTTACAACAAACATAGTGTAGTTGCCGCAACCATGCCCAACCATATTTTTTCTCTGCGTGTTGAGAGGATTCCTACAAGTCACTTGCCCCTTGGTGAAATTGCTAATCAACAGGAACTTCTGGATTCCAACAGTGGTTCTAAAATAGCTCCAGTTCCTGAGCAAAGTGCAAGTGTGTGGTTCTGACTGATCGTGCACTCCAATTGTCACCTTTGTGTGTAGCGAAATGTCTAGGCCACCCGTTGTTTAAAACACCATTTTGTGAGGATGACTAGAAAATTACGTTAACCTAAGACGCATGTGTAAATTTTACTTATTATTTATTCTATTTTTTTTTGTTTTTTTGTATGTTTTTCTTAGCTTTGGCGATTTTTTTTCTGTGGGTGTTTTTTAATTTTGTGATTTGATTCTTATTAAATTTGTTCCTTTAATTTTATTATACCATTCAGCACAGGTGGTATATATAAGCTTGTCATTCCGTTGGGAACTACTACAATATTGATGAGAGAAGTATATATACTCTGGATCCTTATGAGTAGCGAAATGATGGGAACTAGTTTGTTATTTATTTATGTCACATATACAGTAGAATCCCGATAATTCGTAATCGCAAGGGACCGGCCATTTCTTACGAATTATAGGGGTTTTCGACTAGCGGGGTTTCGATTTTACGGGGTTAAAATAAAATAAATACGAATTAACGGGGTTTTTCAATAAATATACTAAAACGATAAAAAAAACCATACAAGACAATAGTTAAAAATAAAATATATAAAAATTATTTATGTAACAAACTGATTTCTAGAAAATAAACACACACAAAAGCAAAAACCCACGCAAAAAAAATAGCGGTAAACAAAAAATCATTCTTTCTATGTTTCTGTACTTCTTATTACGAATTATAAGTGGTAGTTAGCAAACAATTACTATTTATAAGAGGTAAAGAAGATTTTATTTGAAAAAAAATTACGAATTAGCGAGGGGACCAAAATGTATGGAAATTTTACGAATTAACGAGATTTTGTCAAGGGACCGACAGTTTATTACGAATTATCGGGAATTACGATTTATCGGGGTACGAATTATCGGGATTTGACTGTACTTGAAGTTTGCAAATGAAATTCAGACGGATCGGTCCACAAATCGCTAAGATATGAGCAAAAAACCATGGCTGACCCTAATTTTCCCAAAGCTATTAATACACAACATCCGACAAAATGTGGCTGGGATTGCAGAAGTGGGAGTGGCACAAAATAGATTTTTCTATATCTAAAGAACGGTATTAATATAACTTTCTGTTCTTATCGCACCATGGTGAACGGTCATAAGATTCGGCATAGACACATCGATTTTTCTTGCTGCAAGTCTTTTTTAATTTTTTTACAAATACAGTCGGGCCTCGATTATCCGTGATGGTCGGGACCAGAAGCATTTCGGATAATTAATCTTCACGGTTAATCGAATAACACTTTTGATTGTACAGTTTTTTTAATATTTTTATTATTTAACAAGTGAACATTGGCCTACATACACGCAGAGAAAAAACATGTTTAAATATGGTCACCTCCAACAAAACTATTTTTAAAGAACATTTTAAGCATAATATGTTTAATTTAACCATATTATTATCGCCCACAACAATATTATGGTTAAATTGGTCATCCATCAAGAAGCTACAACTATATTATGGTTGCCTCTAAACATGTTATGTTTAAATATAACAATAATTTGTTTTTAAATTAACAATAGTATTTTCCTCTTTTCCAAGAGCAACATGCTATGGTTGAAAACCAACCATGCTATTATAAGTGTTAAACATATTTTAGTTATTAATAACCAGAACATGCTTGGAGGCAACCATAATATGGTTGTGTCTTCTCGATGGAGGACGAATTTAACCATAATATGGTTGTTGGTGATTATAATATGGTTAAATTAAACTTAAAATGCTTAAAATGTTCTTTAAAAATAGTTTTGTTGGAGGTGACCATATTTAAACATGTTTTTTCTCTGGGTGTACATATTTACATTAAACAAATTAATTCAAGAAGTTTATATACATTTTAAAATTAAACAAGTTAGAGTGCTATATTCGGCTGTGCCGAATCTTTGATACCCTCCACCGACAGTTCGAATGTTTAAGGAGTAATATCTGTATGATGTCGTTTTATTATTATTATCTTAAACTGTGACGATTTGTTATTAATTATGGTTTTAGGAGACTAAACTGTTTTCCGGGAGTAGGGCATATATGGGGCCTAGGCTAAATTATGTACCGATCTTCACGAAATTTCACAGTATCATTTATAGTCCTATAAAATTGTGACGAGCCAAAATTTGTTATGATTGCATTATTTTTTACGGTTTTAGGCGTACTAAACTGTTTTCCGGGAGTAGTGTTTATATGGGGCCTAGGGTAAATTATGGACCGACCTTCGCGAAATTTCACAGTGCAATTTCTAATCGAATAAAACGGACTTGTGCAAAATCTTATGTCATTCCGTGCATTTTTGCATCATTTATGTTAGTTTTTGTAACAAAATTATCAAGTTTTTGAAGGTGGTGGTTCCACATTTTGATTCATAGCTCTGGTCCTACTGAACCGATTTTGCTGAAATTCAATCCCAAACTGCTTAGGATAACTACAAGCAATTTGACACCTAGTTTGTTTATTTCTTTTGAGTTTTTCGAAAGTGAGCGTGTTTTCAACAGACGGACAGACGGACAGACGGACATGGCTAAATCGACTTAGAATTACTCAAGCAGCCAGAATATATATACTTTATGGGGTCTGAGATGAATAATAAAAAAGTTTCACACGGAATGACAAACTTAGTATACCCTCTTCACAACTAATTGTGGTGGAGGGTATAATAAGTATGCATACATTAAATTTTCTACTGAAAACATGAGGCAAAAAAAGGATATTAAGCAAAAATAAGAATACAATTTCATAAAAAAAGTCATGAATTGTCGTTTGTCTAATATTTTTCAACTACCATCACGGATAATAGAGGTAATCACGGTTAATCGAAGCAAACAATTTGAAAACATTGCAAACAAAACACAATAGACTGATCCGGTAACCCATCGTTACCGGTAACCCCAATGGGTTACCGGTTAACCGGATCACGGATAATCGAGGCCCGACTGTATCTATCGGGTGATTTTTTAGCTATTATCTTTTTGGCAACACTGGTTTAAACAGCTGACGCACGTTTCGTGTTTTGTTTCACTGTCAAACATCTTCAGTTTGGTCTATAATTTAACCATGAATCGTCTTACAAACGAACAACTCTTGCAAATTATTGAATTTTATTATCAAAATGCAATCCAATTTTTTATCGAAAAATAAGCAGAATTGCCGATTTTGGAGTGAAGATCAGCCAGAAGCATTGCAAGAGCTACCAATGCATCCAGAAAAAGTCACAGTTTGGTGCGGTTTATGGGCTGGTGGCATCATTGGACCGTACTTCTTCAAAGATGATGCGAATCGTAACGTAACTGTGATGATATTTTTTTTTTATTTATTTATTTCAATATACGTTATAAAAAGCTAAAGTTTGTCTCGCGCCTAATATTGGCTTTGTGAGACGAGTTGGCAAAAAATTAATTTCAGTTATAGAAATTATAACATTACAAATTAGAAATTATAAAAATACAATTAAAGAAACTTTATATTTAAAGTATAAAAAAAAAGAAATAGAAAATAGAAAAACTATTCAAGAAGCATTTCAGTATTATTAAGTAGATAACTTTTTAAACTTTTCTTAAAAACTGATAGTCGATTGCAGTTTCTAATGTTTTCTGGCATATTATTAAACTTTAAGCTACCAGCATATTCTATTCTTTGTTTAGTTTTTTCAAGTGTACATCTAGCTATCCAAAGATTTCCACCACTTCTTGTGTTAAAACTATTTTGTCTGATATTAAACTTAATTGCTCGATATCCAATGTTATTTAATGATTTGTAAACGAAATATAAAAGTTGTTTAACATATAGACCATATATTGGCAAAATGGTTTTAGCAAAATCTTTATATAATGATAATGCATTGTGTCTAATATTTAAATTAAAAACACATTTCAGTATTTTGTTTTGAGATGTTTGTAACGATTTCAACTCGCAAGTAATTTTGTAGCCATAAATAATTGCGAGATACTCAAGTCTACTGTGTATGATTGATTGATATATCAACATTTTTGTCTTAGTGGCCAATTTTCTTTTTAGCTTATATAATATACCACAAGCTGAAGCTACATTTGCTTTTAAATATTTAATATGATCATCCCATGACAGATTGCTTTTCAACATTACTCCCAAATATTTAATTTCTACTTCTTCACTTATAACTTTACCATCAACGAGAATAGAAAAATTGTTGTTTAAAGCTAGGGAATAAGGTCGAAAACGTATTAACTTGGTTCTGTTTGGATTTAAAATCAATCTGTTTAATCTCGTGAACTCAAATAAAAGTGCCGAGTCTCTTTCCATTTGAATTTTGAGTACTAAGTCCTGCTTATATGGGTAAAAGAGAGATATGTCATCAGCAAACATTACAATTTTTCCATTTAGTCCAATATTATTTATATCATTAAGGTAGATCATAAACAGCAAGGGTCCTAAAACACTTCCCTGTGGTACTCCGTAATTTACCGGAATTATATCACTTTTTTCTCCCTCAATTTCAACATACTGTGATCTTTTTATTAAGAAACTTTCAATTAGCTTAAGTTCAGAAGTAATAATACCATAGTACGATAACTTTTCCAACAAGATTTTGTGATCCACCAGATCAAAAGCTTTACTAAAATCATAGAATACTCCTGCAACTCCATTAAATCCATTATCCAGCCCTGTACATATTGTATTTACTACATCAACAAGAGCTTCATCTGTTCCACTTCCTTTTACAAACCCATACTGATTTTTGTGTAACAAAGATTCACGTTCTAAATATGCACTTAACTCGGAATGAATTATTTTTTCAAATATTTTATCAATTGTTGAAAGAAGCGCTATTGGCCTATACTTTTCAACCGTGTTTGCGTGTGCCTCCTTCGGGATAGGCACAATTTTGTGTACATTTAAAACATCCGGATATATAGATGTATTTATCATACTATTAAAAATATGGGATATAACAGGTGAAACTGCTTGATAACAATATATTAATAGTTTCGATGAAATATGGTCCCGGCCGCTACTGTATGTCGGTTTTAAACCTAATACATATTATATTTTCAACATCATGTGTTGAAACTTTATTTAACGAAAAGCAAACTGGATGGCGTCTTAACGTTCTTAAGTTATGACAGTCATCATTAGAGTACTTAACAATTTCATTTTTTAAATCATCTTAAATTTTTGTAAAGTAATTATTAAAGGTGTTGGCTTTAACTTTGTTATTTTCTACGCATAGCCCTTTTGAGTCAATAATTTTAATAATTTTCTTCTGAGAATGACCGGTTTCATTGTTTAAAAATTTCCAACATTTCTTTAAATCGCCATTAAAGCTCAATATTTTATTCTCATAATAGTAGTTTTACTTATCCAACTTTTTTTTGCCCAAAATGCAATAGCTTGACTTGCATGACATGTGGTTTCAACAAGACGGTGCCACATGCCACACAGCACGCTTAACAATGGACTTATTGAGAGGCGAGTTCGGTGAACATTTTATTTCACGTTCGGAATCGGTCAATTGGCCGCCTAGATCGTGCGATTTAACGCCTTTAGACTATTTTTTGTGGGGCTATGTTAAAGCTCATGTCTACACACACATTCTTGCTTCAATTGACGCATTGGAAGACAACATTGAAGCATTTATTCATGAGATACCGGCCGAAATGTTGGAAAGAGTATGCCAAAATTGGACTAAGCAGATGGACCATTTGAGGCGCAGTCACGGTCAACATTTGCATGAAATAATCTTCGAACAAATATGGACCGTACTATCGATTCAAATAAAGATTTCATGCATTTTTCTGAATTTTATGTGTTTTTTTTTTAACTTTCCTATAGCTTTTTAAAAATCACCCAATACAAATAGTTGAAACGTATGTAAACAACCGGGTACTCAGTAAATTGCTGTGAAAATTTCAGGAAAATCAGTTCAGTAGTTTAGGAGTCTATAGGAAGGAAGCCTCTTTTACCAAAATAGTACCTTCGTAACAAAAAGTACGTTATTAGCAAATACGCTAAATATTTATAAAACTGGAAATTTTGGGCTTTAAATAAAAAACAACGCTTTTAAGAATAGAATACACTTTTAATCAAAAAGTACCTTTTGAGCAAAAAGTAACATTTTGAGCAAAAATTTAACTTATACAAAAAATAATGTTTTGCAAAAAAAAAAAACAAAATTTTAATGAAAAAGAAAACTTGTTGAGCAAAAAAAAAATATATACAGTGCAATCTCCCTTAACGGACACTTCCCATAAGCGGACACCCCCATTAAACGGACATTGTTGCTAGGTCCCGGCAGCGCTCCATAAGAAAAGCATTGCAGTCAACGGTCCCTTTGGTGTCCGCTCATGGGAGATTCCACTGTATATAAAAAATATTTATTCTTGAATTTTTAGGAAAGTATTTAAAGTTTCTTTTTAATTAAATGCGTATTAATAATCACTTTGTGCCTGCTACTTTTTCCCATTACATTTTCTTGTAAAACAAATTGATATATTGCGTTTTTAAAAAACATTTACAGCATTTCGCTTTGCGATGTCCATAAAAATTAATTGGAATTCTTGTGCCCCAACCGATGCGTAATTAAATAGAAATAAAAAGAATTGAAAAATGAAAAAAAGAATGCCATTAAATATTTAGTAACATTTAACAGATCTATCATTTTGGTTGGGTCGTACAGTTGGTTGGATGGTTGGTTGGTTGGCTGGTGTATTAAACCATGGAAATATTTATTTCCTTAATCATTTTTAATAATAATAATCATTCTTGTATTCAAACGTTGCTGCTGTTGGTTTTCAAATCTAAGAATTCCTTCTTTATTTGATTGATTTTGTTATGAATTATTAATTATGATTAATGCACCTGATGTTCGTTTAGGCTTTTCATTCTGTTTGCAACACAGACTGGTTATCGGGCAAATGTGCGTATAACAGCCTCTGTTGCATCGACATGATATTTTCTTTTTCTAAGAGTTAACCATAAATAAGATTCTTAGTCATAATAAATGTTTATATACATATTTTTTTTAGAATATGTCTGTCTGTCTGTCTGTCTGTCTGTTTAAGCATTTGTCTGAATTTGAATTTCAAAATTATTTTAATATTTTATCGATGACTGTTTTTCCTTTAATATCCTACTGCTTCTAAGTTTAAGCTGCCTGTTTAATATCTGAGAGTTCTTGTTTTTATATGGTTCTCCATAGACAATTGTCTTGTAGAATGAATAATCACTTTGTGGTAGTATTTGCAAGTCAGTTAAAGACAGGTGCTAACTGCGCCCAAATCGATCAAGTGAAAACAGTGGAATACAAAAACTACCAAAAGCCACATTTAAAACATAAACAACAATAAATTTTGCAACTTCTTAACCACAAAAATGATGATGATCATCACATCTTAAATTCTAAATCATACTTTCTGCATGTCTACCTACTACTGGCATCATTTGAATGCTGTTTCTCTTGTAAAGATTCAATTTCGAGAACATGGCTGTAAAGTAGTCAAGTCTTAAAACAAAAATATCGTTAAAATCGCATAATTAAGGAAATATATATCATAAATAAATATTTTGTCTGCGTAAAAGAAGTTAAGCTTTAAAAGTTCAAATAAAAAAAAGTATTAATATATGTACGTTAACAACATAAAAATCGCCAAAATAAAAAAAAAAATATAGTCGCCGATAGCTGTGAGTGTTAAACGGCAAAACCCTCTGAAGAGATTGAGAGGTAACAATTGAAACATGTAAGGGTTAGATGTCCGTGAAAGCCTGGGTTCGAGCCCCGCGGCATTCAAGAATGAAAAATTATCAATAAATTTTATTTAAAAATCCGTTCACATTACATTTGAGATGATAAAGATGACAGATGATTAAGAAAAAAAAAAACAAAACAAACAAATTTATATTTCTTTAAAGTATTAAAAATGGATAAAAACACTTTTATAAAATTATCAGAAGATTATTTTAATCATTTTAATGATGAAATTGTGAAAATTTATAAATTATTTAATGAAAAAAATAAAAACATTAAGCAGAAATCGAGGCCGGTTTTACACGATCATGTTGGCGATTCTACATTTGAGGTATGTTCAGTGGATTCTATGTGATTTATGAAGTGATTTAGTTGTAATCATGTCAATTTGAAGTGATTACAAATCACTTCAATGTATGGGTAATCATCTCGATTTTGAAGTGATTAGAGTTTAATCACGTAGGAACTGCTTAAACGCGTTTAAGAAGCCAAATGTGAACATACTATAATATCATGTTGTAAAATTTCTTTCTTCATAAAAATAATTTAAAGAAAATTAAATTTGATGAACTTTAGCCTAATTAAAAATATCAAAATTTGAATTAAAAACCATAAATAGTTTAACAAAAATAACAACATTACAAATTAAATCGCTTAAATTTAAAAAATTCTCCAAAATAGATAATTACGGAGAACTTGTCAATTTCACTATTGTCGCTAAAAAAAAGAAGAGATATTTTAAAAAGACGCTTAATAGAAATAGAAATTTCTCAAAAAATAAAAAATCACTCTAGTCGTAGAAAATCTCAAAATAATTTTTTGTATTTTGCACGATTTTTTGAAAAAGATTATTTGAATAAACCAATTTATTTTCAGACAAATATATGATTTTTTTTGTATTGGTTAGAGAATATTAGATTAAAGCCGATACGAGAGACAATCCCGTCAAAACGATTCAAATTAATTAGGGAGTTATTTCATTCCAACGATATTAGTAAAATTCCACTAGGACTATTTCAACCATAATATGGTTGACGGTGACAATAATATGCTTTAAAGTTTTTTTAAAAATAGATTTGTTGGAGGTGACCATATGTAAACATGTTTTTTCTCTGGGTGTGGTCATGTTGCTTCTGATCGACTGTATAAAATACGACCATAGATAGTCTAAAAGGTGGCAATTGATGCAGGCACTCAACCAAAGTTTAAGAAAAGGCTCATTTGAAGCGCACCGGCTGTTTCTCGACAATTATATACTACACCTCCATCCCGCTTATCAGTCCCTGCATTTTGGCTTTCGAAACTTTAAGAAAACTCCGTATTCCTACCTGCAAGCTGCCAGACGAAACTAATTTTTAAAACAGGTCAACAATTGTAATGGGGTTGCTGTAACTGCGGTTGCTTGGAGAGATAACAAAATCGTCACTTTGGCTAATTTTGCAGGAAAGCACCCAACAACTGCAGTTAGAAGGTGGGACAGGTTAGAAAAACTACGTATTGAACGTTCTTTTGTAGTCACCGAATACTATCGACATATAGGCGGTCTTGACCGTTTAGACTCTGTTATGGGCCACTATAAAATAGAACACCGAAGCAAACGTAAAGGCTTAAGTACACGGAATTTTGACGTCATTACAAAACCACAAGGCCATTGTGTATTAAAAATAAAAGAACAGCTGTTTCAACAGGGCAGCGTTTCTAACCCTTTGCTGAAATTGAGGGCAGCACATGTAGCATAATTTTTGGTTTCAGGGCAACACTTAGATAAAAGAAAAATAAAAGAACACAAAGGAGTGCAAAAGGTAGAATAAGGGCGTCACTAATACTAGAAAGGAATATACCAATAGCCAATTATTAGATCACACTTATGCCCAATTTTCAGAATAATATTAAAATCTATATTAAGTTAATTTTCATATAAACTTAAATCGTATTTAAATACAGATAGATTTTTCGAGTTTTGTTTAAAATGTCTTATTTAATAAGGATAAAAGTATGGTAGCACTACTAAATACAAAAAAAAATATCATAACAAATTGTATTTATTTACAAGGTGGCTTCAAAAAACAGTTGTCTGCTATTTCTTTGCCTTGTTGTATTGGTTTAATATTGAGACCACCTTGCTAAGTTTTTCCAATGGAAACTTAAAATGAATTTAAATGTACCACATCGGTGAATTAATGGCGATTTCTATTCTGAGAAAAAAATGCTACAGTATATGCATGTAACACTTTTTCATGTTACCTATAATCACTCGAAGTGTTACATGTTGTACAACTACAATCGAACAGAATTAGCTGCCTTTATTTACAACTACAGTCAAACTTCCATAACTCGAATCACCATTATCCCAAAAAAAACTTCGACTTATGGAGACTTCGAGTTACAGAATTTTCTTGTTGAAAAGAGAATAAATTGCAAGCTTGTGTACATTTTGTATTTTTTGTTTAAAATAGGCACTATTTGTAAGCTTCATACCTAAGCATGTAGGTATGTATTTGTAATAAACCAGTTACAATGAAGTAAAATATCGGCATGGTTTGACTTCTAGCTGCTGTAAACCAATTGAGGACTGCTATGTCGATAATTTTGTATATTTGGGTCTTAATCATTTTACTAAAGAGATGAAATACTGACTCAAACGAGTTGATAATTAATTCTTTATTTTTAAAAATCTATGAGACCGTACTAGCTGGGACACCATATTTATTGTCTGCTCCCTTTTTCTTGAATCCACCCTCGACTTCTTTTATAAACTTATATTTCCCTCCATCGAGAAACATTATAAAACACGTTTACTTGCCATGAAATAAACACATACAAATAATTTTAACATATTTAGGCAAACCAAAAGACACACGTAATGTACAAAAAGGGATTTCCCCGAAAAAAAGAGCAAATTAAAATATACAAACCTGCTAAACAAGCAAAAGAAAGCGAAATAAATAAACAAAACAAGCAAAAAACTTCGAGTTATAGAATACAAATTTGAGTAATTGGTTCGAGTTATGGAGAATTTCGAGTTATGGAAGTTCGAGTTACGGAAGGAGAATTGTATGTAGTTTATTGTTTTAGAGCTACTGCCAATCAAATTGGTTCGAGTAAGAGAAAATTCGAGTTAGAGAAGTTCGAGTTATGGGAGTTCGACTGTATTACACTTTTATTATTAATGTAGTTCATTAGCGATTTTTAAAACTATTCGACTATTTGCTGCACGCTTACTTTACGGTTTGGAAACAGACATTGACATCACTTATTGCTTGAACAAATTTAAAACGATAATAAATACAGAATTTTCCACCAAAATAAAAAAAACGATTTAATTCAAAATGGAGTATGCCGTCGAAGAATATTTAGATGTAGAATTCTTTTGACAAAACTTTTAAAATATTATGACAAACAAAATAAAATATGGGTAGTACAAACAAAGTAGTAAGTACCAAAGTTGTAAAACAGGGCAGTATGAACCCTTAAGTAGAAGTAAGGGTAAAACATGTAACATGTTTTGCATGTTTTTCATCAACATTTTCACAAAAGAACTTGAAAATTTTTCCCACAGTTGTATTTTTTGTACAAACGAACACAAAATGTAGAACATGTAACATTAATGCAACATTTTTCTCAGAAAAGAAATCGCCATAAGTTACATTTAAGTGTTTAGTGAAGAAAAGAATTTTGTATTTAAAACGATTTTAAACATAAATGTGTTTTAATATCAATCCTAAAAATTGGGCATTAGTTTTTGAAACAATCCATGTGTTCATTTATTTCGAGAGAGAAAGAATATTTCTGAGAAGATTTTTTTTTTTCAAATATGCATCATTTGATAAACTAAGTCATGATTCCATATTTTGAAAGTTCTGCTTCTCAAATAATTCTGCACAATTTAAAGTCCTCATCATCCTGTGGTCGATTTCTTAAATTGTTTGTGTGGTTGGTTGCTGTGCAGTCAAGATCACTTTTATTTTAGATTTTTTTAGCATTTGTCCATTTATTTTTTATTTTTTTAGCTTGTTTGCTAAAAACCCTAAGCAATAATCATTTAGCTTCAAATATGTTTTTGCGTTTTTATCATACACCAGAAAATTTTTACTACAATTTGCTTACGCAAAATTCTTTTTAATGATGTTTGCCACAAGTTGTTACCACATTGCGTTGCAGCGTCAAAATTGTTCATCTGTTTTTGTGAATTTAGTTAGTAATCTGCATATAAACATAATTCTGCAAAATAAGAATGAACAAAAAATAAAAAACTGAAATTGGCTTCCTCTTTTTCCACGTTATTTCGTTATAATGCAAGAAGTCATTTGGGTGTTGTGGCTGTCGTAGCAGTTGTTGGGTAATACATCTTAATGGAAATGCTTGGAATAAGTGCGTGAGTTGTAAAAAATTTTGCTTTAGTTTTTTATTATTTCTGAAAACTTTTGTTGTAAGTACATAATTTAAGGAACATCCTTTATTTTGGAAGAATTATTTTGAACATGGGTTATTACTTAAAATCTATAATATTTTAAAAAAGGTGCAAATTTGTAAAAAAAAAACAAACAAATAAAAGTGCTATATCCGGTTATGCTGAATCTTTGATACCCTCCACCAAGAGGAGTTACAAAGATTAATATTTTGTTTTTGGCATGTAAATTTAATTAGTTTTAGGCAGTGTTTTAAAAGCTGCAGTTGAGATAGTAAAAGTCATAAGATTGTGCTGTAACTTCGACTTCTTCATTTGTCATTGGACAAAAATAAACTTTTGCCTTAACTTCTGATTCATTAAATGAAAACAGTCGCAGTCAAGACAAAAGCAAAAAACGAAACGTTGAGAACATCGACAGTCGACATATTCAGAAGTGTTTGGATTGACAGACTGAAACTTTTAAAAAATCTCGTAACGAAGATGGGACGTTGTGTTTTTATTTTGTTGTTTTTACGAACTAGTCTTTGATAAAATAATTATTATGCTTCTAAAAATTTTAATTTTTTTCCGAACAAGAATAAAAGTTATTTTTTCAGTATTATTATTTTTTTTTGAACAGGAACAAATTCTAAATTATGTTAAAAATGGCGTCGAGCAGGCTTTTTTTGTCAAACAATAGGAAACAAGTATTTTTGGCCGATACGAGTACTTTTTGACCTGTACTCGGTGCAAAAAGTACTCGGTATCGAATGAAAAATATCGAGAAAGTACTTGTAGTTACTCGTACCGTTTCATCTCTGACGATCTGTATTTTAAGCACAGGCTAACATGGACAGACAACCAGCCAGCCAGTTGGACGCATGGACGCCCTTCGTAAGATCGACTCAAAAAATGGTTCTGATTTGATCGTTATACTAAAAAAGGTGGGCCTAGATTTTTTTTTTTTGGGTTACACACATTAGCACATATGGATAAACCCTCTCCAGTATTTTTAGTTTGAATAAAAAACAAATCAATTAA
The DNA here is from genome assembly GCA_963931875.1 of Pollenia griseotomentosa. NCBI lineage: Eukaryota > Metazoa > Arthropoda > Insecta > Diptera > Polleniidae > Pollenia > Pollenia griseotomentosa. The sequence goes on along the minus strand of OZ007562.1, from coordinate 165,073,077 downwards.
TGTGCGGTTTCCACAACACAAGTGATTAAACGTGTGATAAAATTTATATGACAAGCACTTCAAAACTAAAACAAATAAATATGAAAAGCACTCAGTTTTTTGAGAAATTTTACTACACGTTCAATCTCCTGTGTTTTGAATCTCTGAAATTATTTTCAAGGACATGTTATGAGTATTTAGTGACTCAACTTGTCTCGTCTTAAGTCATTAAAAGCAGAGCAAGATGTTTTGTCGTTTGATCTTTTTCTTCTCATTTATTGTAACAGCTCAAGGCGAATTCAGCAGAAGGTGGCGTCAAGTCAACAGCTGGTTTTTTTCGGTGGTCGAGCTGTCAAAGTTTGTATACAAACTACAGTTTATTTTGTTAACAAACATTTTGTATTTTGTATTTTAGACAATCGGACCACAAAAGCAGTGTTTTTGAAAAGTTGACTCCACCTGATAGTAAATTCGCCTTGTTACAGCTTTTGCAAAAATCATTGTAGGGAAGTTTTGAACCTTTTTGCATGTTGACCAACAGGAAAGTGGCCAACTATAACCGCTCTAAGGATTCTATGATGTAATCTACTTAGCTTGAATGCAAGGCGTGCCCTCTGACAAACATTTTTGGTCGCTTTACAACTGGAAACATTCCTCCACATTTTTATTGCAGTAAGATGGAGTCTCTTCGCAATAATTTGCCATTCCCTTAAAAGAGGAACACCAAAATATTTTAGTACTTAATAAGTCAATTTTTGTGAAGAATTTTATTAAAAAAATTTATTTCACAGGGGACTATATCCCCGTGTTCATAAGCGAATATTAAATCAAACAAACGTTTTTTAAGTAAAATTTTTATAGAAAATTTGTTTTGTAAAGCTTTATAAAATGGAAAATATTTTTATGAATACTACAAATTTTAAAAATTTTTTTTAGCATCCTTCTTACGAAATTGACTTGATAGGTTTTATAATTGTTAAAATTTATATTTATATGTTCTTATATTTGGGAAAAATAAATAATACTGGTCTTAAACTGATTTATAACAAGTTAACATTTTGTTATCCGAGTTTTAAATTACCGGACGAGATAATAAAATATCTTAGAGAAATGGTTCTCTTTATTACAAGTATCAGCAGCAATACTTTTATTTCTTAAAAATATTATTAATATATCAAATTGCACAATAAACAACTTCCATTATGGAAATTCCTATTAAAAACCAATAACAAAAAAAAAAAAAAATTTTTTTTAAATAATGTATTACTAATACTCTTGTGTAACCACTCAAACTCAATCAAGAATGAAGAATTATCGCTAATAAAAAATTATAGTCATTTTTTTTTATTTAAAAAAAATATATATTATACATTTGTATACATATTTACACGTATATGTATATGTAAACGAATGTCTATGATTACAAAAATTGCTTCTGGGCTTGAGTTCAACTCTGCAAAAACAGCTAAAAAGGAAAAAAAATCGCACACAGACTTTTAAGAACTAAAAGCTAAAGAACTGGATCAACAACCAACATACAAATAATAACTTTTGATGATGTAAATTCTTTAACGCGATTTATAGAAAAAATAAAACAGAAACGAATTGTAGCCAATTGAGAGACGAAAAAAAATATTTTTTTGCAGACACTCTAGAAAAGGAACTAAAGGAAAAAGGTATGAAAAAAAGTCTTAAAGACCAAAAGAACAAACGCACAGTCACCTAAAGACAAATATACAGACAGCCAGACAGACAGACGAAATAGATGTTGGCTTTGTTGCAAACATTCGTAGCCATGAGTGCTAGTTATTGCTGGAACACCACACAAAGTAGTCACTAGTGCTCAGTGGTCATGTTAGACGTCCACCTCGTCAAGTTTCCACATCTAAAGCGAATTATAAAATAATAAATCATCGTTGTTTGCTTTGGCCCGAGGAAAGTCCTCTCATTTACAATATACGACATACGAAAATACTATGACAAGATATTAGCTACGAGTACTATAAGTACAACTACATAAATACGGGTACTTCAATTACAACAACTACAAAATATGTATGCCATTTATACGTATGTTTGTCTGTCTGATTCACTTTCAAATAAAAAAAAAAAAAAAAAATAATCATAAATGGTTTTAAGAAACAAAGTTAAGAATTTTTACTGGATATGAAACTTTTACCAGCTGGGAGATTGTTCTTTGTGGCTTTCCTTTTTCTATTTGTCTGGATAAAATTCCTAATCCCATAAACAAATGCTGTAAAATAAAATGTTGTAGGAATTATCACTGCAAATGTAATTAAAAAATGAAAAATTTAATTACTGCATGATTGTTTTGTGTAACTTTAGGGTTCATTGGTTCATCATCAGATACGTCTTATTCAACTTATTAGATATTTAGTAATAAGATTTATTTAAATTTAAAGTAAATCCTCAGTGCAAAATAAGTCACTCAGTTTTTTTTAAAAGCATGCCAGATCCTCTTTAAAAAGGACGTCGACTTAAAAAAAAGAAACTTTTTAAAAAACCATATTAAACAAATTCTCAAGTCTCTCAAGGTTTAAAGCATTTTTCCTGCTGAACCGAATCCAACAATAAAATTGAGTTGGATTATTTAGATTGAAGTCAAATAAGTTTGAAACCAATTTAATATAAATGCAATTATATGAAGATGGTTTATATGCACAAATACACTATTGCGGGGCTTAGTAAAATTATGCACCCATTTGTGACAATTACAGCCCACGTACCAAATTTCTTTTAATTGTCTCCAAAATTGCGACCAGTACTTTGCGCTCAAGGTTTACATGGACAGTCAGTCTGACGGACGGACGGACATCGATAGATCGATTCAAAAGGATATTCTAAGTCGATCGGTATATTAAAAGGTAAGTCTACACTCAAAAGAAAATTTAATCCATCCGTACTCAAGTCAATCCGAAGCGGAGAGTACGGATTTTCTTGAATCAAGTACAGAATGATTGATTTAAGTACGGATTTTCAATCGTGGAATACTTAACTGATCCATATTCAATCCCGAATTCGTACTTGAAATAATCCGAAAATGAGATTGATTTAAGTAAAACTAACTTTGAATCAATCTCAAAGTCAGAGTTGCCAATTTAGCGCTTTTTAACTGTCGAAAAGGCGCATATTTTTTCCTTAGCACTACTTTTAAAAGAGTGCTAACTTAGCGCTTTTATTGATACCTAACATTTTTGTACTTTTATTTGCATACATTAAAATCAGGACACATTAAACCAAAATTTGTTTCCTTTTTTTTAAATACTATTCTCTGAAACCCACACTATACAAGGAAAGCAGTTTATTTTCTAAAGTAATCCATTTCGTTTCTTTAAACAAGAAAATCCAAAAATAATTTCATGATTTTAACTGGTTTTGATCGTATTAAGTAAAACATTCTCAAATAAAGAAACATTTTCTCATGATCAAAAACTTCACGTTTTTGGTATATGATCAAAAATTTCTTAAAACAAGAAATACAAAAGTACCTTATTTTTATTAAAAACAAGTAAGATATTTCTGAAATTAAGCAGCATTTAACTATGGAATTAAAATAAATTTTTTTAGCTGTATTTTAGTAAATTTTAGTTCGCTTTGAGTGATTACTTTTTGCTTAAACCAGGCAACACATATTTTTGTCTTGGGCGAGAATGGTGCAAAATTTTCATGGTTCAAGACATATTTTCTGGTGATTTAGTAAGTAATTCTTTCCGTGTATATTTGAAATTATATTACTTTACTTTTTCTGAAATATCAGAAAAGGCTTCTTAAAAATGTTAAGGTTTTATTAACACTGCTCGGCAAAAAAAAAAATGGTCGGGGTAGAAAACTTGATTAAGTGATTTTAAATGACCTTAACGTGCTGAATCCAAATAGTTTTTTCAATCACGTCTAGTTAGCATTTTGTTTACTGATCTTCATGCTTCTTCATACCTGGATTTCTGATAAATGATAAAAATTGATGATAACACGGTGCTCGAAATTGACACTTTTTTAGACAAGCTGGGCACAGGGCGTTTTAGCATACGGGCATGTTCCGACAATCGCAAAACGCTTAACATTGGCGATTCTGGCTTAAAACCGTATAATAGGTGTTCTGTAAATCGCAATAGCAAGAAGCTAGCGACTTCAAATTGCAAAAGTATGTTCATGGAAACTAGAATATTATTTAGAAACTATACCAGATCGCAAGCTAAGCGCACGAGTTTTAGAACACTACAAAATAAATCTGGCGTTTTGCGATTTCAAATCGTGCGATTGTCAGAACATGGCCGATAATTCGGGTACGCTGAATCCAGTTGTGCCCACCGTTTTTTAGGTTAGCTCTTGGTTTCGAGATATACCGTTATTTCGAAAACGGTGGAGGTTGCACAACATATATTTGCTCAAACTCAAACACGGTTAAATTTATTGAAATTAAGAAAAAAAAATTGTTTTTTAATATGAGCAGTCGTTTTAGAAACATAATTTTTTTTTTTTTTTTGGGAAAAAATAATTTTATTACCAAAAATTCGAAATTTTTGTTTTTTAAAAATTCATAAAAAATTGCAAAATGCAGCTAGGCTTCTAATTTTTTGCAGACATATAAAAAACCAAGCAAGCCATAAATGATTAAAATCCGTTTACAACTTTTGATTTTATTCACAAAAGTCGACAATTTTTAATTTATTTAAGAATTTTATAAAACGCAATATTTGTATGAGAGCCCCCCTAAGAAGTGGTGATAAGGGGAAAGTATGTCTCGAGAAAATGTTAAAGACAAAAAACTGAATGAGGTCGGTCATACATTTTATCCCACTAGGGGCAACTCCTGGGCATTTATGGGACTTTTTCTTCGATATATCTATAAACTGCATTGAACATTTTGTATGAGAGTCCCCTTGCGAATTTCCGCTCATTTAGCAATTTTTAACGAATTTTTTCAATTCCTAGTGTCTAAGAGACTTTTAATAAATATTATGGGTTCTTTAAAAAATTAAAAATTTTCGCGAATTTTCGCTATTTTTGCAAACTTTTTATGTTATTATCGGATATATCGATTTTTTTTAACTGATTTAGCGATTTCAAATAAATTTTTTCGTTTGCTTAAATTTGGCAATTTTTGCGAATTTTAGCCATGTTCGCGATATAAGCGATTTTTATCTTTAAAGGTTGTGATTCTTTACAGCCTTTACGATTTTTAAAAAATATAAGACATTGCTATTATGCCGCTGTAAGCAAATTTTTGCCAATTTCCGCTAATATAGCAGTTTTTACCGAATTTTTTGCCATTCCTTATAGTTTTAGAGCCTTTTAATTCATTTTATGGCTTGTTTGAAATATTAAAAATTTTCGAGAATTTTCGCCATTTTTGCAAATTTTAGCCAAGTTTGCAATAGAAGCGATTTTTCTCTGTGATTCTTTACAGCTTTCACGATTTAGCTGCAAATATTCGTTGCGAATAATTCGTCGTTCGTCCCAGTTGTGTTTCTAGCATTATTTCGGTCGAAATATTAGTCTAGCCCATAAAAATAACATGATAGAAAAAACTGAAAATGGATTTGAATTTAGCGCTGTAAAATCTTTGTATTTCATATATTTTTATTTAAAACGATTTTTCTGACGGCCAATGTAATTTATAAAACTTGGTTCTTAAGCATTTCATTAAGTTTTTTTCTTTAAATTATTTAATTTATTTAGCGCTTTTTGATTGGGGACACGGCGCTTTTTAATTAGAAGTATTATAAAGTAGATTCAATTCCAAATTTTTACTAAAAGTGAAATTAGAAGGAGAATTTTATTATGATTGATTTACTAACCCATTTTACGCCTTTCAGAATTTCAGCTATAAGACGCCAGCATCAATCGCGATGTGGTGTTTGCTTTAAAAACTTAATGTACATAAATAACTGAAAAGATAAACTAAATGAGAAGCAAGAGTTCTCAATTTTACTTTTTACAGATGAAAATAAAGTGGTTTCGTCTTGGTTGGTTGTTTTTGTTTGAATTACACACAACAAGCAAAATGTTTTTTAACTACTTGTGTGGTGTTCTTGTTGCCTTTAACAAACTTTGATAAGTTAAATGAGATTAAAACGCTCACTTTGTAATTTTACTCTCAGAGTGGCACTGTCAACGCGAAGTTTAATCCTTTTTTTACTTGGTTTAAGAATTTTGTACGTAGTTTAAGAAATTCCGGGATTAACTTTATCAAATGAACGGTAATAAGCCCTAAAGCTTAAACAATTTTTTTGCTTTAAAATACAGTAAATATTCAGTTGGGGTATTCACAAGGTGTGCTATCAGACGCCGTGCAATAAAGCCCTAGGAAATAAAGCCATATGGTATAGTTTTATCCGGTTAATATCCGAATTTTACCTGCGGCTAGTCATTTTTGCAACAAAACACTTGCGGCGTCAAATTATATCGGCTTAGGACTCTGATGTTTGGTAAACCAAGAATGATAAAATAAAGATTACGACATGCGCATGATTTCCCGTTATGTGACGTAGAAGGGCCATTCAAAGGGTTACCAAGAATATTTCATGTGTTAGATTTAAAATTTCTTGCGAAAAAATGTATGTATTATGTGATAGTTGGTAACCTTGTAATTGTTGAAAAAAGAAAAACGAACAAAAAAAAAACAACAACAAATATAAACATGAAGTGTGCAGTGGGCAAATGTAAGCAAAGCAGCAGTAAAAAAACAAGTGAGAAAAAAATTAAATTTTGGATATTTTTAATGGAACTAATATATTTTTTGCCATAGATGTATCGTTTTACAAATTTCCCAAAGATGCAGGACAAAGAAAGCTTTGGGTTATGTTTTGCAATCGATGCAAACCCATAAATGTTAAAAATGATAGAATTTGTGCCTTACATTTCAAAGAGGAGGATTTTGAAAGAAATTTGATATTTGAAATGGGTAAGTCAACATATATTTAATTGTTGCAATTCACTGCTTCATAATTATGAATAGGATTTAGCAATCGGCGTGCACCAAAGTTGAAACCGGGAGCAGTTCCGACCATTGACAGCAGTATTGAAAATAAAATTCCAACTCAATTTGTAATTCAAAATGAAATTGTTTTGTCTTTTATTGTTACATAGATAATTTTTATTAAATGGAATAAATATAAATAAAAAATATAAATAAAAAGAAAAATTAATTTTTAACTACAAAATAATTTGAAGAGAAAAATTATAATTTGTCCCACTGTTGTGTTTACTCATAAACATTACAGTTCGACAGCTGCAAATTATTAGCCAATAGAAACACAGAATGTGTGACGTCACAGGGCCAACATGCGCAGAACATTTTAAAATTTTAAGCTTGTTGGCGTAATCTTTATTTTATCATTCTTGTGGTAAACAAACAAAATAAAATTTATTTGTGATTTGCATCTCACTCGTAAAACTGCTCTGAGTGGAGAAGCTGCTTGCGCTTTACAGTTTGCGAGTTACAGTTTTTGCGGTTTCTACATATACGGAGGCTTAGGTCGAACGAATACTTGTGGTTGAAGCTCCAAAAATTGTGTGGTACCCTGGTAATATAACTCAAGGGAGTTAGCCAAAAAAATTTTAAAATAAAAAAGAAAAAATGATTTGCATCTAAAAAATGGAAAATAGTCAGGTAAGATCTAATTTAATTCATGGATTAGAATTAAAAAATATTTTGATGTTAGGTAAACATTTATTTTTTATATTTGTTTTAAATCAGATGATTTAAATTCAAAATAGCACTCTTAATTATGAAGGGTTGTTCACAACAGTCGTATTTTTTCGTGTTATTATTTAAAGACTTATGACTTTATGACACCTTGTCAATCCCTCAATTATATTTATTTATTGTCTTAGTATATTATATACTAAAACGTATCCTTTATACTTTCGAATATTGATTACCGCTTTTTTTATGGTTTTGTTGAATTGTCTTCAGAAAACGTGATTCTGGGGTGATTTGTGTAAACAATGGTGAGTTAACCATCTGTACAAACGCTTTAGAGTATGTTGGTATCTGCCTACCTCTAGCTGATGCACTCTTGGAGGAGACATTAACTTAAGCTTGGCTGTGGTTAAACTTAACAGGGCCTACAATCTATAGACGCGAATGCAATTTGAATACGAAAGCTTAATGTCAACTGCGAAAGATGAATGCGCAAACGCGTTAAAAAGTAACAATCACTAGATTTCCTACCATTTTCTTCCGGATTTGAACAGTAGGAAGTAAGACATGCCCCGGACTTGTTATAAGCGGTATCTTTTCAGGATCAACTGAGTGTAAAACATATCAGGAAAAGGGAAATGTTGGGGTTAAATTTTGCCCATCAAATAGGGCCTGCTAGCGGATGTCCATATCGAAGACGATCGATAGATCGACTACATAGACAATCACGTAGTTCAATGTTTGGTGCAGTGTTCTTCCGAAAAAGCAAATGCAAAATATCTTTGATGATATCATACGGAAACCCTGTGTACTTTTTTGTTGCATTAAACAAAAGAGCTGCAATATTTTCACTTGCTCTTTCGCAAGACCATTTGCAACAAATACTGCACTCACCTAATAAGGTGCTCAATGTCAGGCGGAAAAAGAAGAAGTATTAGTATACATATGTTTTAAAATTGCGACATAAATCTGTTTTTTTTTTTTGGAAATTCAAATGCTACTGAGTGGAATTTTTGTCTTTCTTACGCTTCCAGTAGTGATTTTGGTTGACAATTGTATTGAACGCGTAGCAAAATCGACAGCGTTTTTACAGCTTTATATGTTAAACTGGCAAAAATAAATTCCGCGTTAAAGAAAATATCTCACAAAAAATTACTTGGTCCACTGAATTGATGGTATCGCATTTCTAATAATTTTTGCTTACAAAATATCTCACGACCAATAAATACTAATGGGCACCTCCAAACATTTAAATTTGCCAACATAGTTGTAAATAGTTCTTTACAACAAGTTGCAAGTTGTCATGTTTTTTTTAATTTTATATTCTGTTTTATTTATAGCCTTAGTCTTTCTATGGTAGTTCTCTTCTCCCTCCATCTATTAGAACGTAAATATGTAAGTTAAGTAAATATGTTATTTTAATTGTCTGTCTGTCCGTCTGCTTATTTGTTGGTTCTATGGTGTTTTGCATCGTTGTAACTTGCAATACCTGAGTTCTAATTAACAACAAAACTAACACGTATTTTTTTTTGTTTTCTTATTTTTTAATTCATTTATTGATTTGTTGTTGCTTAGTCGCTAAGCAAAAGTGTTGACCATGTCATTTTCCATGTTGGTCTGTCGATCTTAGTTAAAATTTGAGTTTGGTAGCAACTTTAATATTATATTTTTTTCTTCTCTTAAATTGCATTTTATATAACTACTGCCCACGTTTGATATGAGTATCGAGAAAAAAATGCACAGATTTTATTATTGAAGCAGAGTTGGAAAGGAGTTTCTTTTACATAAGCAGTGACTTTGAACGATCTTCGAGATCGTTTAGAAATAATACAATGCAGAGATAATATTAATGAAGTAAGTCCAGCTGAAATTTTTTGAATCTTTTTACAAATAAGTTAAATAATCTTTTAATTTATTATGTTTTTAACCCTGGAAGGTTACTCTTCATTTTAGTAAATTAGTCTTCGTCGAATTTACGAACTTTTAAAAATTAAATTCTAGCGGAACGATTTTAAAGTAAAAAATAAACAAAAATCTGTTTTGGTTAAGCGTTTTATTAAAAAAAAAAAAAAAAAAAATAATATATAAAAAATAAAAATTCTTTTTCTCTCTAAAATTCGATACGAATTTGAACTCTTCTTTGTTGTTTTTCAAATTAATTACCTTTTTAAGCAACATAAACGAAAAGGTAAAAAAAATTACTTGTTTCTTGCTAAGCCCTTAAAGATAACACTGTGTTCGTTTTCACATATCTTTTATCATTTATGGCTTGTTTTGTTTGCAGCTTTGTTTTTTATATGTCTGCAAAAAATTAGAAGCCTAGCTGCGTTTTCCAATTTTTATGAATTTTTAAAAATCAAAAATTTCGAAATTTTGATAATAAAATAATTTTTTTTCCCAAAAAAAAACTATGTTTCTAAAATGACTGCTCATATTAAATAAAAAAAAAGTTTTACTTTTATTAAAGCAAATTTTATTGCTGAATTTCGGTTTTTTTTAGTAATTGAACCGTTTTTGAGTTACGCGAATATATGTTGTGCAACCTCCTCCATTTTCGAAATAACGGTATATCTCGAAAACAAGAGCTAATCTAAAAAACGGTGGGCACCATTGTATTCAGTGTACCCAAATTATGCTAAAACGCCCTGTAATTTTGCAGCTAGCACAGTGTAATCAGTCAAATAATACAAAGAAAAAAATATTTAGTTATTAGCCTTATTTTACGCATGAGACCCAAAATTCAATTTTATGTTCACAACACATGCTTTTCTGACATAGTAGTGGGATTCACACCGAGCTTGTTATTTTGTTAGTCGTTAATCGTTACTTTTTTTACACGCATTTTGTTTTTGTATATTTAACGCGCTACCGGATTAACATTTAACAAATTAACGACACGGCACCCCTGATAAAATAGTTGTTAGTTGGTAACTCACAATCAGCTGTTGCAGTTTCTAAATACATATAATAAAAAAGTCATTTGTGATACATTTCTAAAAAAATATTTGTATTTTGGCAATTTTCGTGTACATTGAGATTAAGTATGGTAATTAAATGCTGTTTTACTACGAAAGTTACCAGACTAACAAAGTTTTAGAAAAGGGGTCGTTCACAGTTGGTAACTTTAACAAATTTACAATCTACCGAGTAACAAATTAACAAGTTCGGTGTGAATACCACTAGTATATTACATGTACTTTTCGTCATTCTGAGTTTGCTATAGGGACAGAGGTGACAAATTTTACGTTCTTTTGGTCCTTTGAGAACGTTTTCAACGGATTCTTGTCGATAAGGTATTTTATTTTTAATTTTTTCTTTAATCAAGTTTTTTAACGTAGGTGTCTCGACTCTGCCTCTTAAATAGGGAGCCAAGAGGGATTAATAACGATTTTTCAGGTACTGTCATCGGTTTTTTTTTTTAATCTGACTTTTATGTTTCATAACTTACAGCATATAAATTTTGTAGCAAAGTAACAAGTTTGTCCTTAATCTCTTATTAAACAAAATAAACCAAAAATATCGATTAAACCACTAAAAAAATCAAATTTTTAATTTATTAAAGAAACGCATTTTCTAATAATCACGTATCTTTAATTTCGTTGAAAAACATTTTTATTATTTATTTTTAATAAAAACTCTATGCTTACTAAAAAAAACGACCAGCCTGGCACCTGGTGTTTTAACCCAATTCGGGTACGCTTCCAGCTCTTGTTTTCGAGATATACCTTTATTTCAAAAATGGTGGAGGTTGCACAACATACATTCCAGTAACTCAAAAACGGTTTAGTTTATTGAATAAACTATAAAACCGGAAAATCCGAAATAAAAGTAAATATCTTTAAGAAAAGTTAAAGGTTTTTCTTATATGCGCAGTCGTTTTAGAAACATTATTTTTTTGGCAAAAAAAAAAAAAAACAATTTTTTAGCAAAATTTTAAAATTTTTTTTCCTTAAAAAATCATAAAATATTGGAAAATGCAGCTATGCTTATAATTTCTAGACATATAAAAACGAAGTTGCAAGCAAAAAAATGCCATAAATGATTAAAAAATGTTTACAACTTTTGATTTTATTCACAAAAGACGACAAAATTTCCATCTAATTTAAAAATTTCATAAAACGCAATATTTGTATGGGAACATCCTTAAAGGATAGAGATATAGAATTCGCATTAAATCAACAACATCAAATACACTCATTTGTGTTCATTCAATCTAACTTTCTCAGCCACACACATCGGTGTTGTTTTAAAATTCATTCAAGTCATGCACAGCGTATTGGCTTTGCCATTCATACCATGGTGGAATAAGCAGGTGGCATCGTTACGGCAACAAATACAACATTACAACAAAAATGGAAATCACATCACCGTTTACGTCAAAAATTACATTAAACAAAAATCAAAGCGTGCCGCTGAACGTGATGAAATAAATAAATTTTTAGCTAATTTTTATTTAATTATGGTCAATATCTTATTTATTTGAATTTAAAATTATCAAAAACTTTAATAAAATACAATAATCACAGCACAAAACGTGGACTTTTTGTAAACATAAATACAACTTTGACATAAACCTAGACAAGCAATGCAAGAGCAAAAAATCGTCATCTGGAGTAGTGCTGCCACCTGTTTATTTCACCATGATTCATACTATGTTTAGCTTTGTTCGCCAATTATTGCTTTGGTAAAAAACATATACAAAGAAAAATACACAAAAATCATTGCTCTGATGACTATTCAGCAGCTGAAACAATTTCCATAGAAACAGAAGACGTTATTATTTTTTATAATTTCTTAAAAAGTACAGTACAGTACAGTATTGTTGTTATTGTTGTTAATGTTGCTTGTTACACTTTTAAAAAAATACCCTGCAAATAATAGGACTAGTCAAAACACGCGTGTAAAATCTAGCCCACAAGGGACTAGAACTAGTCCAAAAGTAACCCAAACGTATGGAAAAAACATGGTCTATTTAACATTACGATGTTCTAGGGCAGGACCATATAACCCAGCTTTGGATTTCAAAGGAATATTATCAAAACTACTCCATGGTAAACTCAAGAGGATTAGTTTTGAAGTCGTTTAAAAACGAACACATTTCGTTAAAAAACCAATGCTGCTGTTTGCTTTTTATTTTAGTTAGGTTTTGTTAAATATGAAATTTGGAGAAAACTTCTTAAGGCAAAAGTTGTTGGATACTTCACTAATAACAACTTCCTAGTAAACGATTTTGGTGTAAAATAAATATATCTAAGTTATAGGGCATAAAAGCCGGACTTTACGGTTTTCTCAAACTTTGGCAGGCGTGATGGACGGCTTAGCCTTCGTCGACTATCCTAAATTTTTTTTGGCGTCGTTTTTTATCAATACCCACCGAATTATGGGGTGAGAGCATGGAAAAAAATAGAAAACAAAAATGCTCCATACAGTTTACGACCACTTTAGTAACCATCCAGGATTAAAGGAGAGAGCATTGGAAAGAGAATTCTTAAATTGTAGAAAGGCGGAACTTGTTCTATAACATTTACGCTTGTGTCTAAAATTTGCAGAAAACCATAATTAGTTAAGTGGTTATTTTATTGAACTATTTACGGTTTTCAATCCAAATTTTGATATTTTAATTAGGCTTAATTTCATTAAATTTAATTGTCATTAAAATATTTTTATAAAGAAAGTTATTTTACAACACGAAATTTATTAAAATTTATGGATAATTTTTCATTCTTGACTGACCGGGAAATTTATTTGACTTGTTTCGATAGTAACCACACCATCTCTTCAGAAATATTCGCCGTTTAACATTGTGCCTTATCTGTTAACAATAATTAATATTTCAGGAAACGAACCCACCTTAAAGAGTTTATTTTGAAGGCCGAGTTATATAGAATCCGTTGTATATACACCACGTTTTTTTCCACTGGCACGCAACAACGGGCATATAATGAATACTTTGATAATGGATATTTAATCAAGACCGAAACAATTTTATTTCTGTGGCAATAAAACCTGTGTCAGATACAACTTCTTCGCTTTGCGTGACGTTTATTACTTAGACCGAAAAGCTTTAAGCAAAAGATGTATTAAACAATTAAAACTTTTAAGACACTTACGTATTATTTGTTAAAAAAAAATAAATAAAAAAATTATACTAGCAGATTGTCAAAGCGCGCAAAAAGATGAGAGTTGCCTTGCTTATGTGACATGTTTCGTATAATTATGAATATTTCATCTTAGATGTCAAAGCAACGCGAAGCAAAAGTTTTATCTGCAAGGCCTTAAAGAAAAGTGCTTTACTAAAATTCTAGTTGCTTTCTTCTCTGTATTCTCTCTTTGTTTTTTCCAGAATTTTATTATGATGTTGCATTGTTGTTATTTTGACAAAGCAAATCAACTCGGCAGGAAAAATTGCAAGCACTTACACTTTTCAGGCCTTTAGGAAGGACCTTAAACTTTTTCTCATTTCACTCTGGCTTCTTTGAAAAGGGGTTTTATAAAATATTTTAAATCGTCCTCTTTAAAATGTGTAGGACATACTTCTCAAATTGTAAAAGAACTCAACATCAACACCTTTTAATTTGCCCATTTTACATTATTGGCAACAAGAATTCACAGAAAAAAATAAAAATTGATTTCAATTAAAAATGTTGTGATTTTAATTAAAAAATTTGTGACATTAATGAAAAAATTAATTGAATTTGTACCAGTAAACAAATCAACAGCATAAATTAAAAATTTTTTAGATGTTAACAACATTTCTGCAGAAATGTTGTTCATTTAAGTAAACGTTTAATTCACTTGATTACATTTTTATTAAAACTGTACGCCAAGTACAGGTCGCACATTTAAAGATAATTTCATGAAATTTAGTAAATTTTTTAGTTAGCAAAAGGACGAAGCCTGTGTAAAATAATGAGATTCGGTCCATAAATTCACATTGTCCCTATACAAACTTTTTTCTAAAATAGGGTCTTTGAACCAAAAACACATTTTTTTGTTGTTGGTATTAAGATTAAATTTGGACCACGAATATATCCTCCTAACCTAAATTACTAAACAATATTTTTGTACGGAGAATAAATTTTTTACTGAGAGTGTTCTGCAGAACGATTTACCCATTTCGAAAATTGTTCCGAAAAAACTAAGCTACCATATGGCCTACAGCCGTAAGCAGTTATACAAAATGGCAGCACAACTAGCAAACCACTTATGTTGTATGGTTTTCTAAAAGTGTGTTAAAGAAAATGGGCGAAGAAAGGAAAGTGATTTATTATTTTTAATTATATTAAATTTTTTTATATAATTATTTAGCAACAAAACATTAATTTCAACTTTAATGTAAAAAATTGAAAAAATTGAAAAAAGGGCCAAATCAGTTGATTTTGTTCTGAACAATAATTAAAATTAAACCAATTCAAGAAAAAACATGCCTAACAAACGAATTTCTCTCTCTCTCTCTCTCTCAGAAGTTAAACGTCAAACTCAATATAAAATAAAATTTTGTCCGCACAAAAATATTGTTTGAAAC
Source organism: Pollenia griseotomentosa (assembly GCA_963931875.1). Lineage (NCBI taxonomy): Eukaryota > Metazoa > Arthropoda > Insecta > Diptera > Polleniidae > Pollenia > Pollenia griseotomentosa. The sequence goes on along the minus strand of OZ007562.1, from coordinate 165,057,907 downwards.
GCATGGGTGGGTGAATCGAGCTTTAGTAACAAAATTTCAAATACAAATAGGCCTCCCGAAAATAGCATTTAATGCCATGAATTCCTTTTTTGGTATTGGTATAAAATGTGGCGTCGATAACTTTTATAATTGCAACTTTGTCATGCCAAAATTCTGTTCCTATATAAACTCCCTCTCTAAAATCGCTTTAAGACGAATAAATTTCATTTAGATGACTCTTATATAAACCCTAACCTCAAAATATAATTTTGATTTGCCACTCCCATGGATAATTTCTCGTAAATTTGTGTGTATATGCTGTATATGAGTCTATCAAATGGTCGGGCTTAACCATCTATACTAGGGCTTGCATTACCGATTAACCGATTTACCGGTTAATCGGTAAATTGCTAAAAAAATTCATTACCGAAAAACCGGTAAATTCATTATTTTTTACCGGTTTTTTCGGTAAAAATTTATGCTTTATATTTTACAATATTTTTCGTTTTGTTCTGTTCCATACGTACCTACTATTTTATAAGTAAATAGTTGAATTTAAATATTTAAAATATATAATTATACTATAATAAATAAATTCAACTTTATTTATAAAGTAGTATGTACGGAACAAAACGAAAAATATTGTAAAATATAAAAAACTAAGTAAAACTTGCTGTGGAAGCACTATGTCGAGAAGACGTTAATTTATATGTTTCAGATATAACAATGAAATTTATGTTAGATGAGCTTAGTGCGCAAAACACACTTCTGAGTAAAGAACTTAAAGAATCTCTAATTATACGCATTAAAGAAAGGAGAAACATTTGTTCAGATATTTTGCACTATCTCCATGATCCAAATGTAATTAATGTAAGAATAAGGAATGACGATGATAATTATGAAATATTTAATAAAACAGCAAAACCATTGATAATAAAAAAAATCGTTGAATTAATTGAACGGTTTACGTTAAATGAAGAGTCCGAAACCGAAATTTCAGATTCAGAAGCATGTACTTCAGATGAGCGTGCAACTCCGTCAACATCAGCATCGCCAGCGTTAACAAAGAAAGAAAAGTTGCAACTTACAATCCAGCAGAAGATGAATAAATCGAATTTGGAAAGTAGTCGGCCAAAATCACCTAAAGCTAAAGGATTAGCGAATATTATTAAAAGGGAAATGGAATTTTTCCAAGAACAGAACATCCGAGGTAAATATTTAGAGAAAGCATTTAAAATGTTGTTGACTGTTCGACCGATAAGTGTCGAATCGGAGCGCGCATTTTCAGCAGCCGGTCTGATCTGCACCAAGTTGAGGTCGAGCTTAAATGATAACACGTTAGACACAATGTGTTTTTAAGGCAGCATTTTAATCAAAAACAAGAGTTAAAATGAAGTTTTAATTTTTTTCCAATTTACGTTTATACTTTTTATTATATATTATAATGTTATGAATTAATAAAATGAATTAATAAAATGAGAATGATTTAATCAAATAACTGAATGAATTTTATAAAACAAAATTTTATAATTAATTAGTTTGAATAAAATATCCACTAACTAAAATACTCGCAAAATTACCGGTAAATTCCCGGTTTACCGGATTTTTCCACATAAATTACCGAATTACCGGTAATTGAAAAAGTCGGTAAATTTGCAAGCCCTAATCTATACCTTCTTACTTGTTTTCAATTTGATTTCTGTTCACAAAAAGCTCCAAAGTTTAAGCCCCTATCATAATTTTTTTTTCTTTTTTAAATGATTTTACTCTTTTAAAGTTTTTCCACATTTCTGCGGACATGCCCGCCAATATTAGTGTATATGTTTTTTAATTACTTTGCAATTGGTATGCAAATGTGGGAATGTAGACAATAAGTAATATTTGATTGGTTTTGATTTTAATAGATTACAAATTTAAAAAAGGTTGAATTAATTTATGTAAAACTTGTTGTCTGCCATGATGTTTCGATAATTATGGCAACAAGTAATTAATACCACGAACAGGTTTATTTTTTTAATATTATTTCGATTTTTCATTAGACGCGGAAAATATATTTTCAATTAGTTAGGAAATTTTTTAAAATAATCAAAATGATTTGTTAAAATTTAAAACAAATATTGTGTCATAAAATGAATTATTTATATTTTTGATGTGTGATTTTTTTGGTAAAAAAAATAGAATAATTTTTATTAAGCAATCCCGAAATCTATATAAACATAAGTATAAATGTATGTATGTTTATGAAGTATATTTATTGCATTTTGTAACTAAATCCTGGTATGCTTTTTGCATTTTAATATTAATTTCCTTGTTTGAAATATTAAAAATACCATTTATTTAGTCTTCTTCGACAATCATTATCGATGTCTTATTTATATGTATAAACGACAGACAACCTAAAGGAAATCTACATGAAATTGCTAAAAGATTGACATTTTCAATCTATGACTAAAACTCAATACTTAACATTGTTAAATTTAGAATCCAGTGAACAATTGAGAAAATTACTTAAAAGTTTTTTTTTTAATAGTGGGCAATAGATAGTGCGAAAGACTCTTTTAAACTTCTTACATAAAAATCCAAAGTAGCATTTTTTCTGAAGAATTTTTTATATCGTCGTTTTACTGTCGATAAGATGAAACTTTTTTTTATATATTTTTTTTTAACAAATAGAAACTGGGAATTATTTCCTTTCGTAGGTTACTTTATATAATATTAAACATTTTTTATTTTTTCGAATTTATTCTATGATCTAAATTTCAGTTATGTATTTTATAAAGCTTTTTTTTTGTAATAGTTCTATTCCTTAAATTTTTAGGAATGACTTTTACACACCACCAGACTATTATATTGTATTTTCTTGTTACATTTTACCTTAGCTATCCTTTGGATAGCAATGAAGTATATTGTATGTACAGAAATATTTACAATTATTAGACACCAGCTTTATAAAATACATAACTGAAATTTAGCTCATAGAATAAATTCGAAAAAATAAAAAATGTTTAATATTTTTTTTTTATTAAAAATAAAAAATGTGACATTTTATTTAAAAAATGCAATTTGGTGTTCGTTTCTTAAAATTGTTTTGCTTTCTAAAAGGGTGGTAGCATGTTTTTTTTAAGTTACTCTTACTAATGGCATACGGCATTGCACTTTTCGTCCCGTTTTAGTCAACACACAGAAAAAATTTTCACCAGTAAAAGCATTAATTAAAAATAAAATCAGTTTGAAATAAAAAATTTAATCAAGCGAATTAAACGTTTACTCAAGTGAATTAAACGTTTAATCAAGTGTATTAATTAATTTAATTTGCACCAGTAAGCAAATAGATAATATCAATTAAACCTTTAATACACTTGATTAAAAGGTTAATTCACTTGATTTAATTTTATATTAAAACTGATTTTATTTTTGATTAATGTTTTTACTAGTGCAAAATTTTTTTTCCGTGTAGTGTTGAAAGTGCCCTGTGATAAAGTTGAATTCGGTTTTTATATTGTGCTAATTTTATAACGGCGACTACTGCATTAAATAGCAACAAAGCTATGCAACAATTGCAATAATTTGGAAAAGCTTGCAAAAAGGAGCGAAAATTTAAATACTTCAAACAAGCCATAAATTTCATTAAAAGCCCCTAAAACTATAAAGAATGGCGGAAATCCGGTAAAAATGGCTCAATTAGCGGATATATGCAAAAATTTGTTAACAGCGCATGATAGCAAAGTCTAATGCTATGTTTGAATAAAATTGTTAAAAAGTTCTTTTTGTGAAATTTAAAACAACAAAAAAAAAAACATAATAGAAATTGTGAAAAAACAAAACATTTTAAGCTATTGCTTGCTTTTTTATAAATTTTTAAAGCAAAAATTTTCATAAATGTAAGAAGAAGAGTTTGTTGAATTAAGAAGATGCCGTGTTAACAGCGTAAAGCGAACAACGTAATTCAAGATGCCGTGCGAACATAGTATTACATAGAAAATATTCAGGTAAAAATCAGTTCTATCGCGATCATGGCTAAAATTCGCGAAAAATTGGAAAGAAACCCTAAAATTTATTTGAAATTGTTAAATCGGTAAAAAAAAACAAAATGCAGGAAAATAACATAAACAAGTTTCCTAATAAAAGCGAAAATTCGTAATTCGTAATTTAAAACAAGCGTTAAAATTGATTAAAAGTCCCTAAGACTATAAGGAATGATAAAAAATTCGGTAAAAATTGCTATACTAGCGGAAATATGCAAAAATTTCCTAACAGTCTAATAGATATTAAAAATCGTTAAATCTGTAAAGAAGCGAAAACTTACAAGAAAAATCGCTTCTATCGCGAACATGGCTAAAATTCGCGAAAATTTGGAAACAAACCCGAAAATTAATTTGAAATCGACAAATTGGTAAAAAAAAACACAAAATGTCGGAAAGTAACATAAAAAGCATTAAAACATGAGCTATAATGAAGAAGAACAAACTTTTTGTCAGGTGTTAAAAAGAGCGCATTCCACTTTTTCATAACATGTATTTTGGTCTCGTCAAATAACAATGTAAAGGGTGTTTTTTTTTTTTTTGAAGTGATACAACTTTTAGTTGGCATCACTGCTTTATTTGACCATCCATTTAACAGCTGGTAGCTGCTTTTTGTTTAGTTTGCTTTGACATTTCATTATGGATCGACTTACGCCAGAGCAACGCGTGTAACTTGTGGAAATTTTTAATCAAAATAATTCGGCGAATGGGCTGAAGCACAAATTGATATTGATTTTGAATTTCCATTCAAAATTTTATTTTCCGATGAAGCCCATTTCTGGTTAAATTGGTAAGTGAATAAGCATTGACGCATTTGAAGTGAGAAGAATCCACAAGGTTTTGTCGAAACACCTTTACATCCTCAGAAAATTACTGCTTGGTGCGCTTTATGTGCTGGCGGAGTTATTGGTTTATATTGCTTCAAAAACAATGTTGGTCAGAATGCTAAAAGTTGTTGAAAATCTGTGTTCCAGATTGCGCCTTCTTCGCGCCAGCCGTGGCTGCCACATGGCCGAAATCATATTTAAACATTAATGTCATCAAAATGTCTATCCAATATAGACCGTTTCATTGATATCAAAAATATATTACTATGTTTTATTATGATTTAAACTTGTATCACTCTATAAAAAACACCCTTTATTACAGGCACAGAAAAAATTCAAAATTGTCACCAAATTTATTCCAAATCCATAGAATCAAGCAACCCATTTGTTGATTTTGCACCTATTACCAAAATGATTATATTGATTACTAAAAATTGTAAAAATTTCAATCAATTGTAGTGGGGAATGTAAGAAGAGATAAACTCACTGTTTATTGTTGATATTTTTGTTTAAACTTTGATATTGTTACAAGTAGAACTGTTGCTTATGATTCTTATACGCTTAACAGTTTTATTTGGTTTAATATCTTTAGTTTTTCTAAAATCTTTATGGATGATGATCCGGCCTAAGCAACCAGTGAAATGCGCATAGGAATAGCTTATCCCATCAACAATAAATTTCAAGTGTTTTTATCAAGAATAAAAACTGGGAATTAAGCACGAATAACAAAATCTTTTAAATTAAAATTTTGTATTCCCAAAAATTACTTTTGATAATTTCATATTTTGAATATTTTTTTTTTTTTCAATAAATGATATTTTTAAATTTTATTTAAAAAAAATGTAAAAAAAAATTTTGCCATTTCAAACAATGTGTTGATTGATTTTGACAATTTCCAACAACAATTTCACAAGTTTGAATTATTTGGTTTTAAACGAAATAATTTTTTTGTTATTTAATTAATATTTTAATTCAAAATTTATTTCAAAACAACTAAAATGTTAATTAAATCAAAATTATATTTGTAATTTTCTTTCAACAAAAAAAAAAAAAAAAAAAAAAATGATTCAATTATCACATTAATTAAATTTAAATACTTTTTAAATAATTTTTTCAATTGATAAAAAACTACTAATAATTTTTTCTGTTGGGTTGATATGCATCTTTTCAGAAAGTGATATTTTTTGTGTAGAAAAGAAAACACCATATGTTTTAATGCATATCTATGGCACAACAACTAAGAGCAATAGCATATTCAAAAGCAGAGCATAAAATCAAAACAAGATAATAGTTTTTTTTTTAATTTTTAAACTGGTCGGCCACACCACGTGTTTAGTGCGTTCGATACTTTATTATACTTTTTTCACGACGCATGTGACGCATGTAATGCATTTTTGCCGTGTAACTTTGCCAATATAATTTTAATCTGATTTTCCTTTTTGACAGCATGAACGCATTAAGGATTTGAACGCGTGGTGTGGAGCTCTAGCTTTAGCCGTTTTGCTTTGCACCATAATAGAGAAATCTTCTCTTATTAGTTTAACTTGCATGTAAATGTACGTTTTAAGATATTTCTGCTTATATTTGTGAGAATAAGAAATCATTTGGCTGAAAATTCCTAAGCTAACCCATTGCTATTTTGTCTGACCATATTCCGTTAGTTAACATGCTTCGAAGATTTTATATAATAAAATGAAATCAACGGAGATGGAGAATAGTTCAGAGTCCCAAATATTTGCGACTTACTTGGCATTTACTCTGAGTGAAACATAGAATAAGGAATCCTATTGTTTATCTACAATTATTGACCCTCGATACAAAGCTCGAATATTTCAAGGATAATCTATTTTATCGAATCGAAAAATCATCTAATTGAGCTACTTAATATTTTTTTAATTTTTGAAGACTCGGTCAGCTCAACACCTAATAAAAGTTCTGCTAAGTCAACGAGAACCGTCCTTTGGAGCGTTTGTGAAAAAATTATAAGAGAATCCGAGGAGAATGAGGTCTGTTCATCCTAAGCTGTGGCCAAGACAAAGAAGAAGTCGAGTAATACCTTAGATTTCCAAATATTTCTAGAGACCTAGATCCGCGGAATTATATGTTAAACCTAAAATTTAAGAAAATGGCGGAAAAAATATAATTTTTTAAATGATTCAGCTAGCATTTGTGTGATAATTTTTTGTGAAAGTCACCTCAAATAGTCTTCTCAGATCACTTTTGATGATTTAAAACTAATTTATCACTTGAGCGATTAAAAATAATTCATTAATGATTCATTCATATACTTAAAAAGAAATCAGAAAATTGTATCACTTATGATCGAAAAATTGATTCATATGCGGTTATTTGCTCGTGAAGCTGTTTCCTAATGGATTCGATTATGATAGGAGAGTTGTCGCATCTAAAAGATTATCGTATTAATATATGAAACCACTTCTTTGATTTTAACATCTAATCAATAACAATTTTAAATCAATATATTTCTTACACTGTAATTCTGTATTATAAAAAAAATACTTTACTTGAGTTTCGTTAATTTGAACTTAAATTGCTACACTTCTATTTAAAAGCTCGTTCAGAGCTCTACTACAATCTAGGATTTAATTGCATAGTTAATCAATTTTTATATGAAAATTTTCATATAAATTGCAGAGTTTTAACGTTTAAGCATGATTATTCTTTTTTTCTAAAAGTTTTTTAAAAAACTTTTATTTATTTTCAACTTTTTTCATAAGTAGAGCTGTGCACGTGCGACGTTTTTGACTTGCGATCAGGCACGCTCACAATGGAAAAAATCTAATCACTCAGCTCACGTACGAGGAGTTTAAAAATTCTGCCTATGGGAAAATTCATTCTTAAAACCCCTAAATGGCACAAGGGAAAGAAACAAATTAAGATGGTTTGGACATGTTGCCAGAATGTCGGGTAACAAGTGCTTGAAGCCAGGCCAGTAGGCAGAAGACCTCGTAACATAGCATAGCGTATTTTAAAAACATAAACCACCGTTCGGCCAGAACTGTGCAAGAAACAATAAGCAAATTGCTAACTGGGTTAGCTTCCCATTTGCATGAGGCGTTAACACATGTTTGCTTAATTCAAAAATGAACACATACTGATTACATTTTTGCGTCAAATTTAAATTAAATATCTCAGTACACAACTTAGAGAAAGAGAAAATTTGTAATATATTTTTTTAAATTAAAAAAAAATAAATACTAAATACAACTGTCAAATGTAACATTAGTTGCGATATTCTACGAGAAAAATAGAGAAACTTGTAACAACAAATGAAAATCTACTTAAACGGGGATAATTATTTTTGTTTCAAGACAAACATTCCGGTAGACGATATCCTAAACCAAATCGAGGAAAGACGATTGTAAAGGAAGCAGAGAAATATGCACATGAAACAGAATACAGCAATTTAAGTTTAGAATCTAAAAACGTTTTTTTTTTAAACGTTTTTCCAGCTGACTTTTTATTTTTAAATTTTTATTTATGCACACAAACAAACTCACTTCCACTCATATGGATAAAAAGATAAATGACGAACATTTTCATAAATTAGCATAAATATTTGTTAGTTTATGTTGCGTTTCTGTTTTCCTTTTTTTTTTTTTTTTTTTTTTTTTTTTGATTGGTTCGTTCTTTTTGTCTTTGGTGTTGCTGTTAGTTGTTGCTGCTGTTGTTGTCGCTGTTGTTGGTTCCTGGATGCACAAGAGGATATTTTTTAAATATATTCATAGTTGTTTGCTTGTAGGTTTCAATGTTTGTTGCATATATATTCCTATAAAAGCGGTGCAGTTAAACGCAGGTTGTCAATCATCTTCGAAAAGAAAAACATGTAAAATGTATTGGCTGCTTGCATACTTGAACAATTTCTGTTTTCATATTTTTTCTTTGCCTTAAGTTTGTCTACATTTTGCTACAGGTTTCTAAACGGTATTGTTACAAGGTCAAAAGGAATGTAAAAATATTTTTTTTTAAAAATTTGGAAGCTTTAAAAGAAAAAAAAACATGGAAATCATCGAGCAGGACTTCATATTTTTGAGCTATTTCATATTAATTAGATAGAATGCCTTCCGTAAACCAACCGGTACTCCATACAAACGGCGCTTCATTTCAATTAGAGGCAGCAGATTCCGTTATGTATGGTCGTAGCACCTTGATTACTGGAATTGTATTCCATAGGTTAGATTAGGTTTCTTCGGTAGTTATCGAGAGGACAACTCACTTGGATCTTTCAGTGATCCCTTTGTGATACACAGCGCCAATGACAAAGCAGTTACTCAAAAGGCGTCACTACAGAATTCAACCAGTTCGTCTTCTTAATGAAGGGAAAAAGCAGTCTTAGTTCTTACAATGATAGAACATCCAAACAGGCAAACACCGGTTTTCCCAGGTATCTCTCCCTAATGTTCCGAATTTTAAGACACTGACACAGAAAATGACAACTTCTGCAGTAGTCGTTAAATTCCAGACACATTCTCCTCGCATGAGTCCCCACCGGCCAGTGCCTAGTTATCGCCGATAGCACTATTCTAATCTGATCCATATTAAACTGAGCGGGTTCTCATTTGATCATAGCAGGCCAAAAGGCCCTGGAAAAGAAGTAGGTGGACTCGCAAGTACGCCCCAACTGTGCAAGTTTATAAATTCGCGCTTAATAAGTGACGTATAGTGAGCTATTGGAAAGCCAACGAATTGATCAGCAAATATGTCATCCAGATAACCACCCCGTTTGGCAAGCTTATCTGCTGCCTGGCTACCCGGAAGTTACTCTCGGATGCTTCGCAATTTCATTTAAAGACACCCGAACAAGGCGAATTCACTAGAAGTTAAGGTCAACTCTGCAACAACCCTGCTTTTGAGGTCCTATTATCAAAAATATCAAAAAATTTCGAATAAAACACAAATTATTTAGGAAATTGTTGTCATTTATTTTTATTATGATAATATTGGTATGGTACAATTATGTATGGAATAAAATATCAGCCAAATAGCCGCCGCGACCTTGGCGGCACATCTCCATCCGGTGGTCCAAATTTTCTATGACGCTGAGGCATAATTGAGGTTCTATGTCGTTAATGTGCCGAATTATCCCATCCTTTAGCTCTTGAATTGTTGCTGGCTTATCGACTTACATCTTTTCTTTAAAATAACCCCAAAGAAAGAAGTCCAACGGTGTCAAATCACATGATCTTGTAGGCTAATTGATATCGCCACGACGTGAGATAACGCGTCGTTGAATTTGTCATTGTTTAGATAGCTGTATGCTAAGTGGCACCGTTCTGTTGAAACCACATATCGTCCACATCCATATCTTCCAATTCGGGCCATAAGAAATTCGTTATCACCTCACGACAGCTAACACCATTCCCAGTAACCGATGATGCCACCAGCCCATAAGCCGCACCAAACAGTCACTCTTTCTGGATGCATTGGTATTTCGACAATCACTCTTGGATTATCATTCGCCCAAATGAGGCAATTCCGCTTATTGACAAATCCACTGAGGTGAAAATGTGACTCATCCCTGAAGATGATTTTCTACGAAAATTGATCATCCACTGTTGCCATTTCTTGCCACAATTCTGACCATTGACGACGTTTGGAATGGTCCAGAGGCTTTAGGTCTTGAGCCAATTGCACCTTGTAAGCTTGTAAATGCAAGTCTTTATGCATAATGTACATCAACGACGAGCGTGAGAGGTGTAATTGTTGGGCACGACGACGAGTTGAGGTGGACGGCTCTACAGTCACACGATCCCGAACCGCAGCAAAGTTTTCTGCAGTACGAGTTGTACGAGCATGCATTGGTGTTTTCACATTTCCTACAAACCGGGTTTGCTCGATTTTTCCGATTGTGCGCACATTTGGATGATTAAATTGACCGAAAAAATAACAAAGTGCACGATATGGATTTTGATTTGAACTTTAACGCGTTGCCCGATTGTGTATCTTTCCATGGCTCAAATTGAGTTATTCTGAATTTGAGAAATTTCAAAAGAAATGCAGAAAAAACTTGACGTTTAGGTGTGGTTCACATTCAACATCGGCTTTTTAGCAGAAATTTCCGCACGCATGACACTACCGTCATCCAGCAGACGAAAGGGAACTTTTATATTCAGTTGCTCTCTGAACTAACACCAGCCAAATCTACTTTCCATCCTCGAACCGTCAGTATAGGCCCATTGGATCGGCCTTGATGAACTGGGGCATTATTTTCAAAGTCTTTCGCATATGCAACAGTTTTAATCCTTATGACATGCATCCTCGTTAACATGGTTTTCATAGTCAAGTGACACAATAGCGGGGATAGATCCCTTGTTGAGGTATGCCCCTGTTCAACAGACCCTAAACACTGGTCTAGCCTATCGATGAACAAATTATCCTAAGCCATCATTAATCCCCTGGCTCCTCATGGATGTTGCAATGCAGCCAGATTGTATCCCAAGTTCATGGAAAATATTTAAAGAAAATTTCATCATTTCTAATTATTTAAATAGTTTCAATTGTAAGTCTAAATGAAGCAAATTCCACTTTTTAGATTTTAAAAGGCGTAGAGTCCTTCTAGATCCTCCTTGATCGTTCCACATAAAGTTTCATTGTTTTCTTCATGTTCTTATTTGTTTGCGTTTAGCTTAAGACTAGTAAGTGAATGTCTTTTGCAATTTTAATGAGTCGCATTAAAAAAAGACGAAAAAGCCATTCAGCAGTCAACTAACCATCCGTTCCTTGATTCCTTTGCGTTCCATTTTTTTGTATCTCTGCTTAATAATATTGCCAAGGCATACGAAAAGGGAGAGCTAGCGAACTTATAGTGCAAAGTATAAATATTTCTTGTATAAACATTTATCCATCCCATACACATAAAATAAAAATATACAAATAAACAAAGCCAAGTATAAACTCCTGCCATCTTCTAATGGATCTTATTCCTAAGGCAGTGACTTAAGTTAAAGGTAATCTGCGGAATTCTTTTTTTTTTCGCTGGTACTTTTGCAGCTAAAAGGGTACAACTACTGTTGCATCAGCTTTTTTCGCTCTTTCCTAAAGGTCTGTAAAATATTTCTTATGCACAAAATTTGTATGCATGATTTTTGTTAAATAAGAATATTTTTTCATATTTTAAATTTTCGCAACCCCATCTTCGTCATCGACGCAATCATCAGCAGCCCAACAACATTTCATCAAGCGTCGTCATCTGGATTTATGTACAACAACCAGAACAACATGCCGAATCCCCGAATGTATGAAGTTGTTGTGGCAAATGTGTTTTTCTTTACTTTTTTTTTTTTTTTGGTTTTTTTTATTCATAAATGAGTGCTACTGTTTGTTAAGAAAAGGCATATTTAAAGAAAAAAACATCCTTTTGCTTTTTTTCCTTAAATAAGCCAATTTAAACACAAGTAAAGGTATAATTGTGTAATGGTTTTGTTAGTTTAGCTTTTTTGTAAGATTTAATGGTTCAAAGTTCAAGACTTGATTATTTTCTAGACGAATAGAAAGTTGAAAAAAAAAAAATATAATTATTTAGAAACTTTACGAAAAATTTGTATGAGTTAGTAAGAGAAATATTAATCCAATGAATTGTTGTCTGTTTTCTCTTTTTGTTGCACTAATGGTGTGAATTTCTTAAAATATATGTAGCATTGGGTCTTATCCTAAAGAAATTTTAAGGATAAAGTTTTTCCTAACGAATAACTATTACTCACCGATAGATATAGATCCTATCTCTATTTTAAAGTTATGAAAACCATATGGGAAACCATAAATATGCAATTGCATGTTTTTCCTTGTGCAACCAATGGAAGAAGAAACAATATATTTATCCGTTTTAGAGCTTTTTATGAATTTTGGCATCAATTTGTTAGTGCATATTTTTGCATATTTTACCGCTTGCACCATTTTTTTTTTTGCATAATTTGGTTAAAAGAGCATTTTTTAGCATTTTTTAAGTTTATAGCGCATATTTTGCCTTTTTGTGGCATATTTTGATACATGATAATTTTTTTAGATGCCTACAAGAGCTGTCGCAGCGAATCCAAAAAAAAATTTTTTTTTCGAAATTCTGGTAAACAGATGGTTTTTCTGTTTTAAATATCTATCTGAACACCCAATATGTTGCTTAATTTCACCATCTCATTAAATTTTTACTCGAAAATTGTAAAACAAAGCAGGTTGTAAATAAAGTAAATGTTTTTTAAACTTTTAAATTTTATATGTTTTTGGTGATATGTATGTGTAAAGCATAAAAAATTTGGACAAATCTTTTAGTATACCGATCGACGCAGAATCACTTTTTAATACGATCTTACTATATCCATCCGTCGGTCTGGCTGGTTGTCTGTCCATGTTAACCTTAAGACTTTTTATGTCCGTTAACCATCTAATTACGTTGGTATTTAGATTAATATAAATAAGACAATAGACTCACATATTACTTTTTTAAAGATAACAAGACTAGCAACCTAACAAAAAAGCTAGCAGGACAATGATAATTTCTTTCGGATTAAATAAAAAAAAAATCACTTTTTTCTGAATTAAAGCAAAAAGTTGTGTTTAACAACATGGCACAACCACAATTACCAATATTTTGACCTAATTTTTGGCTACCTTAGTTTTAATATATTTACTATTAAATAAAATTTAAATTTTGGATATCGATGCCAAACAAAAATTGGACTTTTGGCCAATGAAATAAAATTTTAAGCCACTGTGCGACGTAATCTCTTGATTGTTTTCGAAATTAATTACAGACACACTTTTTTCCCATTTTTCGAGAAACGATGGAGTATCATGTTCTCATTTAAAATATGCAAGCGCTTAAACTTAGTGCTATATGCATGTCCATAAATTTGCATCTCATTTAAAAATTGCGGGTGCAAAAAATCAAAAATATTGAGACTAAGTGCCCATTTAGACAGGGAAACATCTGGAAGGGAAACATTTTGATTGTTAGCAAATTACGGGTGGGGAAGAGAGAATGGTTTTTGTGTTCGGTACTCGGCGACACGCTTTGTTCTCATTTTCTTTGTTGACATTTACCTTGCTTTTTGAGAAAAAAAAACAACAATATTAACAGAATGTTTCCGGCAACATGTTCGTCTATGTGACCGCAAATGAAAAAACAAAAGAAAATTCCAGATGTTTTCCTTCCAAATGTTCGCTCGTCTAAACTCGGACTAAGATAGAAAAGTTTTATTAGAAACAATTCTCTAAAAAGTGCATAATGCAAGATTCGATTTTACTAGGTGGCCGCTTTTTATTAAACACTACCTAGATGTGATTATGTAATTTAATATGGTTTCATTATTACACGTAGCACTTTAACGATGTCATAGGAAAATTGACTGCACATATTTCAAATATTACAAAGTTCATTGGCCTCTTCAATTTAAATTTTCAAATAAATTACAAACATTAGAAAAAATTATAAAAAAAATATTTCTTACTTTAACAATTTACAATATTCTGTTTTCTAATCAAAAAAAAGTTTTTTTTACATTTTTTATTTAGTCTTTCCTAAAAGTTGTGTTTATTGTTGTCTCATTGTTTTAATATTATTTTCGTTAAAGCTTGTAACTTGTATTTTTTTTTTTTTTTTTTTGAAGAAAATGTTAAAAAACGCGCAATAGTTTTTTTTGTCTTTTCTTTTGTTAAATTGGTAGAAAAAATATGCGTGCACCCGGTCAAGTCATACGTTAGTCATATGTGCAGATATATTTATGGGAAGTATGGTTTTTGTAAATTGGGGAAGGTTTGCAAATCTGGAAATTTTAAAAATTTAAAAAATATTAATTTTATAATAAAAAAACGAATATGCATACTAGAAATGCATTTTTAATTAATAGAATATGGGAATTTATTTTTCATGGTGAGTAACATTTATTATATAAATTTTCATATTATTCGAATGTGTATTCTAAGTCAAATTACAATCCTCAAAAGCTTTTATACTTTAATAGTCTTATTCCTTCAATATTTCTTGAATACTTTCCAGGATTATTTTCTAAGCTTTTGAGGATTGTAATTTGACTTAGAATACACATCCGAATAATATGAAAATTAATTTTTAATTAAATGAAATAAAAAATAAAATTTCGAATGCGTTTCTATGGTTAAAATTTCAATTCATTAAGCTCTCTTGTTACTTAAGACAAACGACCTTTGGTTAACATTGAAAATAGTAAAATTATTTATAAAAAGAAATAATTCCCACATACTATTTGTAAAAAAAAAAATGTTTCAATTTTCTTTATAAAT
Source organism: Pollenia griseotomentosa (assembly GCA_963931875.1). Taxonomy (NCBI): domain Eukaryota; kingdom Metazoa; phylum Arthropoda; class Insecta; order Diptera; family Polleniidae; genus Pollenia; species Pollenia griseotomentosa. The sequence goes on along the minus strand of OZ007562.1, from coordinate 165,042,807 downwards.
ATATATAGATGGTCATTGAATGATGAATTATATATTAAAAGAAATAAAAGCAACTCCAAAGTTTTAATGTGTTCAATGTGTTTTTAAGTTGATCCTTTTCCTTAAATATTTAACAAACTTTAGCTTTAACAAAAGAAAACTTTGCTACCGAACAAAGAAAATCAAATTCTCCCGATATAATTTAGCCCCTACAAAAAGAAAAACTTAAGCCCTTAAAAAAGAAAACAACAATTTCCTTAGAGCCCATAAAGAACAACACAAGATTTAGTCATAACAAAAAAGAACACATAGAGGTCACAAAAATGTCTCTAGAGAAACTTTAGTTCCTACAGAAAGGGCATCAAAGTGCCTCTCCACTAAAACGGACAAAAATTTCTCTGGACAAATTTTAGTTTCCACAAAAGGGTGACAACAAATTTGTTAGAGAATAGTTAGTGTAGTTGTGTTACCTTCCCCAATTGTTAAGTTTTAGATGTAAGACCATTACAAGGTACCAAACAACAAAACAGCATCTCGAATATTTCTAGAGAATTGTTCTGCATACACCTCATTAATTCTAGTTTCTTTTTATATGTTTTGTTTTATTCTATACCGTCCGCAAAGGTTGTTATTGTTTTTTGTTTTTAATTTTTTTTTAACAACGGCGCATGATGCACTCACTAAACAATAATTTCGCAAACGCACATATTTACAATGATAGAAAAAAATTGTGCTACACTTTAATAAAAATTGTCAAAAATGTGCTTTGAGCTTGCATTAACAATTAGCTATTAAGGTTTTCGTAAGGTCGATTCAAAGTAAAGAACGATCTGAGGACATCTAAGATGTATTTTTATATGGGTACTTCCATAAAAAGCTTTCTTTTTGTCACTTCTTACCACCATGCAATTTACCCATGTTGTTCAAATTGTTCCACTCTTTCACTTAATGTAAAACTAGTAACGCTATTAATAATTTTTTGAGAAACAATTTAAAATGCTTGGTATATTCAATTAAAATAATAAATCCCAGAAACTTTTCGTGTAAACATTTGAACTTAAACAAAAGCCACAATCAGTTTTCTTAAGGTACCTTATCAACATGCAGGACTTACATACATAGTCCTTGGCGCTACTGATTTTAGTAACACCATATAAGACTCCGGATGCCCGAGATCTTAAGATACCTGCCAATTCAAAACCCCACCGAAATTTAAGGTATCGGCAGGCAGTACATACCGCTCATTTGCTGCATGCAACGTGGTCATAACTCAAAGATGTAAAACTTATACATAAAACAATTTCAAAGTTTTAAATGGTTCTGTGTACCTAATGGAAATAGAATATTTTATTCTTCTCTCAAGGGCTGAGTTTACAAAATCTTCATAAGAAACATTTACAATATCTACATAAGAAAGATTTTTCAATGCAGTAGTGATATAAAATCAAAATTTTTCAATTTTTGTCTTATGACGTTGTTGCAGGAAATGAGTAATAAATTTTTTAAGCTAAATGCTATTATAAAAGTAATTTTTGGGTATAAAAATATTTTAATTAATAAGATTTTGTTTGTCGTGGATTAATTCCCAATTTTTATTCTTGATAAAAACACTGAAATTTATGGTTAGTGATAAGCCAGTTCCATGCGTATTTCACTGGCTGCTTAGGCCAGATCATCAGGAAACATTCTCCCAAAAAAATTTAGGAAAGCCAAAGATATTAGCAAACAAAACTTTAGAGTAAATGAGAATTACAAACACTCAAAAAGCCTTATTTGCTACGCTATCAAAGCTTAAACAAAATACCAACAATAAATTTTATTTTAATTATTACCTCAAATTCCCTGACAGCTGGAAAGTACAAAGAGTTATTCCAATACCTAAAGTTAAATCTTCCCGCCTGCTAACAGGTTTTCGTCCTATAAGCGTTTTTAATTCATGCTCTAAGATACTGGAAATTTTTTTAAGGGAAGCACTTTAAGACCATTTTGGATGCGGGAATTATTTAAATCTTTATCAATTGGGATTCTAAGATGGCGTTATAGCACTACAAGCTTAGTTTTAGACTGTGTCGAGAATATTGGAAAGAACTAAGACAAGAAATTTACTTGAACACTAATATCCACTTACGGCTTCGAAGTTCTGAGACTATTGATTCCTGGTGCGTGGCCGACCATAGAGCTGCGTCGGTGTTCGGCCAGAAAATGCGCATGATTCTTCGTAAGCAGCGGTTGATGAAGGCTTGCACAGATTTTATGCCGGCATTGAATATTTACATTTTAGAGTTTCTTGTTATGTATGGGGACCTCCATATCTTCTCGGTAGGTCTCACAACCGTAAAGAGCCGCAGATTTTATGCAGGCATTGAATAATTACATTTTAGAGTTTCTTGTTATGTATGGGGACCTCCATATCTTCTCGGCATATGATGTGTTTATATTGTCTATTTCTATGTTAATGAGCGTTACTTTGGTATTAGGAATGTTGATTGATAACCCTGCTGGTGTATCATACTGTTTGAAATCGGTCAGCATACCGGTTATATCCGTGTACTTATGTGCAAGGAGGCAGATGTCGTCAGCATATCCCAGATCTCCACGTAATTACCGTGTACTTCTGTGATACACCGATCAATATCACAACAAGTATGATGTTGAAAAGCAGTGGAAATAGTAGTTGTTGTCCTCCCCATATTCGGCAGGTGGCACCGTCGTACAAGCTTTTGATAAGACGAATGATTTTTCCCAAGACTCTTTTGCTTTTAGTGCTTTCAAAATTACATTGCAGTTCATAGAGTCGGACGCTTTCTCGAAATCAATAAATCGGAGATAGAGTGGTTTGCGCCATTCGACGGATAGCTCCAGTGCGCAATATGTTGGCATGGTTGGCGCAGAATCCCTGATTACGACTATGCAGTAAGTTGCTATCGAAATTTGATTAACGATTTTCTGCCTGCAAATTAATCAAGTCATTTATCACAAATATTTATAAATAGAATAAATCGGGTTGTTCACCAATCGCTTAAACCAAGGGTCCATTTCGAAACTTTTTTTATTTATGATTTATCACATAAACTTCTGTAGGTGTTATACATGTGCTGACGCTGTTTAGGTGCTGGCGGATGTTAATGGTCGTGGTCTTAGTTTTTTTGGAACAACAAGTTAATGAAGTCTTAAAACTTGTAATAGAGTGGTCGAAAGTGAATAATCTTTATTTTAATCCTTCAAAAACTCGATGCATGGGGTTTTCGCAAAATTGCATGAACCCAATTTGATTTTAAGCGCGGAGAATTTAGAATTTGCATTATATTATAAATGTTTAGGATTGTACATATATGAAAATCTGAATTTTGAGCTTCAGATCAATCATGTTGTTTCGAGAATTAATTTTCTTGTTAGAAGATTGTATGCTTAACCGTTGTATTTACCAAGTATGGTAGAGAGGAATGTTGCTATAGTATTGTGTCTTCCTATATTATTATATGGTCTTTTGAAAGTTTCATTTTTAAATTTAAATATTATTTAATTTAAAAAGTTTTTAATCCTTTGTATCGTAAGGAAAAATTCAGTTTCGGATACTCCACTAGAAATTGTTTATTGATCATAACTAGACATTCTTCTCAGATTACTTATTTAGGGTGAGGGTTTCAAGATTGTGGAATTCCACCATACCAGGTAGAGAGCGCACATATTCTTATTCTGTATCACTGTTTAAGAAAATATTCCGAAATGCATTGCCCATAATAAAGCAATTGTCTTGATTTGTAATTTAGTCTTTTAAAGATACATTGACTTAAGCGCCACTAAACACCAGTGGCAAAAAATAACAAGGAAACCAACATTTCTCTAATAAACCATTTTTTTTTTTTTTAATTGGACCTTAAATAAGAAAGAAACATTTCAAGGCTGTGGGCAAATTATGGTATTTGAAATCGATCGAAATTTCCTTATAAAATCTATTATAATTTCGATCGCTTACGAATGCCGTTATTTGCCTCCTATAGGAACTTGAGAAATACTATCAACTCACCTTGATTTTCGTAGAATTAGAGACAAATATTCCCCCCGAAAACTTTTAATCACCACTGTATTCGAACGCTTGTTTGTTTAAATGTGGAAATGATGCTTGTAAATACAATATGAAGATGATGCACTAACGAATATAAATATTTTTTGTAAAAAAAATCTGGGAAAACAAAACAAAAAAATATAATGCCTATAAAACTTTGTTGTTCCCTTTCCCGGTTTGAGATTTATTTCTTTATTTTGAGCTGAAAACTACAAACAAAGTAGACATTCATTCACATACACGAACACGGATATGAACTACGGCCATATCGAAATTTTTTGTATTATTATTTTTAAGATGCTTAACAAGATTTCGATGTCGTATATTAAGAAAATATAATATAAAAAAAAAAAACAACAAAATATAATAATAAAAAAAAGATAAAAACACAAAATATTATTCATAAAATATAAATATTTTGCTTGTTTTATACGGTTTGTTCTCTTTTTACAGGCATATAAATGTTGCTAAAAAAATTTATGCACTTACACACACACACACACACATGAATTCCTTCGAAAATGCACATGCATAATTTATTTTATAACTGCTAAAACTGAAAATAATAAACAGAAAGAGAACATCCAAGCCAACCATTCCTCGAAAGGAAGGAACGAATGTTTCTTTGGGTAAGTACCATCCAAACATCCACTGTACTGCAAAATGCAATTCCTGCTAACTTGGCTTTTATTATACATAAATATTTGTGTGCCCGAAACAGTTAACAAGTCTTTTGAGAGCAATTAAAATTTTCTTTTTGCCATAAAATGTCGTTTTGTTTTTTTTTATTGTTTTTTTTTTAACAAAAAAAAAAAAAAATATTCTTATTTTATGGCAAATTTCTCTCAATCTATTTAATACTTATGCCAATTAACTAGATCCTGCTTTGAAATATAAAAATTATATATTTATTGCGATTTTATATCAAATTTAGAATTCTATTTTAATGTTATTATCGCAGACATTTATGTCAGCTTTTTGTTATGTTAGTTTCTTTGTGAAGATCTTAAACCATCGGAGACTGTTTGGCGTGATAAAAACAAATATTTTATTATTGATTTTATTGAGTTTTTTTAAGGATATGATTTTCATTATATGTATTATACTCACATATAAATGTGAAATGAGTCGTAATGTATGTAGTTAAAGTTAAAAATTAAAAAAAATAAATAAATTAGAAAAAACAGAGTTCATAGTTCTGTCTAAACAAAAAACAATTACTTAATAATTAAATAATCTCGTCCACAAAATGCAAAAAAAATCGCATTAAAAAATTAATTCTAATGGGGGTTTCTTTTCTTAAAAAAATAATGCATTATATTTGTGTAATATATTTATCAGTAGCTCGTTTCTGTATTTCTCGCATCTTAAAATTTCTTACATGAAGTGTGAAACAAAAAATTCCATAGTTTCTCGATTTATGAGATAAAAGTGTTTCTGTATTTGAATGCGAAAACAGACACAACAAATTCTGTTTATACTGGAATATTTCCAGTAATTAAGTGTCAAATAAAAGCGAAACGTCAACAAAAGAAATAAATATAATAAAAACAGGGCTGCCAGATTTGACGAGTTATCGTCATCTTGACGATTTTTTGTTCCGATATTAACAAAGTGACGTTTTGATGATTTTTTCTAAAAAAGTGAAGAAAGCAAAAACAAAAGCAAAAATATTTTATAATTTTGTTGCTACTTTCTATAGAAATTCATCTTGAATTTTTAAATTTCAAACACTTCTATTTTGTGGGGTTGAAAATTGAAAAAAAAAATAATATATATATATAATATATATAAATAATAAATAATAAAAATAATAACAAAAAATAATATGAATGTCTGTAAAAAGCAACAACAAATTTATAAAATATTTTTGATTTTATTTTTGCTTTTAATGAAATTGTTGGCGTTGCGTTTTACACTATAAGCCCCTTAGTCTTCGAAATAAGATAATTGTAAATATTTATGTTTGTTTATTAGAAAAAAAGATATCTTAAGAAACAAGGCTGCTTAAATTTTTATATTTATCTCTATTGTGAAAATTGTCCTCGAAATTGTTTGTTTCTTCCCTAAAATATGTATCGGCAAAAGCAAAATTTCGAGGGAAAGTAATGACCGACTTGGCTTATTTTGAACACTTAATACTTCTTATATACATATACAAAATATGATTGATATTTGATATTCTAATCTTATATGTACACTTTTGTGCCAAAACCATTATTCCGGTAAGAAAGAAATTTGTTTGTCTCCCAGTAAAAACTTTTTCAAAATGGATAGCTTCTTTCACTCGTTATTAAGTAGCTTTCTTCCATAAGAACTTCGATAACTACTTTTTTCTGGATGTATTAAGATAAAAAAAATGACTTACTTTTGAAATTGTTCTTTTTGGCACAACCCTTGTAAAATTCATTAGTTTTTCAGTAGAATTGTATGTAGTGCTTTTATGTGTTTCTGATTACTTAACATATTATTTTGTAGGCGACGATTTTACTGGGTCTTTAACCCGTTTATTTATGAACCGATTTTTTTAATTTTAACTACAAGGTATTCTACTAAGTCTATTTCAGGTAAAAAAGAAAAAGATTATAGGAATAGGTAAATAAAAGATTTATATCTTAATTATTAAATAATAATTATTAAATTGCCATGAACTTTAACTATGTTTTTGTTTGATTATTTTTTAATAAACGTCGAAACAAATTTGTTTAAAATTGATTTTAAATTGCACGATTTTTAAAACAAAAAAGACGATCTTTTTTATTTTTTTCTCAGGAAATTGACGATTTTGACACAAATTTATCTGGCAGCACTGATTAAAACCAAAACAAGAAAAGGCTAACAAAAATTTAAACTAGCAAAATAAAACAATTGTTTTTTGTTTATTTTCATCATATAAATTATGCATTTATCATTTATATTCCTTCTATTTTTTATTTATTTAAAAAAATAGTATATAAACCAAGGTATATTTACACAAGGTAGACTCATTTGGGAGTGTAGACATTTTGCTCTATAAAAGGAACCATGTTGTCAAAACTGTCTTCATATAAAACAAAAACAATTTAACGCACACATGTACAAATTTTGGCTCATATACACGCAATTTGACGTTAGGGTTCCAACTAGGGGTAAACAGCTGACAAACATATGGGCCAACGAGTTTACCTTGTGTAAATATACCTTGATATAAACATATTTTAAATTCAAAATATCTACATTTTGTTTTTCTCGCCACCAATTTCAAATGTGACTTATTTTGACAGTTCTTGAAAGAAACTTTTCGCAAAATATTGTTATAGAAACACTTTTTCTCGCAGCCTTCCAATAATTGCTGGAAAATTATTTAAATGACAGATAATTCTCGCAAAAAAAAGATACAGAAACACTTGTGTGAGAAAAACCATTTTTTGTTTCATTTCACACTATTTTTGTTGCAATTCACACGTTTCATGCGAAGAGTTTTACGATGTGAGATATACAGAAACGGGCTACAGGTTACACGCGCCCTTACAAAGTGATACATTTTTCTAAATTACAATGGAACGAAATAATAGCTACGTTTTACACCCAACACTTAAGACTCAGTTAGCCGGGAGTAACAGTAACAGTAACTTTAACGTAAAAAAGTAAGACCAATCTATTTCTTACAGATTGAGACGTAACATATTACTGCCAACTATAATCGTTCTAATTGCTTTACATACAACAAAATGAATCAGCTGATTTGCAACATTACTGTTACTCCCGGCTAACTGAGCCTTTATGTGTATTAAGCGTGTTAAGTTTGTACTAAAGCGATATTCACCACTATTGTAGCGTTTTTCAAAATTAAATTTTTTTTGAATTCCATTAAGCGTTAACAACACTGATTTTCAACAATTAAAGTCAGCTTTTGTTAAAAATTTTGCGCAAAATAAAAATAATTATTAAATAAAAGAAAAACAAACCAAAAACAAATTGTTTTTATATATATTTATTTTTTATTTATTTATTTACTTAAGTCTATGGAAAAATCCTTACAGACTATTACATTTTGTGAATTTTAGTGTATATAAAAATATGAAATTAAGCAATTACAATGTATTCAAAACGATTAGTTAAAAGAATTTAGATATGATATTATATCACACTTTATGATTAATGTTTTTGTTAAAGTCAATATATTTATATAACTTATTGAAATCATGACAGACTCTGCGAAATGGATCAAACTGAGCAAAGTTTGTAGTATAATTTTTAATACTCAGGACGCTATAATGTCTTGATATACGAACAGGTACGTTAAGGTTAACTTTTCCAAGAAGGTATTGAGAATCGACGCTTCCATTTAATAGCTTAAGTAGAAAAACAGCATTTAACATTTTCCGACGACTTCTTAAAGTTGGTTGATAAGTGCTAGACGGTTAACATAGGATGGTAACCTTATGTGAGGGTCCCAACCCAATCCGCTAAGACAGAATAATAAAAACTGGATTTGAACTGACTCGACTTTGTTAGAGTGTACTGAGTACTGTGGATCCCATATCACCGCTCCATATTCAAGAATCGGTCGAACCAAAGTTGTAAACAGTTGCTTGGAAACACAATATAATTAAAAATCACAATACAACACAAATTGTACGCAAACACAAAAAAAAAGTAAATAAGAAAAATACTTGCTTGCATAAAAAAGTACTTAGCGCAGATGCAAAAAAGGGTATTACCTCACACTCAATTATAACTGGGGATAAGAAATGGAACAAATTTGCCATTTGTTTTTGCAACAAATTTAGAAAAAAACGACCACTTCTCACATTTTTGCATATTTCACTAGAAAAGAACAAAATCCCGCGCGAATGGTAGCACAAATGGAACATTATTAGGTGCGTTTGATTACTTTTACAGTAAAATGCAGCAGATGAGAAAATTGTAAAATATGCTCTCACAAAAATCTGTTGTCCAAAAAAGTACGCGAACGCAAATTTTGTAAAAGTTCTTAAAATAAAGGCAACAGCTGATGACAAATAATTGAATAAGTGTTAAAAAATGTTTTGACAACTTAACTCGTTTTCTTATCGGTACTAGATTAAACACTTTTTATAACACGAACATTTTTGGAAAATACAAAAAAATTATTTTATGTAATCTTTCATATTTGTTTATTTTTTATTTTATTTGATGTTACTAATTTGTGGCGGGTTAATTTTTTCAAAAGAACATGAATAAATTTTTGCTATTGATTACTTAAGTACTCAAGTACTTAACACTTTTACAACTCTAAAAAATTGGCATAACAAAAAAAAATTTCAAATGTTGGTATTTGGCCAAATAAATGCTTCACAAACAAGTTTAATTAATCAACATTTATTCACTTTTTGTTTTTGTTTAATTTTTATTTCATTTTTTTTCTTATTTTTATTATTTTAATTAATAATTTTTTTTGTTTTACTAAATTTTACTGCAAAAATTTCTGCAGTAAAAATTTGTAAATACTCACCAAGAACTGTCACTTTTCGCTATCAATTTGTGTTCTCATTTACTGTATTTTGTGTACGCGAACGCATTTTAGTAAAATTAAGTAAAGTTCAGAAAAATATAATACAGTAATTTTGACTTAGCTGCACAATCTCCTTTGCACGATTTTTTGTGCAGGTAAATCAAAAATGCAGCTATCTTAAATGTATTTATCTGCCTTAATGTGCAGGTACGCAATTGTGGTTACCTGCATAAAAGTGCAGCTAAAGTAAAGTGTTTGACAGAGAAGTAACAACGTTTTTATTAATAAATTGATAAAAACAATGACGTTCAAACAACTTGTAGACATTTGTTACGCATTTTTATAATGAACGAGCTAGCCAAATTGGTAACAAAAAGTGTGGAACAGTGTAGTACAACGTTAAGAATAGCGCGGCAAGCTCTCAAAAGTTAAAAACGGCAGTCAACAGAAAACGTAGTTGTAGTAGTCGTTGCAGTTGAAGCGCAAAATTCGAAATTTTGAACTTTGTTGCGCTACAGAGCATTCGTCAGCTTTAAATACTACTACAACTACTTTATTCTGTTCCAGACCTAAGATTTGCTATTCCTTTCATATAATCGTGGTAAAGTTGCTGTAACCACAACCCATATGCATAAATGTAAATATATGCAAACAAAATAAATGAATTATAATGATACCAACTTGACTTGTTCGCGATTTTTGATTTTATAAACTGCTAAAATTGGATATTTATGTGAAAATGTGCCACCATATTTTTTCATGTGTGCAGCTAACTTTGATGTTTTATATGAAAATATTTTAAAGCTGTCCAAAAATACGAAAAATGTGCAGGTATCCAAAATGCACGTAAACAAGGATTTTGAAGAATAATTACAGAAAATATGTATTTTACGCAGTTAAGTCAAAGTGCAGCTAACTTGGATTTTTTGTATGAAAATAATTTTAAAATGCCAAAAGTTTTGGGCACTTATCTTAAATGTGCAGATAAAGTAAGTGCACTTAAAAAAGGAATTTGTATGGGATTATAATGAATAATGCCAAAAATTATCAATTTTGTGCAGCTAAGTCAAAAGTGCACGTAAATAAAAGGCAGTTAAGTCAAAACTACTGTAAAAACTTTTATGTTCTCGAACGCAGCTATTGTCAAAAAAAGAAAACACCATAAGATGGCAATGGGCAACATAAAGACTATCACATTAACGCTTGTATATGTTTGACAACAACAACAATATGTTTGTTCGAATATTAAAAACTTTTAATATTTTAATGTTTGTTTAACCGCATTAAGGAATATTAAATCGGCTACTGAAACAATCAATACACTTACGCAAAATGTCAAACGAAAACAACAATCAAAAAAGGGGAAAAAAGTCTGCTGCGGGCAGAAGCGGGTTTGGGTGGGTATCTTGGGGGCCAGGAGCGCCTGAAACTTCGGTTCCTGCCTCACTATAGGTGGGGACACTTCGGAGGTAACGTGGTGGCTTAAACCCCAAGTCGGTGAAAGAAAAATCCTAAAAAGTCGGCATAACAGTCTAATTTGTTAACTTGAGGGAAACTTCGGCTGCTGGAAGATCTCCCTGAGTGCTGTTGATATTTCAAAACCACACACGCAGAGAAAAAACCATGTGTAAATATGGTCACCTCCAACAAAACTATTTTTAAAGAGCATTTTAAACATATTATGTTTAATATAACCATATTACTGTCACCGACAACCATAGTATGGTTAAATTAGTCCTCTATCAAGAAGCCACAACCATAAAATGGTTGCCTCTTAACATGTTGTGGTTAAATATGACAATAATTTGTTTAAAATTAACAATAGTATATTCCTCTTTATAAAGAGCAACATGCTATGGTTGAAAAGCAACCATGCTATTATAAGTGTTAAACATATGTTAGTTATTTCTAAGGATAACATGTTCGGCAGCAACCATAATATGGTTGTGGCTTCTTGATGGAGGACTAATTTAACCATAATATGGTTATCGACGACTTTAATTTTTTCAACTTGGTTAGCCATAAAGTTTTTTTTGCCGTTTTTCAACACAAACATCTGTGTTTCTTTCTGGTTGCAAGTATTTCAATAAATAGATGCAGGCGGCAACAAAAAGTTTCTAGAAATTTCATAGTTAACAATAAAGTTGCTCTCACTTCCATGGTCTAATGCTGAAGTAGAGAGGGTATTTAGCCAAGTAAACATCGTATAAAGTAATTTGAGAAATAGGTTACGTTTAGCAACGGTCACTTTGATTTATCAATTAGGTAAATAATTTTACCATAACAATAAAATATTTATACCCACACCTTAAAAGTGGAGAGGGTACTATGCGTTTGTGCTGATGTTTGTAACACCTTAAAATATTGATCCTAAGCCCACCTTTAAGTGTACCGATTGACTCAGAATCACTTTCTGAGTCGAATTAACGATGTTTGTCCGGCTGGCTGGCTGTCCATGTAAACCATGTGCGCAAAGTACAGGTCGCGATTTTGGAGATTATTTGATAAAATTTCGTACATAGGTTCTAAAGTGGTGTAGGGTATCATATAGTTGGGGTTGACCGACTATTCTTTCTTACTTGTTTTTTATTGTAGGTCTGAACTCAAAAGGTTGGGTAAATGTTTTCGTGATTATTATTTACCTTCAAATTTTTTTTAAACTAATGGACACGAGTGATTCCTATGAGATGAACAATAACGACATCGAATTTATTTATTTATTTATTTATTTATTTACATATGTATAATCGTAAGCCAATATAGGCCAAATTGATTAAGTTACATTATTTGACAATTTAATTATAAAATATTAATTTAACTTATTTTACTAATACATTTTTAAATACATAGGTTTTACTATCCCTATCACGAATATGGGTCCCAACTGTTATGAAAGTGGTAACCAAAATATTGTAATACTCTGTAAAAAAACACTATTGACTTAATAACAATAAAAGTAGTCTTTTAAATTGTTTAAAAGTATAAGAAAAATTCCTATTTTCATATGGTAATATTGAATTCCACAATCTCGTCACACGAACTACAAATGATCTCTGCATAACCATTGTATGAAAACGAGGACATAACAAACAGTGAGTTCTCGTTGATTGCGAGAAAGTAAACCTTGACACAAGAAAAGATGGAGAAGAAGTTTTAAACATTTTGTAAAACAATATTAACAATTTATGATTTACAAAGTCCCTAAAACTGCATCCCAAAAAATCAAACACATATGCCGAGACATGGTCCCAAATCCATCGATGATTAAAATTTTTAAATAACTATCAAAAAACTATTAATTTACGTTTCTTCTTGTTTAAGATATTGATCTTAACTTACAATTTCATCGTAAACAAATTTAAATGAATTATTTCTGTTTTGTTATTGAATTTTAATGTGTTTTTTTATTCAAAAAAGCTTTTAGCCATTTTTTAGCCCATTTTTAGCAATTTTTTAGCCATTTTTTTCCGTAAATTCAGCCATTTTTGGTCACCAAGTTTTGGCAACACTGTTGGCAGTAGACGTAGGGTTAATACTTAAATGAAAAACGTAATATTTGACACGAAGTTTTATTAAGAGCATTGAACGATAGAATGGAAATGCGGATTTTATTTTTTAAAGAGTATGTCATCCAGATGCCTTCCGTCGAGTTGAACACACTGTTCGAAACGGAGCCTTGTTTTTCGAGGATTTTCGAAAAAAAAATGGTCAAATTATCCCATGCCCCGGTAGGCTAGCTGGTAGCGAGGTAGTCTATCAGCGCCGGGGTTGCGGGTTCGATTCCCGCCTGAGACTCTGGTTTCTTTCCTGCAGACAAGCATATAGTTTCGCGGGATTAGGCTAGGAAATTTAAAAAAAAAAAAAAATGCGTGAATAAGGCACACCAAGCAGTTACCCTGGGGCAATGCAATGGTTTTTAATGTTTCAATCGAGGGTTGCGGGTTCTTGGACACCAGTAACGGCAGTTTTGCTTGTTGACGTGGCCGTTTAAGTAAAAATGAACTTTGAACAAAAATGTCGACGAGCAATCACGTAGAATCATTACTCTTAAAAAATGTCTCCACAGCGAACGCGCGATGGTCACTCGACCACTGCGACATCGTGACTGACAAATCCGCACAATCGATAATTGCAACCACCCTCCCTCCGCACCTTTTATTACTTTTGTAAATAATCGTATTCATAAATATAAACTTGCCACAGCCTGTATTATTTAGAAAAGCACTACTAAATATCAGCATCTAGTCAAGTTATAAAATAATCGGTCTGAAATGAATCAAAATTTAAAAGATGTCCCTAAATTTTTGAATTGATTTTTTAAATTTATAAAATTTAATTAATCCACTAAAAGAATTACAAAAAATCCTTCCCTCCACCACAAACTTCGCCATTTATTTTCTTGTAAAGAAAACTTAAAAAATTGTTACATTTGTACATGTTGGTTGACCCCGGTTTCAGCTTAAAAACAACAACATAAAAAAAAATATATAAACAAATAATAACAATAAGTTTTGTTGAACCAGAAAAAGTAGCACCAGTTTATTACGAATATCACCAGCTCAAAGTTATAAAAACAGAAAATATTCTTTTGTGTCCGGTATTTGCTTTATTTTCCACACAGTTGGCTGTTATTGCTCTCATTGATTGCAATGCCTTGATAATTTTGGCTTCTGGTATTATTTCACTGTTGCAAATAATAACAAAGATCTTTTTCATACCTCGTGTTATTTTCTTTTCGACTTCTTCTTTGTTCCTATAATGTTGCTTAATAAAATTTTACGCATGTTGCAAGTCAAGGTAGCAGCAACAGTAAGTAACATGCGAACAAACATACAGCAACTAACTGATCTGAGCTGAACTGAACCGAACCATTCAACCAAAAATAATTCTACTGCAAAAAATAAAATATTTTGAAATGTTTATTTGTTTGTTTGTACTGCACTGTAGCAGTTGTGGGCCATGTAGTGCTTTTTAAACGGGAACTCCCGGGGTCCCACATATTTTTCGGGAAATAAATCCCGGGAAATTTGTGCGGAAATATATAGGTCAAAAAATCTCATTTTGATTGGCTTTGTTTCAATCTTTTTAATTCTCTTTTGTTTGGTTTAAATCACTTTAGTCTATCACAACTCCTTCCAAACGTTTTCATCTGCTCTTAGACAAAAAGTCAATGAAATACACCAAATAAATAGTTTTCAATATAACATAACGAAAAAATACAGTTTGTGACTTAAGACTGTTTTGCCAAACGCCAAAGAGATGTCAATTTATAACCGATAAGTGGGGCAATGTTTAATGTTTAATGCTCTAAAATTTCGAAAGAAGAGGAGTGAAAATGTACAGAATTTTTAATTTGTTCAAAGACCCAGATTTATTTTATAAAAATGAAAAAAATGTTGTACCCACTTGCATCTGCATAAAAGATTTTTCGGATTAGATTCTGTAAGAAATTATGACAAAAGTTATTAAAAAAGAAAACGCTTATTCGATTCGAAGAAAACAATTTTTTTAAAAAAAGAATTACAAGTTTTGAAGGAAGTGCTAAGAAAACTGAAAGTGTCTAGAGGTTATATAATGCTCCTCCGACTATAAAGGCAAACATCCGTAGAAGGGAAACGTGTTTTCTCATTGAAATCTTCTTGACAAAAATTGGAAATAGGCTTTCAAACGATTCTGTAAATGCTTATTGTGAACTTAAACCCTATTTTCCAAAAAATAATTTGTTTAAATAACTTAACTTTTTTGGTTTTATATAAATGCAAATGAATTATTATTTATACGGTAGGCAATACGTGTTTAAGTCTATTTGCTTAGTTTTATAGGAGAACAATTTAAAACTTTAAAGGTGGCTTTTGGAAATGTTATCCGAATTTAGTATAATCATCTGTTCTCTAAAGGTTACAGTTTTTTAAGTTCTTATTCCTAAACACTGCTAATTCTACAAAATATTTGAAATTTTGCCCATGAAGATCTTAAGGTGCCATTAAGCACTCCTTCTTTTTTGCCACAGAAATTTGAGACAGTTGAATGCATTTATAAACTTATTTAATTGATCTCAGGAAATGTTATTTGTTCAAATAAATTAGATTACATAATATTTTGAATCGATTTGTATTGAGCGGGATCCCGGGAAAAAGAAAAATAAATCCCGCTTTCCCGGGAAAAGTAAAACTCTAGGGCCATGTTATGAAAATACCAGTGTATAGGTAGATGTGTTAAATAAAAATATTTGTTGCCATTGTTTGCATTTTGTTTTTTTATTATTAATAATATTCTGTTGTTGCTGTTGTTGTTGCTTCTTATTCATTTATGGCATATTTTTACGCATATAACCGTAAATTTTTGTTGATTCTGACACCAGCATAATAGGTGGCAATGTAGCGAACAAGAATTCAATTCAGTATTTTTTTCCAGGAACAAACGAAGAAAAATAACATGACATGTCATCTTTTTTATTATTATTTAACTGTTATTGTTATTGTTGCTGTTTGGAATAGTACTCGTATCAGGGGCAGAATCAACAATAGCAAATGCAATAAATACCTATAAAATTAAGTTTTCTCTTGATTAATATAGTTAATAATTAGTTTTTTATGTTGCTGGTATTTAGATTATATATTTTAAATTTTTGATAAAGTAGGTAGGTGGGTATTGCATGTATTCACAGTGCAGGACTTAATTATTGGCACATAAAGCAATATCAACTTCACGATCGATTTAAAAATCTTGTAAAGGTGATTTTTAATAAACGAATATTTTTACTAGATATAATTGTATTTTTCATATTTTGATGTCATTTCTTTTGCTGTCATTGTATGACAGGTGCCACGCCCACAACAAATATGTATCACCTATGTTGAGCGCTGAGAAATCAGGAAAATCGGTTGAGTGGTAAAGAAGTTTATAGGTAACCAACAAACAAACGCTTTTTAGTTTATGTATAAATATATATATATATATATTTATAAATATATATCTGTGGTTATATGTGTGGAAAACAAACATAGGTAAAACTAAAGCAGTGCGTGTGAAAAGGTAGTCCCTTGAGATGAACTAAACCTTGCTTGAGGATATTAACAGCTTCTGCTATAGCGGCAGTATTATCAGCAATAATGGAAGATTTAGTGCAAACATAGTAAACCCTAACAACTGTGCCTACACACAGAAAAAATATCAATGTTAAATTAACATGGCGCAATGTTGATTAAAAATCATAGTAAATTTTTGCAAAAGTACCTATACAATTTATTAAAACTTATCTTGGTTTCATGTTTATTTTAAATGAAAAATGTTAAATAAAATTGTTCAATGTTGAAACCATAAAAACCTGGGGCCAAATTATCGCATTCGATATCAATTGAAAAAACAATATAATTTAATTTAAATGTCGATCGTTATCGAATGCCGTAACTTGGCTTCTGTTTTACTTGCTTTGTATAGAAAAAACAACAACACTATAAAAACAAAAACCGACATGTTTTTATTTTCATGCTAAATTAATCTAAAAATATAAGAAAAATTCCCGTATTCTTTTTGTTAAAATTATTTAGTTAAATAGTACATCAAATTTTCAAAGTTGAATGATGACGAAACCCATATCGGGCCATTCTGCCTACAAAAGGGAATACAAAAAAAAAAAAAGTAAAACATGTGTTACAGGAAAATACATAACTATATCCTGTCTTTCTCTGGCTCCGTGGTTAAGTGTTTTAAATTATTCTTTAATAAATACATATTTTGTCTCTGAAGATTCTTCTCACTGTTATCTCACACTCAAACCAACTTGATTCTACATGAAATTCACGTTGTTTCCAATATAACTTTCATTCAACGTGATTCGGAATTTCATTTCAATATGAATGACATTTTGCTCTAACTTTACTGCAACGTTAAATTAACATGAATTATACTTATTTTAAAAGAAAAAAATGTTGTTCGCAAGTTATTGTAAAGCAAAATCACTACCGAAAAATTTAAAATCAACCCTGTTTTCGAGGATTTTACATTGATTTTTTTTCTGTGTGTTACCATACGAATTTTCATTCAAAAACATTTCTCTTTACGTTTTTAGAAATTTTATATTATAAACGAAATTTTTCTTTAATTTTGATTTATTTTATTATTTGATAAAAATGATTTTTACCCCGATTTTTTTTTAAAAACTTTTTAGTTATCTTATCTCGACTTAAGATGTTTTGTCAAAATGCCACAGATATATTTTCCTGCACAAAAATTGTTTTTTTAGTTAAAACTGAATCCCTGCACCATAAAATATTTTTTACATAAAAGTTCTTTTCAAGAAGTTTTATAAGCAAAACGGACTTTTTTTTGCAAAAAGTAAATTTTTATGAAAAAACCTTGATTGTTTTTTTAGCAAATGCTTTTTTTCCAAAAGCACATTTTCGGATAAAAAGAAATATTTTTACACAAAACTACTCTTTCTACGTCAAAAGCCGTTTTTTTATAAAAAGTAGTTTTATTGCACGAAATTATATTTTTACACAAAAATTATATTTCTTTTTTTATAATTTTTATTTTATTGTAGCGATTGCTTTTATTTTGAATCACCTTTTCCAAGCTTTTCCAGAGTCTTAATAAAATTTTGCAGCTTTATTAATTAACATATTGGTCATAACTTTTGCGTCATTTACTTTTATGTCTTTCAAACAATTTTCATTTAAATTAAACAAAAAAAATGAAGTACATACCATTATTTTCTTATTATTGTTTTTTCAATTACATTCTTAATCTTATCATTCGCTTTCATTTTAATAAGAAATTATTTTAAATTATTTCATTTATGCTAATTTATCATTTTATTGTCATTATAATAGAACAATAATGCAAACGAAATTATGCAATTTTTTTTTATTTTTCCCACTCATTTTCCCAACTAATTCAGTCAGTTTGTTTGTCTGTCAGTCTGTCCATATGTTTTTTAAGTCAATCACTCTCTGTTACCATGATGTGCTTAATGTATTCCAACAAATTTAGCAAATTAAATGGAAGTACAAGTTGGCTGCAAAAATATATGGATAAGAGGAATAACGTTTGCCTACAGGTTACACAGTAACAAATGCTGCTCTTCACGCTGGTTGCCTAACTGTAACTGCAACCGAAAATAAAAGCTGTGAATGTTGACAGAAGTCATCATAATAATATGGAGTTATGCTAATTTGAATACAAAGCTTAAAACAAAATGAAGAAGAAAGAACAAAAGTAAAAAAAAGAAGTTACTTCTCAACCTAGTCAAAGCTTAAATGACATTTGCACATTTAAAAAAATAAATTTCCTGTATTAAAAAAATATATTAAAAAAAATACACTGAAATAATTAATATAAATTTAATTTTTAGCATGAATATTAGGGTGGTCCTTATTTTTTTTTTCGATTTTCCAAAAAAGTAAACTAGTTTTGGGTTAGGTTAGGGTAAAAAAAATTTGGTAAAAATATGAGCTCGACCGGCTGAAAATTGCCGTGCCGCACGCGCATTGAAGTCTGTGAGACTGAAATTCGGACTAAATGGAGAGAAAAACGCCCTCAACTACTGAGGAGTCACTCCTTGAGTTGTAAAATGTATGAGCAATTATTTTTACGCATTACAGTATCAAATGGTATCAAATGATTGTTGGGTATGGTACATACCTTTGGAAAGGTTAATTTGTCTAGTTTCTCTGCATAAGTTTTACTTTTAAGGTTTTAGAAACACTTTTTTTAAGGTTGTTCTCTCATAAGTCCGCCATTTGTGAACCAATTTGAAAATTTTTTGCTTTCATTTTTTTTAATCTTGGACTTCATGTCCGTCTGGCTGTCCCTCCGTCTGTTCTAGAGTCGGTTTCCGAGAGGATTAAATTTTTCGTATGGGGACCATATGAAGGGTTGGAGATAGAGGATAAGCTTGTTCTAGAGAAATATTGGGAATAATGGGGGTTGCTCTTACCTTTTACATCTCTAGGTGTGATTCCTCAGTAATAACGGGCGTTTTCTCTCCATTTAGCCCGAATTGCGGCACGAAAATTTTCAACAGATCAAGCTCATATTTTTACCAAATTATTTTTTACCCTAACCTAACACAAAACTGGTCTACTTTTTTGAAAGAGATAACCTTTTAAATGCTCCCTTCATTAAAGGTCCACTTTAGTGAATAAGTATATTTCATAACTGTTAATTTTGAAGAAATTTCAACTTTAGTCAAAAATCTTTAAGATATTCCTTACATTTAAATACAGGGTGGTTCAAAAGTCACTCTGGTGTTTATAAATTTAATAACTTTTTCGTTTATGTACTTTTTTATTCTGATTATATAAATAACACTCGGAGAATAAGCAATGGAGAGCAGTGTTGCCAAAACTTGGGGACCAAAAATTGCTAAATTTAAGGAAAAAAATGGCTAAAAATGTAAGCAAACTTTTTCAAATAAAAACTAATGTGTTTTTCAATAAAAAACAGAAATAATTTATTACAACTTTTACAATGAAATTGAAAGTTGAAATCAATTTCTTACATAAGAATAAATGCAAATAAATTTTTTTAGCATTTAAAAAAATAATCATCGTTAAATTCGATGTCGTTATTGTGCATCTCGTAGGAATCACTCGTGCCTATTAGTTTTTAATATTTTGAAGGTAAATCATAATCATGACAACGTAAGCCCAACCTTTTGTGTCCGAATAAAAATAAGCCGACTATATAATACCCTACATTACATTCGAACTGTAGAACTGCACTTTGCGCACAAGGTTCACATGGACATCATAAATTCGACTCAGAAAGGGATTCTGAATCGATCGGTACACTTAAATATACTGATTTAAAGGTGTCACAAACATCAGCACAAGCACACAGAAAAAATCAAAGTAAAATCTTTGAAAACAAGATTGATTTTACCGTTTTCGGTGGTGATTTTGTTTCATAGTTACTTCATGTAATTTTAACATAATTTTACAATAACTGGCGAACAACATTGTTTTCTTTTAAAATAATTATAAATCATGTTAATTTCACATTGCAGTAAAGTTAGAGCAAAATGTCAACATGAATTTCATATAGATTTAAATTGGTTTGAGTGTGATATAACAGTGAGAAGAAGCTTCGGAGACAACATATGCATTTATTTATGAATAATTCAAAACACTTACCCCTGTAACACATGTTTCACTTATTTTTATACCCCTTTGTTAACAGAAGCATCAGCAAAATCGCCCGAAATGGTTTTCGTCATCATTCTACCTTGAAAACTTGATTTCACTAAATAATTTTAACTAAAAGAATACGGGAATTGTTTTCTGTTTACAACATATTTAAAACATGAAAATAAAAAAATGTATGTTTTTCTTTTTATGGTGTTGTTTTTTTTTCTATACAAAACAAGTAAAACAGGTTTTTATTGTTTCAATATTGAACAATTTTATTTTAACATTGAATAATATTCAACAAACGTGATTTAAACGGACAACTGGATTTGAACTTCGCTTTTCATAAGGACCCAGAATACCCAGAACTTTATAGGGTATAGGACCTTCGGTGAAGGGTATAAAAAACAAACTTAATTATAAATAAAAGAGTAATTTTTGGGATTTCAGTATATTGGTAATAACTCTGCTATTTCTGAACCGATTTGAAAGATTTATATACCGACGTGTTAAAGAAGAAATTTGCCATTTATTTTGGTTGTAAGACTTGGACTCGGGAAGATCTATGGTTCCCGAAAATGGGTATTTTCCAAAAAAAAATTAATATTTTGGTCATAACTTTTTCGTATCTGAACCGATTTTCCCGAGTTTTTCAGAAAATATTTTTTATTAATTAAATTTCTGATCTTTTGATATATAAGGCGTAACCATAGGTCATATAACAGTCAAAAAATTCAGGTTTTTATACAATTTTTAATACTTTTTGTATGGAAGGTACCACGCCCACTTATATATATATAACCTTAATTTTTGTACCAAATTTGAAAACTTTGGCTCTTGCCGTTCTCCAGATATACAGAAAAAAGTAATAAAAATACAACAACCACAAGGGATTTTTTGGTAAAATTAGAGGCAGTCGTGGTTTTTTGGTCATATCTCAGCCATTGTTGGACCAATCTGGCTGAATTTCAATAGCAAGAAATGGTGGACTATATATGACATAAATGTAAAACAACCTAGCCGCTATCATGTCTGGAGTCTCCGGAAAACACATATCAAACGTAAGACGGACAAACGGACAGACGGACGAATATCGTTAAATCAACTTCTCTCCTCATAAGGACCCAAAATATATATACTTTCCAGGGCCTAAGATCAATATTGTAGAAATTACAAACGGAATGACAAACTTATATATACCCTTTTCCACCTGTGGTGAAGGGTATAAAAATGGCTAAAAATTTGCTTTAAAATGGCTGAAAACTTTTTCAAATAAAAACTAATGTGTTTTTCAATAAAAAATAGAAATAGTTTATTGCAATTTTTACAATGAAATTATAAGTTAATATCAATTTCTTACATAAGAATAAACGCAAATAAAATTTTTAAGCATTTAAATAAATAATCATCGTTAAATTCGATGTCGTTATTGTGCATCTCATAGGAATCACTCGTGCCTACTAGTTTTTAATATTTTGAAGGTAAATCATAATCATGACAACGTAAGCCCAACCTTTTGTGTCCGAATCTACAATAAAAATAAGCCGACTATATGATACCCTACATTACATTCGAACTGTAGAACTGTACTTTGCGCACAAGGTTTACATGGACATCATAAATTCGACTCAGAAAGGGATTCTGAATCGATCGGTACACTTAAATATACTTATTTAAAGGTGGCACAAACATCAGCACAAACACACAGAAAAAAATCAAAGTAAAATCATCGAAAACAAGATTGATTTTACCGTTTTCGGTGGTGATTTTGCTTCATAGTTACTTCATGTTATTTTAAGAGACAACATATGCATTTATTTATGAATAATTCAAAACACTTACCTCTGTAACACATGTTTCACTTATTTTTATATCCCTTTGTTAACAGAAGCATCAGCAAAATCGCCCGATATGGTTTTCGTCATCATTCCACCTTGAAAACTTGATGTACTATTTCACTAAATAATTTTAACTAAAAGAATACGGGAATTGTTTTCTTTTTACAACATATTGAAAACATGAAAATAAAAAAATTTATGTTTTTCTTTTTATAGAGTTGTTTTTTTCTATACAAAACAAGTAAAACAGGTTTTTATTGTTTCAATATTGAACAATTTTATTTTAACATTGAATAATATTCAACAAACGTGATTTAAGTTTATTTTAATATTTTTCATTTAAAATTAATATGAAATAATAATAAATTTAAATAAAGGGCACATTTTTGCAGAAATTTGCTATGATCCTCAATCATCATTTCGCCATGTTAAATTAACAGTGGTATTTTTTTTTGTGTGAATGCATAGTACCCTCTTCACAATTAAAATGTGTGTATAAATATTTTATTGTTATGGTTAAAGTATTATCCTTATTGATAAATTCCAATAAACGGTTGCTAAAAGTAACCTATTTCTCAAATTACTTTAAACGATGTTTACTTGGCTAAATACCCGCTCTACTTCAGCATTTTACTATGGAAGTGAGAGCAACTTAATAGAAAATTCTGTGTTGATCCATTTTACAAATTTAATATTGGAATACTGTTCCTTTATTTTGAAATATATTTCATCATCATCATTGTTTATATCGATTTGAAACATGTGTAAATGCCTTTTAAATTGTTAAAAATTGTTATTTTTCTTTTATAAATTTTTATAAGACAATAAAAATTATTATTTTAAAAGAAAAACGGCAAAAAAATTGTATGGCTAAACAAGTTGAAAAATTGCTAAAAAAAAAAAATGGCTAATGGCTTAACTCATTTTTTAATGGCTAAACAAGGTGAAAAATGGCTAAATTTAGCCACTAAATGGCTAAATTGGCAACATTGATGGAGAAATACACAACTAAACAGAGAGCCAGAATTTTATTATATAAATCCGGGATCGATTCTTTTAATGCAAAGAGCATATCGTCGTCATTTTGTTGTCAGAATGTCGCCCTCTTAGGCCAGAAGGAGTTCTGCTCAGCTAGGAATGGCTCGTACGTCACAACGGCAAATCATTTTAAAATTTGTTTATCATTTTAAAAATTCATAATGTTTTTTAGAATGTTCAACGCCACAAAATAGTGTTTGAAATTTAAAAATTCAGTACGAATTCCTGTACAAAGTTACAACAAAATTATTAAATATTTTTGACTTTGTTTTTGCTTTCAATAAAAATTTTTGCATTGCGTTAAGCTTAAAACAATTATCCCCTAAGTGTCTGAAGCTAATCTGCTTAAATTATTTTAAAAGATGTCTAATTAGATTCGACTTTGACAACAGAAACTAAAACTATCAGTTATTTTAAAGCAGTGCTAAAAATGCTATAGGTTCTATACATTTTTTGATATAACGATAATAACCCAGCAACAACTTACATTGCAAAGTAATGAGTTACAAATCTAATATAATTACTCTTAACTACTTATTCATTGGCGTTTCAACATATTATTTTAACACGGTGATGTCATTGGAGGCAAGTGCAAACCACCCTCGCTTACAAAAAGGAAGTTAAATAAGTCATTACCACATTCGCTTAGAAATATGGAGTTCCCATTGGTATCAACAAAACTAAATTTGCCAACCAAATTGTGTTTTTAATTTAATTTACTTTCTAATGCAAAATTTGACTACCCTGCATTTACTCATACACAATTAACTAGAGAACGATATGATTGCAAAAACGATATGATATTTTCGTGGAAAAACGATATAAAGGAAAGGTACAATTTAAATACTGTCGTTTATGATATAAGATCGATATATTTGGGATATTTACAAGGTAGTCATAACGTTGTAAAGTCATATGTCTTAAAATAATTACAAGAAATATATATGACTCCTGTGGGCAAGCGCTTGTAATTTAGATCTCTAATGTACAGTTACGGCGAAATAATGAACACAGCATTGAAATTTTTATTTTGTTTCAAACACAACAAAATTTTTTTTAAACAATTGTAAAATATTATTTAGGACATTATGGCGATATGACTTGATAGCACACCTTGTGAATAGCCCAATTATATTTTAGACTATATCGTAAAAATATCTTTTGGTTGGTCGGCTAGTGTAGCTTTAATTAAAATTTTTAACTTTAAAATACATGTCAAAATCAACTTAGTATTAAAATTTTTCATATTCAAATCTATAAATTGTTCTTCATTTATAAAAAAAATAAAAAAAGAATGCAAGAACAAATATTTCAAATCAATTTGTATTAGATTTGAATAAATAAAACCTTTGATCCATTTTATTATGAATTAATTATAAATTTCGCTAATCAACTCATAAACAAGTACGTATGTTACAGATTGTATGTCAGCCATTACTAAACTACTATTATGTAATGCAGATGGTATGAAGTAGTCATTGAAAAGTAAGTTGTTATTTAATTCCCAGCAAAAACTTTACTTACAATCCTACTTTTAATGACTTCAAGAATTCATTACTTTGTAGCTTTATTCGCCACTTTTTGGATTATTAGTTATATATTAAATAATAACTTTATTATTATATCTTAAATATACAGAAAAATTTATATTTTCATTATGACAATAAAAATGTCATTATAGTCATAAAACATAGTTTTTTAATGCAAAAACTACACTGCCCCGGTAGACTAGCTGGTAGAGAGCTAGTCTACCAGCACCGAGGTGCGGGATCAAATCCCGCCAGAGACAGAAAAAAAAATAAAAAATAAAATGAAGTAAAATAGAATAAGAAAAAATAAAAATAAAATAATTAAAAAAAAAACAAAAAAAAAAAAAATTAAAAAAAAATAAAAAAATTTTTACTTTATTGACTTTGTGTAACTATATATTTTTATAAAAATTTGAAGTATAAAAAAAACATATTATTTTTTAGATTATAATAGGCTAAATTATAAGGGATTACTTTTGGGACATCTCGAACAAAAATAAGTACTTCTTCTAGTAGAAAAATAAGTAGTCTGTTCGTCAAGTTCTCATTATTTTTCTGCTTATTTTGTAAGCAAAGTTTTTGCTGGGTTGCAAGTCATTACCAAGTTTTTGCTGGGTACTGCTGCCAGAAATATTCTGTAGCAGTAGCAAAAGCATCAGAATATTTGGTAGTTATCTAATTACACTGCGCTGGTTGAAAAACTCGTCAAGCCGGGCACCTGGCGGGTAAACCTTATTCGATTACACCAATTCCAGTGGTGCTAACCGTTTTTTCTGTGAGCTCTTGCTTTCGTGACATACAGTTATTTCGAATATGGCGGAGATTGCGCAACATTATTTGCGAAACTCAAAAACGGTTTAGTGTACTGAATAAACAAAAAGTCGAAATTCCGCAATAAAATCAACTTAAAGTAAGGCTAAACTTTTTTTAATGGCAGTAAAGGTCTCATAATTGACTAGGAGTCGCCTTTAGGTGGATTAAATGTATGACCGACTTCCATTTGTTTTTGTGCTTAACATTTTCTTAGCACATACTTGCCCCTTATATAAATAAATGGCGGTTTAATGAAATTCTTTAATTTGACCCCTGAAGCGCCTTGGGTGCACCTATACGTATCAAATGTATCTGATAGGGGTTCCAATACAAATATGCCGTTTTATGAAATTCTTAAATATAATTGAAACTTTTCATATTTTGTGAATTAAATCAAAAGTTTTGGGCAGATTTTAATCATTTGCGGCTTGTGTTGTTTGGATATATAGCAGCATTTTCCAGTTTTTATACCGTTTTAAAAAACAAATATTTCTAAATATTGCTTAAAAATAATTTTTTTTTCCAAACGCCCATGAAAATCAAAAAAAATTATTTTTTTTTTGATTTTCATGGGCGCTCAAGCATAATTTAAGAGCTTATAGGGTAAAGAATTTTTGAGATTTTTTGGAAGAGGTTTAGAGGTCGCTCAAGTCAAAATTTTGCCAAAAATCATGTTTGCCGGCTTTTTTTAAATTTTCTTCTTAACTTTGGCCAAAACCACGATTTTCTTCACTTTTAAGGAAATAATTTAAAAGAAAAATGTCCAATTTATTGCAGGGCATAGAACTACATCGTAAAAACTGTAATTAATGATTTGTATACAAAGTAAAAGCAAAACGTTTGATTTTTACTGAGTACAAAGCTGAAAACTGGTATAACTCAGGAACGGTAAAGGCGAATTCAAAAATATTTGTTTCTAAGTTATTTATTATTATTGATCTTATAACTGCATTGTTGGTTTGTTTCATTTTCATAAAAATTTTAAAAGCTATAAAGCGTTATTTACAAAATTTATGGAAAAATTACGAAAAACTTTATTGTAGGGTGCATAAATGAGCAAATGCATTAAAAACTTATAGCCTTTGTACACCAAAATAAGGTTTGGACACGAAAATTGTGGTTTTCGACAAAGTTAAGAAGAAAACTTAAAAAAGGCCGGCAGACACGATTTTTGGCAAAAATTCGACTTGCGCGATCTCTAAACCTCTTCCGAAAAATTTGAAAAAAATCTTAAATATACTTTATCCTATAAGCTCTTAAATTAGCTTGAGCCCAAAAAAAGTTTTTTTCGGGACACGCTAATATCCACAAGAACCAAAGTTTTTCAATTTTATTCTGAAAGTCAGCAATATGATTATTCACACAGAAAGAGAATTGTATGGGAGCCCTCTTAAGAAGTGGAGACAGCGGGTTTGTTTGTTAGAAACAAATAATAAAGATGAAAAATAAAGTAGCGTTGGTCTTACATTTGACCCGTCTAGGATTATCTGGATTTTTACTTATTTTGTTCGTATTTAGTAAAGTTTTCATAAACATATTTTAATTTTTGCTTAAACCAAGCCACACATATATTCAGAATATGTAATTTTTGACTTGGACGAGAATCATGCAAAATTTCTTTGGTTTAAGCCATATTTAGTAAATAATTCCTTCCGGGGCAAAATTTAAGAATCTAAGGGCTAAAAAATCAGAGCAAGTTAAACTCTCTTTTTGGTTTAAAATGTGTTTAAACCAACAAATCTATAAATCATTAAACATATAAACCATCTTTAAACGCATAAAATTGGGCGTTTAAACTACCAGTACAAATCATATGAATTTGCCAACATTTGTCGTAGTGCTGCCACATGTTATTTTTTTAACAACATGTAATACATGGGACACTGATTTATGGTTGATGAGTTTAAACTACATATAAATTCAAGTTTAGTTCAACTAAACCAGCGTTTAAACCATCAGTAATTTATTAGGCATAAGCCATACAAATACGGCGTCTTAATAAAAATCTTAAATTTGTTCCTTGCTGCGCGTAGGATGTTCCTAGATGGGTGAAATATATGATCATTCTTTAAGAATAGAATGTAAATGCCTAAGATATAACGAAAAATGTAAAAAGCGATCCCTACGTTCGACAAAAAAAATTTTTTCTCGAAATTTCCTTGAAAATTTGTTGGGAGGTACGGTCTAATGTACATACATGCCAAACTTCCGGTCGACACGTCATTCTTTTTATCAGTAAACGTCTAATTCAATCGAAGAATTCTTCTTAAAAGAAAGTTGTGATGAGATTTCTCATAACTACAGTATCATAATATTTATTAAAATACTCATACTGCCAGTAATTTAATTTTTTCTTTCAGTGTTTTTAAAACGAAAATAAATTGGCTTTATAAAATATGCACACAAATTAACAAAAAATATCTTAAGCTTACAAACCATATAGGAATAAAATAATACTGACGCAACAGAAAAACAAACCATTTTGTATAGATATTTTTTAACCCTTAAAATTAAATTGACCAATGAACAAATTCCTGCCATGGTCAGTTGAGTCTATATGGAATTTAATTGAATTAAATAAAGTAAACCGACTTTTGTGGTTTTTTACAACAACAACGACATCAATGAAAAGTTAAAAAAAAAAAAATAAAAATACTTTTAGAAATTCAACCATCTTTATTTAAAATCGATTAAGTTTATGTTGTTTATTTCTTTATTTTTTTTTTCACTAATAAAAAAAAATATTTCAATTTTATGTGGAAAACCACATGATTATTCCTTTAAATATGCTATTTATTATTTATAAAATGACATTAACATGTCATGACAATTTGATGTCAAGTTTATGTCATGTTTCATACATGTTTATGTGCATGTGTCTGTAAAAAGTGCATGTGCATGTACGTGTGCAACTTGTGTTCGTATTTGTTCATTCATATGTTCACATAAATGAAAAATACTGCATTTAATTAAAATCCAATTAAATTTCAATTTGCATGAGCTAATACAGCAAAAAGAAAAAAAATCTTTCATACCAACATAAATTTGTTGCATATCGTAACAAATGTCATTCAAAGCAACAAAAAGCAAACAAAAAAAAGCAAATTTAAGCAAAAAGTTTATATAAGAAAACCTTAATGAAATTATTGCTAAATTGCTTGCTGGTCGGCTGACTGGCTGGTGTGTGTGGCTGTCATTGGTTTGACTGGGCTAAAAACTTTGTTTTACGATAAATGACAAATTATTATGATACAACAAATACAAAATTATTGTGGCTGTTGTTGTTGTTACCACAGATGGCAAAAAGTTTAACTCGCAAGCTAATGAATACAGATAGCCAGACAGCCAGTCAGTCAGTCAGTTAGTTAGCCATTTGAATGTATTTAGTTGGTTGTTGGTAAGTTTGAGTGGCAATTATTCTGTTATACCTTCAATTATATCATAAGAATATCAATTATTTATTCATTTAAGGAAATTTCATATAAATTCACACAGTTAAGGTGTTAGTTTTTGTAATAAATACGAAATATAATACACATTTAATTATACAATTAAAACAAATGTTGTAAAACTGTTAAGTACATCAATTTAAGGTGAATTTCAAGTGTAACCAGAAACAAGTGTAAGATAATCAGAATTCTTGATAGATTTTTATAATGATCGTAATTTTACTTGAAAAAATTTTGTGGAATTAAATTAAGTTTTTTAAATTAAAATAACTAAATAACCGAAATATGTATGTATTGTATATGAAAATTATCTTATCGACTTTGACGACGATTTTATTGTATTCAATGACGACCTCCAAAACAAAACACTCTTGCCACGAAAAAAGCCGAAGCTCACACTCGCTCCTCTCCACTGTTGCCAATTAAGAGATTTTCCCGCTAAATCTAGCGTTTTTGAGAAGTCAATTGCGGGAAAAGATACGTTTTAGCGGTAAGCGGGAAATCAAGCGATTTTCAAACATCTCTCAGCGTCTCATTTCCGCTACAAAAACATTTCTCAATATTTAAATTTAAAGATTTTATACGGTTTAATTTACTGTTGTAGTTTTAGTTTACTTAGGATTGTACGTACATGTAAGGTTTTGATCTAAATTGTTTCGATAGATCCCAAGTAGTATAATTTACTTACTTTGATCTAAATAATTTTCTCTTATTGCTTAAAACGGCAAATTTTTGTACAGGAATTCGTATACCCTCCACCACAACTAGTTGTAATGAGGGTATACTAAGTTTGTCATTCCCTGTGAAACTGTTTTTATATACATCTAAGACCCCAAAAAAAATATATTTTCTAGGTTATTGAGTAATTCTAAGTCGATTTAGCCATGTCCGTCTGTCTATCCGTCTACTGAAATCACGCTCACTTTCAAACGACTCGAAAGAAATTTTTTTCTAGTTTTCCTAAAAGTCATTATACACTATCGCACAAAGTCTTAAGTATTTTACGAAATTCTGTTTTTATCAAACTCAACAAAAGATGAGAACATTTAATTTCGTTCGGTATTTTTTTAAAATCCACAAACTTCATTGTGTTCGGTCCGGCTCATTAATGTTCGTCCCTTTTGGCTGGTAAAAAAACCAAACATTTTTTAAAAAAACAAAATACACACACGAAAAAAAACAAAAAGCTAGCAAAATAAATTTACACAAACAAAACATATGCACACATGCTAAAATTTTTTGTTTGTTTATTTCTTCATCAATGTAAAAAAAAGAAACATTAAAGAACATTAAAATTAAATGTTTGTCTACAGTATTAATTCAATTGTTCTGTTTTTTAACGAAGAACAGAACAATATATAATGTTCGGCTCTTTCTTGAAAATAGTTACGAACGGTATTAAGGGTTGTGTTCGTCTACACGAACGGTATTAAGGGTTGTGTTCGTCTACACGAACGGTATTAATGGTTGTGTTCGTCTACACAAACGGTATTAAGGGTTGCGTTCGTCTACACAATCACTAAAAAAAATAGATATCATTCTTGGTTGTGTGAGCCGAACGCTAAGTATTGTACTGTTTATTTTCGAACACTGGTATAAACCGATACACATTTTTTTAAGCATAGTGTTTTTATTTTGTTTATTTTTTTTTTTGACTTTTTCCGATTTTCGCCTGATATGCTTAATTGAGCTGGAAAAAGCATTTAACACTGTAGGATGGACTGAAATATGGAAAGTCCTCCTTCAGCACAACACAAGGGGTTTGGCAAGGAGATACCCTGAGCCCATGCCTTTTCAATATACTAAATGAGATTTTTTCTCTTAACTAAAATTTTCCCAAATTCCGTTATTCCCTCTTATTTTTCCAATATATAAAAGATTATTATATTCTGAACCGAAGGTAATATCTGCAATATACAATATTAACAGCCTGTTCAACGATTTCGAACGTTAAAAAATTACATTTAAAACAAAAACAAATTGTCGAATTTAGTTTTTGTTTTAAATGTAATTTTCTATGCGAACGTTAACGTTCGAAATCTTTGAACAGGCTGTAATCCTTAGTATTTAACATAATCTGGATTTTTATGAGTATCGAAGTTGATTTAACGATGTCCGTCTGACCGTCTGTCAGTTGGAATTTTTTTTCTGAAGACCCTAGATGTTGTGGGGACCAGGTAGTTATATATTTTCGTCACATTTAGTCCGGAATCGTTTGCTATTAAAATTTTGCCAGAACGGTCCATAAATGGCTGAGATATGAGCAAAACACCACGACTGTCTCTAGTTTTTTCATGAGTAAGTGGGCGTGTCACAAAATAAATTTTTTGTATTTAAAGATTCTCTAAAAATATAGGCGGGGTTAGAGAAGTGGGCGTGGCACAAATTTGATTTATTTTTATCTAAATAACGGTATTTATATAACTTTCTGCTGTTATCGCACCATATTGAAGGGTATAAAAGATTCGGCATAGCCGAATACTGGCACTCTTACTTAATTTCGAATTCGGTGGGGATACTTCCGACAAATTTTTGAAATTTTGATATAAGAACATCTTCTAGAATTATGTTAAAAAACTATTTCATTGGTAAGAAAAGATTTTATTCATAAACTGTTCAATTTAACATTAAAAAAATTAACTTAAAAAGATATTTGAAATTAAAATTTTATCAAAATTCTTATAAAAATTTGTACCATTGAAAAATTTTTTTTTTTTTGTTTTGCTGTCATAGACCCAAATCTAGGAACCTTTAAATTTTAAGAGAACGTTACTTTTGTCCACCACTGTCTTAATGCTTTTAATAATTAATTAAACTTAAGAAAGAAAAATCTATTAAAACTTTTTGCTATTTTGACTATAAAAACAAATTTGATGCAAACATGCAACAATAAGCGAAATAAAATTATTGGCAAAATTTATGGCTCGTTAACAGTTAAAATCATAAACAAAATGCACCCCTGGTTGGTGCTTTTAAAGCATTAAAAAATGTATCTAGAAGGAAATGCAATCGTAAATTTCCTTTTTATTCTCAGTTTATTTTGTAGATATGTTGATAAAGAGAGAAAAAGGTAGCTAAAGATGGTACCTATAAGAGATATTATTTAAAAGAAATAAGTTGCTTTAAACTTGAAGTTTTTTTTGATATATGTATTCTTAAGTTATTGTTTACAAAAATATTGAGAATAAAATAGTTTTCAAAAATTCTTATGGTCAAGTCGAATTCATAACAGGTGGTCTTGACAGCTCATATGATTATTTTTTGCTCCTTGCATTTTATCGCGCTTGTTTGTCAAAATTTATCTTTATTCTTGTTCTTTGTGATGTAATATAAATTTCGTGTTGCAAGTGAAAAATAATAATTTCTTTTATAAAACAGTTCATTGTTTTATTCAATTGTGCCAAATTTTTAAATAGATTAAATAATTTTTTATAAATTACGTTTGCCGCAACAACTGATTCTGACATGTAAAGTAGGCATTTGCTAAAACGAATAAAGGCGAGTCTACCTGCTATTTATTTGCCTTGGTTTAAGCTTAAGATTTCTTTGTGCTTTTTTTTCAAACTAGCTCCACCGTGTCCGTCAATTCTCTTCATTTAGTAACTTGTTAACTTTTTTTTACTACTGAGTAATTGCCAGCGTGACCTTGAAACTGCACCTCCCTATGATAATGTCAAACACGGCACCTGTACAAAAATTTCGTGTTTAAAGATAAAATGTGTACATATTCAAGCTCCAACATAATAATGTTTTCCTCCTAAGTATAGATACGAATGTATCCCGTCGTGAAAATGCTTGTCCAATTTTGTCTGGGCATGTGTAAGTGTACGAAAAATAAATAAACATAATTTCAATATTTTCCCACTCTTCTGGCAACACCCCATGTTTGGCCCAAATCACCAGAGTCTATCACTCTCAGTCTGAAGTTTTGTTTCTTTTTTTTTTTTTTTGGCTTATCTTAATATTTATCTGAATGTCATCATATCTTTTGCTATTTAAGCACATTTGTATAATGTAACGTAAAAGCTTTTTGCTATAACAATAAACTTATTCTTCAGTTCTCTTGTCTCGTTCTTGATATTTACAATCTTTAAGATTCACAGCATCGAAACATTCAGCATCCAAAAAAAAAGAACATACGAGTTTGTGTATGACTTGTTGTTTGTTGTACGTATGACAAAGTGTATTTAAAATATATTTTTTAAAGTAAAACGACAAAAAACCAACTACGAGCAGAGAAAACAATTTATGAATTATATCCTTAAGGGTTTGTGGAAGTTTGTTTAAAAATAAACATTTTTAAGATAAAGCCTGACTTAAAGGATTACAGAATTAATACTTAATGCAATTCAATTGCAATGCATTTACCACATGATATTCTTCTTCTCTACCTTCGTTTGCTTTCTGCTTTCGTCTTATCTTGAAATTTATTTAGGTGCCTTTAAGTAATTTTACTCGTATTATGTGTTTTAAAACAAAAAGCTAAAGTGAAACGGGTTTAAAACACAATCTTCATAGATCTTTGTATCAAGAGTCCATGAAATTTTAAAATGATATTTAATATTGAATTATTAGTAAATGTGCATTTGTGTGAACAGCTGTCCTATTGATTACAATGGTTGTGCCTTATATACATTTTTGTGATGAAATTAAAACTATAAATATTATATTCACCCCTATTATGACAGCTGACATGACAAAATTCGCAGGCAACCGTACTCAAATCAATCCGTAGCGGTATTAATAGTACGGTGAGTACGGATTTTCTTGAATCAAGTACAGAAAGATTGATTCAAGTACGGATTTTCAATCGCAAAATACTTAACTTATCCATATTTTATCCCGAATTCGTACTTGAAATAATACGAAAATGAGATTCATTTAAGTAAAATTAGGACTGAATCACTCTCAAAATTCGCTTGATTTAAAAATTATAAAGTTGATTCAATCCCGAATTCGTACTTGAAATAAACCAAAAGTGAAAATAGCAGGAAATTTAAAAAAAAAATTTAAGCAAATGTATCAAAATTAACGGTTAAAAAAAACAATTCTAATTTTTATACATACAGCCATGACACAGAGTACAATTGCGGTCGAAAACGGAATTCATTCCGTATTTTTGTGCTTCAGAAAACGACGAAAACATTTTTCGGAATGAAACCATTTTTGTTTTAATGAACGAAATGGGAGTTTTCTGTATCTGAAAGGCCAAAAACCTATCAAAATACACTTTCTATCAATAAACAAATATGTTTTCTTCGGTTCCAAACGGAATTGTACTCTGTAACATGGCTGATATAGTGCACAGAAAAAAATAAAAATTGATTTCAATTAAAAAATTTGTGATATTAATTAAAAAATTAATTAAATTTGCACCAGTAAACAAATTAATAGTATCAATTAAACCAGTTAATAGTATTAATTAAACGTTTAATTCACTTGAATTAAAGTTTAATTCACTTGATTAAATTTTTAATTAAAACTGATTATATTTTTGTTTAATGCTTTAATTGGTGAAAAATTTTGGAGAATTATTTCTGTGTGTCTTTTACCTTCTTCTCCTGTAAAGTTGGAATAATGAGAGTTATGAGATGAGGCTTTTTAAAGAATACTTTTCTTGTCAGAAAAACATTTTTCCAAAGTTTTGTTTAGAAAAATATTTTGTTCAAAAGCTTTTTTGGGGTCACTTTTACAGAAGCTTCAATAAAAGAAATTTTTTAAAACCTTATAGCCAATTTACACTACAACGAAATCTAGTACTTACGAGATTTCGAGCCAAATCTAGTGGTTTTTGACTAGATTTCCCATACAAAACAAAATCTACTTTGTGACTAGATTTCGACGAAATCTACTCAAAATCTAGTAGTACTTAGTTTTGCAACTATGGTTTTTTCCATATTGCACTAAAAAATACTTCCCTGCATAACAAAAATATGACATTTTACCCTGCCTTTACACATGCAAGTAGTGGCATGCCACTGTTGTATACATATTATCAAAGAAAAATTGTTCGAAAGAGTCGAATCTCATGCCATTGGCTTTTGGGTTTACACATGCCACTGCGAGTTCATTTTCAAAATGTCGTTGAAGCGTCAACTTAAGATAATTTGTTGACTTCTCAAATTAAAAAAAAAGTACAAAAAAACTAAATAGAGTTACCGAGTTAATCATATAGGCACATTTTTCGGGAAATGTTTTACATTTATTTATATAAGCATTATTTTAACATTATTAATGCTCTATAATTAACAAACTTGCTTTTATTAATGCGCGTTTCAAAAAATTAATCATAATAATAAACGTATCATGTTAAAACTTTAATAACAATTTGACAATAATCCAGTTAATTTGCATTAAATTTTGAACAGGGTAACATTGTTCATCGTTTTGTCATTTAGTGGCAAGCAAGTGCCAAATTTCCACTCGCATGCAATTTTTGATGCCACTGATGCTGCCATTGCGAAAAATTTGAGTGTATTAGTAAAAAAACGTGAGTGTATTGAGTTTTTCGAACTGGCAGTGGCATGTGTAAATGCTAGGTTAATTAAAAACAAAACAAAAACTGTTGAAAAAAAAAAAAAAAATTGAGAATTTGTAAAAAATAAAAAAAGGACAAATAATTGGTAAAAAAGTGATGTTGATTATAAACTAAAGATAATGCAAATTTTTTAATGTCTATTTCTTTTTGTGTTTGTATGTGTTGCACAAAAATATTTTAGTCATTGATTTGTTATAAAAACAAAATCTCGCTAATGTCAAAACGGTATAATGTAAACGCACTAGATTTTGAGGAAGATTTCAAATTAAATCTACTAGATTTCGTTGTAATGTAAATGGCCTATTAGATTAAATAATTTTTCAGCAAAAAAGCTCTTGTAGTTATAAAAGAAGAATAAAAATTCGCTTTTGTTAAATCTATATATAAATATAGTCACTTTGCTGCCTCCACTTTTGGATATGATACTGTCCAGATAGCAAAAGCTTTCCAAGTCTTCAACGATTAGCCCTGATATCTGGAAGTTGTAGTGCAGGATGAGTGTAAGCGCATCGACTTCGTTTTGACGATGTTAATTTGTAAGCCTTCTCTAGCAACAGAAGCGGACTTACAAAAAAAAAAAAAAAATTTGCCTTTAATTTCTTCATATTTGTCTTAACTAACTGCCTATTTCACGATGTCACTCGAACGTTTACGTTCGCACAAATAACATATAAAACAAAAACAAAACTCAAAAATTTGTTTTTGTTTTATATGTTATTTGTGCGAACGTAAACGTTCGAGTGACATCGTGAAATAGGCAGTAAAGTTCTAGTAGATATAACAGTATGTGCCAAATACATTTTTGCGATTTTTATTTGTCGAGTTATAAGGTGCTAAAGTGTTGCCGTTTTTGAAAAATGGTTTTCTTAAATAACCGTTTCGAACGAGAAAAAATAAAACAAAAAACCAGTAAGAAAGTAAATTCGGTCAAGCCTGACCATATAATACTCTACACCACAGTATATAAGAACAAATTTTTGCGGAACAAAATTATGTAATTGAGTTTAAGATTCGTATATAAGTTTTTGGTGACGAATATAATTTAGATATCTTAATCTATATGAAATTTGTTTGCCTTTAAGTGTCTTTAGAAAGGGAGTTTATATGGAAACTATGGTTAATTTTGGACCCAACAGCTCAACATTTTGCCATGCCATAGTAGCTATCGTAAAAGTCATCGTCTCCAATTGTTGTATATATACTAAAATTTTAAGGAAGTTATGCCATAAAGCCATTTTCGGAAGTACATATTTGTAGTTTTAGCAATAAAAGTAGTTTGGACTAAATTTAATCTTAATACTAACATAATAAGAAAAAAATCTATGTAAAATCGTCGAAAACAAGGTTGATTCTACAGTTTTCGGTAGCAATTTTGCTTATTTTTTTATTTTCTTTTAAATTAACTATAATTCATGTTAATTTAACATTCCCGTTAAATTAGAGCAAAATGACATTCATATTGAAATAACATTCCAAATCAAGTTGAACAAAAGGTATTTCAAGTTGAAACAACGTGAATTTCATATAGAATCGAATTGGTTTGAGTGTGAAATAACAGTGAGAAGAGTTTTCAGAGATAACATATGCATTTTTTTTAGAATAATTTAAAACACTTACCCACGGAGCCAGTAACACCTGTTTCATTTTTTTTGTATTCCCCTCTGAAAATTTGGTGTACTATTTAACTATATTATTTTAACAAAAAGATTTTGGGAACTTTTCTTTCCTTTTAAGATTATTTTAAATATGAAAATAAAAATTATGTTTTTTTGTTTATAGCGTTGTTGTTTTTTTTTTTTCTATAAAAACAAGTAAATCAGGTTTTTATGGTTTCAATATTGAACAATTTTATTTTAACATTTTTCATTTAAAATAAACATGAAAACAAGATAATTTTAAAAAAATTGCATACTTTTGTAGAAATTTACTATGATTTTTAATCAGCATTGTTAATTAAACACTGATATTTTTTTCTGTGTGTATGGAGGCTGTGCGGAATTTTGGACCGATTCAACCCATTTACAATAGTGATCGGCCAATTAGAACCTACAAATGTGCCAAATTTCATCAAATTATCTCTAAAATTGCGACCTGGGGCCTAATTCTGGCAGTGGTGATCGAGTTCTTTCTCGATTCGAAAGCAATTTTATTTCAGTCGATACTGAACGAATCGAAATTATTTTTTCAGTATTGTGAAACTCAAATTTATGCTTTATAACACTGAAAAAATAATTCTGATTCGTTCAGCATTGACTGAAATAATTAGATATTCCATTGCTTTCGAATGGAGAAAATACTCGATCACGACTGCCAGGTTTAAATGGACAGACAGCCAGCCAGCCGTTAGATCAACTCAGAAAGTGATTCTGAGTCGATCGGTTTACTTAAAGGTGGTCTTTGACCAATATTTCAAGGTGTTAGAAACATCAGCACAAATTCATAATACTTCCTCCACTATTGTGGTGTGGGTATACTTAAAATAAGTGATTCTTAAAGAAAATCGTTGGATCTTACCAAAAAAAAATTTCTGTTGGTGTTTAACTAATTTTACTTCAGCTTATAATACCTATTTCTTATTTAATTTAATTAAGTGCTAAATATCTTATCATTTCTTTTCTGTTTCCACACATTCCCAAAACGTCGAATAATGACATTAATAGATTAAAAAAAAACGGACCACAGTGAACTTCCAAAAAGTATTTACAAAGATATCAAATGGCTTACAATGTTTTGGTTGACATAAGGAAAGCTTTTTAGAAATGTTGCTTTTAGAAATTGTTTCCAGTAGTTTTTTGTTTGTTATCTGTTTTAATCAATCATTAAATTTGAAATATAAAAGACATTAAAAGAACTTTTTGATCTTTTTCAATTTAACTAACGGTTATTTCTTGCCACAAAACACTCGTATACACTCTCGTATTAGAGCTGAACACAAGTTCACATCGCGAATACAAAACAAACCCAAAACAATTCCTCTTATTTTTTTCAAGACTCTTCGTAGCAGTTGTTTGCAATACAAACTGCAAAAGCTGCAATAAAAACTATAAAAAAATGAAAAGAATAATGTAAAAAATACGTATCGTATCTTTAAGATCGCCTTCGGTGTGGCATTGTTTATTATTATTTTTTTTTCTCTGCTTTTGAAGTTGTTGTGGTTGTTGCTGTTTTTATTTCTTTATACGAAAAGTATCTGAAAGTATATTACATACATACACATATATAAAAAAGGAATTAAAGTATAGTAAAGTTTGACAGTTATTTGCACTTTTATGATATCAAAGTCCTTACAAAGAACTGCACTTAACGTTAATTTTATTATAAAACTACAAATAATACTTCTCATACATACTCCGCACGTATTCATTCGAACCATTGCCATCCAATCATGCTTTATATTTTTCTTTGTTTTCTAAACTCTGAACAAAAGTGGAAAGAAAAGAAAATACACATACCTACATACAAATAGTAATGGAAAAAGTAGAGAACTTTTGCCTGAACTTATAGAGCTTTTAGATAAAAAAGTTCATGAACTCTATGGAGATATAATGATAGGACCCTTTCAAATATTAGAGATCACCACAGAGTGAAACAAAGATTTGTTTTGGCTTAATAATATTATGCTAATGATGGATGTTTGTTTTAGAGCTTTTCGAAAAAGCTTTACAGCTAATCAAAGTCCCCGTTGCACTAAGAGTATCAACATGTCACATATCGTTTTAAAAAATTTATAATACTTCTTTACAACAAAATATATACAAAAACGACAAACGTAAAAATAATTTTCTCTTAAATATAATATAGTTTTATAGCTTCTTACGGCATAACTACATCCCTGGCACTTTAGTTCCATTCATGGTGTTTTTTTCTACTCGTAAGTACGATATTTTTAAGGCATCATCTGTTTTTGGAGTTTCAGCAACATGTTCATATGAATTTCTTTCGAAGACATTGACTGCGGCATTAAAGAATTTATTCTCTACTCCATCAGTTTGCTATTTTTATGAGCAGTGATATAAACGATATTTTAATTAATATCACTTAAGATAAAGCACGAAAGGTTGTTGAAACACTCAAGCAAACATGAACAAAAACCGAGTGTCTTTGTAAGTGTGTGTGTGTGTTTTTGAATGTTTAAGTATTTGGAATGGATGTAGGATGAGGTTGGATATTTAAACTTATTTGTATTTTTAAACATGTACTAGTTTTGTAGTATTAATGGAATGGAAGTTTTTCAAAGACATTGTCATCGTACTATTTACAGGACACAGGCTAAAAAGAAAAAAAAAACGGAGAACTTAAAACAAAAACTGTTCTTATTTTTCCAATACATTGCACATGACAATGCAGACATTTTCAAGGAATACCCAGTAAGGTTTGAACTTAGGGATTTAAATTTATGAAAAATAATAAAGCAGATTAATGTCTTGATTTTATTTATATTTTTGTTAAAAATTAAATTTTAAAGTATCAATTAAATATTTACCCTCATATTCATAGAAAACATTTCTCCAATTTCTTTGTTTTATTTAAAAAAACCTGCCGTTTTTCCCATTTTTTGATATCAACAAAATTTTCTGTAGTAATTTAATTGATATAAGTAAACGTTTAATTCCCTTGATTCAATTTTTTAATTAAAGCTGATTTGGTTTTTTATTAATGGTTTAATTGAAAAAAAAATGGCGATAATTTTTTTTCTGTGCGTGTAAAATTTATCCCCTTTGTAGTTTCCCTTGCTTAAACCCCTGAATAGAAAGCATCAATAAATAATACAGGACCTAATGCTCTAATAGGCTTTTTATACTGATCAACATCTAACATCTACCATCAATTCGCGAGGATGTTGAAATTTTTCATAAGAATTACATAGGGCTTAAACTTAACATCTTTACAAGATGTTTCTATCTCATTGCATTCCGTTCTATATCTTCTGATTATTTTAGTCTCATTACAAGAAGAGTTGCAATAAAATATATTATTATTGTGACATGACTGTCAAAAGGACGTTTGTTTTTAAAGCAGCGTTACATTTTGTAAAATTTTCTCTTTTTTGCAATGTTTTTCTTTTTATTTTTTATATTTTAAAACAATTTGAATTACAAGTACATTTTTAGGTTTTCTTTTAAAATTTTGGAATTTTTCCAGAAAATTTTTTTTTTTTAAACTTTTATTTCGAATATGGTAACATTTTTGTTTGATGGTAGATGTAAGACGTAAACAATGTAAACGAGAAACATGAAGCTACAAGATATTCTGATAGTGTATAGAATTATTCCTTATTATGTATTTGTATATTTGGGCCGGCCCAAAATATGGCATGAGGAAAAAAAGTTCGCCAACGACATATCAAAAAAATTATTTTCGAGGCGCCCAAATTTCTATTTTTTTGACTTTTTCTCAACTTTTATTTTTAAGGTTTTCTTTAGCAAGTAATAAAATATATCAGCTAATTTAATTTTTTTTTTAAATATTACCTTTCCAAGGTAAAATTGTACGCTAAAAACGATGGCGATAGCAGTTTTTCAAAAAAATTTTTCTTGGACGAGTTTTTATCGAATAAAAATTTTGTTACGCGTTAACTTTTAAGTTTTTTTAGAAGGTACGTTAACCCTCTGCGACTGACGTTGTAGTCTGACAGACACCGCAAAAACAAAATTCTTTTGTACCTTCGTTCAATTCGAGTGTACGATCTCCATACGCTTATTACCTCTTCTATTTATGTTTCTTCGTTGCTTAGTGTGAAAAAAGTGTTCGTTGTCAACGCACGTGTGCAGCTGTGCGGAAAGGTGTCTGTAATACCCACACATCATCATCAGTGTAAGTATCT
Organism: Pollenia griseotomentosa; assembly: GCA_963931875.1. Classification (NCBI taxonomy): domain Eukaryota; kingdom Metazoa; phylum Arthropoda; class Insecta; order Diptera; family Polleniidae; genus Pollenia; species Pollenia griseotomentosa. The sequence goes on along the minus strand of OZ007562.1, from coordinate 165,001,125 downwards.
AACGTACTACCACGTCAGTATTATTGTAAAAATACATAGTGTCTGCCAGACCTCACATCAGTAATATCGTTAAATTACCATAGTGTCTTTCAGACCTCACGACAGAAAAATTGTATTTCGATGGCTATTACTTAAATTTTTGCAGGAATTAAGCTGAGACAAAATGACTTCCATCAAAAGAACTTCAGCCGGAACTTTTAAAAGCAGTGACCAGCAAATAATTGAGTGGCTTGAAGGAATTGAAGAAGAAGGAGAAGATTTTAGCGACGACGATACCACAAAGGATCCAAATTTTGAACCAGAACAAATCATATTTGATAGCGACGAAATTTGCTTAGAACCGGGTTTTCAAGAGGAAAATAATTGCTTTACGGAACTTCAAACAGAATCCTAAGTGAAGAAATATATTAAGGTAAAAATAGTTTCGTATGGTCTGCTCAGGAGTGTCACAGAAATTCCAGAGTGACGGCTCATAATATTATAAAGCTACCAAAGCTTTCAACAACTTCAAAATTTGAAAGTTATGTTAATATTTGGACAACATTTTTTTGATGAGGCTATGCTTTTGAACTTAATAGTTTTTACCAACCAAAAGCTTAATATGTTTCTATACAGTTCAAAAATAACAGCCGAGCAGAACTTATTGACACAAATGAGACTGAAATGAAAGCATTTGTAGGACTCTTATATTATTCATCGGTTTTCAAATGTAACGACTGTGATCTCAATACAGTATTTGCTAATGATGGTACAGGCCATGAAATACAGCTGTTGTTCTTGCTTAAAGCCTATTGGCTTGCAGTGTTCCAGCCCTCTGTGCAAAAACTGCCAAGAAAAAATGTTACTTTTTGAGACTGTGTAAAAAATGATCTCACCGTACGATTTGGCTGAAAATCAAAACGTAATGTATTTCAAATGTGTTTTCAAAGTTAAAGAAAGAAGTTCCTTAAAGTTTATTAGAATAAGTATTTTTTGTTTTGTTTTTAAAAGAAGAGTATTGTTTTTGTTGTTTTAATGAAACTAAATGAAATAAACCATACCTTTAAAAAAACGTCTTTTATATCAAATTTTTTAAATATGGTTATCCTATTCAAGGTAAAATTGTACTTATTATTTTTTTCAAAAAAAAAAAAAAAAAATTTATTTGGCTTTTAAGAGTTTTTGGCGAAAAATGTTTTTTTTCGATTTCTAATTATTTTTTTTTTTTTTTTCAAAAAAAATTTATTTGGCTTTTAAGAGTTTTTGGCGAAAAATGTTTTTTTTCGATTTCTAATTATTTTTTTTTTTTTTTCAAGACTCGAAACCAATTTTTAAGTTAAAGACGATGGTGATATCAATTTTTCGAAAAAAATTATTTCGGAAGTTTTGGCCGCAAAATTAAAAAAAAAAATTATATAGCCTTGAAATTTGGGCGCCTCGAAAATTCGTATTTTGACATGTTGAAGTGGAACTTTATTATTTCTATCGAAAAATCGATGGTACAGTATCTTTTGTTAAGTCGACCTGCCCTAATGTACATATCTTTAGCTTCAATGTTAACCAAAGGTTGGTTAAAGCAAAAAGTATGTGAAATATTTAAGAAATAGGACTACTGCAAGAAAGCTTTAAAAATTCAAATTTGATTAATTGAACTCATTAATTGAAGTTAATTTTTAAAGTTTACTGTCTGTTAAAAAAATTTGAACGTAAACTTTCGTTTGGAATTTAATATTGAAACTATTTTGAAAGCTGACTGTGTTTCGTGAAAGACAAAATCTAATTTCTCCATCCTTTAAATTTCCTGTCCCAAAATTTCCCAAACATACTGCGTATTTTCACAGACAAAATACAAACTTATTGCATTAGTTGGCTTTAAGTTTTTCTCGGTTGCGATCTATAAAATCTGTCTGTCTCTTGTTGCAGCCACATTGTTGTTGCAAGTAATGTTACAATGCATTGTTTTTGTTTGTTCTTGCTGTTGCATTCTGATGGAACGTTTATTAAATTTAAAGTGATGTCTATACTATCATCATCATCATCATTATTAGTATTATTTTTATTATTATGATTATTATTGTTACTATTATTTGTCACACTAACTTATTAGTCAGTCAGTCAGTCAATTGGTGCATACTTGTGACTACATACGTGCATTCTTTAAAGGTACATTCTTACCACATTTTTTCCAATAATCATACATAAACATTAATGTCTGGCTGTCTGGCAGTCTGGCTGTTGGTTGGTTATTCTTCAAGTTTTTGTGATTCTTAAGGATATTGTAGGAATAATACATACTTTAAAATTCTTTAAACGTTTCTTATTGTTGTTATTATTAATTATAATGGCAGTTTTTATATATTTTTATTAATTTATGAGGAAAATGGAATGGGGAACAATTTTAAACATTTTTGATTTGCAACTCAAATTGTATCTTAATAAAAAAAATTTCTCAAATTTTGTTGGTTTTTAGGTCATTGCTTTTAAATTCCCTATAAAATTCTATTATCTGACTTTAATCTACATGCCATTTATTTAAACACTATCAATCAATTAAATAATTTGTGATTAAAAATGGCAGATTTTACGAATACTCTAGAAATTTCTGTATAAAATATATTAAGTTCTTTTTTTTTGCTGATTTCTTAAAGATAGAAAAAAACTGTTCCGTTTACAAACTTTTGCTTCAAGCTTGTTGCATTTCTGAAATATTTTTTTGACTCATGACTTTTTGGAAACTTTTTATCTCAATTTAACTTTTTTTTACGTGAAATTTTATTTTCCGCAATTTGTGCAAAATAAGAGGAAGAAAAAAGAAACAAATTTTCTATGTTATTGATATCAAACTGCCAAATACTATCAGACGTTAAATTAAATGAAACCAATTTTGAATTTTTTTTTTTAGGTCATCAAAAGGTCGCCTTAACACTCTAAGAAGAAGTTGAGAAATGCCAGTCAAACAGGGCTTAACTAAACAGCAGCAGCAGCAGCAACGGCAACGGCAGTAAAAACAGCAACACAACACCTCTCAAGACTGGGAAATGAATAATGAAACTTTGCCAAATAAAGCCAAAAAAAAAAGAATGAAGAAAAACAGAATCAGCCATGCAACAGTCAACTCGTATGTGCAACAGTAAGTTACAAGTAAAATATTGTTGTATCTTAAAAAAAAAAAACGAAAAAATTCTTATAAAAAAAAGAAACTAACTGAAGTTTATTTGAGTTTCTTAAAATTTATTTTAACTTTAACAATAACGCTCACCATTTAGGAAAAAAAATAAAAAAATTTACCAAAAAAAGCGATAATAATTCAACAAAAGTTAACAATATGTAAGGGATCATATGAGGTTTTTCTTTTATTGTATAAATGGTATTCAGATTGCAAAATGTGAAAAAAACGGAAAAATAGAGGTTTTTTTTCTTTTGGTTTTCAAATCCAGTCAGTTAATAAGAAGAAAAAAAAACCACACTACATACACTTACAAATTGAAATTGTAAATAAACGAGTAGTTTGGTTTATTTCTTGCGCTTGGAATGTCTGAACGACCAACCGATCATCGGCTGAACGAATAAACGTTCTTTCATTCACATTCATTCCTATCTACCGGCTACATTTATTTTCATGAAGCCACTGCTGATAGTGTTGCTATCAGTAACACAAGAACACTTTTAAAAAACGCCAAAATGGCATCAAACAACAACACCACAAGGAGACATACTTTACCACACATACAACACTCTTCAAGTGTCCAGTATATGTCCAAGCATTTGTATGTTGCACATTACAAATTTTTTTTTTTTTTAATAAATATGTTTATTTGTATGTGTGAGAGGATTATTTATGTGTGTGCATTTGGTTACAATGGATTATAGTAAATCTTTAGGCGGGTAGTAAAATGTTGGTAAAACATTTCGGAAGCAAAGCGAGGTAAGTGAAAGGTCCTAACGATGTTACAAGGAAAAACTGGCTGAAAAGAAAGTATTTATTGCCTTAATAGGATTTTACAGAATATTAATTCCTGTAGCCAAACGTATAATAGATTTCCAAGCACTTCGGTCTTCTGCGCTTCTTTCCAATTTGTTGCACCAAGATTCGAGATGTCTTCTTCCACCTGATCTCTATACCGCAGTTTTGGTTTTCCCCCTTTCTGTCATCAGTTTAGTGTTCACAACATGGCCAATGTAAACGCTTTGACTTAAAACCCGATATTCTGCTTCAACGCAAATTTGTCCATAGATTTATTGGAGAATTTTTTTGTCTAATCCCTGCAGGAAATTTGGGTCAATTATTCTTAAAGCACTTATCCCGTGACCAGTGAATAAAGTGTTATAATAAAACGGAACGAATTGTGATAGGTGAAAACATATCACTTAACTGGTGATAAAGTGTTTAAAGTATAGTTACTATGGAGGAGATCCAATTGAAACAAAACTAGTCATGTGACTGTATTTTATGCTGGCAGTGGCTGATTCTATCTGGTATTACCTTCTATAAAGGAAATCTATCATATTAACATGGTTCACTCGGGACAATATCTGCTACAGGCATTATTTTAACCAAAATCTAATGTATACATTTAGGTTATTTTTGTGACCTGTCACAAAGTGTCTAAAAGATGCCAATTAACCCCCTGTTAGGACATCGCCATGTAAAAGTGACAAGTCCCCTTCATATAAAGTGTTAGAACTAGAACCGGTCCCTTCCACTTTAGAACTGTCCCGTGACAAGTTTTGTGTTAGTTCCCTTTCCCTTAGGGATACGCCAAGTATATTTTAGCCAATCCCACGATGTCACACGTTAACGTACGCATGGAAAATTACATTTAAAACAACAACAAATTCAAAAATTTGTTTTGTGGGATTGGCTGTTTGTCTGTCGGGAGATGGTTTTCTTCTTAACCTTCGCTATACCAATACCCAGCCGGGTAACTTTTCGGTTTTATTTCTTTAATAACTTCCTTCAAATTGTTTCAGTTTAAAAGAAATTTTCACTCACTAAACAAATTGTTAAGTTCTTTAACCCTGGATGGTTACTGTTCGTCGATTCGACGAAGCTAAATAACATTTTATCATATAACTTTTTTATGTGTATTCAAATTACTCTCTTTTTTCAACAATTTTAGCTTATGATGAAAGCTTTAAAAAAATAAAAAATGTTAAAACACCAAAAAATTTTAGAATCGTATCAAATTTTGAGAGAGAAGTAGAACTTTTATATTTTATTTTTCTTTTTTTTTTATAAAATGCTTAACTAAAATATTTTTGTTGATTTCTTACTTTAAAAATCATTCCACTAGAATTTGTTATATAAAGTTCGGCGATTTGACGAAGAGTGAATGAAGAGTAACCTTTCAGGGTTATAATAACAAAAAACTATTTTATTTTTTGTGTAACGAAAACATGTTCATCGCCTATAAACGTATGTGCAGTACCACCCAGGTGGGTATTGGTAAACGATGTACATAATAACGTTTGGTAAAGCGAAGGTTAAAGTGCTTAGTCCAAAGTAGCATCTATTAGCCAGGATTGTTCTTCGTTTTATTTTAAAACTGCTTTTGTTTGTTTTGATAATGGTGGTGTCAAGGTAGATAAAATTATTGACTATCTTAAAGTTGAGGTTTCCACTGTTCGCCCGAGTCTGCTGGAAGTCTTGGTGTTAGATACCATCAACATGGTTTCATCTCCGTTTACTGTCAGACCCAGTTTGGTAGATTGATTCTCGTCTTTCTCAAAGGTTGCAGTAACTGCTCTCAATGTTCGACCTTTAATTACTAAATCGTCGGCGAAAGCGAGCAACTTGTGTTGTTTTGTGCAAAGTGTGCCAGTCCCATTCACATCTGCGTCTCTTATAACCTGTTCCAGCAGGATGTTAAAAAGGTCACACGAGAGACAATCTCCTTTTCTGAAACCACGCTTGGTGCTGAATGGCTCGGAGAGGTTCTTTACTTTGTTGACTAAGGATCTCCTATCAGTTAAAGTCATCCTGCCATATTGGCTTTGCAGAGATTACAAACTTAGACGTGGATTGTAACACTTTTGAACGTATGGTTCTGTCAAAAGCGGACAAATAGATGTTAGGTATCGATCGGTTTTTCGGTTTTTTTTAGCGTAGTGTGAATAACTGGAGTACGCTGGTTTTGTCACGTCTAAAGCCACATTGATATGGCCAAATTATCTCACCGACTTTATTTCTTAATCTCACATACGCTACGCTCTACAGTATCTTGTATGCGATGGGAAAAAGACTTAATCCTCTGTAATAAGCGCATACTGTCTAGTCTACTTTTTTGTGCACGGAACATTATTTACTGAGGTTTCAACCAAACTCCATAAACAAGCTGATGCATATGCCCTATCAGTATGTCTCCGCCGGTCTTAAACAGTATAGCTGGCTTCCATCGGCTTCAGCTGCCTTATTATTCTAAAGCGGGATACTGCTAGTTTGCTCTCATTCTGGCTAGGTCTGGGTTTGTTTTTGGGGTATCTTCGTCGCCGTTACTCTTGGAATGTTCTTTCCATATCCTCAGCATGCTATCTGTTTCTGTAACCAGATAAACTTCTTTGTCTTTGCAAAGAGATGTAACTGTACCTCTTTGGTGAAATTTTCGGACTTCATTCTGACTCCTGTAGATCTCGATTTTTTAACACTCACGTCTTTTCATGTCAATATTTTTCTTGCGCAATAGACGCTTCTCTTTTTCTTCCCGATTAAAATGGTTAAATATAGTAAGAAAATGATTCTGTGAAAATTTCAAATCGATATTTTAATCCTAACACGTGCCGCATTGAACGTAAATATGGTATTAACATATCGTCGGATTAATATGCAAACCTGCTAAGTCCATTTTTTAAGAAAATTGAGATTTTGATGCCGTCGACCAGCATGCAGTTTTTCTTCAATTTCAGTCTTGAAGTGTGTTAAACCAACTTAATTTTTGGTTTTTCTCTCAAGCTGTACATACGAAATATAAAAAGTTTTTTGTAAAATTTACTGAAAGGGAGTTAGCACACTTGCATATTAAGCCGACGATATTTAAAGTAGACTGGACCTATTTTTCTGACTTCAAAAAAATGTTTTTATTTTGAATAATATTAGAAAACTCTTATGCAGAAAATTTTGGAGTCGGAGACGCGAGTTTTGTGGGTACTCCGTCTCCGACTCCGGTACAAAAACCTCTACTCCGACTCCACAGCCCTGAATTTAACCGTTTAGAAAAAAAGCTAAAGCTTTTAAGTGTTTATCCTAATCCTTAGGATATACATAAAGCTAGCAGTTTTTTGGGAACATATAAAATAATCTTTTTGCTTTAATAAGATTCCTTACATTCATTTCTTGAGTGTAAATTCTAGTCACTTTAAACAAATGTAGACAATATCCCAAAAAAAATAGCAATTGAGCGATATGCCAAAAAACACAAGTAAAGATGCTCTTAAAGGTATTCAAAGCTTACAAACCAATTTAAGCTTTTGGTTAAACAAATAGTTTTCCTAGTACACAGCACAATGTACACTGCTGCGCTACACAATAAAACAATATTGGTTTTGGTGTTGGCTTTTGGGTTTTCTATATATTTTTTTTTTTTTTTTTTTTGCTTTCTTGCAACACCCACTAGCATTATCTGTATTTTGTTCCTATATGGGAGTTTTTGTGGTCAATTTCTGTTGCACTTGGTTTGGCTTAATCCAAGCATTTTATTTTTAAAAGCTAGAAAGCCAGTCATCTAGCCAACTAGCCAACCATTCAAGCTAGTGCATAGTTCTTTCATTATTACATATTACATACCATTATTTCATATAAATTTTTTTCCTTCTGTTAAACATCCTTATGGGGCATCCCGCACTAAAAAGTATTTGCTACGTTTGGGTTTATGTGTATGTTGCTTAACTTAATAATGGCCGCATATGCAACTTTGTTTGTATGTTATTTAGTGTCTACTTTTGCTTCAATTTATTCCTGGAATGAACGTAGTAAGGAACTTAAAGTGGGAGACTAAAAGGAATGTATATTGCACGAAAGTAACGTCGCAAGGAAGGCTCCATATCTAGAACACATGTCACTTTTTCTTACGAGGATTAAAACTTAAAATGACGCCAATAATGTTGTGTAAGCCTGACTTTGACTTCCATCTGCATGATTGTTCAATACATGGTTGTAAATTCGATGCGAGGGTCGTATGTTCAAAACCAAATTCTGTACGCCGCACAGTGGGAAATTTTACGAGAAGGCGGTCAAAATTCCATAACTTTTGACTGGATCGGTATTTTTTTATGCGATTTTTTTTTGTTCGATAGGTGCGATGTTAGGCTTTAATTTGCGCTATAAAACGTAAAATTCGACTGATGGGACAAAAAGTTATGGGGAGTTCAAAATGCATTTTCATTTTTTTGTTGAGTTTCGGTGTAAAAGTTGAATATTTCAAATATGATTTTTTTATAATTTATCATTATTTCTCTTGTATTTTACAACTGATACTTATTTTTTATTGTCGAACTTAGATCCTGTCAGAAAATGCCAATATTTGGCCCCTATAAATTTTTTAGTCCCAATATTCACAGGGGCCAAAGGTTGGCGTTTTTGGGAAAGACGAGTTGTTATAAGGATAAAACTGAAAAGGAATAATTTGAAAAATGCCCAAATAGCATTCTTGGCTATCGATAACATTTAAGGTAATTCAACTTTTATTTTTGGTTTGAGATGTATGTGTATTTTATTTTATTTTATTTTATTGGTTCGCTTTCGCTGTTCTGTATACTGATTTTTTGTCCGTTTTAAATCCAAAAATAGTGCAAATGCTTCTTCTGGAGTAAATTTCATTTCTTCAGTAGGTGTAGGCATACTTTTTTAAAATCGCTTCCACTATTTTTTCAATTATTGCAATTTTTGTTTTCTTATTTTGCGTTGGTTGAATTTGATGCAGAAATGAATCCTTTATCATACTATGAGAAATTTCTTTATTGATATTTGCTAGCTTGCGTCTTCGTGATCTTTCACTGCATTGACAATTTGTTTTGCGGGCCGACCCACTTTTCCAGTTTCCTTAGCAGTTATTGACAGCTTCTTAAAAATCAGATAATTTGTTAGCCATTTTTCGTTGCGTAAGTAAAACGTTTTCTTGTTTCTAGAACATTTAAGGTACCGTTTTCTTAATGTTAATGAAAAATTTTTAATTTTTATCTTATGAAAGAATGGATTATTCATTATGTGTAACACAAAATCTTTTTCATCTTTCTGTTGAAAATATATATCTGCGAGAACTTTATAACTGAACTTAGCCATTGTTTAAACAATAATGAAGGTAAAATTATGAATGCATGCACTTTTATACTCTTGATAGAAGTTTTTTTAAATGATCTTTTGTTACTACTTCTTTAAAACATAAAAACCCTTTTTTAAATACAAATTTAATCTTTTATTAGCATTTCTTTGAAACATAAAAAACCCCTGTTTTCACACTTTTTAAAAGGATAACATACCGGCAATAAATTAACAGGTAACATGTAGGTAATTTTCACGTAAAATATAACTGCGTGCTAGTTTTTTGGCCATGTACCTGTTCTTCCATTTTTTTAAATTAATTTGCAATTTTCAGGTAATTAAACTATGTAGTTTATGTTGCGGCTATTTACTTATGTTTAACCTTTTAACTTACTCAGAAATCTAACGTGGTAGTCTATTTATGTCGCCTATTCGTTTTGCAGCATCCGTTCACCCACAATAAGTTCATAACAATGGAAATACCTTTACCTTCTCCAAATTAATTGATAACCTGACGTGCTAGATAATTTATGTGGCCTGAACTGCTTTATTTGTCGAAAATTCTTTAAGATTCACCTTCTTTAATTTCAGTAATTTTTCCTTGCAGGACTTATTTTTTGAACCGAATATCTTACCTTGGGTCACAGAAATTGCTGTAGTTCGCAAGGCCGTATCCAGATGTGCGTACAATGGGGTATAGAAATGTAGGTTAGATTCTGGACTACAAGAGAGTATAGGTTTTTTTTTGACGCATTTTGACGCTCAGGACTTATGCTCTATAAAGTAGGAAATTTCCGGGAAATTTTGACATTAAAAAAAAAAAAAAAATTAAATAGTTCTAGAGGTCGCAGAGTTTAATGCTTTAAACCACGTATAGCTAATAAAATAAACTAATCCACAAAACTTATTCTGTCAAAAAATCTTAAAAAACAAAAAAGTTATGAGCATTTCAACTTCAAAAATTGACTCAGAAATTCAAAACTATAACCAAATATTGAGAAAGTCCATTTCGGACCACCCTGTTCTCAATGAAATAGTTGAAATAGGGTTTTAATTTTTTGGCTCCCGAGGTTCACTAGTATTTACTTTCACATGAATAAAAAAATTTTAAAATCGGAGAACAAAAAAAAAAATAATTTTGGCCGCCTTCTCAAAATATGAACCAGTGTGCGCCGATAGAGTTAAAGTAGATAATTTTTAGAAATTAGGAATAACTACATCGTTTCACTAAGTATACCTACTAATTCGCTTAAAGAAGTGGTGTTTTAAATAAACAGATTTTGATTTTAAAACCCGTCAAAGGCATGACAGTGGGGTACTTTGTAAGCAACGTGACCGAAAACACGGTCAAATCAGAGAGTTGAAATGCAAAATTTACTCCTAATTTATGCCTAAGGTAAAAAAACATAATAAACGAAATTTAAACAAATCTAGAATTGTGCTCTCGAAACTTCAACAACAAATATCGGGTGATTTTTTAGCTATTTTTTTAGCAACACTGGTTTAAACAGCTGACGCACGTTTCGTGTTTTGTTTCACTGTCAAACATCTTCAGTTTGGTCTATAATTTAACCATGAATCGTCTTACAAACGAACAACGCTTGCAAATTATTGAATTTTATTATCAAAATGCGATTCACTTTTTTATCGAAAAATTGTGTTCAGCGACGAAGCTCATTTTTGGCTCAAGGGGTACGTTAATAAGCAGAATTGTCGATTTTGGAGTGAAGATCAGCCAGAAGCATTGCAAGAGCTACCAATGCATCCAGAAAAAGTCACAGTTTGGTGCGGTTTATACGCTGGTTGCATCATTGGACCGTACTTCTTCAAAGATGATGCTAAGCACGCTTAACAATGGACTTATTGAGAGGCGAGTTCGGTGAACATTTTATTTCACGTTCGGGACCGGTCAAATGGTCGCCTAGATCGTGCGATTTAACGCCTTTAGACTATTGTTTGTGGGGCTATGTTAAAGCTCATGTCTATACACACATGCCCGCTTCAATTGACGCATTGGAAGACAACATTGAAGCATTTATTCATGAGATATCGGCCGAAATGTTGGAAAGAGTATGCCAAAATTGGACTAAGCGGATGGACCATTTGAGGCGCAGTCACGGTCAACATTTGCATGAAATAATGTTCAAACATTAAATTATATGGATCGTACTATCGATTCAAATAAAGATTTCATGCATTTTTCTGAATTTTGTTTTTTTTTTTTTAAAACTTTCCTATAGCTATAATTAGTATTAGGTTATTTTGTTGAACTATTTATGGTTTTTAATCCAAATTTTTAATAATTTTAATTATGCTTAAGTTCATTAAATTTAATTTTCATTAAATTATTTTTATGAAGAAAGGAATTTTACAACATGAAAATTAATTAAAATTGTTATTGATAATCTTTCATTCTTGACCGTGGCCGGGGCTCGAACCCGGGCCGGCAGGTTACCATGACATGTTTCGATCGCAACCACTCGATCTCCTCAGATGGATTTGCCGTTTTACACCCGCAGCCATCGACGACTGCCTATAGCTCTTAAAAAATCACCCAATATAAAGAGGTACGTACCAACTTATCCATTCAACGGGCCGTCATACAGTGGCTGAAAATCGTTTTTCATCGGCCAAAAATCTATAACTTTTGAACCGATTAAGATAATTTGCAATTTTTTTTTTTTTTTTTTTTTTGCTGGAGAGAATACTTTTTGCACTTTCCTACAGTTTTAATTTTATTAAAATCTGTTTAGAAGTTATTATTATTTAGTAAGAAAATGCTTTTGATTGAAATTGAGAATTATGGTGTTTTTTTTTTATTCAAAATGTTTTAAGTGCGCTGTTTTAAGAACTTCTTCTGTACATAACTGCCAAATTTCATTTTGATATCTTTATTCATATCGGATTTATAGTATGTCAAACCTTAAAATTACTATTTTTTTTATTCATATTGAAAGCCCTTTCATTCATTTACACTATAGAAATAATAATTTTAATGTTAGACATTTCGTGAATCCGACATGGATAGAGATATCACAATGAAATTTTAAAGTTATGTAGACCAAAGAGATCTTAAAACAGTGGACTACAAAGCATTCCCATTTTTGATGAAGAAATACCTGAAATTCCTAATCTCGGAAAAACGCTTTTACAAAAATGACAAAACTGCCACTATTTACCAATCGATATTGATCAGAATTTTCCAGAAAATCATGGACATATTAGAAAACATTATTTTTCCAATTTAATTAAAATCGGTTTGTTGAATTTCTAGAATTTTTATATTTTTTTTTTTTTTGGTGTGAAAATTTTGATTTTTTTTGGATACGACATGTGAGAGAAACAAATATCGAATTGACTAAAAATTGCTTCCACACGCATACTCATAACGTTTTCTTTAGAAAACTAAAAGAATTTTTAATTTTTTCTGGAGAAAATACTGTTTTATCAGCAAAAGAACTTTTTTTTAGTGAAATAGTAAAAATGAGTATTCATATGTATAACCTTTATACGCCTATGGGCATTTCTTTCTAAAGGTCCACAGTGACCGAAAATTTGAAAGTTATTAAAAGCATATTCTTTTATGATTTTGTTATAGAGAAATATTTAGATTTCACTAATTTTATAAATTCCCCCATAAATTCGTTCACTAATGGCCAATTTTCAGGATTGATATTAAAACACATTTATGTTTAAAATCGTTTCAAATACAAAATTCTCTTCTTCACTAAATACTTAAATCAAACATAATTCACCGATGTGGTACACTTAATTTCAACTTAAGTTTCTATTGTAATATTTTAGCAAGGTGGCCACTATATCACGACAATAATACAACAACAAGAGGCAAAGCAATAACAATCAGCTGTTTTTTGAGACCTACAAGGTTTCAAATTTACTTGTTTATGATATTTTTTTGTATTTAGTAGTGCTACCATACTTTTATCTTATTTAAATAAGACTTTTCAAATAAAACTCAAAAAATCAATCTGTATTTAAATATGATTTAAGTTTTTATGAAAATTAACTTAACTTAGATTTAATTAGTATCCTGAAAATTGGGCATAAAACGAACAGTCAGACTGCAAAGTTGTGCAAACGTAATTTCTTATTTGTGAGAATGTTTAATTGTATGTTTTCTTCAATATTATCTTCTTTAAAAGAGGTGATATTTGATAAAAATTATTCCAAAAAAATTTTCTAACATGGTCTGTTATCTAAAGCCCCAAATACACTTGTCAAATGCTTGTCCAGCCGGCGAATTCAACGTGTACGTGTGCTGGACGTAATATTCGCCGTCATATCAAAATTTTTTGATTTTTCATCAAGCGTTGTCGGTGTCACACATACAAACACATTTTCACTAATACTACCACAATGCTTGATGAGTATTTTGATCAATGTATTTTGGCCTTAAGGAAGAGAAGTACTGGAGGTAGTCAGCTGAGATGGCCGTTGACAAAAGGGCTAGTCTCAAGAGGGGGGCTATGTCCTATGTAAATTTTAATTTTGTTTTAATCATTATTCAGTTTAATTATTATGGATAAAATTTCACGTTCGAAATATCACGTATCGAAACAGATTTTGGCTTAAAAAAAAAATACAGAAGATTTTGGAATCAAGCCAAAGACATTTTAATGTTACATTGCTACGTAAAATTCTGAAAGTAGCTTGACTAAAAAATTATGCCAGGTTTCGCCGAATTACGCATTTTTATACATGCCCACAAAAACTACTTCTATTTTTTTTCACGTTCGAACATCTACTTCTTTTGCCATTATCTTTGACCTAAAATCGCGCCCTCCATAAAATGTAGCATAGATAAACAGTGCATTCTTAGCGCAATAATTTAAGGCTTTAAAGAACGTAAAAATATTTGTTTTTGTTATAGCATTTTTGATGCGTACGACTGTCACGTTCAACACTTTGGAATTACCCATATACATTCGCCTCGACTATACAACTATACTTATAGAGAAATGCATAAGCATTTGACAATACAACATACCATTGCTTAAAGTTTGCTTTCCTACCAATATAAAAAATGTTAAACTCACTATTGATAACAGTTTGATATTAAACATAACCCACCCGATTAAAAAATTAGAAAAATCGTTAAAAAAATCAAACCAAAAAATCCGTTTTATCCGAATATCTCTTAAGGCAAAGGAGATAACTTCATATTTAAGCATATTTTTTGTAGATCAGCTTAAGTCTATTTTTTTGCAATCCATAAATACATATCTGTGACATTTTGACAAAACATCTTAAAACTAGATAAGATAGCAAAAATGTTTTTAAAAAAATCTCGGGGAAAAAATCATTTTTCTTAAATAATAAAATAAACCAAAATTAAAAAATAATTTTGTTTAAAATACAAAATTTTAAAAACCAAAACAAAAATGTTTTTTGAATAAAAATTCGTATGATTAACAACATTTTTTTCAAATTTTTAAATTTGACTTAAGATGTTTTGTCAAAATGCCACAGATATATTATTGGCAAATTTTTAAAAAACTTAAATATCCGAGGCTACCAATCTTAGAGGACCACAAGACACTCTTACGACCCTCTATGTTCCCGTGTTATTTCAAATTAATTCAAAAGCTGCCCGTCTTTGACGGTTTTAAGAATTGCATCAGTTGCAGAATTATTTTTTTAAATCAAAAGGTTCGTAAACCATTGTGTTATATTTCAGAAAAATAAAAGGAGCAAAAAAAAATGTGGCAAGTAATTTCATTAAAATAAAAAAAGTGTTCAACAGACAGTCCGAAACAGTTGAAAAAATATATATGAGGCTAAAGTGGACACCTTCAGCTTTCCGATGGTACTAAAACCTCTTTAAGTCTTTTTGACCCCAACAAGTTCTATTCCTCTGAAATTAGGATTGAACTAAAATATAGCACCTGGGGAAACTTTTAATAACACATCAGGTATAAATGACATAGTGATGTTACGAACCATTTCTTAAAGACTACTATTCTACTAATATAACAAAAAACATTTCGACCCATTATTGATAACAGTTTGCGAGAAATCATAATTTTGTTCTGATCAAATTTACAAAAATTAAATTTTTTCTAAAACAACATAAAATATATGTTTCCAGCCAGCAGCATGACACATCCACAACTACCAATATTTTGATGCAGTTTTTTGGATACTTTAGTTCTTATATGTTTGCTATCGAGTGCCATTAAAATTTTTAAAATCGGCGATAACAAAAAATTGGACTTTTGGCCGATGAAGTTCATTTTTCAGTCACAGTGCGTCGCTTACTTTAATCAGGAGAATTTAAAACTAAAAGCTCTTAGAGACTATACAATTTATATATAGAAAAGCATTTAGTGCTGCGTTAATCGGTATCGATCAAAATTCCCATTAAAATTGTATTGTAATTTCCATCGATATTGAATGCCTTAATTTGGCCCCTAGTTTAGGTGGTGCAGTGTAATAAAGCCATAGTTATTAAAGCCATGTGACCTTATTTCACATCATATTAAGAAATAAGGCTTTATTGCTCTATTCTTTTATTTCATTTAAAAATGATTGTTTAATGTAATTCTTGATTTTTTTTTAATAAATATTTACCCTAAAATCGTTTAAATTAAAAAAGAAATAGTATCAAAATCCCTAATTTAAAAATGCCAAAATCCCGAATTTCAAAATTCTAAATCTAACGATTCCACTCTTTATAATTCCGAATTTTTAAATCCTAAATTTAAATACCCCGATATTAAATCATATATCATAGAGGAGGATTTCCCTGCGCGCAGCCGAATGCTGGCTATAGAAAGAGAAGCTCTTGTTAATGATGCCGATGTTTGTTGTACAATAGAGGAGAAAATTGTTTATTGGTTTTTCTTTTTCTATTCGTTTAAGTGTCTTAGAAAGGGGGTTTATATGAGACCTAAAGTCTATTTTGGTTCTACCAACCAGTCCGAATTTTCCCTACACGTTAAAAAAATTTCCCCTACAAAAATCTCTACGCATTATTATCATTAAAATTGAAGAAAACACATTAGTTATAAAAAATATATTTTATTCGAATATGTAAATTAAAGCTTTGAAATAAAATACGTACAAAACTAAAAAAATAATACATTTGCATGTACTTTTAATAAAATTCAATTAAGTCTTTCAACATTAGGTGTGATCCCGTACTCAACGTTGGGAGCCCGCGGGATCCCAATCTTACCGAACACTATTCCCGTACTTAAAGTTTGGTAAGGTGGAGCTTTTAAGAGAATAATATTATTCTTCTTGCACGAATGCCCGTACTTTTTTTTTTGGGCAAATTTATAAAATTGTTAAACAATCAGCTGTGTCAAAAATAAATAAAAACCTACAAGCAAGTTAACCAAAATAATTAATAAATGAAATATTTATAATATAAACAATGGAAAATGTTGAAATATGTAAGTAAATGCTTGAATTTTAATTTTATGCCCGTTAATGTGTAGTTTATGTATTTATTTAAACATATTTCATATTAACGTTTACTTTTGGATCAGAAATTTGGTTTTTATTGTTACCGTACTTTTGTACATTTTTGTCTATTAGTGAGAGAAATTTACTTTATTCAACAAGTACGGGATCACACCTACATACATAATAGTGTCGCCAACTTTTTAACCAAACAATTCTGGAAATATATTTTAAAGCTATTTTAGGGGAAAAAAATTTGTTCAATCGTTTTGGACAATAAACTATCATTAAAAAAAAATTTTTTTAATCATTTATGAAAAAATCCCTACATTTTGGAGATTATGAAAAACTTGTCCGATTTTCCCTACGCTTCTATTTAAGAATCAAAAATACCCACATGTAGGGATTTTCCCCTACTTCTGGCAACACTGCTACCAACACAACATTTTGTCATGATGTAGTGGGTATCGTGAAAGTTAAAGTCGCCAGTTTTTATGGTAATCAAATATTTTAATAGAATTTATGGCATTTAAAGCTTTTTTCGGAAGCAGTACTGACTGACTCTCACCATATGCAGAAAATTATCTTTGAAATAGAGACCTACACTTTGTGCACAACGTTTACATGGGCAGTCAACCAGACGGACGGACATCGTACGATAGATTTATAAAGTGATTCGAAGACGATCGGTGTACCAAAAGGATCAACCTTTTTAAGCTAAGACCCCACTATCGGCTCAAATAGCACAATCTGCGACGATTTTTATCGAGCTATATCGGCGAACATTTAAAAACATTGCACAATTTATTCTTATCGTCGCACATTGTGACAACTTTTTTCGGTTCATATCGGCCAAAACTCAATTGCGACAATAATCGGTACAATGCGGTCACACTATCGTGCAATTTAGGCAAATTAAATCACATGTGTTTGTTTAGTTGCTTATTGGCAGACATAATTTTACTTTAGAAATTCGCAAAATTCTCCGTCTGAATATTCTATTATGTTTCCTAACAATTTTAAGTAATATATTAATATAAAATAAAAAATGTATTCAATTTTATTCAAACTTACTGCATTTGTTTTTTTTTATACCCTCCACCACAATTAGTTGGGAGGAGGGTATACTAAGTTTGTCATTCCGTGTGAAACTTTTTTATTATTCATCTCAGACCCCATAAAGTATATATATTCTGGCTGCTTGAGTAATTCTAAGTCGATTTAGCCATGTCCGTCTGTCCGCCTGTTGAAAACACGCTCACTTTCGAAAAACTCAAAAGAAATAAACAAACTAGGTGTTAAATTGCTTGTAGTTATCCTAAGCAGTTTGGGATTGAATTTCAGCAAAATCGGTTCAGTAGGACCAGAGCTATGAATCAAAATGTGGAACCACCACCTTCAAAAACTTGATAATTTTGTTACAAAAACTAACATAAATGATGCAAAAATGCACGGAATGACATAAGATTTTGCACAAGTCCGTTTTATTCGACTAAAAATGACACTGTAAAATTTCGCGAAGGTCGGTCCATAATTTACCCTAAGCCCCATATAAACACTACTCCCGGAAAACAGTTTAGTACGCCTAAAACCGTAAAAAATAATGCAATCATAACAAATTTTGGCTCGTCACAATTTTATAGGACTATAAATGATACTGTGAAATTTCGTGAAGATCGGTACATAATTTACCCTAGGCCCCATATATGCCCTACTCCCGAAAAACAGTTTAGTCTCCTAAAACCATAATTAATAACAAATCTTCACAGTTTAAGATAATAATAATAAAAAGACATCATACAGATATTACTCCTTAAACATTCGAACTGTCGGTGGAGGGTATCAAAGATTCGGCACAGCAGAATATAGCACTCTAACTTGTTTTTTTTTGTAGTTGTTTACAAACCAAGGATGGCAACATCGATACAACTGCAATGTTTTGGTTAAAACGAATTGTTTTCTTTCATTTAACAGTACAAATGTGCTATTTAAAGTTTTAATACATAAATAATAGATAAAACAAATGTAATTTTGATACAATTAAGCTCAAAAAAGTAAAATTTTAGTAGTCAGTTAGTGCAATTTAAAAATTTCATTTTGCCATCCCTTGTATCGGCGCTGATTGGCGACTGTGATCGGCGCACAAGTGGTCGATAAAAATCGGTACATATTAAACAATTTGATTGCTTCACATTGTGCAAAAGAGTGTTCACATTATCGGCGCATCAAGGTTAATTTTGATTGTACACAGTCAGCACAATTTCGGCACAGATTGTCGCATGTTAAAAAATTTTGACCGCTCACACTATCGGCACATGAAATACGACAAAACTTGGTACATTGCGTCGATAGTGGGATCTTAGCTTTAGGAACAATATTTAAAGATGTTACGAACATAAGCACAAACACATAATACAGTCTCCACTATGGGGCTGTGGATATAATTAAAAGAGAAAATCAATTAATTACTTTTATCAATGCTGGGTCATCTAAGGTAGATTCAATTCTTTTATGTTTAATACAACAAAAAAAAAACGGAATATGCAAAATCACAGACAGTAGTATGATCTATCAGATATCTAGAATTACCAAAGCATTTATCCCTCCTTTTTCCAAACACCCCTCGTGCTTGCTTCTATGCAGTCGTTTGTACCCCATGAAGGTAAGTAAAAGTCGGCATTGCTAGTGACAACAACGCTGATGATGCCGATGATGACGATGACGACAACAAAGAAGATGATGATGGTTTTAGTGCTGGCTACAACTGCTGCTGCTGTAGCTGTTGCTCCACAAGCTGTTGCTGTTGATGAGGATGATGATGGGGCTTTAAAGAGGATATATGACACTTTTAGTAGAAAGAATCTATACTATAGATAATTCCTATAACTTGTTTGTTAAACTAATCAATGTTGATGGTTATTTATTTTAAAAGCTTGAATTTAACTATAAATAATGATGACTTTTGTGATATGGTCACATTTTCAATCCTGTGGGAGTTTCTTTTTTTCCAAATGCATTTCATTAAATTGAAAATAATTTAGTCTTTAGGTAAAGCTTATGTACGTCTTTGCATCCCATGAAGATTTAAACGTAAATTTACTTAAAAAGCGATTTTACAACGTTAAAAAAATGTCGCACAACCATGTTAATTTAAATATATGATGAAGCAAGGAAATATGTTTTACTTAAATAATTATTAGTTCTTCTTGCAGATTATATATTTTAATTAATTGTTTAAAAAAGTATGTAATAAATTTAAGTTTTTGCAAAAAAAAAAACTAATACAAAATAAATTTCCTAATTTTAAAATCACAAAAACAAGGAAATATTTTTTTCATGTATGCGTACCTAAAGGCTAGAAACTGGAAGTTTTAGTGTGTTCCGTTTTAAAGTTGGCGTTTTTTACGATTTGTTAGTATAGAGCCAAAAAGGGGCATTATAAAGGGGAGTTAGAGGGTTAGTATGTTCCACAAAAATATTTGCCTTAACCTCAGAGGAAAAGAACATATAGTTTCATATACTAGCACTTCAGTGGGCTTTAAAAAGCTCTCGATAGACAAAAAAAAAATATGAAAAAATATCTTAAGTCGAGATAAGATAGCAAAAAAGGTTTAAAAAAAACTCGGTAAAAAAATCATTTTTGTCAAATAACAAAATAAACCAAAATTAAAGAAAAATTTCGTTTACAACATTTTAAAAACGTAAACAAAAAGGTTTTTTCAATAAAAATTCGTATGATTAACAACATTTGTTCAACGTTTTAAATTTGAAAAGATGTTTTGTCAAAATGGCACAGATATATATTAGCTGCTAAGCCTGTCTCTGCCAGGCAGGAAGAAAAACTACTTAAATGTAAGCCCCAACGTCAGTGGGTTCCCCGGTAGGATAGTTGGTAGTGCCCTAGTGTATAAGTGCGGGTTCGATTCATGCCAGAGACTCTGTTTTCACTTCGCGGGATTCGAGTAAGAAAAAGAAAAGTACCATATGCTTGGCAATTCAACATTGGTCTTTAGGGAGTTTCAAAATTAACTGCAATGTAAAATAACACAATTTTGCCACACCCCTTTTCCTCTCAATTCTCCGCCTTTTCTCCGAACATTTTAGATTGGATTTCCTACATATGTCATAAGGGGGCTTTAATAACGGGTCCGCCATCTAAAGTTTTTTTTTTTTTTTTAACTAGTGCTTATTTCGTGAATGGTAAATCATGTCTGATTTGACAGATAATTAGTTTTATACTTCCGCTGAACGAATATGGTTGTGTATACGCTTGAACAACGCTGGGAAATATTGCGACATTACCCAGCAAAAACTTTACTTACCAAGTAAGTTAGCAAATAATGTTGGAGAAAATAAACACTACTTATTTTTCGGCTGAATAACTACTTATTTTTGTTCGAGGTGTCCACAGAATTCAGTACTTACAATACACTTACTAGAAGTCAAAAAATATATAGTTATTATTTAACTTCTAGTAAGTTGAATTGTAAGTACTTACCAGAAGCCAAAAAATCACTAGTTAATAGACCTAATAAGTAATTATTGAGTGCGTTACCAGTAAGTAAATATTCAGTACTGAAAACAACACAAGTAATAAGTAGTTATTGAGCTGATTATTAGTAAGCAAATATTCAGTAGTGAAAATAATAGAAGTAATAAGTAGTTGCTGAGGTCATTACTAGTAAGTACTTATTTAAGTTTTCAAAATAATGACAATTGTAATGACAACTACTTACACGGTAACGTATGAAATAACTACCACCTATTACTAAAAAACAAAAAGTTTTTCCTGGGATACTTTGAAAATCATGGTAATGTTGCAGAATGTGGGCTAAAATTGCGTACGGATTTTGGAAGAAGAGAAGCACCGTCAGCTCCGTATGTTTGTTATCTTGTGAAAAAAGTGAAAGAAACTGGCATCCTCATCGATAAACCAAAGCGTGAAAAGCCAAAAACAGTGTACGCACCAGTGTTGCCAGTGAAATTTTAAGAAAGATACATTTTAGTTTCCAAAAAGATACACTTTTTCCCAAAAAGATACGTTTTGAAAAAAATGGAAAATCCATTTTTAACGATTAACATTTATTAACATAACATTTTTATTTCATATTTAAATGTTGTATTGTAAAGAAAATGATTTCGTTTAAATCCTTTTTTATATGTATTTATTTAAGTCAGAAATATCAGGAACATACACTCAAAAGAAAAATCAATCCATCCGTACTCAAATCAATCCGAAGCGGTATTAATAGTACGGTGAGTATGGATTTTCTTGAAGCAAGTACAGAAAGATTGATTCAAGTACGGATTTTCAATCCCAAAATACTTAAATTATCCATATCAAATCCCGTTTCGTACTTGAAATAATCCGAAAATGAGATTGAGTTAAGTAAAACTAAGATTGAATCAATCTGAAAATGCGATTGATTAAGAATTATAATATTGTTTTAATCCGAATTCGTACTTAAAATAATCCGAAAATTAGATTGATTTATGTAAAACTAAGATTGAATCAATCTCAAAATGCGATTGATTCAAGTATTATAAAGTTGATTTTATCAAGAAATTAGAAAGAAAAAGTTATAATGATAGATTTACTTACATGCCCGATATGGTTTTTATTTTAGAAATCTTATGTACATATTTAACTAAAAATATGAACTTAATGATAATCAAGAGTTCAAATATACTTTTTAACCCTTAGTGGTGCACATGAGTCTCGCCAGACCTTTTTTCAATGTGTATAGAAAATTAAAACATGCGTAGGCCGGAGGGTTAAACACAACAAAAAGTTTAATCTTTTTTTAGTTGATTTACGAATTTAATACTTATTTTAAGAAATTCCGGGATTGATTTTCGAAAGTAATCCCATTTAGGATTGTTTTGAGTACGTTTGAGTGTTATTCGTACTTGAATTTTTGAGTACGACTCGTACTTAAAGTAATCATAACAAACTTGATTTATCCCGAGTGTTTTTCTTTCTGTGTATGTAATTTTTAAAAATACAGTGAGCAAACTTTAAAATTAATTATATGTTATTATCTTTCGATGTTATCAAAACAAATTCATTTTTGTAAAAATTAATATACGAGTAAAGGCGTTTATACTGAAGCGATTATATCAACGTTCATATAAATTTCCTGAAAATAAAAAAGATGTTCATATTTCCTTAGAACAACTTCGCACTACTAGTAATCATCTATTTATCGTATGTTGCAACCCCTTATTGTTTTCTTTTAACGTTATTAAAGCTGCTGTCAAGGCGAATTCACTAGGAGGTGGGGTCAAGCATATGGTGTTTTTTTTTTGGGTGGTCGACTTGTCAAAGTGTGTATGCAATCTAGTTTTTTATGTAAACTAACCTTTTTTTTATTAGCAATATTTTTGACAATCCGACCACAGAAGCAGTGTTGTTGTAGAGTTGACCTCACCTTATAATCAATGCGCCTTGGCTGCTATTGCATATGGTGTTTTTTTTTTGGGTGGTCGACTTGTCAAAGTGTGTATGCAATCTAGTTTTTTATGTAAACTAACCTTTTTTTTATTAGCAATATTTTTGACAATCCGACCACAGAAGCAGTGTTGTTGTTGAGTTGACCTCACCTTATAATCAATGCGCCTTGGCTGCTATTGTATTAGTATTGAGTCGGTTACGATGATCAGTCTTAATAAGTTTTAGTTGGCTAAAAATTCTCGAATGTTTTGTACAGATTCAAAAGATACGAAAAATGTCAGGATTATACATGATACCTGAAGTAGCCAAAAGATACGAAAAATGTATCTTTCGTATCCTAACGGCAACACTGGTACGCACTGTAATATTGCTGCTGTGGCAGATGTGGCGCTTCACGCCATCAACATCAATTCACCGTCGTTCTCAACAATTGAACATTTCGGAGACATCATTGAGCCGAATTTTGCACAAAGACCTTGGTATGACGCCATACAAAGTCCAATTGGTTCAGGAGTTGAAGCCAACTGACCATCCAATGCGTTTTCGCTTCGCTAAGTGGGCCTGCGATCGACGTACAGAAAATGCCGATTTTGCCAAAAAAATCATATTTTCAGATGAAGCTCATTTTGATTTTGGCGGGTATGTAAACAAGCAAAATTGTCGCATTTGGGGCACAGAAAACCCGCACGCATACATTGAAAAGCCGATGCACCCAAAACGAGTCACTGTTTGGTGCGGATTTTGGTCCAGAGGCATAATTAGGCCATTTTTCTTCGAAAATGAGCAAGGAGTGGCCGTTAGAGTCAATGGCGATCGTTATCGGGCCATGTTGAACGAATTTTTGTTCACAAATTTGAAGAGGAGGATATTGGCAACATTTGGTTTCAACAGGACGGCGCTACGTGCCACACAGCCGAAGCTACACTCGATGTTTTGCGCCCTGTTATAAGATCGCATTATCAGCCGCAGAGCTGATGTCGTTTGGCCACCTCGGAGCTGCGATTTGACACCGTTGGACTATCATTTGTGGGGTGCCGTCAAAGATAAGTGCTACGCCGACAAGCCAGAGACAATTGACGCTTTAAAGGACAATATTCGTGAAGCCATTGGTGAAATACAGCTGCACACAATCGATAATGTGCTTAAAAATTGGACCGATCGTGTAGGCTACTGCATGGCCAGCCGAGGCAGCTATTAGAATGAAATTATTTTCCATTATTAACCGGAAGGATTGTACTTTCAAATAAAAAAAGAAATTTGAGAAAATATTCAGTAGTTTTTTGTATAGCATTTTCAAAAAAAAAAACGTTATTTGGCGGACCCGTTAAAAGATAGATAGAGAGTGTTTTTTAGGTGCATTAGAACGAATTTATAATGATAATAGAGAACATCGCATTTATTTCTAAAATATGGGTTTCAACATATGTCCGCTCCGACTACAAGTTTCATGGTCTATTTGATCAGTCCAAATTTGGGACTACTGTTTTCAATAAATCTAGCCGTAATGCGTGAATGGTGGTTTGAATATTGGCTTCCAATGTTCCAATGCTGCTGGCTTGTCGGCATAAACCAATGACTTAACGTAGCCCCCTAAAAAGTAATGCTGAGATGCTAAATAGCACAAACGGGAGGGACAGGGAACAGGGCCACTTCTGGCTATGAAGTGGTTACCCAACTGATTTTGCAATAAATCGATTGTTAAGCGCGCTGTATGGCAAGTTGCGCCGTCTTTTTGGAACCAAATGTCGTTGATGTTTAGCTAATTAATTTCATTCAGCATGGCTTGATAGCGCTCACCATTCACCGTAACGGTGGCTTCTTGCTCATTTCCAAACACTTAGTTTTACTGGATGTAATTAGTGGTGATTCGTTAACAGCAATTTAACTAGAAATGAGCTTCGTAAAATGAACGAATTGATTGCTCTTTGAACTTCGCGAGCAGTTTTTCTTTTTATTAAAGAAAATTTCCACAATTTGAAGCGTGATGCGCGATTCATGATGACTTGCCAATCCTTATTGAACAGATATGTCAACACAGTTTGATATTTTCAGCTGTCAAATAGTAGTTATCGATATCGAAAGTTGAATGCTCATTAAAAAAAAACACCCGATGTCTTCCAATGATAAAATAATAAAAATAATAATAATAAAAATTGATTCCTTGAAAATATCTAGAAATAACTTCATCTTTTATATCTGTGGTTTTCACGAATAATCGCGTAAGTCGGTTTTTACCGAAATTGCGATAATGATGTCAAAGTGCTACATTTTGCATTAGGTTTTTGTAAGTATTAAGCTTTTTAGAATATAATGTAGTATTATTAATTTTTTTCTGCTAAAAACAACTTAAGTTAACTGTTTAATAAAATATTTTGCTATTATAATGATTTATATCGACATACATCGCCAAAAATTGTAAAATTGCTGAATATGTTTCCAAATAAAAAGCATATGTGATGTTATGTTGTTATTCGTGCAAAAAATATGAAAGTATTTTTTGAAAATTTTTTTATTAATAACAACTTATATGTACATATGCGTTTATTGTTGACTTCTTTAGTTGCAACAACAGCAGATGAGCGGTTGTTTGTAATTTTAAGTAAATACGTTGTGCTATAAGTATCAAAAACTCTGAATATGTCGCCAACTTCTGTATTAAAAATAACAACGTAAGTCGTCATGTGTATTTAAAATGATAACATTTATTTTCACAAAAAAGATCTTATGTGGAGATATGATGTTATATTGCACACACTTAATGAGTCAATCAAACATATGCATTTTTTATCCTTTTACAGATTGTGATCCTGTGAGGATTTTTTCATGAAAACTATGCATAATACGTAGAAAGTCACTGTTAAGAGGATAGTAAAGAACAAAGTTTAAAAAAGCATCTACAGAAGCCGCAATTGAAAAAAATAATTGTTTTTGCTCTCCTGAAAAGTTTGGTTTTATAACTTACGCGATTATTCGTGAAAACCACAGATATTTCAATGCATTAAAAAAAATAAATATTTTTTTTAATTGTTGTAGAGCAAATATCCTTTTTTAATTTATTTATTTAATTAAAAAAATATGTTGATAAATAATTAACAATAAACTACATATTTAATATTAATATGCCATTAGCCAGAATGTATCTGATTCCAAGGATTATCTGCAAAGAAAAAATATATTTTAAAATTACGAAAAACTTTGTTTAACAAGAATTAATATTTTAATATTAATATAAAATAAGTTAAATAAATTAAGGCATCGCAGTGGTCTAGAGGGTAAAACTGCAAAGAATTCTGATGATGAGAATGTGGTTATTCTCGAAACGTTAATTCAACCCGAGTTCGAGCCTCAGCTCAGGCAAGAATAAAAAATTTAATTAATTTCATGTTGTAAAATTCCTTCTTTCAGTAAAAATTATTTAATGAAAATTAAATTTGACGAACTCAAGCCTAACAAATATCAAAAAAATTTCAAAATATTTGTTAATTATTTTTAGTATTTAAACCCTTTTAAATCATACACAGATTTTTATATTTATTTACTTGTTATCGTAAATAATTCTTAACTCTAGTACCCCTTCAATGTCAAGCTTACTTAGCAATTATCCCACATTCAAATTAACGACGGGTTAAAAAAATATTCACACTTTAATACGGATGCGAACTTTAATATGGAAGACAGAAATAAAAATATGTGTAATTCTCTGTGCTAAAATATGTTCGAGTAAAAAGAGTTCTTTAAAGCTGTTAAATATACTGAAATTAATGAAATAATAAAGAATTTACTGCAGTGGATTTAAGACGACTTTTAAGTTCTGTATTTAACAAATTTCTAAGGATGCCTTTACTAAGTTAAAAAGTTGTTGATAATTGAGAGAGTGTAATCTTCCTTAACAGGCAACACTTTCTTAATTAGACACTTCCTCTCCACGGTCAGTGTTGTCTGCAATGCGAATGAAAAATGTTGGCAAATCAAGTGATTGATACTCCTTAATGCACAGAGAGAAAAACACTCGGGATAAATTGCATTTTTTGCACTTAATTTAAGTACGAATCGTACTCAAAAATTCAAATACGAATAACACTTAAACGTTAGTTTAAACCAGTGTTCGACAATAATCACTAAATATCGCTCCTTATTGTTCGGTTCGGTAAATTTGTGAAAAACACAAACGCTAATAGTGTTTGTGTAGAAAATCATTAAAAAAATACCGTTTTCTTGTTAGTCATCTTTCGAACACAAAAATAATACTGTTTTTATCAAACTCAACGAAAGATGAGAACATTTTATTCCTTTGTTTTTTTTTTTCTTAAACGACAAACTTCATTGTGTTCGGTTCGGTAAAAAAAACCAAACATTTTTTACAAAAAAAAAAAAAAAAAAAAAAAAATACACATACGAAAAAACACAAAAATCAAGCAAAATTATTTAACACAAACAAAACATATACACCGCCAGCTGTTGGTGCTGCGGTCGTTGCTTAAATTTTTTTGATTGTTCATTTCTTTATCATTGTAAAAAAGAAACATTATAGAAAATTAAAATATAATGTTTGTCAACAGTATCACTATAATTGTTCTGTTTTAACGAAGAGCAGCACACTAGAGCCGAACATTAGGCTCTTTCTTGAAAATAGTTACGAACGGTATTAAGACTTGAGTTCGTCCATATTTTCAATTTCAGTTTATAACTGAAGCTCAATGTTGTTAGTGTGCCGAATTATCTCATCCTTTAGCTCTTGACTTGTTCTTATTGACGTACACTTCTTCTTTTAAATATCCTCAAAGAAGGAAGTCCAAAGGTTGCAAATCTCATGATAGTGACCATCCTGATGGAACTACATATCGTCCAGGTCCATATACTCAATTTTTGGCCACAGGAAGTCATTTATCATCTCGCGATGGCGAACGCCTGGGCGAGCATGCACAGGTGTTTTCACATATCCTAGAGACCTAGTTTGCTGAAATTTGCGTACAATTCTCCCGATTGTGAACACATTTGGTCGATTATGCTGGCCAACAAAATCACGAAGTGCACGAAATGCATTTTGTTTTGAACGCGCTACTCAGTTGTGTACCTCTTGAATTTGTCAAACACTGAAACAAAGAAATTTCAAATTTAGTTGGGCAAAAGACTTAACGCTAAGGTGTGCTTTACAATTAACATCGTGCATTATGATTGCATCGACAATTTTAACAAATAGAATTTGGGAATTTTGGCTTCTTATCTGCTTAAGCAATTTGAGATATAAACAATTAAATATGCTCTATTAGGCTGTGCGAATTCTTTTCTTTATTTCCTCA
Source organism: Pollenia griseotomentosa (assembly GCA_963931875.1). Classification (NCBI taxonomy): domain Eukaryota; kingdom Metazoa; phylum Arthropoda; class Insecta; order Diptera; family Polleniidae; genus Pollenia; species Pollenia griseotomentosa. The sequence continues at coordinate 164,972,711 of OZ007562.1, read as the reverse complement.
CAAAAAAAAAAAAAAAAAAAATACAATCATGTTATTGGCTTATAACACCGACTGTAGCGTATATACGCATATTTACGAGTTTACTAGAGTTTTATTTTTAATCCCTCCAGCAGTTTATTGACATTTTATGTATTTAACTTTAAATACAAAAATAAACACTTTAGACAACATCGCCATAGTAAAAGAAAAGCTTTAACACTTGCAGTGAACTTTTGAAAAAGGCAGACAAGCTCAGAAGCACATTGGAACCACACCATAAGAACTATTTAATGAAAGTTTGGATGATAAGAACACATAAAAAAATTTGCATCATACATTCAAAATTTTTATTGGAATCGATAAATTGGCTTTGCCATTTACTGTTTAAAAATAGCTTCATGTAAATGTTGCCCGCGGCTCCGGTTCAAATGGTCCATTCGTAAGGTCCAATTTTGCACCACTTTTTCGAGCATTTCGGCCTGTATTCCATGAATTACACGTGTTATGTTATACTCTAAGGCTTCAATCGTGTTTGGCTTGTCCACATAGACCAACGACTTCACATAACCCCACAAGAAATAGTCAAGAGGCTTCAAATCACATGATTTTGGCGGCCAACTCACAGGGCCACTTCAAGCTGCTCACCAAATTCATCCTTTAATATGTCCATTGTTTCACGAGCTGTGTAATAGCACGAATTGTTGATTTACTAGGTCGATTATGACGACCATAAAAAGTTCGTTACAAACGATGGACATTTCTCACAGAGCACGAATTTTGATAATAAATTTCAAAGATTTGCAGTCGTTGCTCGTTTGTGAGTTTCTCCCTGATGAAATGGCAAAGTATACTGAACACTTTTCACTTTCACAGATGTAGTTTGGACACAATTACCAACCAGTGCTGCCAGCCCGAAAAACTTAATACATAAAAATTTTTTATTTATCTCCAAGTTCTATTAAAATACAAAATAAGGTTTTTCAAAATTTTTTTTTTGTGATACTTAAAACTAAGATGCGTATTACAAGCAGTGTTTAAAAATAAACACTAAATATCGCTCCTTAGTGTTCGGTTCGGTAGATTTGTGGAAAACACAAAAGCTAATAGTGTTTGTGTAGTAAATCATTAAGAAAAATAACGTTTCCCTGTTTATTAACTTTCGAACACAAAAATAATACTATTCTTATCCAACTCAACAAAAAGATGAGAACATTTGATTCCGTGGCTGGCAAAAAAAAAAAACCAAACATTTATAAAAATAAAACACATACGAAAAAAAAAACAAAAAGCCAGCAAAATAATTTTACACAAAAAAAACTTATACACAATACACACTCATGCTGGTCGTGCTGCGGTCAGCCGTGTCACAGATTCCGTTCGGAATGCTGTCAATTCCTGTTTGCCATTCCGTTCGAAATCATTTTTGGTGCTTTGGATTCCAATCGTTTTCATCAATCCGAAAATTTTGTTTCAGCGATTTTTATGTTACCCATTTGGCAACATCAGTATTTATTACAATTTAATATGGCCAATATTACCAAAATAAAAATTTTTTTAAATTAAAATGCGGAAATTGCAGGCTAAAAAAAAGTTTAACAAATGTAATTGTTTCCAATTTTGCTTTGTTCTTTTCAGTTTTGTTTTGTTTTGTGTGTTGCCGGTATGTAAATTTTGGCAAAATATGACAACAAAAGATATGTGGCAATGCTTCATAAATCCATTACGAAAATTTTGTTTTCTTGTTAAAGATTTTCGAAAGAGTTTTAAATACATATTTGTAAAATAAATTGCTAAAAATTATTTAAAATATACTTCTTTTGAAAAATAAATAAAGAAAACATATTTGTTTATTGATAGAAAGTATATTTTGATAATTATTTGCCGTTTAAATGATGAAACAGAATTGAGTCTTCAACTTCAGGCAAAAATTCTAAAGCCCATAATTAAAACGTCGGCAGTAACTTCAAAATCTCTCTCATTTCTTTCTTTTTCTTTTGTTCTTATTTTTCTTTGTTTACAAATTGTATGAAATTGAATGAAAGTATGGTAGCATTGTTAAGAGAATAAGCGTCTTTATGTGAGAGCATTAGAAAAAACGTCCTCAAAATAAAATTGATTCTATTTTCTCGACCGCATTCTCTGGCATAATTTTATGTCAAACTGTATGAAAAACAACGTTCAGCCCCAGTTCTGTTTCATCATTAAGATACAGAAAACTCCCATTCCGTTCATGAAAATAGAAATGGTTTCATTCCGAAAAATTTTTTCGTAATTAATTTTCTGAAGCACCAAAATACGGAATGTTCTGTGACATGGCTCATTATAGAATATTTAAATATAATATTTGTCTACAGTATCACTACAATTATTCTGTTTTTTAACGAAGAACAGAACACGATATGGGCAATTCCACGCTTATTTTTTTTAAAAAAATTTTAAGTTTTTGAAACATTTATATTTCTTATTTCTAAAAAGGGTTTGTTTTGAATTATTTCAGTTTCAATCTTGGTTTCGTCGGTGGTGTTTATATTCAAAAATAGGATCTTTTACGAGTTCATTTCAAATAAGTTTAGTGGATGTTTGTAGAACGCGAGCGCAAAAGTGACTCGTTCAACTTACATTAAATTAAATGTATGTAATTTAAACGAGTCACTTTTGTGCTCGCGTTCTACAAACAGGCAGTTAGAGTTCCTATTTAATGCGCTGTGATTTTAAATCTAACGTTTCATGTAAAAATACTGACTTTTTATACCACACAAAGTGAGTGTAGTGTCGGTCACGTTTTGGGCTGTATTGTCAGTCACAATTAATTTTACTAATAAATATTTTTTTAAATAATTAACCGCTTTTATTTCAGCATTTAATAATAGTTTGTTTTTTGAACTTTCGATAAAAACACAAATTAAAAATATTACGAAAGTGCGGAGGAAGATTATTGAAGTTTAAAAACACTCTTGAAAACGACTTTTACTAAATAAATGATATTTCAAAATATCAGTGGTTGCCATTTTTTCTCTATCGGATAATTGTTAAAACTGCTACATAGCCATTTTTAAATTGATACTTAAAAAATATTACTGATCGTAATATACGACAAAACAAAACGCAAATTGTGTCAAATGTAGAGCCAGTCACATATTGAATTGCCCATATAATGTTCGGCACTTTCTGGAAAATAGTTACGAACGATATTAAGGGTTGTGTTCGTCTACACAAACACTAAAAAATTGATATAGTTCTTGAGTGTGTGAGCCCAAAATAAGGTTCTGTTTATTTTCGATCACGGATTTAAAGTATATATAAAGGATAATTTTCACAAGGAATATGCACTAGAAAAGCCTATGCTGGCTTTCTTTTTTTTTTTGTATAGAGTTTTATATGTCTTCTTTATGTCAAATTAATGTCTTTTATACGTGAAATACATATTACTAAATACGAAAAAGGGACAGCTAGAATCCTAGTACTGGTACCTTGCGTTAATGTACTTTGGCCTATTCAACTATCCATTGTATTTTTATTTGGCAAGGTGGCTTCAATATCGAAACAATACAATAACAACATTCAAAGCAAAGAAATGAGCTGTTTATTGAAGAACATCTTAAAATTAAATACAGTTTCTAAGTTTCTTTAGTGCTGGTTCAAACTCTTCAGCTGTCAAGTCTTGAGTTTTTAGGAGAGACCGGAAAAGATATTGCATTCTCTCCTCCCTTCTTTCCTAAAAGCTCAAGACTTGACGGATAAAACTTGAAGAGTGTGAACCGCTACTTACTTAGGTTAAACAGCAATTTTTTGATATATTTTTTAAATTTAGTAGTGCTGCCATACTTTTATCTAAATTAAATAAGACATTTTTAAGAACAGAAAAAATAAATCTGTATTTTTATAAAAATTAATTTTAAATTAAAATTAACTACATTCGTATTTTATAGCAAGTCAAAAATTAGCCATTGGCCCGATCTTGATTTTGTGAATTATTTCAGTTATTATTTTTATTTCGATGCTAGTGTAAATCGACGGCATTAAAGTATTTGCATGCTCTTCTGTTAGATTATTGTCATATTACGTGTTATAATAAATATAAAAAGGAAAAAAAAAATTTATTATTATTATAAGGTAGGGAAGGAATATCTGCTCACACACAAACACAATTTCTTACATTCCCATACACACACACTGACTTTTTCATACACATTTCATTTTTGAAGAGGTGTTTATTGGTTAAAGTTTCTAAAATAGATGCGTGTGTAGACGAATAACAGCAACAACAAAAACAATAACTAGAACATCTTTTATATCCAATATCTTTCAATGATTAAGAACATTTAAATGATTTTTTATGAGATTTTATTTCCTTTTATTAGGTTTAAATGATAAAAGGCTTGAAAGCAAAAACTTGTATAACATTTTGATTTGTGTCAGTTACTTTTCTAGTTATTGTTGTTGTTTTTGTAGTTTGCTAAAACTTCAAACTCATTTTAAAATTGGAATTTTATAGTCAGAACTTAAGGTCATCTCTCATACTTTTATAAACGTTTGTAGGAACAAGCCAACGGAAAAGAGTTGGGGAGCTGAAGAAACAGAAAAACCAATATAAAGTGCAAAAAAACTAAAAGAACTTGCTGTCATTTTGAAGCTATTTTGCCATTTATTGGCAATAAATGCTAGTGAAAATAAAAATGTTGACATTGTCAACAATGAATTTACACTTGCTTGCCATCGCAACAAAAGAGCTTAAGACAACCGCCTGACCGACAGACCGATCGACAACTCAAAGAAACTAAAAACAAAGTAACAAAAAAAAAAACATAAACTCAAACTCAAAGAAAAAGGAAAATTAAATGTTTACACTTTGTTTAGTTTTTTTTTTGTTTAGTGGCGTAGTCGGATTAAATTTAGAAACGACCCAGTTGAAAACAGATGGAGAATAGAAACGAAAGGAAAATAAAATAAAAAAAAAATTTTGAAACTTTCACCTTTTTCGAGTATATGTTATGCCAAGAACACAACTGGGTCTAATGACGAATTTTATGCCTCGAATATTAGCCGATATGAAGATATATACATATACACAATCATGGCTTCGGCGAAATTCGCCGTGAACTTTGCAAAGATTTATTTCTATTTCTAACGTTGCGCCGGCGAACAACGAACAGGTGACCATGTTTTGTTTAAGTTTTCAAATGTTTTGGTAAAAAATTACTTTTTACTTTTAAAATTGTTTGGTTTTTGTTTGGGATGTGCGATTTGATTAATTTTTTTTTATTTGATTAATCAGAATATTGATTAATAATTTGTTAGTTCATATTTAATATATGAAGATTTAATAAATAAATTTTGAAAAAAAAGAATATTGATTCATCAATTAATCGATTAATCTACATTTCTGATTAATCATAAATCTGATTAATTTAATAATTTTAATTTTGATTAATTATAATATTAAATAATATTATCCAAAAATTTTAAATTGAAAAACTAATAGTGATTACGCAAAATTTTACTATTGTGGTGAATAAAATAAAGTAATTTTGTTTTAAATGACGATTGATCGATTAATCAAGAACCAATCAAATATATTGATTAATAGATCTTTGATAAATCGATTTATCGCTCATTCCTAAATTATATTTTATAGCATATAACTGTCAAAATAGTTTTAATTTGTATTTTTGTAAACGTTTCAATTATTTATTATGTATTATCTTTTAAAAGGGTCTGACACGGTCAAAACATCACGGCGAATTCACTTGAGTACGTGAGCTTGACGTAATATTTGACGTCATATATAATTTTTTCGATTTTTCATCCAGCATCGTCGGTGTCACACATACAAACATACTTTCACTAATACTACCATAGCGATTAATGGAAAATTTTGACCGTGTATTATAGACTCCTTTAATATGGTCATACTATTTTTCTCTCTTTGCACACACAGTAAACCAGTTTCTCAATTATAACAGCTCTGATTTTTGCGCCAGTATTGTGTTTCAATCGGCGAAATAAATCAACTAATTTCAACCGACAAATTCGTCGTATTTAGCGAAATTCGTCGTTTGTCCCATTCCTAGTATAAAATTTTAAGCGTCTAATAAATTTAGAACAGATTTCATAACTTTCCTTCGCCGCCGGAAGTAGAAAATCCAGGAAAGTTTTAACAGAAATAATACCCGTTCTATAAGAGAAACTTAAGATTCGTTCAATACCAACGAGGACAGCCGGATGTCTCTAAATGAGATCGCGGAACATTCCAGGGTAACGCTGACATGGGTACCAGGGCACAGTGGATGCCCGGGTAACCAAACTGCGGACAGTCTGGCCAAACGGGGCTGTCTATTGGACGACGTGATCGGCATTTCGATGGCCCGCTGCAAGACTCTCATCAGACGAGAGTCGTACAGAAGGGCTCAGGAAAGATGGCAGGGGTAGCATACCTGCTTGATGACCAGGACTTTATGGCCTGGCTATGACGGGGCGAGAACGCGCGTATTACTTGGGATAAGGACAGTGATGTCGGTCATTACGGGTCACTGGGTGATAGGGATCATGCTAGGAGGATGGGTCTTGCTTATAATGATTACTCTAGGAGTTGTAATGATGAGGAGGAGAAGGAGACGGTGTTTCACTTTCTCTGCCAATTCCCCGGTCTGGGGAGCATTAGGCTTAGGCATTTTGGGAGACCAGAATTGCCATGTCTGGACAATATGTCCAATGTGGGACTGAAATCGATATCCCTGTTCTGCAGGGAGTCGGGGTGGTTCGAAGCTGTAGTGACCACTGGGGTAAAGTCTGATAGTAACTGGCTGACGCTTGTCACTGGGAAATTTTAAAACTATATGAAAGAGTTTTTTTTAGAGCTTTACAACTTTGAGTTGGCATCACTGCTTTATTTGAGCACCCATTTAAGAGGTGAAAGTTGCTTTTGTTTAGTTTGCTTTGAAGTTTCAATATGAATCGACTTAGACCAGAGCAACGCGTGCAAATTGTTGAAATTTTAAATCAAAATAATTCGGTGAATTGGCTGAAGCACAAATCCATATTGATTTTGAATTTCCATTAAAAATTTTATTATCCGATGAAGGCCCTTTCTGGTTGAATGAGTACATAAGCAGAATTGTCGCATTTGGAATAAGGGGAATTCACAACTTTTGCCGAAACATCACTACATCCACAGAAAATTACTGTTTGGTGCTCTTTATAGGCTGGCGGAGTTATTGGCCCAAATGTCTTCAAAAACGATTAAAAAAAACTTAAACCGTAAAAGTTGTATCCGTAAACCAATTTAAAATTTATTTTTGGAATAAAAAATAATATTCTTCTTTATTAAACTTGAGCTTAAGGTCACTTTTATTTCAAATAGTTCGTTTATTTTTTATATATCGATATTTCGATTTCCTTTGGAAATCTTCTTCAGGATATTATATTTAGCGAAAAATCAGCTCTTTGGTGTGATTTTCAAGATATCTTTTGCCGCGACTTAGGAAGTAAACCACAAACCCCACGTGATCGCCGAAAGAACCTTTTCAAAGCAAAAGTGAAAAGACCATCTTCTTGAAAGACAGAAAGCATTTCCCGCAAGAAGTATACTAACTGAGCTAACGATATAAGAGCGGCAAGCGTTTTTTTAAACACGAAAATTCTATTAGCAATAAATTTTCAATAAATTAAAACGACCAAGCGATCTATCAAATAAGATTTTCCAGCCGAGTGGTGTTGAATTCGCGTTTTCGTATAAACTGTGTAAAAATAAAAAGTTTGCAATAAAAAAAGACGCTTGCCGCTCTTATTTAGGTAGCTCAAACAATAGTCAGGCCGTTGCCATGCCACCGGGGTCTACTGAATTTCTGGTAAAAAAGAACTTCAATCTTCTTGGCGTTTTCGACAATAGTCTGAAACAGATCGCATAAATATTATGGAAAGTCAAGTTTGGCGTTATCATTAATGCCGAAAAAACCCAATTTATGACATTGCACGTAAAAATGCAAACTTTGCATATCAAAAGAATGTGATGTTTAACCTTTCAGCCATTCATTCAGTTTTCCCTGCTGACGAATATTTTAAATTACAAAAAAAATTATAATGGTTTTTATGTTACAATATGAACTATGTAAGTCAATCGAATTGTTCTTCATTCAAAAAAATTTAGTTTCAAATGGCGGTAAAGGTCTTCAAATAATGTCTCTTCGTTTATCTCCCACATTAATAAATTGTTATCGACGCTATTAACTTTTTAAGCATTTTGTTATTGCTTTATTACGTCAACAGCCCAAGTATGTGATTGTGGTATTTAAACCATCTATCATTGACCCATTCAGAAAACTGTTGACTTCTTTTCTAGACAATGAATGGTCGGCCTAGAAGGAGCGAACAAGGAAGTCAAGGATGGTGTTGTATTTTGACAACTTTTTGTACGTACATACGAAACAAACAATATCAACAAACACAGCAAAACTAACAAAAGAAAAAAATAATAACAATTGGAATGAGTTAAAGAGGAGTTGCCAAACAAAAGTTTTAGTTGTGTTGTTGTTAAATTGTTTTAGTCGTTTCGTGCAAAAAAAAAAGTGATGACAGCAACTTTTTTCTGTTGTTGTTGCTGGTTTTTTATAAAGCATGCAATGAATTTCCATTGAAACGAAAGAAGGCAACAGCAACAATAAGTAGAAATAAAAAAAAATCAAACTGAACAATAATAATAAATACTCAACATTCAATATCGACACATGTTTAACTCCAGGAATGAAGCATGACGAAAAAAAAGGAAGAAGTGTTCAAAATTAACACAAAAACTAAAAGAACAGAAAACAATAACGAAAAAAAAACTTCAATATTCTATCAATAAATTGACAATTGTTGTTATTACTTTTGAAGCAATCGGGTAATGTCAATACCAATGACAGTTGTTGTAATTAATACTGACAAGCATTTAATTTATGGGCAACTAAGAGTGACACTTTAACATACACTGACACTAGCAGAAAACACGCTCGCTACACACACATACACAGGCATTTGTACAACTTTGCACTTAAAGTCAGTTACACATATACATTGGCACTCGTAATCGTTCGTACCCAACAAACATACGAATTCGATATCAAATAGGGAAAGAGTTAAATGAATATCACATAGTTTTGAACGTAAAACCAGTGTTCGGAAATAAAAAGAACATTATTAAGTGTACGGCTCACACACAGAGACCTGCGCCGTGGGATTTTGTCAGCGGCGGTGGCTGACGCAAAAAGTAATCAGCGGAAGCCGGCGGTAAGCCGATAGAATATATAAAAATTAAGAAAACATGTGTGTGTACATATTTGTATGTGTTCATATTATAACACAAACAATTGGAGCCATTTTTCGTACTCTATTTCACTACTCGTAACTCACTTAAGTAAATGTGTTTATTTTAAAAATGTTGATAAAGTTTTGGTGCTGTATAAACAAGAACTGACAGAATTAGGAGGCAGACATTTTTAGAGTTGCACTTTTTAAGAAAAGTCAAACAAAAAGGATGTGTTAAGGTGTTAAAAAAAGAGAATACAAATTCTTTACAAAGTAATCGGTGGTTAAGCTGGAGCCGATTTTTAGCTGAAAAATTGTCGGCGGCGGCAGCTACAAAAATTTTTGTCGGCGGCCAGCTGTTAGCCGCTTCGGCGAAGGTCTTTGCTCACACACCCAGAATTGTTATCTGTTTTTTTAGTGTTTCTGTAGTAATACACCACTCTTAACACCGTTCATAACTATTTTCATGAAAGTAACGAACATTATATAATGTTCTGTTCTTCGTTATAAAACAGAACAAAAACATTTTAGCAACGACCACTGCACGAATAGCTTGTGTATGTACTGTACACATGTTTTGTTTGTTTAAAATTTTTTTTGCTGGGTTTTTGATCGTTTTTTTCATATATGGGGGATTTCATGTCATGTGGCCCAATTTTTAAATCAATGTCTTCCGATTTGGATGAAATTTGCACCAAGGTTAGTCCTATTGGATAGTATTTTTGATACAAATGTTCAACAAGATTCTGAAAAAAATGTTTTAAATTTGAAAAAAAAAAACAAACAAATTTTTTTCAAAAGATTGATCAAATAGCTATCGAAGCTACTTGGGAAAAATTTTGCTACCACCAACAGGTAATAAGTTACATGGATTAAAAAGAACACCTGTATGACCAAAATGACATCGATTTAAAAATTGGGTCACTTGACATGAAATCCCCCATTTTTTGTTTTTGTAAAAAAAATGTTGGTTTCTTTTCAAGCCGAAAGGCCGCTGAGCCCATTTAACAATTAAGCACTATATGACTTGAAATAATACCATGTAATTTTGTGATCATCGGGCCGTAATTCACCATAGATCCCAATTAAAGCGGCCTTCTAAAAAAAATGTATCACTGTATTAAAATTTGTAGAATTAAGTTTTTTTCAATGCTTTAATCCCATAATAAACCATAATTAACGGTAGATCAAATATATAATCCCCTTCTGAAAATTTCTTTAATACTACAATTCGATTCGAAACAAACCAACCAAATGTAGGGAAATGTAAGAAAAGGAACTCCCTGTTTATTGTTGGTGTTTTGTCTAAGCTTTGATATCGTGGCAAATAAAGCTTGAGTGGTTGTAATTCTCATTCGCTTTGCAGTTTTATTTGTATAATATCTTTAGCTTTTCCAAAATATTTGTAAAAAGGTTTCCAGATGATCTGGCCTAAGCAACCAGTGAAATGCGCATATGAACTAGCTTATCCCCCAACAATAAAATGCAGTGTATCAGGCCTGCCACAGAAATCAATTCCAATCGAAAGTAGAAGTCATTTCGTATCTTGCTTCACATAAAACGAAATCGCTTTCGATCGGAATTGATTTCTGTGACAGGCCTGTGTTTATCAATAAATATTGGGGATTTAGCACATCATAAATAACGAATAAGAAATTTTGTATTCGCGCAAATAACTCTGGCGCCTAATTATATTTCTGAAACACATCATGATATTTTACTTAAATCATGCAACGCTTTATAATACCGTGATCCCAGAAAAATCCCACTCTTGAAATATTCGAGCTTTCGGTGAAGGGTATCAAAGATTCGGCACATCCAAATTAATTGAATTCAAATGCAAATCCAATATTTAACTCGTATGTTGATATTTTTATGAGAATAACATTTATAATATAGTAAAAATTTTAAATCTATTATATTAACATCTAAACTTTTTGCAAAAATCAACATCAAATCACAGAAAAAATTCTCCAAAATTTTTTACCAATTAAAGCATTAATTAAAAATTTAATCAAGCAAATTAAACGTTCAATCAAGTGAATTAAACTTTTACCATTAACTGGTTTAATTGATACTATTAATTTGTTTACTGGTGCAAATTTAATTAATTTTTTAATTAATATCGCAAATTTTTTAATTGAAATCAATTTTTATTTTTTTCTGTGTGTCAGAGCCAAAGTTTGAAAAATTTAAATTTATGGTCCTAATTTCTCAAAAGCTTAAGTTTTTGTTGGTTGGGTTTTTAACATATATATATATTTTTTTTTGAATTATATGCATGTGTGTTTTTGCCTTGTTTAAAGTGATGACAGGATACTCTTTTTTTATGTAAAATTAAAAAAAAAAATATTTTCAAAGCAAAAGAGGAGGGCGGACATATTTTCAGTTTTGCTGTTTTCTTCTATATGCAGAAGTATAATTTTATTTTCGATTTGTGTGTTGCAACAATTTAATACAAAACAAAAACTGAAACTCTGAAACAAAAAAAAAAAAAAAAGAAAACGACTTTAGTAAAAGTGTGTAAAAATTGTATGACTGAATAATAAGAAGTGGAAAAAGATTATACAATTAGTGTGCCAACACTTGTTAACAAGCTGTTTTTATAACAATCACGCCTTAAGCATGTTGCCATAATAAACGATTTTCAATCTACATTTTTTCTCCTGTTGTAGTTTTTGTTGTTCAAATTACAATAACCAATTCGCAAAAAAGTAAAAAAACGAGATGAAAACAAACCTAAGATTATCACAAGAGACCCTTTTTCGTTGGCAATTGTTATGATTTTGCTTTCCTTTGTATTCATATGAGTTTCGAATTTTTTCTTTTCCTTTAAATTTAATACCCTTCGTAAAGTTAAAGGTGATTTTGGGAGCATGTTCGTTTTAAAGGGAATATAGGTGACATTTGCCAACTTTAGTGGGGTTAATAACACAGTGCAACAAAATTCGGGTCATCGCCGCCAGCCTAAATAAAAAATACTTTTGAAAAGTTAGCTCGGGCCCCTAAAGTTTCTGAATTTTATGAAAAAGCGTTTGGTATTAGTTCAAAAAAAAAAAAAATATATATAAATACTAGATGTACTCCTGAGCGAAAATACTATTGCAGATGTCTTCAGTAGAATTGTAAAGAGATTCTCTTCTTAGAATATATTAACCCTCTAACACCAATTTTAAGGGTTAATTTTTGTCTTTTTTTTAACTTCTACACAAAAGTATACTAAAAGGGCACTGTAGAGGGTTAAAATGTTCCACGAATATTTTAAGCATCAAATTTCAATAGGAGTCTTCTAGGACCAAAAAAATTCTGCAATGTACGTAAAACGCATTGTCGAAATTTCGGGCATAGAAATATTTGAATTTCTTGAAAAGGCGTTTGGTACAAGTCAAAAAAATATACTTAATGTACTTCTCAGCTAAAAGACTATTGCAGATGTCTTCAGTAGAATTGTATGGCGATTCTTTTCTTAGAATATATTAACCCTCTAACACTCATTTTAAGGGGTTTTGACATTCCCACAAAAGTATATTAAAACGGCACTGTAAAGGGTTAAAATGTTCCACGAATATTTTCTGCATCACATTTCACTAGGGTTCTTCCGGGCCTTGAAATTTTATAATTTTTCGAAAACCCGTTTTACACACATTGCACGATAGTAATTTCTACATGGAAACGTACGATAATTACGTAAAAATTAAATTAAGGAATTCTAAAAAGAATTCGATACTATCGATAGTTTATCAACAAACTATCGAAAATATCGAATGTTGCGACTATCGATAGTTTGCCAGCTCTACCTTAGCCAGTGACCAGAGTCAGTCAGTATTCACCAGATTATTCACCAGTTATCACTGTAGCCTAGAACCACCCTGACTTCCTGCAAAATAGAAAGATGGATTTCAGTCCTACACTACACACAGAAAAAAATATCAATGTTAAATTAACATGACGCAATGTTGATTAAAAATCAAAGTAAATTTCGGCAAAAGTATGGACTTTATTTAAAATTATCTTGGTTTCATGTTTATTTTAAATAAAAAAAATTTTAAAATAAAATTGTTCAATATTGAAACCATAAAAACCTGTTTTACTTGTTTTGTAAAGAAAAAAACAATAACACTATGAAAAGAAAAACATAAAGTATTTTATTTTCATGTTTAAAATAATCTAAAAAGAGAAGCAAAATTCCCGTATTCTTTTTGTTAAAATTATTTAGTTAAATAGTACATCAAATTTTCAAAAATAAATGATGATGAAACCCATATCGGCACATTCAGCTAACAAAGGGGAATACAAAAAAAAGTGAAACATGTGTTACAGGAAAATAAATAATTAGATCTTCTCTTTCTCTGAAGATTTTTCTCACTGTTATTTCACACTCAAACCAATTTGATTCTACATGAAATTCCCGTTGTTTCCACTTGAAATAACTTTTATTCAAGGTGATTCGGACTGTTATTTCAATATACATGACATTTTGATCTTACTTTCTAACTTTACTGCAATGTTAAATTAAAATGAAGAAACTATGAAGCAAAATCACTATCGAAAACTGTAGAATCAACCTTGTTTTCGACTATTTAACATTAATTTTTTCTGTGTGTAGACATAGCGTCTAGTTAATCCTGGCAATTCTTATGTCCCAAAATGCATTATCCTAATAGCCCCGAGATCGGGGCTTTGACAGAGAAAGTGAAACACCGTTTCATACTCTTCTTCATCATGACAGCTGCTACAGTAGTCATTATAATGCAGACCCATTCTCCTAGCATGAGTCCCTATCAACCAGTGACCTGTCATAACCGATATCACTGTCTGGTACCTTGTCTGGTCCCTACCGAAACCAAGTAGCACGAGTGTTCTCGCTGCGTCGTAGCCAGGCCATAGAGCCCTGGCAATCCAGGTGGTTATTTCACACTGCCATCTCCCCTGAGCCTTTCTATGTGACTCACGTTTAATTAGAGATTTTTAATGAAACTTTTATTTCATTATAACGTTTGGACCGCCTCTGGTTTCGTTGAAGCAGTCGATCATTTTAAGGTTGTTTCCATTACTTGTACGCACATTTCGGGCGTTATTTCGCGGATGACTTGCCGTATATTCGTTGTCATATGCTCCAACGTTAGGGTGTGATCCGCGTAGACACAGTCTTTGACATAGCCCCACAAAACTGTCTAACGGCGTCGAATCGCATGGGTGGCCAATTGAAGTCGCCAATACGTAAAATTAAGGGTTTTGGTAACTTCCCCTGCAATGAAGCCAAACTAGGTTTTTGTTGTATGGCAAGTTGCAGCATCTTGTTGAAAACATATGTATATTGTGAAACATAAATTGTAATCTACATTTGCAGACCAAAAAAAGTTAAAAATCGACAAATTTGGATTATCCGCCTTACTTTCACTAACAGAACAGAAGTGCGCACATTGCGCTGATGCACAGGCCTTACTACATCTGTAACGCTTTCAGTCCCATCAAATGTCTTTATAATCTTGCCAGCTGTTTGAGCAGTAGTTGCATTATGACTACCACAATAACTCGAAAAGTCGCCGCGTTTGAACCATCACTTTTGTAGTAAGTTTTAATTTTGTTTACACGTTCCTCGGTTCTTGAACACACCATATTCGATAATGGCCAAATGTCGCTTCAGATGGCGGATAGTAAACAGCTGACAAGCTTGCCAGACAGGCAATTTTTAAAATACTAAGTGGATAGCCCAGTATTCACACAGGTAATTTTTAGTATGCAATATCAATTGTTGCAGAATACTATGCAAGTGGGTACCTTTATTTAAACTTGTGGCACAGCCGCAAAAAAATAGAACTCAATGTCAATAAAGGCTTGATTACACTATTATACTTTGTATTAATACATGTCAAAAACCCAAGTAATATGACAAAGTGTGATAGTGTGAATACAATGTGTCACGAAAATGAAAAGTATTATAAAAAAAGTTTGACATCACATACGACTTCATCGTTTTTTGAAAAATATCTAAACAATAATACATTTCATTGGATCAGGGTTGCATTTTATTTCATGTGTGAGTGTTTATTTAAATTAGATTTTTTGACAGTCGCAACAAAACTCATTAGATTTCTATCTCACAAAGTATTGTGGAATACGTAAGACTTGTGAGATAGTGTAATCTAGCCTAAAGCAAAACAACTTCGGTGATGCCAGTTATTAAATTTTTTGCTTTTGCAGAATTTATAATTTGAGGATTTTTTGAGATTTTTTGTGAACATTTTTGATTGGTGCAAGTGCTTTCATTTATAAAAACACATCTGTCCCAAGTCTCTCTATCTAGGATTTGTTTATGTTGCAAGTTCTCCAAATCAAAATATTAATGTTATTTCTATTAAAGTACAACTCCCTTCCATTGTAGCGTGCAATTCCATTCGTTTTAGAAAATGTTTAATGTGGCGCAAAATTAGTTATCTCTTTTCGAATTTTCATTACATTTTTTTTTTGGTCTTTTTATATATTTTGTTTTCAACATTTCATTTTGTTAAAAGATTAACAAAGATTTTTTTCGTTATTTGTTGATAAACATCTTCAACACGCAGAAACAAACAAACAATTGACCGCCAAACCCACCATCATCTCATACATTTAATATTCTTACACTTCTTTTATGTGTATTTCTGTCATTTTGCCCTTTACCGCCACCTTTCGAATCAATTCAATCCTGGCAAGGCCCCCATCTATCCTGTTTAAAGAACAAACAATTCTTTTTGTTTTCTTTTATTTTTTTTTTTTTTAATTTTTGTTTGGTGCTTTATGGACATAATGTTTTATAGTCGTTTTGTTGTTGTTGCTTTGGTTTGTATATTTTTTTTTTTTAATATTATTTTAAGGTTGCTGCTTGGTTTGACATCCTTCTTCCTGTATTGGTTTATGCAGTCTTCGTTTTTTGATTTTTTCTCATTGCTGTGGTATGTAGCAAACAAAAATAATAAAGGGAGTTTTGCTTTAGTTACCATTTTGTTGTGCTGTAGTGGTCATTGGCTTGTCAGTTTGGAACAATTGAATGTTTAGCTGTTTGTAAAACACCTTCGGTTTTATTTTAAGTGATACCGAAAACCTTTACTTAAATTCACTTAAACAAACAAATATTGAACACTGAACACACCGAAAGGGTATGTGAAATACATTTGAATGGTTTATGGCGGTCATTGTAGGTCCTTTTTTTGTATCGGTATAATTTTACAGCGTATGAAGAAAAAATCAAGCAAATAAATGAAGAATAACTGAAAACAAATCTGCAAATAAGCACTTTTACAATAAAAACACCAAACAGTGTGCCTGGAGTTTAAAATGGCTGGCAGAAATTTAAACTAAGATTATTCTTTAGTTTGAGTTGTGTGATTTTAATTTTTAGATTCAAGTTTTTTTTCTTATGTAAGTCCCGCAAAGCTCAACGCTTGTCTAAAGGAGAACAGAGTCTCTGGCGGGAATCGAACTAGCAACCCCCGCACTGATAGATTGGCTCTCTAACAGCTAGCCTACTTGAACACCCAGTATCAATTTATAATTTAAGAAGTATGCAAAATTTTAATTCGAAAGCCACAGAGGTTCTCTTTTTGAAAAAAAACGTCTTGTCCCTTAATAATCCTTTGTACAAAGTTTCCATACCTTAAAAACAATTTTAAGCCACTGTTTTGTTTCACAAATCCTTAGACACAAGTTTTATTCTACTATCAAAGTGTTTGGGTTCAAGTATTACATGCTGTCAACATACCTACTCTCCATATCAATAACCAAAAGCTTTTATTTAAGTGTGTATGAGTGTATACTGTATTTAACTAAAAGCTGCTGTTTAATTTAGTTAAGCTTTGTGGTCGAAAACAGTTAAACATACATACCTACTTTTGTTCCTAGTTCTCCAAGCAATCTAAACCTTTTTGTACAAGTGAAGGCACTGGTTTTGAATAAACAAATACAGTCGCATATTAACACAAACATATACACACGATTGCATATGAATCCTTTATTTACAAAAAAAAAAAAAAAAAAAAAAAAAAAAAAAAGACATCTTTTTTTTCGGTTGCCTCTGTATAAAATTCAACTATAAAACAAACAAACTCCACACTTGGTGTTTGATATAGTTGAAGAGAAAACAAAGACAAAGCTTCCCTTTACGGATTTTTGGGCACCTATTTATTTATATTTATATATGAGGCCATTGTTAATACGATGAAGAAAAATGTATGGCAGCGAAAACATGAGCATTTTGTAGGAAAATGAATGAAATGAAAAATAAAACAAGCATTTCAAACTGAAAAAACCGCCGCAGGCTACTAGAATTTACAATATATGAGAAAAATATTGGCAGATACACTCGAGATAAATGTTTAGTAAAAAATCGAAGAGTATGAAAAATATACACTATTAATTGCTTATTAGCATTTTATAATTAGCACGTTTTTCGGTGCTTCTAAATGAGAAATGAATTCATAAAAACTCGCTTATATGCATATTATGTGCTTATAAAAAGAACTGGCTTAATTTTATCAGCATCTAAACGAAGCTATTTTTCTTTCATCGAAAGTGCTTAAATACAATCAAAGTTTGATTTAAATTAAGCAAATTTAGTTTTGATTTTATAACGTTTGCGCGTTTTTTATTGCATTTGACCCAAGTTTAAAACGATGTGTATATCAGAAATTTTTTTAATGCAATTTATTCAAATGGTTTTATATTGCATAAATGCATAAATGCGGGATATGCATATAAGCAAATGCCTAGACACGAAACAATTTCGGCAGCTTACATGCGTAAAATGCTTTAAACCGATGTGCAAATAAGCGATAAATACTTTACATCGTTACCTTCACAGTAAAGCAGTCAAGTCCACATATGTTGAAAATTCAACTTTAAAAGCAGTTCAAAAAGATCACAAAAATACATAGTTTGCAGAAAAAAGAAATATGTTCAATTTGTTGATTTGCAATGATACATAAAAGTGCTAAGTCCAATAATGTTAAAGAGAAGGTGCTAAGTTCATTGTTAATATGAAATTTGCTTATAAAATATTAACACTTTAACACTTAACTTTTAAATAAGAAATATAAAATTAATTTAGTATATTTTGCAAATTATTAAATTACATATTTTACTTTTTTGTTCGGGTCTTTTAGAAAAAGCACACCAATTTTCCCGTTTTTTTTTTTAAAGTGTGTTTGATTTACATTTTTTTTTTTTTATTAGGTGCTGACGAATTCGCATTTGTGTTGACTTTATCGACAACAAGACGTTCGGAAAATAACACTCCTTTCAAAATCAAAATTAAAGTCTTAAGTGAATTGTGAAGCGTTATGCTTTACTAAATGCATTAGGCGAACAAAAAGTAACTATCAAGCAAAAGATTCATGAAATTGGCAATTCGTTAATTTAAGGGATAACAAGCGTAAGCAAATAAATGGCCCTGCTGACTATCTTGTCATATGTTAACTTTAGAACCGATTCGCTTATCTTCCCCTAATAAAAGCCTATTAGAGGTCTAACTGTCCCCACACAGTCGGTGTCCACCATTTTCGAGCCCAGTCTCGCCAACTCATCAGCCATCTTATAACAGGTGATGTTGCACCAAACCGGTTCCCAGCATATACTCACTACATGCTTCCCATAGATTTCCCTTCGAGTTATTCTACAATTACCTAATAGCTAGGAATTCACAAAGCAGCCTCTCAAGGTCCTAAGAGCCACCTGGGGGTCGATTCTGGTTCTGTGAAACTGTGAAATGAAAAAAAACTTTTCATTTTCGTTTTCATATGCACGTTTCACATTACCACTTCACATTTACACAAATTGCGATTCCCGTTCTTTTAATGAAAAAGTGTTTCATTCCGTTGTAGCCGTGAAACTTTTGTAACTATATTAATAAAATGTAAAAGTCAAATGCAGATATCGAAGCTTAGAATTTTTGAACCGGCGCTAAGCCGCAAACGAGTTTTTAACTGCTTGAGTCGCATGTTTTTTTTTTTTTGCTAAAAGATTTTTAACTTTATATGTACATATGTATGTATAATTGTTTGTTCACATTTGTAGGTGGTAAATTAAAATTGTTATTGTGCGCTGTGTTCTTCGAGTATATTTGAAGAAAGAAAAAAAAACACATTTTTATGACTCCTCTTGTTTTATACAATATAAATGTTTTCAGTAAAAGAATTGTTATTGTTTTTCCATATTCATACATACATGGTAAATATTTTTAACTTAAAATAAATAATAAGTGAACCGAAAATTCCTTAATTGTCTGCGAATTTGTTGCATTTGGGTTTTTTCATGAACGATATTGCATCTGAAAGAGGTTAGCGCCAATGTCCTGTCCAAGATCGCACAAAAAATAGTAAAGGAAAAAATTTTACATTAAAAAAAAAAGTTTTAATTCAAAAAACAAGAGCGGTCATAAAAATGTATAATCGATCGAATCAAACATCTTGCCCACGCGATTTCCCCAAAATTTTAATTGACATGACATCTACGAAAATAATGTTGTTATTGACTTTAAGTAAAAGTTTCTTTTAAGGGTAAATATTTAAATAAAAGCTTGTTTTTTAAAAAGGTTTTTTACTTTTAAGTTAATTTTTATTAGTTAAAATCATTCACATCAAGTTAATTTATTTACTTGTTGTTCTACACAAGTAAATTTCGAGACAAGTTTTAACATCGTGTTAATTGTGTGATGACAATTGACAAGCTTTTACACCATAGTGCCGGTCCAGAGTTGAAATTTTTGTTGCAGCAATTCTTGAGTTTATTGGTGAGAGGGGTGAGAAAATTTGGAAGGGGTACACTTCTCACCAATAAAATCAAGAATTTGTGCAACAAAAGTTGCAAATCTGGACAATGACTTATAAATTAGGCAATGACTCTATTAGTTGCTAGTAAAAGTTTAAAGTAAAAGTAAGTTTCTTTCGTTTTAGCGCATTTAAATAAAAACTTGTTTTGTAAAAAGATTTTTTACTCTTAATGTATTTTTTCTTTTCAGCGCATTGAAATAAAACCTTTTTTCTTCTAATTAATTTTAAACTCGCATTTGTATTCTCAGTAATTCCTTTTATTTGATACCCATATTGTTGGAATGCATTAAAAACAATTAGTTTCCAGCTTCAGAAGTCCACCATATTGGATTTGGTGTGACGGAATTTTATTTTTCGAGTTATTCTTTTCATTTGATGATAGCCATCTTGGCTGTGCCGCTATGTTGGATTTAGAATGACGCCACATAGTTAACAATGCTTTGTCATCAAAACAGAACGTGTTTACTAAATTTCAGCTTAATCAATTGAAGATATCTCCTTCAAATTGAGTTGCAAGGTTTTACCCACACATACATACATTGCAAGTTAAATAAAAGCGTTAAAAAACGACCATAAGCCCAAAAAATGGTGAAATCATTACCAAATAAAAGGACAAATAAAGATTAATTTCATAATATGTTATTATAAAACATAAAAATATTCTAGGCGGCACTAAATTTACTTTAAGCCGTCGCTAAACCAAAATTCTTCACCGCCGATGATAACTACACATCTACTTTGTCCTTTAATGAAGTGTAAAAGTATACAAATACACAAAAATATAATTAATTTAAAAAATGTTAGGATTATTGGTTTTAACTGAATTATCGCAAGAAATTCGGAATGAGCCAAAGTAAGAAAACTTTATTAACGTTTTTCGTCAGTAATGTTTTGTATTTTATCAAAAATTGGCAGTTTATATGAATATATTAAGTTAAAAATCTGTAAATATGCATCTTTTTAGGAAATAAATATTTTTATTTCTTTAAATTATTATTTATCGTTGCCAATGTCCATATTTTCCTTTAAATAATTTATTTAAAATTATTTTTCACCGTTAAAATGAAAGTGTAAAAATATGACATAAATGAAAAGTTTGTGACACTTCTTTGCATTGTTACACAGAACAAGAATCACATTACTGTGAAAATGTGAAAACAATTTGTTTCATTCCATTTGTTCTTCTCATATGAAAACATTCGAATTTATTTATAATTTTTTCACTAAACGAGAATCAGAAACTCTATGAAAATGTGAAAAAAGTTTTCATTTCACAGTTTCACAGATCCAGAATCGACCCCCTGGCTGTCCACATATATAGTAACCTTCGGGCCACCAGCAATATAACCTCTCAACAATTCTATTTCCTTCAAAACCCCTAGATCCTCCACCAAAGATAAGCTTCAGTCGTCCGAAAGCCCTTAAAATATCTATATCCTTAAGGTTAACCACTTCACCCGTGCTCCATATCCTCTAGCCATCAGTAAAAATAGCAAATCCCTCATACAATCTGCCCTGACGGTAATTTGACCCTCGGCAAATGTCCAAAGTCAACCCTAGTGCTCACGTAATCCGTGGACAATGCTACCTTCATCAAAAATCTGCAACCGACCTATCGCAAAATTTCCTAACAGCCCCAGTTCCATCAGTCTAAGAAGACTTTTGGCTGCCATCTCATGGGCCCTGTCATGCCGATCAAAGCACACCTCTAAGCCTTAATTAGAAGGTTTCTTTGAAATGCCGGCCTCATTGATTCCCATCAAACACAGCACCCATACCACCGATGTGTATAGCCATCCCATTACTGACGGCCTGAGCCCACAGTTCCAATCGATGTTCTGCAAGCACAATAATTATTGAAACCACCCACCACAGTAGAATTCTGATAATTCGTAATCGAAGGGATCGCTTTTTACAAATTAAAAGAGAAAGAGGAGTAATAAATAAAACAAGGAGTAATAAACAGAAAGAGGAGTAATAGAGAGAAATAAAAAGTTTTCAACTTAGCGAGGTTAACATTAAACAAAACGATTTATAGGACTGAAACTTAATGAGGTTTAAATTCAAAAACAAATGATTTAAAAAGGTCACAATTAACCTTAACCAAACAAAAAAAAAAATGCATTCAAACAACAACAAAAATTTATTTTTCATAAATATCTTTTGAGAACTTGTAAAAAAATATTGCCTTTGCATTTTTTTAAACATATTTTTATTACGAATTTTAAGAGGTTTTAGAGGATTAAGACGGGTCTACTCAAACTTTGATTTAAAAGAAATACAAATTAACGAGGGGACTTAAATGTCTGCCGTTTTTGTGAATTAAAGAGTTTTTCCCAAGGAACCAGCCGTTTCTTTTTTTCTGTTAGGACCAACACTCAGGAGATGACCCCTACTAATGCATTGCATTGTGTTGGAATAAGGAAAATAGGTTATGGGAAGGATGATAGAGGGAGTAGTGTTTGTGAACATTCGACTTGAACTTGTTTATGTTGTAAGTGAGAGGGAAGACTTCAGCAGGAAGGTTATTCCACATACGAACAGTCCGGCCAAAAAATGAATTCTCTCCACAAAAGGATGGGCTCTTGAGGAAAAACATGTATTACGAGAAAACGTACGGATTTCGGGAACCAGATCCCTAATTTCGTAAGAACACACTCCATTGTAGTAACGAACGATAAAACAGACAAATACAACCCACATTGCGACGGTGCTCAAGGGAGTCAATAGAATTGGATACCCTACTGTAACCAATGAGAACCTTCGCTTTCTACTGCACGCGGTCGAGAAGCTTCAAAATAAGCACTGGCCCACACATGAGAGTTGTATTCCATACGCGGTCAGATATAAGTGGTATAAATAGTAAGGTGAATAGATGGAGTGAAGTAAGATATACACCGTCTTAAAAAACCGAGGCACTTGAGTGCTTCTTTCGAAATCTTGAATATATGTTCTGTCCATCGTACATCACATTGTATCCTCATGCCCTGAATATCAAGAGATTCTGATTCCTCAATAATTCAACCACCCATATATACAGATGAGGCACCTTGATCTGTCGCGCGTTTATGCGTCAGTACGCAACATTGGGTTTTTCGGGCATTAAAATCGAACCTATTTGCACGACCCCATTGCGAGTCTATGTCAAGGTCTCGGCCAAACGTATCATTCATATTCTGCCTCATAGCACCGATATCGGCCTGCATTCAAATGAGTACGGGTGGCTGTCATCTGCAAAAGAGTAGACAGGGTTGGAAGTTTGACAGAGAAGAGAAAATAAGAAATAGAGTAGGAGAAAGAAGGGAGCCCTGCGGCACCCCTGAATGAATCTTGAACTCGTTTACCGAAACCCCATCTATAATAAATCGTGAAGTCCGATCTCTGAGAAAACTCGTTTCAAATCGAGAGAAATTATCACCAACACCAAATGCAGCAAGTTTTGACAAGAGTGCACCATGCCAGACTCTGACGAACAAATTGGAAATATCTAAAGCAATTACCTTACTTTCGCCAAAATGGTGAATGGAACGGCACCATTTTTCCGATAACAGAGCTAGTAAGTCTCCAGTAGAGCGACCTCTACGAAAGCCATACTGGCGGTCGCTTAGTAGGTAGTTTGACCCTAACTATTGGACAAGATGGTAATTTACCATACTCTAGCTTTGGAAAATGCCGAACAAATTGCAATTGGGCGGTAATTTTCAGGGTTATTAGCCATTCCTTTTTTAGGAATTGGCGTTACATTAACAACTTTCCAGCAGACTGGAAATTCTGCGGCATGGTATAAAGTGCTGAAAAGATTTGCTAAGGACGAGCTAGCGTCGATGAGCACTGCTTCAAGACCAGTGTAGGTATACCATCCGGTCCAGGAAACTTGCTTATGTCGAGATCCGCAAGAACCCTTTTAACAGCTCTAGCCCCAAAAAAATATTCTGGGCATAGTTACAGATACTTTTTCGAGTTCGGGTAGTGGTTGATTACTAGCTGGTAGGTGAGAATTATTAGCAAATAATTCGGCAAAACAATTAGTCTTATCAATCGGGTGGGTGAATGTTCGGCCAGCCTTTAAAAGAGTTGGTATTGAAGAACTAGCATTAACTCTTACTCTTTTAATGAATGACCAGAAGCTTTTACTACCCCGGGGCGCAGCATGCACTTCAGTACGAAGACGTTGCTCGTGAAGAGTTTTTTGCCGTCTAAGTACTTTTGCTCACACTTTGGCCATTATCAGTTTGGATGGGAGCTTTGGCAAAACAAAAATTCAACATCCTTTGCACCTCATCATATAATAAATTAGAACCATCAAGGAATTTTATTTGAGATATAAATATTTCATATGATAATTAAAGAATCCACTGGGGATATTTGAAATGTTTTAAGCATTTTGTTTTTGGGATTTTAATTTCTATTCACGTTTTAGGTGAATTTCAATTTTACTGAATATAAATTTTCTGATTTTTAGATTTAGCTAATAAACATCTGAGAAATAAAAGGAGATCATTATTTGCATTTTATCTCACTAATAGATTCTTTTGAGTGTATTCAGGAATACATAAATCCCTTTCCCTTGTGCATATAGTATGAGAATATTTTTTTTTTTTTAATTTGTTTATGTTTTTTGGGGGAAAACAAAAAAGGTGATGTGATTTATTTGTCTGCCCTTTGTATTTAACAATTTTTGTGTTTAAGTTAGTTGGATAATGGTATTCTGGGAAACACACACATATTTTCCGCATATAGAAATATATTTTTTTGCTTATAAGAATTGGGGTTAACTCAAAATAAAACCCAAAAATACTCATTAAAAACCCAACTTAACAGACCTAAAGAGCTCTTTTTATTATTGTTCTTGATCAGCAACTCAAACAACTCAAACAATACAAATATTATTATATTTTCATTTTTTATGCTCTTCACTTTTAGTTGTGTTCCCCGTGCTTTTTTTTTTTTTTTTGCTATTTTTTTATTATTATTTCTTTTTACCTTTTAAGGCCCCTTGGTGTTATCCTTTGGTGTTGTTGTTGCTGTGTTTTTCTGTTGTCACTCAACACTTATTGAAGGAAGACCTTGAAAAAAGCTGTCATGTAGAGAGTAGAGTAAAAAGGTTTTGGGTGCAAGTATCTAAATATAAAGATTCATAACCAGGCGAATGTACAGACAGTCATACAAATAAATGAAGGAATGAAAAAAATGTCTCCTACTGCTTCCTGAATGCAAGTTTGAAATACAGGTGATAAATAATCTTTTTTATAAGCCATCATTTTATGCATTTTTTTTACAACAATCACCTCTTAAGTCTAGTAATTTCATCTACTTACAGGCACATGCACCAAAACATGTATAGAACTTATGTTGGTCCGTGTGTAACTTTTAAAGAGAGGTATGTTGGTCTAAATGTTGGTATGTATCATGCTAAACGCGTAGCAACAAACACACATTCATACATATATTTAGTATTTAGAATGCTAAAGTAACTCAGCACTGACTAGCACAGCTTGACTTGACGTTTCAACAATCCCACGTACGTATAAACGTTGTACGACCAGTTACTTCCCTAAAATGGTGGCTAGACCATCAAAAACTTCTACACCAGCGAAACAGGCAAACAAACGGATGGATGGAGAGTCAGACAGACATCCAGACAGCTCAACAAACAAAACAGTTCAATTGCAAATTGAATGCTTTAAATGATGCGATAGAACAATATAAACCATAATCATACAATAACGTAGATGATGGCTGGCAGACGGACAGACATGCTTTCGAACTTCAAAACTCTGCTACAACTATGACTCCAATTGTGATTGTGTATGATTTTTTGATTTTGAATCAGACTCGGTTTATGTTCAAAGTTGTTTGATACATGTACAAATGATCACAGAATATTACTACCCAAACTTACTTTTCTAAAAGTTATTTTTCTCTTCACTTTATTCCTGTCTATTTTCTACGCTCCAGACACCACAGGGAGCTGAAACTTGAAGAAATTTTAAGATTGTTTCTTTTCTTATTTTCATGTTTTTTCCTCATATTAGAAACATAGTTTAGTCTAGTATGATGCTACCATTTGGTATTAACAAGCAGCCATTGGAAAGAGGTTGGAGTTTGAGCCATCCTTAAGTTGGCACCCTTCAATGCTGGCAGTATGTTGAGTAATAAGGGTGACCAACTTTAAGATTTGGTATGTTTGGAGCTCTAGCCAAATATTCTAAAATTGTTAAGGCATTCGCATAACTTTTTTAAAATTTCTCTTCTTTGCTTTTAGGTTGGTATGAGCCGATTGACATTGAGGGTTTTATCGCTGCCACAATTCTTTTGTTCTCTTTTGGAGTCCGTTCTAAAAACTGGAGGGCCACACCACTCGTTACACACATTTTCGCTGTCTACGCAGCTATCCAAAAAGTAGAATGTATGTAGTTATATTTAACAAGTTACTTTCACAATAGCGTAGGTTGCATTGAGGCGTTGAATGCAAAACTAGGTTAACTTTATACTTTTGTAAGCGTCAGAAGCAGCGTCGAACAAGTCAGCTGATTTTGACATATTAAATTTCTTTTTTACTTGCAGTGATGTCGCAAAAAAAAGCGTTGCATGTAACTTGAAACCTAGAACGCAAGTGATGTATAAAAATCATGCAACGCGTGGTGTGGATCTCCAGCCTAAGTTCACGCGCATTTACATAAAGACTTCTTTGTTGCAGCAGTCAGGGTACTTTTTGATATTTAATTTTTAAATGCTTCTTATTCGTTTATCCGCAGCAGTGTTACCATAAAACTGTTACTTATTAGTTTGAAAAATGTACAATAAATACTGAAAAAAGTAAACATTTTTAAAAGCAACATGTCTGTCTGATCTTACCAAGGAAGAAATTTTAGACCTAACTGAACCGACTGCCAAGATAATGCTTTAGACTGCTTTAGATAAAGCCTAAAATTTTTTAATTGACAACACAACTCATACATAATATAACAAAAATACGAGACTAACACCATGTTCTGAAATAGCATGATTTGAAATCCCAAAACGCCAGATTTATTTTATGGTGTTCTGAATCTCGTGCGTTTAGCTTGCGATCTGGCATAGTTCCTTACAAATATTCTAGTTCCCTTGAGCATAATTTTGCAATTTGAAGTCGCCAAACTTTTTGCTATTGCGATTTACAGATCATCCATTATGCGATTTCAAATCAGAATCGCCAATGTTAAGCGCTTTGCGATTGTCAGAACATGCCCGTAAGTCTAGGTTTACACGTTTCAATTTTTGATGCTCAACTTGTAGGTTACTAGGAGAAAGAAGAAAGAGAGTTGGTACGAAGATACTTGTACTCGGTCTGCAAGACCGCTGTAAATAAAATTGTTGTTGTTGTTTTGAACCAAAAAATGTTAAAACCGATTGCTGCGTGTTATTATATTTGTAACTTTAAAACAAATTTAAAAGAATTTGAGGAACAAAAGTTAAAGCGTTTAAACCTAAACTAAGAAATATGGTAGAGAGAAGTGTCAAAATTGCAGCTTCAATTCTCACTGATTGCTATTTTTACTACCTCGCAGGCTTCTTTACACTTGCCGCCAACAAACACGAGTCACAGGTAACGTGTCGCAGCGATATCACCCTTAACGAAACATCCTCTATGCAGCTTAAATTTTTTTGGTTCTAATCTACCAGGTTCTGATCAAGAAATCTTGCAGGTTTATTGATCAACATTTTTGATCTATTTTACTTTTTTTTCTTAAACGGTGTGATATCGGATGCTCTGGATATAGAACATTTTTGATAATTGATGGCCACATTTCTAATTAAAATTTCTGCTTGTGCTACGTCGACTCAGGTACAATTATAATACTCCTTCTTATCTCTATATTCTAACTAAAACTACAAAAACAACAATATGTTTTTGCTCAGTTGGTATTGTTTTGCGTAAAAAATCGCATAATATAAACGGACACTTATTTCTTTAGCCCAGGTCTACACTAAAAATAAATATTTCAGCAATAACGTCGGCCGAATAACAGAGTAATATTTCTTATTGCTCAGCTTATGTTAAAGGCATGGGAAAACGTATTTATGTTAACTCATAATTATTTGTTGTTTTGTTTGGCTGCAGGTCCACGTAAATTAATAAAATAAAAAATAAAAATTCGTGATATTTTCGTTTTTTTATATTTTTATTATTATTTTCCCAATATTTCGGTTAACATCGCTAACCATCTTCAGGGGGTATGTAAACAATTAAAAAAAAAAAAAAACAACAAATAATTTACATATATCGGAAAAAGGTCAACTATAAAAACATACATTTAACTCATAATTTGAAAAAAAATCAAGGAAGACGGTGCAGCCTTAAAACTGACGCCATCTTGCAAAAATTATTTTAATTAATATAAATTCTTTCTACAAATATTGTTGTCAGGGGTCTTGTTAGTGCTAATGCACCTTCCGCAAAAGTGGACTTTATGGATTTATGTGCTAACAAATTAATGGTACACGCAAATGTTGTTACTGCACGTGTATTGCCAGTTCGAAACTCTTTCGTATTCACAATGGAAACGTTCTTACAAACTGTTAATATTCTTGCTGCTAAGGATAAATTAAAGGGTAGCAACGTCTTTATTCAAAAAGACTATACAAAAGATGAACAAAATATTCGGTACAACTTAAGACTGCTAAACAAAAGAATTTCAAACCTTAATCTGAACATTAAGATTGGACTTGGTGAATTTTGCACTTATATTAACAACAAAAAGTACTCCTGGGCGCTTGGTAAAATTGTTGCCTATTCGATTTCTGATGCAGAATATCTGAGAAGTTTGCTGCTCAAAGCCAATTATCCTATTGAAGTCACCGTTAAAGATAATTTAAATACTAACTCTGGTGCGATGATCTCAAGAAATACAAATATAGAATAGCAATACAATATATGCCGTGTTCTTTCTTATAATGTTGCTAATCTTGATAAAAGTATTAATTTTGGAAATTTTATAACGTACATTAATAAATTTGATATTTTCTTTTTATATGAAACCCATGTTTTACCCGATAAACAAACTTACTTTTCTAACTTTCTACAAAACTACAATATATACTGGATTAGTGCCATTAAAACCCATAATGCTGGGCGAGCTAGCGGTGGATGTCTCTACGGGTTCAAAAAAGAATTAAGAAAAATATTTAATTTTAAATTTGTAAATCTATCTGGTGGCAATGTCGTATTAACTGCAAAACTTAATAATGATATTTTCTACTTTATCCCACGTTATCTTAACTGTACACACTGGTATGCCGACTTTAAATCATTCAATGAATTCTTAACTGAACTTTGTCCTTCGAATTTTTGCATAGTTGGTGATTTAAATGCCCGCATCGGTGATGAACAAAAAATTCTGAATCCTAATCTATTATCTGGCCTTCCACACATTAATGAAATCAAATGTTCTAAAGATAAAATATGTAATATGCAAGGAAAGAAATTAATAGAGTTAATTGAAAACATAGGAGGCATAGTGGTAAATGGCAGAATTGTTGGTGATGATCTAGGAGAACTGAGTTTTTACGGTGGTAGAGGAAACACGTTAATTGATTACTGCATAGGCTCACAAAGTTTTCTTAAGTTTATATCCGATTTCAGAATTGCTTGTAAACCTTATTCAGACCATATGCCTTTAGACTTCAAAATCAGCATCCCTATAAACAACAATACAGTTATTTCTGATCTACGCCCACAGAAAATCTACTGGAGTAAAACTAATGCAGCTAAATATGCTGAAAATCTTAATCAGCTCTATCGTACTTCTACTTTACAACAAGAAAGTCCTGTAGATAAACTGGTGTCAGGTATTAAAAACAAAATTTTACACGCTACCGTCAAAACTAGACACAAATGTTGTTTTGAGCCCAAACAAAGGTGGTTCAATTGGAAGTGTGCCCGTCATCGTAGAAATATGTTAAAGTATCTTAAAAAATACCGCAGAAACCAAACAAATACCAACAAATGTAAATATATATCATCCAAAGTCAAATATTTGAATACGTGTCGAAATAGTAAAATCCAGCTGTACAATACTAACCTTAATCAGTTAAATAAAGTAAGAAGCAGCAAAGAGTGGTGGAAATTATCTAATGATCTAAAATCTTGTCCTCATTCTATTCGTGGTGATTTGTGTGCTGACGATTTTTTACAACACTTTAGAAATATATTACAAAGTTCTAATTCCATAAGTACGTTTCACTGGTGCCTGCCTTACAACACGGATGCCTTTCTTGATTCTCCGTTTGAACTATGTGAACTCTTTTCGGTTTTAAAAGGCTTAAAAGACAAGAAATCTCCTGGCTCGGATGGCATTAGTTACGAGTTTTATAAATATGCTCCAGTTAATTTTATTAAGGAGGTGCTATATGTTCTAAATATTATATTTCTTAAAGAAAATATACCGTCTACTTTCAAAACTGCAATTCTCATCCCATTATTAAAAAAAGGAGATCCTAACTGTCCCTCTAACTACCGTGGATTATCTTTAATAGACACTTTATGCAAAATTTTCAACAGCATCCTTTTGAACCGTATTACCGATTGGATCAATAAAAATAATATTTTAAATGAATACCAAGCGGGTTTCAGGAAACAATATTCTACCATCGACAATATTTTCAACCTTATCAATATTGTTCATTTAAACAAATTAAATGGCAAATATACCTATGCATTCTTCGTCGATTTTTCATGCGCATTTGATTCGATTCCCAGGAATTCTTTATTTTACAAATTATCTTGTATGGGATTGTCCTCAAAATTAATAAGAATACTTCAGCTCTCATATGATAGGACTACCAGCAAGATATTGTTTGGAAATACGTTATCTGATTCCTTTGACGTTAACCTGGGTGTCAAGCAAGGGTGCATATTAAGCCCAATACTGTTTGCGCTATACCTTAATGACCTTGCCGATATACTCCCTGGTGGAATAAGTGTTGACAACATCGAGATAAAAATTTTGCTTTATGCTGACGACATTGTCATACTATCTGACTCGCCGTGTGGTCTGCAAACTATGATTGACTCTCTTTACGTGTACTGTAACTTATGGCATCTAAAAGTCAATTTGACGAAATCCAAAATAGTTGTTTTTCGCAGTGGTACAAGGTTACCCGAAACCCTAACCTGGACTTTTGGAGAAAATGTGGTGGAAATTGTAAATTCATATAAGTATCTTGGAATTGAACTTAGTTACAATTTATCGTTTAATAAACATTTATCAAGCAAATTATCAACATCAAAACTGGCTATGTGTTCTTCGTGGTCTAAATATATAAACCACCCAAAAATATCTAATACAAATAAACTAAAAATCTTCAGTGCTGCTTCGCGTTCAATTATGTTTTACGGTGCCCAAATATGGGGCTACAAAAAATACGACATAGTCGAAAAACTGCTTCGTTTTTTCATTAAAAAAATGTTAATTTTACCTACCAATACCCCAAACTACATGCTATTATTAGAAACTGGATTAAACTCTTTATATGTCGATACATTAAATCTGCATTTTAATTATATAAACAAAGTACTGAATATGCCTTTTAGTAGATTACCTCGCCAACTTGCTGAAAAAATAATTGATAAACATACTTTTTGGGCTGAAGATTGGTCGATTTTGTGTAGTAAAATTAACTTTGTTCCGGCAAATACTTCCGATATACTCAGCAAACACTGCAAGTCAATTCTTCCCCTCGTCGTTTCCTATGAAAAGAAAGAATTAATCACTGCAGCAAGAAATTCTCAGTTCCACGACTTATACTCACAGTTAAATTACTCTCCATTGCAAATTGCTATCTCTAATCTCACATCTCGTGCTATAAGTATCCTAATAAGAGCAAGAGGAGGTCTGCTAGACATAAATTCTAGACCTTTCAGAAGTACAACGGTCGGTTTATGCACACTTTGTAACCTTGATGCAACAGAAAATACACTTCATTTTATTGGAATTTGTCCGATTTTTAACGGATACAGACGTAAATACTTCAACAAAAACATCCTAAGCTTACCAGAAGTCTTAAGCATCCTTAATGGTCAGTCCTGTAATTATAACAGTCTTGTGAATTATTTAGACTCCTGTTTAAAATACAGAAAATTGTTACTTCATGAATTTGTATAGCTTTAGATTCCCTATAATAATAACATTTGTGTAATGTGGTTCTTAATTACTTTTCTCATGTATTTTAACAGCAATCATTTTGCCAACCTGGCTTACAACTATAAAGTTACGCCAGTAATAGATATTTAAATATAGTCAAATGAATTTTGTAAATAAATTTAGTTTAATTTTTGTAAAATATGTATAATATATCTATTAAATAAATAAAAAATAATTCTTTCTAATTCGACTTAATAATTAAAATGTATATTAATTTGTTTAAGCTTGAGGTTTTTTTTATATAAAAATATTAATTCTTATTAATTTTTTTTTTTTTTTGTTAAAACAAAATAAGTATTTTTATATAACAGAGAACTCAAGCTTAAGCAAATTAATTTAAATTTGAATAATAAAGATCGAATTAGGAAAAAAATTATATTAATAAACAAAATTTTTGCAATTTTATTTTAATGTTTTTTTAAATTCTTTAATTCTTTTCCTTCAATTTGCAACCATTTTACAAACTTTATTTCTTTCACACACAATTTGTTTCTATTTTTTTTTTTGCTTCTTTTTTTTTAATTGACAACCAAATTTGACGTTTTATGTTAGCAATAATTGTCAACGAAGATGGACTAACAATTATTGCAACAGGAATTGCTGGCAAAAAATATGTACAAAAAATTGCTGTCTACATTAAGGGTAACATAATTTTGACATTTACTGCAATGTATGTTGCAATATTTATCTCTGGTATAGACGGGCAGTTATACTTAGATCAAGGTTGATTTTTTATGTAGAGATCAGTTTTGCCGATTTTTGTGTACTTATATTGACATATAAAAAATTTTGTAAATGAATCAATTGCAAATGTGATCCAAAGCAATTTATTACCCGTTCACCACCAGCAACAGCATGTGGGTAAGCTTAAGTTAAAACAGGTACAAAATTACGAAACTCTTAAAACATATTTCCAATTTATTAAAAAAGTTATTAGGTTTGAAAAATACACAATAATTCTATTCTTCTTGAGTTGTTAAGAAACGATATGAAAACAAACAATGAGAAATATTTATTTTTTTGTTGCCTTTACAAACAACAAAGAAATTTTCTCGTTCGTCGTTCATTCATTGTTCAAAGTAAAAACCAGGAACAATGAACGAAAGGAAGGACTTAGTTCCCTTAATCTTTTGGATCGGTCGGAACGATTCTGCAAAAGAACAGTTTTGCCCAAATCTAGTTGGTATTAAGGTTGTCTTTCAGTGTTCCACTACAATGGGCTTAATAAGTTAAACAAATGAATTTATTTATTTGTATGGAAAATTGAAGAAAAAAATGTATTCCCAATCGACCTGGGGCCTAATTCTCGCATTCGTGATCGAGTACTTTCTCGATTCGAAAGCAATTTTATTTCAGTCAATACTGAACGAATCAAAATTATTTTTTCAGTATTGTGAAACTCAAATAAATGCTTTATAATAACGAAAAAATATTTCCAATTCGTTCAGTATTGACTGAAATAATTAGATATTAAATTGCTTTCGAATCGAGAAAGTACTCGATCACGAATGCCAGAATCTGGCCCCTGGTCTCCTTAACCACTTAGAAACACATTTTGTTATTTTTTTGTTACTATTCTTGTAAAAGCTTTAAGGAAAAAAGAGTTTCCTTAAACCACCAAACTAGAAAATAAAAAATTAAGTTAAAGGCTGGAAAGGCAGAATAGAAATCTGTATACCTGCTGAGCTGCAAATGACAAATGCATTCTTTTGGCCAGACAAATGAAGTGTACTGTTGAAAGCAAAAATATCTTGGGTAGGCTGTTCTTGGGTATTTTTTTTTTATTTTTACTTCTAAAGAGACGTTGTTTGCTATTTCTTGCAAATTTTTTCTCTTGTTCTCCGCATGCAGGAATTTCTACAATTGTCATTCATATATTGGCGTTATAGAAAATCGTCGATCATTAAGCATAGTAAAGCATTTTTATAAAAGTTAATTATCTTTTGAAATCCTTTCTTTACAATAGGTACTTTTTTGTTTTTGTTGTGGTTGTTGTTGTTCCCACTAGACTGGCTAGTTGCTGCGCTTTATTGCTTTAAAATACGCCATCGCTAAGTCGATGGTTGGTTAGTTGTTGGTTGGATCGTTCACTCCAACATTCCCACTGTGAGCGAAAGAGCATTGACTACCTTAAGACACAGTCAGGTGCCTGGCTTATTATATACGATTAGTTATCCTGTTTGTCAATTCCTACACTTCTACAATAAATTATTAATTGCAGCGATGATGATCATTGATTTCAATGAATAATTGTTGTGATTTAAATTAAATGCAGTTAAACTTACAAAATTTATCGAGGTGATAAAGAGCGATCACAATTCCACCATTTACTATTCACAATGCGAAACTTGTTACCTGACAGTGCTCTCGAGCAGTGAGTAAACGCAGTTAAGGAGTCTTTTTAATTGACTTAAATTGCGTTATTGTTAATGGAGTAATTTATAATTTAAAAGAAATACATTTTTATTAACGCATTGAAATATATCACGGCGCTGCTTTGAATTTATTTTAATGCGTTACTACAATGTAGTCAATGAGTTCATTGTGGTCAAGATAATTTTTTATTTTCAGTGGTTTTTATGAAATTATTAATGATGATATAAAAATCAGAGAAATAGAGTAAATTTATTGATTTTTTTTTCTTTTGTAGAAAGAATAAAGATTTGTAGTATTAAGATGACTAGAAGACATATACCTGTACATATTTATGTATTTGAGAAACGAAGAACATAACGTACAACGAGAACTAATAGCATTCAGGACTATTGGATAACGCAGAGAAAAACTTTTTAACGAGAACTTTTCAAATATATTTTAGACACTTTAACCAAATTATTGTCACTGGCAACCATATTGTGTTTAAATTATTTCACAATCAAGAAACAACAACCATACTATGTTTTCATAATCAGTCTAATTTAAAAATTTCATGAATTTAACTAAATAATTTAAAAAAATAGAATATAGGAATTTTTGCTTCTTATAAAACATTGTAATCATGAAAATAATGTTAATAATATACAAAATGTGGCATAGAATTGATGTCACTATAGTCATAAAACAGATGACACGTAAAAAATAACAAAATTGTACGAAGACGTTAGTCATTGGATTGATGTTACTTTTTGCATCATTGATGGCATTTGTAGTAACATTGATGTCACAATTCTGATGTTAGGGCATCATCAATATGAAGATGCATTTTTCTATCAGTGTAGGCTGTTATATATTTATGTCACATATACTCCGGTAAAGCTTGAAATCCAGCCAGATCAGGCCATAAATGACAGACATATGAGCACAAAACCAAGACTGCCTTTAATTTCATCCATAATTTTCTTGTTGTTGTTTTTTTATTCCTTTTTTTTTCTGTACTTATATCTGGAGAACGGCAAGAGCCAAAGTTTCCAAATTATGTACAATCAACTTGGTTATCAATACACAACATCTCTAAAACAATATTCGGGATTGGGAATTGGGCGTGGTACTTCCTATACAAAGACATTATAGAGTTCTGTATATCTGGAGCCAAACTTTACAAATCAGGTACAATCATGTTGGCTCTCACTACACAACTCCGACCATATGCGGACGGGGTTGAAGAAGATTAATTTATATTTAATAGAGTATCCACTCGATTAAACGAGGAATTTTTCCGCCATTATTTGATCGAATAATCAAAATAGCCAATTTCGAATAACGAATAACTCGAACAATTTATGTCAATTAATCGATTAAGATGAATATCTTTAAATATTTGTTTTTAGATTTCTAGCAGTTTAATATTATTTAAAACTAATGGTGTTTTCTTTTCTACATAAAAGTGTGACATTTTATTAAAAAAAATGCATTTTGCTGTATGTTTCTTAAAAATTTTTCTCCCGAAAAGGATGAGAATAAAACAAGCCACCCTTTTTGGGAGCAAAATTTTTAAGAAACAGTCACCAAATTGCGACATAAAATGTCGCATTTTTTTGTAGAAAAGAAAACACCATAAATAACATGTTCTAAACTTCTACATTTATTTGTATCACACAAACTTTTGAGCATATTTCAGACCCTTTTTAGATGTTGTTGTGCGAGAGACAAATTATGTATATCATTATAAACGTCAAATTCCATATGTTAGAAATTTGGCACTTTAATAGCACATTTTTCAAATAATGTTTAACATTTATCGTAAAAAAATGTGTAAATTAAAGGATATTACAAAAATTTAATAAGTTATCAGTGAAATTGAAATCAAAGTAATTTTAAAAACTTAAGGGTATAAAAAAAAATTAAAAAATTTTTAACTAAAAATGTCCATCGACTTCAATTTCACTAGATTTCTAGGAATAAGAAATTGGGTTTAAAAGTTTTTCATAACTAACTGGCACCTCTCACAAAATATGCCGGAACTAAAAAGACAAAAGTATAAGAAGTCAATAAAAAACTGTCTTGAAAAATATGAGCTCAAGCCTTTATTTTATACCCGCATTAAATAAAGCAGGCGGGAGGGACACAAAATTCAAATGCTTGTCCAGCGGGCAAATTCACTGGTGTATGTACGTGTGCTGGTCATAATATTCGCTGTCATATCAAAATTTTTTGATTTTCCATCCAGCATCATCGGTGTGACACATTCAAACACATGCTCACTAATCTACCATAGCGCTTGATAAGAAATACTTGACGTGTACAGACGCCTTTAAACCGAATTAGTGGAAACTTAATTTTGTTTTCGTTAATCTTGTTTCGGTCTTTTTAATGTATAAAAACTGTATTTTTTGCAGCCGGGTGTTTTGATTTTTTAAATTATTTATTTAATTTATTTTTAATTTAATTTATTGCAACAAAGTCATATCTAAAAAAAAAAAATCAAACTTGGCAAAATGCGATTAAAGTTTTCAAAATGAACCTTTATACCCCTGACAGACATATAGTTTCAATACCATGGTATGCATACTACAGTAGTATATAAACCATCAATATACCACTTTGTTTCCTATGTCTATCAGGGGTATTAGATGCAGGTTTAATGAAATATATTTGGCTATAACTTCGGTTCAGTTTGAGATATAATGATGAAACAGAATTGAGTCTTCAACTTCAAGAAAAAATTCTAAAGCCCATAATTAAAACGTCGGCAGTAATTTCAAATTCTCTCTCATTTCTTTCTTTTTCTTTTGTTCTTATTTTTCTTTGTTTACAAAATGTATGAAATTGAAATGAAACCGCATTCTCTGGCATAATTTTATGTCAAACTGTATGAAAAACAACGTTCAGCCCCAGTTCTGTTTCATCATATAATACTGATTTTATTTTTACATATCAAGGAGGTATGAATGAACAATTTTGCTAAAGTAACTTGAAATTTTTGATTTTTTTTTTTTTGATGTTGTAGGAAGGGAGAATTAATCTTCCTTTCTTTAAATTTATTGATTTATTGGGGGGGTAATGTTATGGAGTAAACCCAAGCAAGTCGATTAACGCCTTTGCTGGGTAATACTGTTAATATTTTATTATAGGTAAAGAGTCAGATCGAACTATAAAAGTCTTAATCTGCCTTCTTTACTTTGTAATTATTTTTCAAATAAAACTCCGACTTGTGTCTTGTTAGTTCAAGCGTTCATCAGGGAATGATTTTATTTTAAAAAAATGTTTTTAAAGTACAATGTCAAACTCAAAATAAAATAATCCGTTAATCGTTTTACATATAAATAAGAATTGAGTAATTTAAAAAACAAAAAAAAAATGAGTGCCAATAATATGTACTGCATTAGTAAGAATACCTTGTTCTTTATATTTATATTTATAAAACAATCAGATCAACATATTTCGCAAGAGTGTAAAAATGAGAAACAATAAAATTGAGTCAAATAATAAAGCAGATAAAACAAAAGTAAATTAATAACTTGCGCTCATGTAAATAAATGAACAAATAACAGGCAAATATGTTAACATATATGTAAATGGCTAATTTCTTTAGTTTTAATTGTATAAAATATTCGATGATAATAAAAATGTGAAAGGATTATTAATATAAAATATTGATCCGCTACAATGTTGCAATAAAGGAGCGATATGAATTGTTATTTTATTGTTTATTGTTAAACTACATGTTTGTATTATTGTTTTTATGTGTTTAGTAATAAAAAAAAAGTATCAATTCATGTAGAGATTTATGTTTTTTCCCCATTGCAAAAAAATTATTTAAATTATTCGAATTATTCGAACAATTTAAAAACCTTACTCGATTAATCGAGTAAATCTTAAATTAAAAAATCGATTAATTTCTAACTCGAACAAAACCAAAAGTCAAATAATTGGATACTCTAATATTTAAAGACCGGTAAGAGAAAATTTTCCAAATTCGGTACAAACAGCTGCTTTATCAATACACAACCTCTTTCAAAATTAAGCGGGATCGGAGACCATATAAATAAAAAATAGAATTCTGGAATATCTGTAGAATCGTAGCATTAAAAGTTTTTAACTTCGGTACAAATAGCTTTGGTATCAATGGATGTTATCTGGCAAAAAGTGTATGGGATCATCAAAAGTTGTTGGATAAGTGGGCGTGGCACTTCGTATGTTATACAAAATAGATCAGTTGGAGTAAAATTTACAAAACTTAGTACAATTAGCTTCGATGCCAATTAAGGCCGTAACACACTATCCCACAAAGTCTTACGTATTTTACAAAAATGCTTTCCTAATCTAAATATTCTTTGAACATTTATAAAAAATAATAACAACTTATCATGACAGGGTTGCATTTTCGTAAATTACTAAAGACTTTGTGGGATAGTGTATAACGGCCTTTAAAGACATCCGAAAAAAGTGGGCGGTATTAAATATAGCTCTACGGTGAAGGGTATATTGGATTCGGCATAAACGATTGTTGCACTCGTATTGGCTTATTAAAACATCGTGCTCTAGGAAAAGAAGAATATATAATATGTATGTTGTTCGACCTTTATTATTTCAAATATTTGTTTTAAATAAACGTTCAAAGTTTTTTATAAAAAAAGACCTTAAGCTCGAAAATTTGTTAATATTTAAAAGAAGAACATTGTATAAGTTATTAAAAACCGCACAACTAGTTTAACAAATGATTGGTCTTATTTACCATAACATGTACGTAGGTAACCCTTATAGGGCTGTGGCTTTCCGATTTAGGACAAATGTAACCATTATGTGATTACCGGTGTTAAAAGTGTGGTTAAAATAACAATAATATGTTTAAATATTTTTCCTTAAAAATTGTTTTGTTTGTGGTGACCATATAGAAAAATAAGTTTTCTCTGCGTGATTTAGACCTGCTTATTAGTTAGGGGCCTTCTTAAAACGTGTGGTTACCTTTGGATTACAATCAAAAAGCAGTTAAGAATATCTCCAGCATTTGTTCAACAACTTGTGACCGACCAATCGCTTACTGTGCTAAAAATATCCAACAGAGGTGCATCTATAGCGGAAAGGTCAGTCGGTGGAAGTCTTACACAGAAAAAAATATCTCAAGAAAATTTTTAACAACACAGTTTGTTTAAAATAAAATTTTTGGTCAACAAACTTTTTGTTTGATTCAAAGAAAAGATTTATCAAATTTACACTTTGCAAAATAGCACTCAACAAAACATATTTAATAATGAAATAATTAAATATTTCTTCATATTCAATAACAACAATATTTGAATCAAAGTAAAGACAGTATTTTAACAACTCTTGTCCATTTTTAAATAGCTTATAATTCTCATTTGTTTTACAGATTTATTTGAATAATATATTTAGTTTTGCCAAAGTCTTTGGAAAAGGTTTCCTGATGATCTGGCCTAAGCAACCAGTGAAATGCGCATAGGAACTTTCTTATCCCCGCTTAATAAATTTTAGTGTTTTTATAAAAATTAAAAATTTATAACATCATCATTAATAAATAAAAAAAATAAAGATTCGATTAATATTTTGTTTGATTTATTCAACATTTTCAACAATTTATTTTAACAAATCAAGTAAACATTTTGTTGAAAAAAATTATTTTGGGCAATAACTTTTTTTATTGACTCAATAAACTTGGTTGTTGACTAAAAATTTAACAATTATACATACAAACTTTTTTATCAATATTCAAAATTCAA
The DNA here is from genome assembly GCA_963931875.1 of Pollenia griseotomentosa. Lineage (NCBI taxonomy): Eukaryota > Metazoa > Arthropoda > Insecta > Diptera > Polleniidae > Pollenia > Pollenia griseotomentosa. Next base: position 164,932,343 of record OZ007562.1, on the reverse strand, counting down.
AAATTTTTGTAATCAAATATGCGATTTTCGTATTCAAATATGAAAATTATTTTTTTCTGTGTATGATTCACCATTTTAAAGATAGTTGGGCAATTCCATATGTGACTGACTCTACATTTGACACAATTTACGTTTTGTTTTGTCTTATATTGCGATTAGTAATATTTTTTTAGTATCAATTTAAACATGGCTATGTAGCAGTTTCAGCAATTATCCGATACGGAGAAAAATGGCAACCACTGATATTTTGAAATATCATTTATTTAGTTAAATATAAACGTGACTGACACTACATGCAAAAGGAATTCGTTTTCGAGAGTGTTTTTAAACTTCAATAATCTTTCTCTGCACTTTCGTAATAACTTTAATTTCTGTTTTTGACGAAAGTTCAAAAAACAAACTACTGTTAAATGCTGAAATAAAAGCGGCAAGTTATTTAAATAAATATTTATTAATAAAATAAATTTTGACTGACAATACAGCCCAACACGTGACTGACACTTCACTCACTTTGTGTAGTATAAAAGTCAGTATTTTTACATGAAACGTTAGAATTGAAATCACAGCGCATAAAATAGGAACTCTAAAATTATTTGAAAGATACAAAATTGTAATTATGAACTCGTTAAAATGCTATTTTTGAATATAAACACCTCCTACACGAAATCACTAATGATAAGTTAGAAACCAACATTGAAACTAAAACAATTCAAAAGAACCCATTTTAAGAAATAACAAATATAAATGTTTTAAAAACTTAAAAAATTAATTTTTTTACTCTAATTTTTTTAAAAGATATCAAATTTTTTAAAAAAATATCAAAAAATTGTTGCCACTATAAAAACTTACAAATAACATAATGTTGCCACCATACTTAAGTATTTATACTACCAAAATCAGAAATTAATTTGTTCCTCATATGGAATTCTTATGCGTGGAATTGCCCAGTTTATATCTGGCATTATAGGTGTCTACGGTAATCTTAAGAATACCTATTTAAAATGAAACAATCAAAGTATTTATTTTCGGTGCAACTCTCTCTAATTTAAAATTTCAAGTCAAAAAAGCCACCGTTAGGTTAGCCCGACAATGGCAGGACGGGTCAAGGTAATCTTGCAAATAGGTGGTAATATGTAGTATAATAAATCAAGTTTCTTAAATGAATATCAAAATTAATGTTATTTCAAATTTTAGGAATCATCAAAAAAATCTTCTGTTGACATGAGAGCACTTCATTAACTTATCTAATAAAATCTTTTCATCAAAACTGCTTAGCAAATAAAAATATTAACCCTATCCGTTTGTTCATTCTTGTCACGCTCCTTTTAGGATCAAACTATCATGGCCACTTTTCCTTGTGCTAAATGCCACTCTACATATTTATGAAATTGTGCAATAAAAAAAAGAAACTTAATAAAATAGTTGGAAAAAACTATAACAAATATTTCCATGACATTCTTTCATATTTACTAGACAGCAAATTAAAAAATTGTGATAATTCTTTTATACATGATGAAGGCGAAAATTGAGTGGACAGACAGACAGATAGTCAGGCAGGCAGGCCAACACAGAGACAACCAACAAATTTACACTAAATAAATTGCAAACCAACAAATCAAACAAACCCTCACAAATGCCATCCATAAACTACGAAAAAAATAGTATATAAAATCATAAAAATAAACTGAAGGAGAGCAAAAAAAAAAAGCGTAAGAAACCAAACTGTCACAGTAATTTCACAAGTAATTTAGAGCAGTCGACCAAGTTGTTAAATAACATGGTCCACAATAACAACCGCATTCCCTGGACATTATTAATTCACAGATACACACTCACACATCAACACACTGACTCACTGAGTCACTTGCACACACACACATACATCAACCGAAAAAAGCTTTGATTAGGACGGACAGTAAATGAAAATCTACGTATGTACGTATGCAGATACATGAAGGAAAATAAATAAAAATAAAAAATTATGAAACGCAAAAAGAGCTAAATGGACTAGAGGACATATGTAGAGTAGAAATGAATTTTTATGCTTAAGTCTCCCCCCTGTGGTGACCCTGTGTAGTAAATTATGAATATGACACCTTCGTAGTGCAGACAAACACACAATTAAATTGGACACTGCCAACTGAAAATGCAACAAAATATAAAGAGCTGGCTGGCATCACAGCAAAAGCTTAACGTTAAAGATTCTCACTATGAAAAAATACTATTAGAACTACAAACTTCAAAATTAAGCGAAAGTTTCCTTTTTTGCTTTTTGGAATTTCTTGAAAACAAAGTTAAGGACTACAATTTTGTTTTCCTTAAACCATTTTCCTATTTTATCAGCTTCCACTGTTCTTTGCAAACTTTTTGCGTTTGTGCAACAATTTAAACTTTATAAGCCATTTTATTCTTGTACTGATATGGATCTACTAATTTTTTTTTTGGAAAATTGTATTAAGAACTTCTAGAAGAGAACTGTTTGAAAAATCGTAGGAATAATAAACATCTGTTATACATTCATCTGATACTGGTATCATGAAATACGAGTACTAGGATCAAACTTAATCTATTTTATGAAAAAAAAAATAAGAAACGATTATTTGAATTTAAATTATAGTCATAGTTCTTAAATAATGATATTGATAATTCCGGAATTTTAATAGTTTTTTTTATTTACAATTTACAAGTTTTTTGAACTTGAGATCATCTTTGAAAGTTAGGAAAAAAAAACAAGTAAGAGTGCTATGGCGAATCTTATATGCCCTTTACCATGGTGCGATTATAACAGAAAGTTATATAAAAACGGTTCTTAGAATATAAATAAATCAACTGTGTACCAGCCTTCATGTCCAATCCCTCCCACATTTTGTCGTATTTTGTGTATTGTAAACCAAAATGCTTGTACTTTATTTGGAATCTTTGGCTCAGAAATCTTTAATATCTTTGTATGGTCTCTGTCCAATTTTGCCCACATTTTGTCGTATTTTGTGTTTTGATAACCAAGGAGCTTGTACCTAATTTAAAAACTTTGGCTTCTTCTCCAGTTATCACGTTCTGTAACTTTGGCGAGAACTTCTCGCATCGAAAAAATGTGATAGAAAATATTCAATCGTTTCTCGAAAAGTAAGAAAAAGGGTGTCTGTAATTTTACTAAAATTTAAAAATTTTTAACGACAGCGGCGAAAATACTACAGTCGCGATTGATAACCTGACGTGCTAGATACTTTATGTGGCCGGAACTGCTTTAATCGTCGAAAATTCTTTAAGATTCACCTTCTTACAGTTCAGTAATGTTTCCTTGAAGGACTTATTTTTTGAACCGAATATCTTACCTTGGGGTAGTTCGCAAGATCGTATCCAGATGTATATACAATGGAGTATAGAAATGTAGGAAGGTGGGAGTACAAAAATTTTTTTTGACGGATTGTGACGCGCAGGACTTATGCTCTTTAAAGTAGTAGATTTCCGGGAAATTTTTACATTTAAAAAAAAAATTAAATAGTTTTCTACAGGTCACAGACTTTAATGCTTTAAACCACTAATAATTAATCAGATAAGCTAATACACAAAACTTTTTCTGTCAAAAAATCTGGAAAAACAAAAAAGTTATGAACATTTCAACTTTAACAAGTAAGAAAGTATAGTCGGTCAAGCCCTACACCACAGTGTTTAAAAACACATCATGCATATGTGTCCATATAAATATGGATTTCATTAAAATCGGTTTGATAGTTTCTGAGAGGAAGAAACTTCCAACTATCTTCCCTCGTGGTCCTACGATTCGGCCCATTTGCAATAGGCTTGGTCCTTGTGCCAATAAGAACCTTTGTCCCAAATTTTATCAAATTATCTCCAAAATTGGGATCTGTACTTTGCGCACAAGGTTACATGGACAGCCAGCCAGCCAGCCTGCCAGCCACCTGGACGGACGGAGTGATTCTGAGTCGATCGGTATACTTTAAGGTGGGTCTAAGACCAATATTTTAAGGCGTTGCACACATCAGCACAAACCGAGGCTCGGTTGCCAAAAAATTTCAATTCCATTTCAACCATTTAATTGAGAACAGGGTGGTCCTATAATTATAAATTTCTTAGTCAATTTTTATACCCACACCACAATAGTGGTGTACCCTCTCCAATAGTGGTGTACCCTCTCCACTATTGTGGTGTGGGTATAAAAATTGACTAAGAAATTCATAACTATGGGACCACCCTGTTCTCAATTAAATGGTTGAAATGGAATTGAAATTTTTTGGCAACCGAGCCTCGGTTTACTTTCATATGAATAAAATAATATTTAAATCGGAGAAAATAAAAAAAATAAATTGAAAGCCTTCTTAAAATATGTATGCCTGTTCGTCGGCTGTACGGCTATTTTCAAAATGGTTAAAAGCAAAATAATCAAACAATGAAAAATTCTGCCAAGAACTAAATACTTACCGCTTCCGTGATATCATAATTGATTGCATTTCGGTTATTTAATTTACTAATGTTGAAATTTATTTCACCCCGTTTTTATTCGTGAGTTTATTTGACAGTTTAAAGCGAGGGAACTTTCTCACAAAAATTTTACAGACACAGACAAATTGGCGAGTAATTTCCGTACGTGACAGCTAATACTCGCCAAAAATTTAACAGACGCAGTTAAGAGAGATAACCCGTTTTTTATTTAAATTTATGGCATTTTTGTTTTATATCTCACATTCCAATCGAAAAGTTTCTCGACGCGGGAGTTACAGAACATGGGCACAGATATAAATAAAAATAAAATAAAACAACAACAAAAGATTTTTGGGTAAAATTATGCTCATATCTCAGCCATTTGTGGACCGATCAGGTTAAATTTTAATAGCAAGTTATCGAGTCGCCATAAAATAAGTTGTGTTGTAGAAATATGTTTTTTAAAAAAAACTCAATGTTTTATGTTGTTACGTTATATATGTTAAATGTAAACTTTGTCATTTTGATGTAATAATATAAAAAATACGTATCCCCAGAAGAAGTCGACAAAAAATCGACGAAACGTCGGGAAAATATGTATTAAAATTGTGTTTTAATTACATTGAAGATTTTAGGCCGTATTAGCTTGATAAGGAAATACAAGTGAATTCCGGGCCATATTCGACACCATATCCCCATCATATCTTGGGTCTTCGGAAAACCCATTTCAACGCACAAACGGATACCGGTAAATCAACTTCGCTCCTCATAAGGACCCAGAATATATATTCTTTAAAGTTACTTTCATTGACATTTATAGAGTTTGGCAGAGATTTAAAATATCTTAGAAAAATAAATAACTCTAAAAGCTTGCCGATTTTGCAACACCACATAATAATTTTTATGTGGGAAAGTGAAAATTTTTTAAGTAAAGTTTTGAGAAAATCTTTTAGATAAAAAGCAACGATCGTTTGTAAATTAGGGGAAATTTCTATTAATGATAAATTTGGTGTCAAAGTCATAAAGATGAGCCGAACGTTTACGAAGTGGCTGAATTATTTTTTTTGTACGTAAAAGTCACTCGTTAGCTATGAATTAAATAAAACGTACGTGGAGTAGCGGCTAAAGGACCAAATATACGACACAAACGGTTACACAAACAAATAAAAAGTATAAAGAATGTTCGTGTGATTATTGCTGTTGCTAAACTGCTTGTGTCGTTTATTTGGTGCTTAAGACATAAAACTGATAGTTATAGACGTTGTTTGTGGCAGCCTCTAAGTTAAAATTTCGGCTCTGGCAAATTATTTGAATACCTACACCGCAATAAGTAAACATCTTAACTATTATTCAAATATAAGGAGTAAAGACAAAAATTGTTTGCCGCATTGAAAGGTTTTGAAAGAAACAAGTACTGTCTAGAGTGTATTTCTTTGAATTATTGTGCCCTCACATCACAATTTAAATTGTGCGACGAACAGTAACGCATAGCATTCGTCATTGTGGTTGTACGAAAAGTTCATGCTAATACACTTGATTTTTGTAGTGTGTTTGATTTTCAAACCTATTTTTGCAGGCCTTCAAATGGAAACATCCCGTGTAAAACAACTGAGCCATTGAAGTTCAAACGTAAGTACTGTTAAACGAAATTTCTCACTAGAAGGCACGTTGCTTGTTAAGAGAGATTTTTGCTAGGATAATCAGAAAATATGTATTTATATTGAAAATAAAATTTATTTAAATTAAAAGCAAGTGAAATTTATTGAGAAAAAATTGTTGATAGCTGACATCCAGTTTCTAATAAAAAAAAAGTTCCAAAGTCATGCGCTACTTTTTAAAATCTGAACTTTTAAGTATAAAGCATAAATGAATCGCTAAGTGCAGAAAGAGAACTACTTGAATTTTTGCTAAAATTAATTAATAACGTTTTCATATAGATTCGAATACGCTCTATTTAATGAATGCTTTAAGAAAATGATGCGAACATTATTTGCTTAAAAATTAATAATTTTGAAAGTTTACAAATTTCTATTAAGTGCAAAAACGAAGCATCTTCAGCAGTAGAAACCTTTCTGCACTTTATCGATCATTTTTTTAATTTAATATACTATTCAGTTGCATTATATCGTTGAACAGATCTTATAATATTTCCTAAACTTACTATTCAAAGTAATATGCATAAACCGCTGTGTCGAAAACCGGATTTTACACCTTCTATCCGACAACTACCATACCCGGGTATCCGCACGTTTTTCGCTATTATTAAATTAAATTTTAATTGCAATGGCTATTTATACCGATAAAATAGCTTTTAACAAAAAGAAAAAAGAAGATGTGAATAAAATTCAACAATATATTTCCGTTGAACACGACTACTTATACATATTTATAAGAAGCCGCTTGAATGGCCTACGATAGAAACAGTAGAGAATGATTCTTATGAATAGTTTAATATTTAAGATAATTCCGATCAATAACTCAATGTTTTATGATTTTTATAATTATTCTAACTAGTGTTTGCCTATTGATCGAAATTCGACCATAATTGAGGAGGTCCATAACAAAACGCAATAATTACACCATAACATTTTTTTGGAAAAAATAAAATATAATTTAAGTAAGTAGCACATAATTTTTTTAAAAAACAATTATTGAGATATTATTGTCTACAAAAAATTATATTAATCACAAATTAATTATTTTATCTGACAGTTTGTTTTAAAGTTATTTAGATAACAAATTTGGAATTATTGCGTTTTGGTCCGAATCATAGTATTTATTTAATTTTGCTTTGAACTGTATGAAAATGTTGTGTTTTGATCTGAACTAGGGCTGGAATTTTTGCGTTTTGCTTTGAATAGATAGATTTGTATTTTGTATGTGTAATTATTGCATTTTGCTCTCAACCATTATATTTGATATTGAATTGCAGTGTAGTTATTGAGTATTGGAATGCTTTATAATAAAGGTAATATAGATTTCAATGTGTAGAATAGGATTCAATCAAAAAGGCAAAAAACTTGAAAAAATATAATTATTGCGTTTTGTTATGGACCTCCCCAATTATTTATGCAAATATGAACAAATATTTGAGCATTTGTTTTTTACCAATTTAATATAAAAAAAGTACCAAGAAGTCTGCTCCTATAGTTTCTGAATCTATCCGCATGTTAAATTTATGTTTCAAGTATTAATAAAAATACCAAAAGTGTTAGTTAAAGAACGAAAAAGTATTGCTTGTTTAATTTTATGTTTATTTTCCCAATATTAACAAAAATTCAAAAAGTACCAGATGAAAAACAAAAAGTACCAAAAAGATCCACTTTATACATTCAAACCTACTTAGGACATTGCATGTTTAATTTTATGTTTCTTGATCCAATATTAACGAAAATCAAAAAAGTACCAGTTGTAGAACGAAAAAGTACCAAAATCTTCCCTTTACACATTCATATTCACTCAGAACCATGCTTGTTTAATTTTATGTTTCTTTTCCCAATATCAACGAAAATTCAAAAAGTACCAGTTGAAGAACAATAAAGTACGAACAGTTTTTATCTTATAGGGTTTCATTCGCTCAGAACCCTGCACCTATAATTTTATGTTTCTTTAAGTTCAATATAATAAATAGAAAATTCTCAAATTCCCACATGATGTATTTGTTACGAATTTTGTAATGGGTGATTTTTTAAGAGCTATAGGAAAGTTTTTAAAAAAAACCACATAAAATTCAGAAAAATTCATGAAATCTTTATTTGAATCGATAGTACGGTCCATATAATTTAATGTTTGAAGATTATTTCATGCAAATGTTGACCGTGACTGCGCCTCAAATGGTCCATCCGCTTAGTCCAATTTTGGCATACTCTTTCCAACATTTCGGCCGGTATCTCATGAATAAATGCTTCAATGTTGTCTTCCAATGCGTCAATTGAAGCGGGCATGTGTGTATAGATATGAGCTTTAACATAGCCCCACAAAAAATAGTCTAAAGGCGTTAAATCGCACGATCTAGGCGGCTAATTGACCGGTCCCGAACGTGAAATAAAATGTTCACCGAACTCGCCTCTCAATAAGTCCATTGTTAAGCGCGCTGTGTGGCACGTGGCACCGTCTTGTTGAAACCACATGTCATGCAAGTCAAGCTCTTGCATTTTGGGCAAAAAAAAAGTTGGATCTCATCTCACGGTAGCGCTCACCATTCACAGTTACGTTACGATTCGCATCATCTTTGAAGAAGTACGGTCCAATGATGCCACCAGCCCATAAACCGCACCAAACTGTGACTTTTTCTGGATGCATTGGTATCTCTTGCAATGCTTCTGTCTGATCTTCACTCCAAAATCGACCATTCTGCTTATTAACGTACCCATTGAGCTTCGTCGCCGCACACAATTTTTCGATAAAAAAGTGGATCGCATTTTGATAATAAAATTCAATAATTTGCAAGCGTTGTTTGTTTGTAAGACGATTCATGGTTAAATTATAGACCAAACTGAAGATGTTTGACAGTGAAACAAAACACGAAACGTGCGTCAGCTGTTTAAACCAGTGTTGCCAAAAAGATAATAGCTAAAAAATCACCCGATATAATTATTATTTTTTTATTGGTTTAAAAGATGGATAAGTTGACAAAGTAGTCCCAAAAGACCCTGATTGCAAAAAAGTAGCACCCTCCTGTCCACATATTTTTCTAATGAATAACGATAGGTATACATTTTTTTTTCATCTCTTTTAGTTTTGGAGATGTAACGTAACGAAACTTACCCATTTTACCCTTTTTTACTCCTTCAAATTTAAATGAAATATCGGTTAACGAACAGAGTGGGAAAGTGTTCTTTACTGTTTTGCCTCTGCCGATTTATTTATATTTAGATGCTTGTGAATAAAAAAATACCATTTCGCTAATATAATAAACGAATCTTATAGTTATAAAACGTCTTCTTTGGAGTTTATTGCTATTAAGTGCAGCAAGGGTTTTACTTCATGCATCATATTTTGAGTATTGCTAAGAAACTAGTGTAAAAGTGTCAGCTTAGACAACTACAAATAAAAATCTGGTGACCCTCTACGAGATCAGGACATAAAACTCGCATTTATTATTATCCATAATTAACTACACTGCTTTAATCGATTATCTCAAAATGAATGTTTTGAAGTAGTTCCCTTTCTGCACTTAGCTGTTCAAATGTACTCCATACAAGAACTATTCGAAATTCTGATATTAAAAACTAAGACAAAAGTAAACTTCATCCCTTCTTGGATGGCAAGACTTTAATATATTTTTACAATATTTTATATGGGGGATTTCATGTCAAGTGACCCTATTTTTAAATCGATGTTTTCCGATTTGGATGAATTTGCACCAAGGTTAGTCCTATTGGATAGTAGTTTAGACACAAATTTTCAACAAGATCGGTCAAAAAGTTCTGAGTTAGAGGGGGTCAAAGTTTGATATTTTGGCCATACAGGTGTTCTTTCTCATAACTTATTACCTGTTGGTGTTAGTACAATTTGTCCCCAGTAGCTTCGAAAGCTATTTGATCAATCTTTTGAAAAAAAAAATTTTTAATTTTTTTTTTTTAATTTATAACTTTTTTTTAGCTTAAGCTTTCTTTTGAGCAAAAAAAAAAAACCTTCCGGATAAAAAAAAATTGTGTCTGAACTACTATCCAATAGGACTAACCTTGGTGCAAAATTCATCCAAATCGGAAGACATCAACATCAATTTAAAAATTGGGTCACTTGACATGAAATCCCCCATATATATGTTTTCCTCTAACTCCCACTGGTGCAAAGGGCACCAGTGTATGAGTAGTAGATATGTGTGTACGAGCACGATATTAATTTCCAAAGGCTGAGTGTATTTAAATATGTGATTAAGTTGCTTTTAATATAAATAGCAAGTCTAGTATGTAGGCGCTCTAAGATTTATAAAATGTATTTAATAATTGCAAATTTACTCATAAAGACATAAAATAAGGGTGTCCCGAAAATTAGGCAACAAATGTAAAAAAAAAAAATAAAACTAAAGTTTTTATAAAACAATTAACAGTTAAGTTTATTTAAATCATAAATTATTTTAAAACATTTTTTTTTAATAATTAGTATTGTGGTTATTTTGTTGAACTATTTATGGTTTTTAATCCAAATTTTTAATATTTTTAATTAGGCTTAAGTTCATTAAATTTAATTTTCACTAAATTTTTTTAAAATTCCTTTCTTCATAAAAATAATTTAATGAAAATTAAATTTAATGAAAATTTTTTTTTAAATTATAAAAAAATTTTCCATAAAATCCTATCTTTACTGTTCACCCTACTCTTTACATCCAATAAGTTTCCCTGCGTGTGTATATCAGCCTACATGCAAAAACATGAAAACTCCTTTAAGCTTTTATCGATTGTTGTTGTTAAGCTTAAATATGGTTTTTGTTCACATTCAAAATACGACTATTGTACATACTTAAGTGAACTAACTACAACAATCTTTTGTGTGTTGTTCGCATGGATATTTAAATGACCTCCGGCCTTCAAACTGTCAATTTATGATATGAAATGTTTCTTCTGCTTTTGATTGTCGAATTGAGAAAATATTTTATTCGTAATAAACATGCAATCGATATTTGTATTACTGCTCATTATTTATAACTAGAAATAGCAAGAGAGTCATGCTAAAAGGGTTAACAAAAGAAGGAAAAATTAATCATTTAGTTTTTAAATTGAATTGATGGTTTTTGCAAATTAAGTAAATGATTTTAATGAAGTGTGTGTGTGTTGAAACACTTAATCTTTGCTAAAATATAAATTAATTCCATGGCTTTTGTTTAATATATCTTTAAAAAATTAAGTGAAAGCTTTAATGTAAGATAATTACGAAGGACACTGGGAGAAATTTAAATAGGGGACAAAGTAAAATGTACTTTATTAAAACTTTGCTAAAAAGAACATTATATTAATGCAAAGTTACATTGTAACCACAGATTACATAACAGATACCTATGTAAGAAGTGACGAGTGAAAAAGGTCCGAATAAGTTGCGAAGGCAGCTTTCGAAGAAAAAGACAATAAGCTTTGTTTGGTAGTGAAGCGGAAATGTGTAAAAGCAGGTTCGCTAATTTAGATAATTTTTTGGTATTTTCTTGTCAGATATCTGAATATTATGATTCCGTAATATAAGCCTGATATATTTATTATTTGTTTGGACAGACACGCTCAAAGTTCATTTATGTTCGCTTGTTTAAAATGGCATGCAAATTTACAGTATATTAAATCTTTTGGTACAATCACAGTAAACTTATCATTTGACTTTGTTGTATATTTTCGTAAATAACAATTGTCATAGATGAGATTTGCATTAAAAAAAATTGGAAAAAGTGCCATATAAAAAATTTCGTAGAACGAAATATAAACAACATCAAAATTTCTATGTTCATCAACTTCAGTGGACTGCATCTTTTTAAGGCCCAAATACACTGGTCAAAGGCTTGACATCAAGCTCGTGTACGTGTGCTTGACATTAGAACATACATTTGCTGGATCAGCTGTCATGCATTCATTTTGCATTTTATTTTGAAGTGACAACAGCAGGAGCAAACAAATATTAAAATATAGATAAAAATAAATTAAAACAAAAATTAAAGAGAAGAAGAAGAAAATTATTAATTAAAGAGTTTTCCATAATCCCATCATTTTTTTTTCCTCCAAAGCATTTTTTGTTTTCATCCGACATTTTTAGCGACTGTTCGGTTTGAAATCACGTTTAAAGTGTGTGGGTGCTTGAAGAGTAACGCCAATACATTCATCAAAATCACTCGTCAAGCATGCTAAATATCTAAATTTTTTGATTTTCCATCAAGCATCGTCGGTGTCACACATACAAACTCATTTTCACTAATACTACCACAATGCTGGATGGGAATTTGACCAATGTATTTGGGCCTTTAGCGCTGTAAAGCGCTGTTTAACAAAAGATGTAAAATTACAGCTTGAAGTCTCAGCTACACAGAAAAAATTATTTTTCCAATTCAAACAAAAAATTTGTGGAATCAAACAATTTTTTGTCTGAAATCGGTCCTACAAACAAATTTGCATATTCAAACAATTTATTTGCATTTTGTTTACTGAAAAAAAACACTAATTTTTTCAAACAAATAATTTAACTGAATCAAACAAAAAGTTTACTGAAATTCAAAATCAAAAAAAAAAAAAAAAGTTTTTGCACAAGCAATGACGCGCACCACTGTTGCCAATTTAGAGATTTTCCCGCTAAATCTAGCGTTTTTGAAATGCCAATCGCGGGAAAAAATACGTTTTAGCGGTAAGCGGGAAATCTAGCGATTTTCAAACAACTCTCAGCGGCTCATTTTCGCTTCAAAAACCTTTCTCAAATTTAAAATTAACAGATTTTTTTCTTTTTGTTTATCTGGCTAAAAACTTGTTTATGTTCACTTTTGTATTTTTAGTGAACTGAAGATTGTATATGACATTTTTTACGATTTTCAGTTAGTATTTTGTTAGGGATGTATGTGACAATTTACAACTTTTAGCTTGCTTAAAATTTTGAAACAAAAGGCAAGGAAACGTTAATTATCTCGATCGATCCCAAGCAATATAATTCACTAACTTTCATCTTACTAATTTTGTGTAATTGCTCAAAACGGCCAATAATTACCAAAAATAGCGTTACTTACATACTAAGTAAGTAAGATTTTGCACAAATTCGTCCTATATCACTAGAAATTACACTGTCAACTATCGATCAGATCGGTCCATTACTTACCATTGGCCTCATATAAACCCTACTCTCGGAAAAAGCTTTAGTACGCGTAGAACAGTAGAGCTCTCAATCTGTGTTCTATTATAATAACATTTGGTCAGGCAAAGTTTTACAAGACTATAAATTACTTGTTCAAATTTCGTGAAGATCGGCCTATAATTTACCATATGTCCCATATAAAGACCACTCCGGGAATATTCTAACTGTTGGTGGAGTGTATCAAAGATTCGGCACAGCTGAATACATAACTCTAACTTATTTGATTTTTGGGAATAAAATAAATAGGGAAGTTGGAAACCTTAGTATGCAACGTAATTTAAGAGTCATATACCTTTGAAAAATCAGCCTATATCTAGATTTATATAAAACTTATAAAAATGTTTAGGTTTTAGAGGTATTTTTAAAAAAATTCCCGCTAAATTAAATATTTAGCGGTTTCTAGCGGTTTTGAACTCCGATTTGGCGGGAAATGTTCAAAAAAAGTTGGCAACAGTGACGCGCACACAAGTAAGCACTGTATGAGAAGGTGACGGCAAAGCAGAGCCGCCGACTGGCTTTGAAACACATTTTTTTGTTGGAATAATTTTTGAACGAAGTCTTATTTATACACACAACACAATGTTTTTCTTTATCACTCTCTGTTGCTGTATCCTTTCCTTTGCTAAAGAAGAAATGTAACCAAAAACGGCAGCAGACCGACTCGATATGTTTTTCGTCATCATTCTATTTTTGTATTTGATGTATTTAACCAAACAGTTTTAAAAAATTGAATACGGGATTTTGTTTCTTATAATGTCGTGTCTGCTATTGTTTTTCTTATAGTTGCACTTTTTTAAAGCGTCCAAAAATAGACTGTGTGTGTTTTTTGTTGTTGTTCTTATATTTCACATAAAGAAGTGTTGCTTACGATCAAATAAAAAAATGCAAAAAGACGACAACATTAAAGAGCGTTAAATATTTCATACAAAATTATGAAAACTTGACACCAATAACGCGTTTATTTTATTTTTGAAGAGTTGTCCACATTTTTGTTGGTTAAATAAAAATCAAACAAAAATATTGATTGAATCAGTAAAAATATTTATAGAAATTAAAAAAATTTTCAAACAAGCGGTTGTTTGAAAATAATTCGGCAATAATTTTTTCTGTGTAGTTAAAGTTAAAAGTTAAAAAAAAATCAGCTGCTCAGTTTTTTTTTGGTCCTTTCCAAAAAAACAGTAAAAACTATAAAAAGATAAATTTAGAAAGCATGAATTTTCGTTCATGCCATAATTGCCATTATTCTTTACTGTTTAAAATTATTACATAATACATATAATATACATACTGGTCAATAGTGTTAATTGTTATATATTACATTGTTGAAAAAGCATTAGCTTTAATTGAATTTGAATTTATTTGTATCAGGTATGCTGTCCGAGGAACCTCAGGAAGCGAGGAATAAAGACTATAGAACCTATGATTCGCGAAGAATTGGATGTGTAGTGCTTAATCTTTTATTGTCTTCAGATCCATTTATAAATAGATTTCGCTAAAAGCTGCATATCAAAAAATTGGAGTACGATAATGATGTTAAAAAATTATTAAAAGACTATGCTTAAATTACTTATTCATGTTTTTTCTATTTGTTTTTTCTATGGGAGGTGGGCGTAAAAGTAGGCGGATCAGGTATATTTTTTCAGGAGCCCATTTTACAATTATAATATCTATATTTTGTGAAAATTGAGTTAATGCATTAAAAATCTAGGGAGGTTTGCCACTTTTTCAATAAAAGTTGTATTGGAAGTGGGCGTAAAAGTGGGCGGATATTTTTCAAAATTCACACAAATGATAATGAGGGTTTAAAAATGCTATGTGGCAAAAAACAATGCCGTATGTCAAAATTTAATTTTTACGTAAAAGTGGGCGGATCATTTTGATTTTTTCTTGATTCAAACAAAAAATGCCTATGTGCCAAGTTTCATTATCCTTCGACAACTTCTTATATTTTTCGCCACTCGTTCTTCAACCTATGTGGGCCCCAACAATCAACACAAATGGCTCGATCAAAACAAAAATAACAAAACACAAACCACGTTAAACAAATGCATTAGTTCAACAAACGTGTGTTTTGTGCAAAAAAATTTATTTTTTTAATTTATTTAGTAGTTTTGTTTTATTTTATAATGTTGTTTACGTACAGTTTTGCAAATACATCACAACTTAATAAATTTGTTTTCATTGTATTGGGCATAAAATATGATGCAAAGAGAAATGCAAAAAGAGAAAAAAAAAACGCAAAATCTTCCGTCTCGTGACATATATGTAAAGTAATCTGTGATTGTAAAAAAAGATGGGGTGCAATAACGCCTTACGAAATAAGTCCTTTAAGGCTTTATTTCACTTCCAATTGAGAAATAAGGCCTTTATTGCGAAAAGGGCTTTATTGCACTTTGAAAGTGACATAAGGCCTTTATTGAAATTTAGCCAATGGTGCAATAAAGCCTTTATTTTATATTTTTTTGTTGAATTATTAATGTTCTATTAATTTTTGCTTATAATCATATCTGCAAAAATGTGTAATGATTAAAGTGATTTTTTTTTCATTTTGGTGGGATTTATTTCGTTTCCAAAAGTGGGATTAATTATTAATGTTCTATTAATTTTTGTAAATATGAAACTTTTTTATAATTGTTCAATAAAATATAAGAAGAATAAGAAATTTTATTGCTTCATTTAAAAAGAAATTTAAGTGAAATAAGACCTTTACGGCTTTATTTCACTTTCAAAGTGCAATAAAACCTTTTTAGAAATAAAAGCCTTATTTCACTTTCCATTGAGAAATAAAGCCTTAAAGGCCTTATTTCGTAAGGCGTTATTGCACCCCACCTAAAAAAAAATGGTAAAATAATATATATTTTCTTTAAAAATGCCTTTCTGAGCAAAAAGTACATTTGTAAAAAAAGCTACCCCTAAACCTTTTCTAATCGCTATTACCAAGAATTCGCTATACAACAAAAACTAACATTTAAAGAAAAATAGCCTTTTCGATAAATAAATTGAAACAGAAATTACAATTTGAAAAACAAAAAGTACTTTTTGACAAAATATTAAAATAAAAAAATTCAAATTCAATATTATCAACAGGGAAACCATAAATATGCGATTGCAGGTTTTTCCTTGTTCGACCAATGAAGGGACAAACAACATATTTATCCGTTTTAGAGCCTTGTATGAATTTTGGCATCGATTTGTTAGTGCATATTTTTGCATATTTTACCATTTGCAGCATTTTTGTGCATAATTTAATATAACGAGCATTTTTGTAGCATATTTTAAGTTTATAGCGCATATTTTGCCTTTTTAAGTCATATTTTGATACAGAAAATAAATTATTTTTTTCTGTTTCTCCAATTTTGCCATCTTCATTTAATTTTTACTCTGAAATTGTAAGACAAAGCAGGTTGTCAATAATGAAAAATGTTATGCGATGTGTATAATATATAGAAATGTAGACCGAAGTTTTAGTACACCGATCGACTCAAAATCACTTTTTAAGGTGATCGATCTAACGATGTCCAACCGTCTGTCTGGCTAGTTGTCTGCCCATGTTAACCTTGTGCGCAAAATACAAGCTCCAATATTGTAGATAGTTTGATCAAATATGGACGAGGTCTGTGTAAATGGTGAGAATCGATCTATGATTTCACTTATTCCCCATAATATTTTCTTTCCAAATAAGACTCTTTGTGTCAGTTAGCCAGCTAATTATGATGGTATATAAATTAAATTCGCCCCAAAAATGTTTTTCAGCAAATTAAATTATTTTTGAATCGTTTCACATTTGCCTAAAGCTCCCATCCTTAAATAGCTTTCACTTAACATTTGTTAACAATTTAGCGACCGTACCTAAAATACCTTTAATATAACGTATGGATGTTAATATCTAGATAATATTCGGCTCAAACATCTCTTATATGAATTTTTACCTAATATGGTCTTTAGCGATAATATTTTTAGGTTTTTTTTTCAAATTTTGTTATTAAATTGTTGAATATTTTGTCTTCAAATTAGCAATTAGGGCATGTTTTTGTAATTTTTCAGTTTTTACTGCATATTTAATGCGCATAAAACGTTTTTTTTAGAGCATATTTCTGGTTTCCCTGATTATCAATCTAGCCTTAAGGACCCGAAACTTTAAAAATCAACATTCAAGATTAATAGCATTTTTCATGGGTTACCCAGACTTGCCGTGCAATCAAATAGTTAACGAATGTTTTTTCACCGTTTTAGTGATTTCTCCTCACATATTTTTCAATCAAAAATTTAATACACTTCACAGGGTTTCCAACACCATCCGTAGATAAAAAAAAGAGTTAAGAATATGCAGATAGATTTTATTAAACTGTTTGAAGTAGTTCATCAAAATTTTTAATCAAAAAAAAAAAAAAAATCGATGATTATTTTTGTGTTTCTTTACATCCATGTTAATGATGTTTAAATCTCTCACTTAACTTTAATCGGTTATTAGCAATCGGTGGCTGAAGTTGTTGCTTTTTTTTACTTTGATTTTATAATTGTTGTTGCTGCTTTCCAGTTGACTGGCTAAACTATTTGGCTGATTACGGGCGAGAACAAGCAATTTTTGATTATTATGGAATTTACACAGCGGGCGGTGCAATTAATCACTCGGTTTTTTGTGGTTTTGTTTTTTTCTATGATTTTTTTCGTTATTTTATAGATTTCAATTCGTTTGATTTCATTTGGTAGGTTGTGGTCTTCCCATAATAAATAAGGGTTTTAAAAGAGTTGTTTCTTGAAGTTTGAAGAATCGTTTTCAAAATATAGTAATGAATTTTAAATTTGTAGCTTCCGGCCAAAAATTATACTTTTTACAATTTGATAACAATTTTATGGTAAATTACAGCTAATACTACAAAGTATACCATTTAACAATTATTTTGATTATTGTACAACCATGTCATTGGTAATACTGTTGCAAAACTAATAACTTTTAGCCAGACATTGTAAGGTTTCTTAATTAGATTTTATACTTTTTTATAGATTACTTCTTAAAAGTTCTTCTTGTGAATTAGCACGTGTTTTACTTATTAGTGTAACTAATTAATCATTTTATGTGGTTATGAAGAGATTGTAAACTATTTTAAAAACAGATAAAAGCTTTTAAAACAAAATTTTGAAAAGTCATAACAAATTAGAAAGGGCTAGAAGCGGTTAAGTGTAAGCTTCATCTACTACTGTTAAATATCACAAGAATTTCATCTGCCATTTAATGCCACCCAAGTAACCAGCCCAAACAATTGAAGAAAGGGGCTTTAAATTTTCATGTTGACTCCCCTTCCGATGTGTAGATACGTGAAGAAGAGATTTTCGAAGGATTAATCCTAAATTGGGCTACACACTATCGATCCGGAGTTACAGTTTTGCTCGAATTTTCGTAAGTCAAAATTATTTTGTGGCGAGCTGTTGACTGACGAAATGTTTGACTGTCACTAGGGTTGCCAGCCGTCCTCTTTTCCCCGGACACCGTCCTCTTTTTTTGGGTATCCGGGGCAGTCCTACTTCTTTTTTATCAAGTGTCCGGGGTTGTCCGGTTTTTTTACACCTTCATTGAAAATTTGTTCCTGCACTTAAACATTAAATCACAGTTCACAAAATTCATTAAAAAAACAGATTTAGGTGTTCGGGTTTTTTTTTAAGATAGGTATGATTTAATTTTTGGGGACGTAACGTGACAAAAAGAGTACTTTTCTTTGAATGTGCCCAAAATGGAGCTCCCAAAAAAATGCAACAAATAAGCAAAAGCAACCTTATCAATGTCGTTACTTTTGTTCAAATAAATACTTATTGCTCAAATGATTATACTAAAATTTTATTTTAAGATTATTTTTGGAAAGAAAAAAAAATCATATCTTAAATAAAAGCACATCCTTCAAAGTTTTAGGATTTTTAAAAAACAGTTTGAAGTATTATATAAAAAAAATTCAGCAAAAAAATAGGGTTTTGACTTAGTCCATTTTTAAAATTTGATATTTTGCATAGACATTTTTTTCAATATATTTTTTGTAGCCTCAAGTATTCTCTTTAAACTGACAAAAATCATCTTCGTATGTAAAGTAGTTTTCGAGATATTAAAAGAATAAACTCAACACATTCGGCTTATTCGGCGAAGTTATGACAGTTTGAATATGACATAACTTTTGAATAAAATTAAAAAATTGTTTTTCGTTGATATATGTTCTTTATGGGATTAAATAAACCCTCTCGCCAAATTGCATTCAACTCGAAAGGGGTCGAGTCGCACTCTTGGTCGACTTAAGATGGAATTACCCAAATTAAGTTTTTGTGTACAAACAAATTTTGGTTGTTAATTTTTATGCCGTCGTTAATTTTATTATATTAGTGTCCTCTTTTTTTCGAACAAATGTCCTACATTTTTTATGCTGGCGTCCTCTTTTTCTCAAAATAGAAATGGCAAGCCTAACTGTCACTCAAGTTTGATAGTGTGTACCCCTCTTAAAGGGGCTTGAAATGGTTAACAGCGGGTAAACTTGGTAGCCTGCTATCTCGTGATCTAACAAAAAAACGCATCATTATTTAATTAAAATATCAGGGCTGTGAAGTCTGAGTTGAGTTTTTTGTACCGGAGTCGGAGACGGAGTACCTAAAAAAGTTCACGACTCCGTCTCCAAAATTTTTCGGCATAAAAAATTTAAAAAAAATTTCTTATATATTCCAAAATAAAAATTCTTCGAAATTGGCGATGCAATACTTAATTTATCGATAAGAAATTTTTACGAATAATTTCTTGCTATATATAGCCATCTAAAAGGTACTGCATTAAAAAAAAGAGTTTAAAGTCAAATAAGAACCAGTATCATCCCAATAAATAATTGAGCTTAAAACGAAGCAGGTTTGTTAGGGAGAAATGCAAGAGTTTCGCATACCATACCACTTACGGAAGACATGAATTTTATATGGCGAGTTCCCACTTTGAAGCAATAAATTTTTAAAACAAAAGCGCTTTATTCAACGCATATAAAAACTCTTGAGCGTAGATATTAGCTTTACATACTGAATGATTTTTTTACAGATATTTTTTATTCTCTCCCTTACAAACAAACCTGCTTCGTAGTAAGGGAATGACGTGGCACTTATTATTATTTTTTCTTTAATGAATATTAATTAGTATTGTGGTTATTTTGTTGAACTATTTATGGTTTTTAATCCAAATTTTTAATATTTTTAATTAGGCTTAAGTTCATTAAATTTAATTTTCATTAAATTATTTTTATGAAGAAAGGAATTTTACAACATAAAATTAATTAAAATTGTTAATTATAATCTTTCATTCTTGACCGTGGCCGGGGCTCGAATCGCGGCCGGCAGGTTACCATGACATGTTTCGATCGCAACAACTCGACCTCTCTTCATAAAAATAATTTAATGAAAATTAAATTTAATGCACTTAAGCCTAATTAAAAATATTAAAAATTAAATGAAAATTCATTCACTTACTTTACCGCATCTCTGTCTTATTGCGTAGCGCATAATTGTGCTCTTATATTTGTAAACATACCATTAGTGTTCGCAAAATTATAAAACTTTTTATTGGCATACATCCATCATCAAGGTTAGAGAAGGAGTCAGAGTTGAAGTCGGACTTAAAAAATTTCAGCGGTTAGTGTCGGAGTTTGAGTTAGAACTTTTTCTTGACGACTCCACAGCACTGCAAAAAATAAGTGGATTAGCGTTTGGTAGATTTTTGAATTTTTTACATTTAGTTTGCGAAAAAGGGCAAAAATAAAATCTTGGTAACTCATTCATGCACTTCAAAGTAATTAAGATAGAAATATATTCTCTTCCCCTTAAGAAGCTCTCAAGCAGCTATTGGTACTTTTCGGAAATTAGAATATGTAAATGTTTTTTGTACTTTTTCTATACAGCTATTTTTTTTTTTTGGTATGTTTATCATAATTTGAATCCCAAGGCTTGGCTACTTTCTTAAGAAACAAAAAAGTTATGGATCTTTGACCGGAATAGACCACTGTGCATTGAATTAGTAACGAGAAAAATTAATTGCATAAGCGAAAGGTATAGAGGAGCTGTTGAGTTGCAAAATTAAAAATGGATTAGTGATAAACATATTTTTGTTGTTATTATTTATTCGGAGGCAATTATAATATGGTTGTGGTTGCTTGATGGAGAACCAAATTTAACCAAAATAAAGCTGCCAGTGGGAATAATATGCTTAAAGTAACAAAATTTTTTGTTAAAAATAGTTTTGCTAGAGCGGACTATATCGAAAAATACGCTTTCTTAACGTGCAAAAGACTTAATTATTTCCCTTATCTGACTTTCACTATTATCATTTATCGTGGCAGTTGTACAAGAAAAGTACCGAAATAAAATTAATATCTTTAGCATAGTGTTTGAACAAGATAAATGAGCGAACAAGATCTCATGTCGTGACAATAAACTTTTTACGGTAGTTTAATCAACATTTCGTCTGTTGTAGTAGTCAGTTTCTCTCTATGTTGATGTGTTTTTATTTTTTGTTTTTTTATTTTAATTTTCTAATTTAATGTTTAATAAATTTCTCAACATATATCCTCGCCTTGCAAACACCTTCCCGCCAAGTTTCCGTTCCTAACTTAAACCAAAAGCTGCGGTTGTGGTCAAAATGTCTGTTAAAATTTGTTCGAATTGTTGTTTTCAGTACATGAGAGAGAGAGAACAGCGAGATTTAAACGGAAAATGTTCCATTAATTGGGAAATTTGATCCGCATCTAAAAAAAATATATAAATAAATTGTAAATGTTTAAAGTCGTTTAATGTTCCTCTAAAGAAATAAGCATTATTATTAATTTTAAATTTGTGTAGCTGTGAAATGAAAAGAAAAGGTTAAAAAAATTATATTTCTTTTAATGAACAGTTAAATATTTCATCTATTTTCGAAGAAAGTTTCAAACGGTTAAAATTGGGATGAAAACATTGTACTTTCAATTCGAATTTAAGTTTCCAGTTGGGTTTCAAATCAATTAGTAGGTTTAAAAAATATAAAATTTTCAGAAAACCAAAACAATTTCTATTTCAATTTTTAAAATTTATTTAGTCGAAACAAAAAAATTTTAATTCGATTTGAAATATTTCCTTCAACATTTTATAGCATTGCAAAAATGCAAATCATTTCTTATAGAAGTTGAAAGCATTATTCAAAACTTCAGTGCTTCACTTTCGTTAAAGTATTCAAACTGAATGAATTGGCGGAAGTGCCATGTGAATTGTCTTTTACAACCGTACGACTCCTTAAGATATTATACTTTTTTTTCTAAATATGTTAATTTTGGATTTAAACTTAAATATTTGTACTTTAAACACTTTTAAATAAAAAGCCATAAAATTTTCTTAACAGCCCCATTAAAAAGAGATTTTATACGAAAAATAATAATTTTCAGCTTTAGATATTTTTTTTTTTTTTTTTTGTGTGAAATAAAACTGGATTTATGTACAATTTTGTTGATAATTTGTTCAGTGTTAAAGTGGTGGTCACACAAAAATACAGCGCGCTTGAAGAAAAGAAAACAAAAGTAAGGTCGATTTCAAAATAAATATAAATTCACTCTAGTCGACTGAAGTATGCGATTTCGACTGAAGAATTTTTAGACAACTACAGTAATTTTGACTTAGCTGCACAATCTCCTTTGCACGATTTTTTGTGCAGGTAAATCAAAAAAGCAGCTATCTTAAATGTATTTAGCTGCCTAAATGTGCAGGTACGCAATTGTGGTTACCTGCATAAAAGTGCAGCTAAAGTAAAGTGTTTGAAAAAGGAGTATCAAACGTTCAAACAACCTGTAGTCATTTGTTATGCATTTTTATAAAGAACGAGGTAGCCAAATTGGTAACAATAAAGTGTGTAACAGAAAAGTCCCTCTAGTACAACGTTAAGAGTAGAGCTGCAAGTTGTCAAAAGTTAAAATTGGCAGTTTCAAAGTTGTGTCAACAGAATACGTAGTAGTAGTAGTCGTTGCCGTTGAAGCGCAAAATTCGAAATTTTGAACTTTGTTGCGCTACAGAGCATTCGTCAGCTTCAAAAACTACTACAACTACTTTATTCTGTTCCAGACCTAAGATTTGCTATTCCTTTCATATAATCGTGGTAAAGTTGCTGTAACCACAACCCATATGCATAAATGTAAATATATGCAAACAAAATAAATGAATTATAATGATACCTACTTGACTTGTTTGCGATTTTTGTTTTTATAAACAACTAAAATTGGATATTAATGTGAAAAAGTGGCCACCACATTTTGTCATGTGTGCAGCTAACTTTGATGTTTTATATGAAAATATTTTAAAGCTGCCTAAAATTATGAAAAATGTGCAGGTATACAAAATGCACGTAAACAAGGATTTTGAAGAATAATTACAGACAATATGTATTTTGGGCAGTTAAGTCAAAGTGCAGCTAAGTTGAATTTTTTGTATGAAAATAATTTTAAAATGCCAAAAATTTTGGGCTCTTATCTTAAATGTGCAGGTAAAGAAAGTGCACTTAAAAAAGGAATTTGTATGGGATTATAAAGAATAATGCCAAAAATTATCAATTTTGTGCAGTTAAGTCAAAAGTGCACGTAAATAAAAGGCAGCTAAGTCAAAACTACTGTATTACTAAATTACAGTCATTCATATATATTTGAAATAATCGACTGGACTATTTAAAGTTGATTGGATCGTATCACGCCGAATATATAAAATCAATAGATATATGTACTTATATTAACTGGATTGTATATTTCACTAGAATGGCCTTTATATAGTAGACTTTATATTCCACTGACTCTCGACTGACTGACTCGACAATATTTTTAGACGACTGGGCCTTATAAATAGTTAAGTTCAATTGACTGGAGTATAAACAGTCCACTGATATGACTGTATTTTAAGTTGATTAAGGTGCATGTAGACGACATGTTTTTTACATCTGACTTGCCAACTTTTCAAGTCACATGTAATTGTGCAAGTCTGTCAAAATTGCTGTTTTACAGAAGGTTTGTAATATTCGGTCACAAACGTTACATGTACGTCATTGCTTCTGACATTGTCTCTGTTTTTTTCGCATAGTTATTGCAAAAACCAAAATAAAAATGCGGCCACGAAAATTTTTATTTACGCCGTAAAATAGTTTAGCCATCTTAACATATTTTTCATTTAATTAAAAGATACTAATTAAGGATATTATAATGAAACGGTTTTTATATATATATATATATATGTATATTTACATAAATTCTATTCAATGATGGGATAATCATACATATCTCGGTATAGTAGAATATTTACTTTAGCCGGCCAATGATTCCGTCAATAGTGGACGCCGCTGCCGGTTTCTTCTTGGCATAGATTTCTGATGTCAGATGGTTTGTCAGAAGAAAATAGAGCACGCTCTAATTGAAATTTGGTCAGATGACTTTGCATTTGACTTTTACAGAAGCAAAGTTAAAAAGGTAACACACGACATGTATGTTTTTTGCAGTGGGAAATTTTACATGTCAGATGACAAAAACATGTCGTGTACGGTCGCCTTTAGGCTATACTAGGGTATTCATTTAATTGACCTTTTGCTTTAATCGGTTAATCGCTCGATTAATTTTTTTTGGTTTAATCGGTCAATAATCGGTTAATTTTGTTTTTGATCGGTTAACCGATTAATGAAGTTTTTTTCGTAAATTAAGTAATTTCAATATATAGAAATGCATTAATTATTTATTATATCGAGTTTATTAGTAAAAAAAAACAATAACATACCAAATATTAAAATTCTTGAACTAAAACGAGCAAACAAAAAAACAATTCATAAATATTTAATATGCATTTTTCAATTAATACATAATTGGGGGATTCACAAGGTGTGCTATCAAGTCATATCGTCATAATGTTCTAAATAATATTTTAAAATTGCTTAAAATTCAAACAAAGTAAAAATGTTAATGCTGTGCTCATTGCTTCGTCATAACTGCACAGTAGAAATATAAATTATAAGCGGTAGCCCACAACAGTCATATCGTCGGCTTAATATGCAAACCTGCTAAGTTCCTTCAAACAAATTTTACAGGAGAGACAACAAAAACTTTTTATTTTTTCTATTTGCAGCTTGATAGAAAATTAAAAATACAATTAGTTTTACACACTTCTAGACTTATGGTGTTTTCTTTTCTACAAAAAAATGTGACATTTCATTTTAAAAAAATGAAATTTGGTGACTGTTTCTTAAAAGTTTTGCTCCCGAAAGGATGAGTTTTTTAGGATAAAACAAGCCACCCTTTTCTGGAGCACAATTTTTAAGAAACAGACACCAAATTGCATTTTTTTAAAATGAAATGTCACATTTTTTTTGTAGAAAAGAAAACACCATTAAATAGAAAAAAAACTACAGGCTTTTCTTTCTCTACCACACGGCATCAAAATCTCAATTTACATAAAAAGTGGATTTAGCCAGTTTGCATATTAATCCTACGATATATATGTCTAGTAACTATTTAAAGACATACGGCTTTACAACCTTATGACTACCTTGTGAATCCCCCAAATATGTATTTATAAAAAAATAGACTGAGATAATTTTATTATTTATTTCAATAGTTAAAGGAGATCTTATAAAAAAATCTTTAAAAAAAGTAATTTGGTTTAAATGTTTAGGAGTTAAACGATTCTTTTCTTTTGTTTTGACAAAGCTTGACTTAGAAAAAATTCTTTCACTTATCGTAGATGAATATTTAATTTCTCAATCCTTTTTAAGGATTTCTCTAAACATATAAAATATTCCATTATGCCCTTAGAGTCCTGTTTTAATTTTTAAAAATGTTTAACACTTCTAATTGTTTCGGTTAATTTTGTTAAAACTAATTGTATTTTTAATTTTCTATCAAGCTGCAAATAGAAAAAATAAAAAGTTTTTTGTCTCTCCTGTAAAATGTGTTTGAACACACAGAAAAAAATACCAATGTAAAATTAACATGGAAAAATGTTGATTGAGAATCATAGTAAATTTCTGCAAAAGTATGCCCTTTTTTTAAATTTATCATTATTTCATAATAATTTTAAATAAAATAACCTTAAATCATGTCTATTTAATATAATTCACTGTTAAAATAAAAAAAAAAAAAATATTAAAATATACATAAATAAATATGGATTCAATATTGAATCCATAAAAACCAGTTTTATATTAAAATCAAAAGTGTATCTTGTTAAATTAACATGCATTCATACTTAAATATGTACATTTTTTATTTTCATTCTTTAAATATGTTATAAAAAGAGGACAATTCCCGTATTCTTTTAATTAAAATTAGTTACTTAAATAGTGCATCAAGTTTTCAAAGTATATTGATGACGAAATCCATATCGGGCGATGCTGATGCTTCTGTTGACAAAGGAGAACTCAAAATAAGTGAAACATGTGTTACAGGGGTAAGTGTATTGAATTATTCTTAAATAAATGCATATGTTGTCTCTGAGGCTTCTTCACACTGTTATAACACACTCAAACCAATTTGATTCTACATGAAATTCACGTTGTTTCAACTTGAAATAACTTTCATTCAACGTGATTCGGATTGTTATTTCAATATAAATTACATTTTGCTCTAACTTTACTGCAATGTTAAATTAACATGAATTATAGTTATTTTAAAAGAAAAAAAATGTTGTTCGCAGTTATTGTAAAACCAGGTTGAATTAACATGAAAAACGTATAAAGCAAAATCACCACCGAAAAATTTTAAATCAACCTTGTTTTCTACGTTTTTAACTTCATTTTTTTCTGTGTGAAGGAAGTTAGCAGGTTTGCATATTAAGCCGACGATATGACTGTTGTGGGCTACCGCTTATAATTTATATTTCTACTGTGCAGTTATGACGAAGCAATGAGCACAGCATTAAAATTTTTATTTTGTTCGAATTTTAAGCAATTTTAAAATATTATCTAGGACATTATGACGATATGACTTGATAGCACACTTTGTGAATCCCCCAATTATGTATTAATTGAAAAATGCATATTAAATATTTATGAATTGTTTTTTTGTTTGCTCGTTTTAGTTCAAGAATTTTAATATTTGGTATGTTATTGTTTTTTTTACTAATGAACTCCAAATAATAAATAATTAATGCATTTCTATACATTGAAATTACTTAATTTATGAAAAAAATTTTATTAATCGGTTAACCGATCAAAAACAAAATTAACCGATTATTGACCGATTAAACCAAAACCTCGGTTAATTAATCGAGCGATTAACCGATTAAGTCAAAAGGTCGATTAAATGAATACCCTACTCACTAGACTATATCAAGATGACTGAAATATATATAGATTCGGCTGGACTATATACAATTGGCTGAAATATGTTAAATCAACTGGAATATATACAGTCGACTGGATTATATATAGTGTTATAGTGGAATAGACTATATCGACGCAGTTGCGTAAAAATGGCCAATCTGCTGTTTAAAATCATGTTTCTAAGATTAAAATAGATCATACGGCAAACAAGTAGTGTTTATGATTAAAGAATAGTTCGGGTTCTTCGAGCAATTAAGTGGTCTACCTATTACAGTAGCAAAATTTTTATCTAAATGTTCGAATGTATAATCAAAATGATAAAAATACCAAAATAGTGTAGTTTGGTCCTTTTTTCATAACAATGGTTTAAGTAATTAAAAATGAAAAATAACCAATCTGGCAGCTTGGCCCTATATGCAGCCATATTTTTACCAAAATGTGAAATATTTTAAACCAATGTGTGGATATAATAGGGTGGAAAATTAAACCTAAGTGCCTCATTGCTTAAAAAAATATTTTTTCAGGAAAAACTACATTGGAGTCATTAAATTTTATACATAGATTTTGTATCCATTTAGGATATTTACTTTAACATGCTAAAGTAACAATTCCCTCTTATATAACGTGTTAAAACTAGAACCGGTCCCTACAAATTTAGAAATGTCACGACACAAGTTTGTTGGTAATTACCCTTCCCCTATTATTCTGTTGTTATTTCACAAAATCCTTTTTTCGATATATATCGAAAACAGCAAAAATTTTTAAAAAGTATAGTCGGTCAAGCCCGACCATTTGATACCCTACACCACAGTATTTAAAAACACATTTACGATTATGCACTCTATTTGCGACCCATGGAGAATCATGCTTATTTGTCCATTTAAATATGGATCTATCTATGTTTTTAATTTCATTTAAATCGGTTTGAAAGTTTGCGAGTGACACCTTAGCCCCTTACCTCCCCTTGTGGTCCTATTTTTGAAAAACTGCATAGCTTATAATTATGCTTATAAATATGGATCTAAATAAGTTTTAAATTTCTTTAAAATCGGTTTGATAGTTTCTGAGATGCAGAACTTGCTCCCCTCGTGGTCCTGCGATTCGGATCATTTTCAATAGGCTGGGTCCTTGCGCTAGGAACCTATTTGCCAAATTATATCAAATTATCTCCAAAACTGTGACCTGTACTTTTCGCACAAGGTTACATGGACAGCAAGCCATCCAGCCGGACGGACATCGTTAGATCGACTTAAAAAGTAATTCTCAGTTGATCGATATTCTTTTAAGGCGGGTCCAGGATCCATATTTTAAGGTGTTACACACATCAGCACAAATGCATAATTCCCTCTCCACTATAGTGGTGTGGGTATAAAAAGTCTAAAGAACAGTTAACTTGAAAACACTACTCTACAATATTTTTTTATTCTGGCCTGGCCTCTTGTAGGGTATTTTGCAAAAATACAAAATCTTAATTTTGTTTTTATAAACATTTATATGTATGTATGAATGAATGAATGAATGAATGTAAGTCCAACTTTAGGTAGGTATAATATAAAATGATACTTATATCGCTTAATTAAGTTATCTTCTCTTTATGCATGGATTTTTGTGGTAATTCGTGGACTGCTGCTGCTTGTTTGAAGATGATAAAAATGACGACGTTGACGATGACGATCGCATGAGCCCCTCATAATCACTTTTATATTATGGCGGTATTTGTAAATCTTTTTTTTCTCCTTTTCTTTATTGTTGTATTTACCTTTTTTTTAATATTTATTATAGGGTTTATCTATATGTTTGAGTATTTGGTTTTATATGTATATGTGTGTTTGCCAGCGAACAAATTACCTGGTCTTAAAAATTTGTATTCAGTTGTTTTTGTGGCAAAAAAAAAAGTAAAAAATAAAAATGTGAAAAAATATTGAAACACATTCTTTAAACTTTGTGTTTTTTTAACGTGGGCTTCCATTTACTTTGCCAACCATTTTTGTTCTTTTATTGTTTGCATATCCAAAAAAAAAAAAAAAACATATTATTTTTTGTGCCGAGAGAAGTGTTTTAAATTTTAAAGACAGTTTGTAATTTATAATCATCTAGAGCAAAATTTTATTTTTTTTTTTTGGTTTAGGGCCGCTTTTTATTTTTGGTGCCTTTAATTTTTCCAAAGAAACGTTTAATGCTCATGTTGGGGTGTCAGAAATGTGATTAATAAGCTCTCATCATTAAGATATAAAAATGTATACAAGGCCATTGAATAAGAAAAGATATAAAAAAAAGATTTCTTTTGAAGAAAATAAATACCCACATAATTTGAAGAGTGTTAAAATAAAATTTATGACATTTCGATTAAAAAAATCATAAAATATTTAAGTCTAGAAGCTATAAACAGTGATAGAGTATAAAGTGAGACCTGGGAACTTGTTTGGAAATTAAAACAGATTTCCACAGAAGCTTTAAGACATATTTGAGAACATAATTGATAACAGTGATTTGGATATAAATTGTACTACAAAGAGATTGTGTCTTCTTGTTGATGGATGAGCAGCTAAATATTCATGCCCATGTTTCTTTTTAATATTGATGAATAATTTAATTGAGCTTTAAATTAATAATCATAAAATATTAGAGATTTTTTTATCTATTTTTAAGAAAATATCAATAAGTTTATAGTTTAAGTGAAATTGGACTAAATTAAGTCAATTGCTGTCGAAAAGATAACAAAATTTTTTTAACAAGTCTGATTGAAAATTACATTTCCCAAACAGCTTCAAGGAGTGGTGAGCTGAAAACGTAGTCAGCGCAATTTTTCGGGTATTTATGTAATACACACATAAAAAAATATAATGTATAATTAACATGGAGCAATCTTGATTAAAAATCATACATAGTAAATTTTTGCAAAGGTATGCAATTTATTTAAAATTATCTTGGTTTCATGTTTATTTTAAATGAAAAATGTTAAAATAAAATTGTTCAATATTGAATAAAAAATATTCCTGTTTTAATTTTGTATAGAAAAAACAACAACACTATAAAAATAAAAACATAATTTTTTTTTATTTTCATGTTTGAAATAATCTAAAAAGAGAAGCAAAATTCCCGTATTCTTTTTGTTAAAATTATTAAGTTAAATAGTTAATAATTTTGTAGGGTGTTCAGTCGATTAATTTCTGTTCGATTATTTTGTTCGAATAATTTAAAATTGCTAATTTCGATTAAAGGATTAATCGAATAATTTATACCGATTAATCGAGTAATAATAATATATAAAGGGTGGTTAAATTTCAAGGGCCGATGTTGATTTTGAATAAAACACAAACTATTTAGGAAATTATTGTAATTTTATTTTATTATGATATATTGGTATTACTCAATTATGTATGGAACAAAATATCGGCCAAATGGGCGCCGCGACCACGGCGGCACGCCTCCATCCGATCGTCCAAATTTTCGATTACCCTGAGGCATAATGGAGGTTCTATGCCGTTAATGTGCCGAATTATCTCATCCTTTAGCTCTTGAATTGTTGCTGGCTTATCGACGTACACCTTTTCTTTCAAATAACCCCAAAGAAAAAAGTCCAACGGTGTCAAATCACATGATCTTGGCGGCCAATTGACATCGCCATTACGTGAGATAACACGGCCATTGAATTTGTTGCGCAAAAGAGCCATTGTTTCGTTAGCTTTGTGGCAAGTGGCACCGTCCTGCTGAAACCACATATCGTCCACATCCATATCTTCCAATTCGGGCCATAAAAAGTTCGTTATCATCTCACGATAGCGAACACCATTCACAGTAACTGCCTGACCGGCCTCATTTTGGAAAAAATACGGCCCGATGATGCCGCCAGCCCATAAACCGCACCAAACAGTCACTCTTTGTGGGTGCATTGGTTTTTCGACAATCACTCTTGGATTCTCATTCGCCCAAATGCGGCAATTCTGTTTATTGACGAATCCACTGAGGTGAAAATGTGCCTCATCACTGAAGATGATTTTCTTCGATATGCGTTTTGATTTGAACGCCCATTTTCATAATAAGTCTGGATAACTTTAACACGTTGCTGGATTGTGTATCTCTCCATGGTTCAAATTGAGTAAGTCTGAAATAGAGAAATGTCAAATAAAATTCGGAAAAAAACTTGGTGTTTAGGTGTGGTTCACATTCAACATCGGCCCTTACAATTTAACCACCCTTTAGTATTTCTGTAAATGTATATTTTTTTTAAGTTTTAAGTCCAAGTCCCAAATGTATGTGTCCAGAAGAATTATAAAAACCGTCATGTTTAGTGAGTAATTTAGCTCATACATATTTTTTTCAACACAATTTAATAATTAATTTATTTCACAAAAGAAAAAACGACAAAGGTATGTTAACTCAAAGATTTATATTAATTTATCGGGTATGTTGTAGGAATCGAAATGAAGTGAAATTGAAATCAAACGATAATTTAAACTCAATTATTTACAAAATAACCGTAGTTTTAAGTGTTGTTCTTGCAAAAATAATAGATACTTTAAGAATGAAATAGATAAAATGGAATATTTTTATAACCTTTTATTACAGGGTCGTTTTTAAAATATGCTCGAGATTAAATCCACTTCATTCCGATTTCTCGAACTCGCCCGTATTTTTAAACAAACAAAACAAGAAAATCAAAGGTTCCGATGAATAAAAATTTTAAACAAGATACTTCGATCGTTTCCTAGAGAAAATTATTTGCAGAAGCATAGCAGAGGAATGTCCGTGAAGAGTTTAAAAAAATCCAAAGTTATATTGCCAAATTTGGAGCTACATTGACAAGTTTTAATTTTACCAATAATTTTTTCAAAAATTGTCGAAAAAAATTTTGAAATTTATAAAATTTCTGGATTTAGAATTATTCGATTAATCGATTAATTCAAAAATGGTAATTGTTTAATCGAATAAGTTAAAAAATTCAGATATCGATTAATCGTTTAATCGAACAAAAATAAAACCCGATTAATTGAACACCATAGTGTTTTTAATTATTCTTAAATAAATTCTAATGTTGTCTCTGAAGATTCTTCTCACTGTTATTTCACACTCAAACCAACTTGATTCTACATGAAATTCACGTTGTTTCCACTTGAAATAACTTTCATTCAAGGTGATTCGGATTGTTATTTCAATAAAAATGACGTTTTGCTCTAACTTTACTGCAATGTTAAATTAACATGAATTATAGTTATTTTTAAAGAAAAAAATGTTGTTCGCAAGTTATTGTAAAGTCATGTTTAACTAACATAAAGTAGCTAAGAAGCAAAATCACTACCGAAAACTGTAGAATCGACCATGTGTTCGACGATTTTACTTTGTTTTTTTTCTGTAGATTTTTACAAAGCATAAATCGGAAAAAGCTCTTTTTAAAGCTGAATTTAAAATGAGAAAACTTCCATGAAAAGTTTATCAGTTTAATTTAAAAGATTTTGTTATTCGTGTTTAATTCCCAGTTTTTATTCTTGATAAAAACACTTGAAATTTATTGTTGATGGGATAAGCTATTCCTATGCGGATTTCACTGGTTGCTTAGGCCAGATCATCAGGAAGCTTCATCCATAAAGATTTTGGAAAAACTAAAGATATTAAACCAAATAAAACTGTTAAGCGTATAAGAATCATAAGCAACAGCTCTACTTGTAACAATATCAAAGTTTAAACAAAAACATCAACAATAAGCAGTGAGTTTATCTCTTCTTACAGTTTATCAGTTTATTTTTAAGAAAAGTATGTGAAATAAACTGGTGGCAGCACTACGCCAGATGACGATTTTTTGCTCTTGCATTGTTTGTCTAGGTTTATGTCAAAGTTTTGTTTATGTTTACAAAAAGTCCACGTTTTTTTGTATTTTATTAAAGTTTTTGATAATATTAAATTAAAATAAATAAGATATTAACCATAAATTAATGAAAATTGGCTAAAAATTTATTTATTTCATCACGTTCAGCGGCACGCTTTGATTTTTGTTTAAAGTATTTTTATCAAAAGCGAAGTTCCAATCCGGTTGTCGTCTCTTCTTTCCCCCCCTTCGCATTTGTTTACATATACTAGCATAATGCCCAATATGATTTTCGTTGTCACCCTTCTTTATTATTGCATATATTTAACAAAATAATTTTAACAAATAGAAACTAAGAATTTTTGTGTTTTTTAGCTACTTAAAAACTCGCCAAAAGATAGTACTATCGATAGTTTTGCAGCTTTAGGCTTGTGCTTAAGGAGTCTTTTGTATAATGAATATACTACAGCATCAGCCTGCAGTGTAAGTTTTTATAAGATCTTCTTGTAAAAAATACGCACTTTAAAAATAATTCAGTTTGCTGTGACACATTTCTTCCACCTCCTTAAATCTAAAGCTACTTATCAAATATTTGACGAAAAAAACGGAACCAACAACCAAACTAAAAAATCATTTCGCTTAATATCAATATTTATTTTGATAAAAATACCTCATCTTACAAAAAACTATTTTTTGCTATGTCTAGTAGTATAATTAGTTTATTTTGTAATATTAAGACCATTTTAAATCTCATTAACTATTAACAAAAGTAGGGGTTACGCTTATTTGATCAAATATTTAATAAGTGTGACCGTAGCTTAACTCTTTTAATTACAAACAACATGTAAAACAAAAACCTTAGAACTATTGCCTTTCGTAACTTGTGTGCGTTCTCCGCTGTAGGACGTCCAGACCACCCATTTTGCGACAAATTTTCCTACCATGCGTTTTACGCTTCATGTTACATGTAAAGCTCTCCACGCCTGTAATGTCGCTTAAAGAGCATTACATGAAATTTAATTCATTAAAATGAGCTGCTTTGTTAAAACGCCGCTTGCGACGCTTTGCAAAAATCTTTCACCTTTTACATTCTACGCGTCAAGGCAGCCTACGTTTTCATACATCTCACTTGCTGCATATAACTTACATATATTGATTCTTTACAAATGGATCTCAAGCTTTAAAGTAATACAAAAATTTGGAGTCATATCTATACACCTTCTGTCAATTTCACGATGTCGAAAGTTCGCTATCTTTCGCACAAATACATTAAAAAACAAAGTTTTTAGAATAAGTTTTTGTTTGAAATTTACTTGTGCGAAAGAAAAAGTTTAGGGAAATAGGCAGTTTAAGCCCAGTCTTCTACCAATAAATTTTCGGACGCCTTTCAAGTTTCAAATGCTCTGCTTTTTGTCTTGATCATTTTCTACGCTTTACAAGCAAATTTATGTTTGTTAAAAATTCTAAGACACATAAAATTTATTTCCAAAATAAAACTTTCTAACAAAAACGTACACAAAAGTTTGTCATTTAATAAAATCTTTTAGATTTCATATTTTCATTCTTTTTTAAGTTTTGTAGCAAAGTTTTTCACCCCTTTAATCCAACAGATTATTAAAATGTCAAAATATTGATTTCAATAACGTAAAAAAAGAAAAAAAAACCTTTAACTTTTACCAAAAAAAAAAGAAAATATATTAAATTACTTTGCAAGTTTTTCATAACCCAATTAGGAAAACTGTGGTGCTGCTACCAGCTACGAAACGAAAATTATATTAGGGATAGGAAAAAGTCATTGGCTTTGCAAAAAGTACAACTGGTTTTGCAGTCCCATCATTTTCAAAATATGGTTTAAAAATCGGTCGTGCCAAGTTTTAACTGTAAAGGAACCTCTTTTAATTACACTGTGCGACAAATGAATTTGTTATATCGGGAAAAATTATATCAGTCACATAAAAGTTATACTAAGTCTAGGAATCGCGATATGTCGATTTGAAATTAGTTACTGTAATTTTTTGTGCCTTTTCATGCCTTTTCTGTAAAGTTGTTAACCTAAGGCAGTCAAAAAGGAACGAGGTCTTTTTGGGTTTCCTTGAGTGGGACCCTGGAAATTCAGTTTGTTTTTTATCGATTTTTTTTTTTATGCAAAAACTACTATTTTTTTTTCTAGTCTTAATCTAGTATTAGATGATTTGAGTTGAGTTTTGCTAGTTACGAAACAAGTCATGAGAAACTTATTTTCCAGGGTGTCACTTAAGGAAAACCAAAAGCCCTCCCAACCAAGAGTACCGCCTCCGCCTTAGGCTGCTCGGCTCCACACTGTAATAAGCCAATAAGGATGTTCTAACGTTTTCAATTAGTATCTGTTAGTCTGCAAATTTAGTTCAAAAATAAAAAAAGGCGTGCACGTAAAAAAGTAAGCTCCCTTCAGCATCATTTGACATCCAACTAAAGTCCCTTAATCTTATATAATATTTCTCTAAGGTTGAATAAAAAACTTAAAAAATTAATTGAATGTTAAATAATGATTGCAAAACTTGCATTACAATTCTTTAATCTCCTCCCCTCCGAATACAAAATGTACAATTTAAATATTTTTAGCAATCAAATTTTTGAATGTTCCATCAATAAACCTCAACTTAACTAGAAAAAAGTACATAAAAATTCTTCTTCCTCATCAACATCATCAGCCGAGTTCTATTGTCATCAGCAATAGAAAAAAGCTGCTAGCAGCAGCAGCAGCGGCAGTGCCAGCGCAAGAATCGTTTGTTGCAACCAGCCAGTAAAACAGAAGCTGCCACAATAACAATTTACTAAAACAAACTGTATTACAACGAATAACGATTTTTATTTTTATTCTATTTTTTAGGTTTTTCCGATTTTGCTTTACGTGTACGTAAAAGGCAATACAAAAGACCAAAAGCCGTATTGAAATTGTACGAACAATATTCCTTAAAACTAAACTACGATTTCTACTTCTTCTACTTTAACCAACAAATAAGAAGGAAGTACAAGAAGACCAAAAACGAAAAAAAGAAACAGTAGCACAGCTGCGCATAATTCGCTGATTTTGTACATTTTTGGGTGAAATGAATGGAATATAATTCTACATACTCCTCTATACGAGTCAAGAGTCTACACCACGAAATGGTTTTCAAACCAATAATAGTTTTTCATAGTTAAAAAGAAAAGAAAAAATAATATATATATTTTTTTAGTTATTTTTATTTTTTGGTGGAAAATAAGAAAGATATGCTTATGACGCGAAAGTTTCAATCCAAAAAAATAAAATAAGTTAGGAAAAATAGAAGATATCAAAAAAAAAAAAAGTTCTCTTTAACTTATAAATGGGGTAAAACTACCATTTTAAAAATGTTTCTTGTATTACTGAACAGCTTAAGTTCAATAAAAATTTCAAATAAAACACAGTGTGTTTCTAGATTGGTATAATGGGACCAACGTACTATAATTTTAATATCTATGCGACACGATTTCAATGCGTAAACTCAAAGATGGATTAAGCTCGAATTTGCAATCCCGCTCACACGATATTTACTTGAACAGATGTCAACAAACGACTCACAGTAGACGGCATGTTTTTTAAATCTGACTTGTCAACTTTTCAAGTCACATGAAATTGTGCATGTCTGTCAAAATTGCTGCACAGAAAAAAATAAAAATTGATTTCAATTAAAAAATTTGTGATATTGATTAAAAAATTAATTAAATTTGCACCAGTAAACAAATTATGTAATAGTAACAATTAAATCAGTTAATAGTATTAATTAAACGTTTAATTCACTTGATTAAATTATTAATTAAAACTCATTATATTTTTGATTAATGCTTTAATTGGTGAACAATTTTGGAGAATTTTTTCTGTGTGTTTTACAGAAGGTTTATAATATTCGGTCACAAACGTACATGTAATTTGCTTCTGACATTGGGTCGAGTGAATAAAAAGGTAGTTTATGCTACAAAGTACTAAGTACTAGCATTAGCTTTTACTTTTCAGTACTAGCTATGCTGAATAATACAGAAAAAATTCTCCAACATTTTTCACCAATTAAAGCATTAATCAAAAATATAATCAGTTTTAATTAAATATTTAATCAACTGAATTAAACATTTAATCAAGTGAATTAAACGTTTAATTAATACTATTAACTGGTTTAATTGATACTATTAATTTGTTTAATTAATTTTTTAATTAATATCACAAATATTTTAATTGAAATCAATTTTTATTTTTTTCTGTGTACAAAAAGTGTGAATAATTCTTTGCAAGTGCTAGATAGCAATGCTTAAAAGAGACAGCAAACGCTGGAAAATGCGACTATTAAATTAAATTACTTACAAAGTGCAAAAATGTCAAAAAATTACAATTTTGTTTAAACTTATTTTAATTCAATTTAATTTCAATTTATAATATCATCTTTATTTCATTTTGTTTTAGTAAGAAAAAAATGTTAATTTCAAAGTACTGTGTATCACTGTTGAGATCTGACAATTCTTAAATTGTACTGTCTCATTGACAAAATTGTACCAAATTGACATAAATTGTACCAACATTTTGTAAAATAAAAAGCGTACATAGTAAGAATTAAAAACACTTCTTTACTCAATAAAAACAAAACAAGTAAAAAAGTATAGTCGGTCAATCCCGATCACCCTTCACCACTGTATATAAAGACAAATTTTCGAGATTGTACGTTATTTGGGTTTCATGGCAAATCATGGCCCCGCCAGATTTTATTATAAGGTTAAGATTTATAAAAAAGTTCTTTGTGCCCTATATTATTTAGATATCTTTATCTATTTGAGATTTATTTCCCCTTAAGTGATTTTAGAAAAGGGGCTTTTATAAAACTTATGGTTAATTTTGGGCCTACCAGCACAACATTTTATCATGACACAGCTATAATAAAAGTTATTGTCGCTAATTTTATATCAATACCAACAGCTGTGTTCCACATGCATTACGAAACAGTCCGAACTTGTACAAAGTTACCCAAAGCGTTCCACATAACAATTTTTGTGCAATTAGATAGTAATTTTCAGGGATGCCAACTTAGCTATTTTGGGGCTAAATTTGGCTCTGTTCAATTACTTCTGACACGTAATTTTTCTCGATAGCTCTTATTTTAAAAAAGAGCTAACACCGGCTCTTTTCAAACGTGATATTAATACGTCTGACACTTTTTGCATATATCTGTTAATACACCCGTTTTTACCCTCTTGTTTCGACTTTGGTTCATTTACATATGTGTACAATACTCTAATGCTGAGGTGGAAAGAGCATTCATTGCTTTGAATTTTTTTAAGAATAAAATTAGAAACCGTATGGCTTTGAACACTGTAAAAGTTTAATTCATATAAAATATGGCTTACAAAGCAGTAGCGCATGCTGTTAAAACTACGATTTGCCAGCAAGCGTGTTTGTAAAAATAAATTCAATTGAAACGTATAAAAAATCAAAATATTACTTTAAAACAAACATATGGCCAGAAGAAGAAGAAAATTTAACACTTTTTGAAAATGACTGTTAATATTTTTAATTTTTTTAATTGAAATGTTACATATTGTAATATAAATATTTGTGTACAATTTTTAAGTAGTAATTTTATTAAACATTAATATGTATATGGGCATTTCCTGGGGTCCCGAACGTACGTTCGTACGCTTTTGATGTACAAATAATATAGAAAACAAAACTTTTCCTAGCTTTTTTTTTTGCGATTCGATAGCATTTGGGTAGCTGTATGTTTAGTGCAAAAGATGAGTTTCATCGAGTTTAAGTTTTCATAATAATAGTTATTAACATGTGGTCGCGAACGTACGCAAAATAGAAGTCAACTTTGGCTGACAGCAGTTAAATGTAAAAATCTGCGTAATGGAACGGAATATTCAAAAGTGATTAATTTATTTTAAAAGTGTATTAATGTAGGTCTCCATGCAGTATTTACCAAAAAAAATATCTCTTTTGGTTTTTGTTTAATTGGCTTAAGTACCGGTCGCGAACGTACGGGTCGCGAACGTACGATTTTTCCATATGTTTTTTTATTATTATCATATTGCAGTTTCCCATTAATGTCTTCAAATTTCCTTAACAAACAACTAAATACTCAATTTACAATTGATTGTAATGAAAAGATTATGAAGAAAGAGTGTAAACATAACACATTTTTGCATGTAAAATAAGCATATAAAAATGTGTTTAGAAGTAGAAAATATAAGAAAATATAAAATTTTCCAGTTTCCAGTGCAATTTCCTCAAGTAAAACAGCTGAGACATGCTATGAAACCATTCTTTTATAACAACATAGACTTTTTTAATAATAATAAACAATAAAAGACGATGATTATCAACATTCTATTTTTTCATCTTGGTAGACCATTCTGGGGAAATGCCCATATTTAATTTTTTTAATTTATGTAAACGAGTTTAAAATACAAAAATGAATAATAAATGGATTAAAAACAGAGCAATCTTTTTAATTGTAAAATTTAGCACTTTTTAGCTCTTTTTGACTGCTCGGTCGGCACGTATTGCCATTGAATAGTTGGCATCTCTGGTAATTTTTTTCATTTCCTGTACAAATTTCCACGAATTTTTTTTTTTTGGGTAAGTTCAGACAAGAAAAAATAATCAGGAAATTTATAATGTTATGACTTTTAAGCGTCTAAAATCACAAAAGTAAGCAGCATTAGTATTTGAAGAAGTGCAAAAATGGTTTTTTGCGTTCGAGCAATTTTGGGTAGTTTCGGCAATTTAGAGACTAATTTTCATTTTACTTTCATTAGTCCGAACTTGCCCGAGATCTTGTGGAACACACCTAACATTTATAAGGAAGTTATGGCATTAAAAGTTATTTTGGGGAGTAGTATTTCTATCAGGGCTGTGGAGTCGTTAAGAAATAGTTATAACTCCGACTCCGACTCCTTTTGCTGAAATTTTTTAAGTACGACTCCGACTCCAACTCCGACTCCGACTCCTACTCTAACCTAGCATTATTTAAGAGACTAGTTTTTATTTGACTTTAAACTCTTTTTTAATTAAGTACCTGTTAAATGGTTAAATATAGCAAGAAAATGATTCTGTAAAAATTTCAAACCGATATTTTAATTCTAACGTGCCGCGCATTGAGCTTTTACCTACTAGTTACTAACATATGAGTAGGAGAGCTGCAAAATATTTTATTTGGATTTTGGAAAAAATGTAAAAAACATATGCCTCCCGATTCAATAGACCAAATGAGTTTAACTTTTTTAATTCTAAAGTGGTATGACATTCTTGACTTATAACTCAACAGTTTAGAAATTTAAACCAACTGAAATATAGAAAAATAATGGATTTAATTTTGGAACGAACGAGTTTTGTTACGAACTTTCGCAAGAAACGAGTTTTGCTTCAATCCGTATGGGATCATTGAACTTTAGTATATTTTAAAGGTTATATTAATTTATTAAAATTATGCAAAAAGTGCTAAAAAATGTAAAAATAATTCTATAGGGGAGAGATAAACTACACCAATTCACATCTTTTTCAAAAAACGTTTTTTATACTGTTGGAATTT
Organism: Pollenia griseotomentosa; assembly: GCA_963931875.1. Classification (NCBI taxonomy): domain Eukaryota; kingdom Metazoa; phylum Arthropoda; class Insecta; order Diptera; family Polleniidae; genus Pollenia; species Pollenia griseotomentosa. The sequence goes on along the minus strand of OZ007562.1, from coordinate 164,891,392 downwards.
ATAGATGTGTGAATTTCCATAAGTCCTATCTAATGTAGCTTTCGAGATAGAAAAGTTGAAAACAACACCAAGTCCAATTGGCTTAGACGTTAAAGGCATCAAGAACTCGCAATTGCATTTTTCCGTTCCTAATTCAATATTATTTTTGTCCAAGACCGAAATTTGAAATTGCAAGTCTTTATTATCTCTCTAATTTTCCCTAAAGTGAGTAGATAAAAGTATTCTCAAATCATTTTTCGGGTTAACCCCCACATTGATGGGAATTATATCTGGAACAATGTCATGTATTTTTCCGAGTTCCTTTTCCTTTTATTCTATTATAATTCACCTTGAAGGTTGGAACTTAAAATGTAGTTCACTTAATGCTTTCACCACAGGAGCTACAGCTGATTTCAAGTCATATTCATGAACATGGCTACAAAAATATTTGTTAATATACGATAAATAAAAACAACATCTTTACAAATTTAATTGTTAAATTCCTTAATTCGGCTCTATTTCATTAACGATATCTTGGCGAAATTCAAATAGTGAACCCGCTGGTTTTTGTTACAGAAATTTGAGGTCACATTAAAACAAAGAAAAGGACATGCTTCGATACAATCTATATAACTATTCTTTATAAATTGTCAAAATAAAATGTTATCTCAATTTTTTAATTTTTAATATAAAAGTATAGTTTTACTTTTAACAACATCAAATCTTAAAAAAAAACAACAACAATAAACAGTGAGTTATCTTTTCTTACAGTCTTAAGTTAAACTAAGATTGAATCAATCTCTAAATGTGCTTGATTCAAGAATTATAAAATTGATTCAATCCCGAATTCGCACTTGAAATCAACCAAAACTGAAATAAGAAGGAGAATTTTATTATGAGTGATTTACTTACCCGTGTTACACTTTACAGAATTTCATTTGAAAATCACCAGCATCACTCCCGATATGGTTTTCACTTTAAAAACTAAATGTACATATTTAACTAAAAATATAAACTAAATAAGAACTCTTGCTTTTAATTTTACTTTTGAAACATGAAAATAATGTGCTTTTGTCTTGTTCTGTTGTTTTTGTTATTTTTAAACACAACAAGCAAATCGTTTTTTTAACTTCTTGTGTGGTGTTGTTGTAGTGTCTGCAACAAAGTTTAATAAGTTAAATAAGCTTTTAACGCTCACTTTGTAATTTTACTCTCACAGTGGCACTATCAACGAAAAGCTTAATCTTTTTTTTACTTGGTTTAAGAATTTTGTAGTTGTTTTAAGAAATTCCGGGATTGATTTTCAAAAGCAATCCCATTTATTATTAATTAAAGTACGTTTACGTGTTATTCGCACTTAAATTTTTGAGTACGACTCGTACTTAAAGTAATCATAAAAAACTTAATTTATCACGAGTGTTATTCTTTCTGTGTGTTGTTCACGTCAAAATGAAGTTGGCCAAGCAGTTGAATAGTGTTCGCTATGGCGAGATGATAATGGACATCTTCTGGACAGAAATTGAGTATATGAACCTGGACGATATGCGGTTCCAACAGGATGGTACCACTTGCCATAAATCCAACTAAACAAAAAAGTGTACGTCAATAAGCCAAGAACAATTCAAGGGCTAAAGGATGAGATAATTCGGCACACTAACAACATTGAGCTTTAGTTATGAACTGAAATTGAAAATATGAACCATCAAATATAGGTATGCCACCAAAGCCGTGGCGAGCATTTGGCCAATATTTTGTTTCACACATAATTGTCGTAGATCCTCCTGTAGTCAGAAAAAAAATAAGATAATTCTCTGAAAACGTTTTATTATATAGGGTGTTTTTTTCAGTGGTATAGAACTTCGAATTGAAATAAAACACAAGAAAATCGTTTTAATGACCATCAATTTGGCTTTATTGGAAAGATAATTTTATGCCATTAATGTTTAAATATGATTTCAGGCATGTGGCCGCCGCGGCTGGCTCGAATAAAGCCAATTCTACAGGTCCAATTTTCAACCACTTTTTCGAGCATATGGGGCCGTATGTCGGCAATAACGCCACGAATGTTGGCTTCCAATTCCCCTAACGTTTCTGGTTTGTTGGCGTAGACGAGCGACTTCACATATCCCCAAAGAAAATAATCCAATGGTGTCAAATCACACGATCTTGGTGGCCAATTGACAGGTCCATTCCGCGAAATTATGCGCTCATCGAATGTTTCCTTCAATAAATCGATTGTGGCGTGCGCTGTGTGGCATGTAGCGCCGTCTTGTTGGAACCACAATTCATCTTCATTCATGCCATCCAATTCGGGAACAAAATAGTCGGTTATCATGGCTCTATACCGGTCTCCATTAACGGTAACTGCCTCTCCAGCATTATTTCGGAAGAAGTATGGCCCAATGACTCCACCAGCCCATAGAGCACACCAAACAGTCAGTTTTTGTGGATGTAATGGCGTCTCAAGGGTCTCATGTGGATTCTCTTCACTCCAAATGCGGCAATTTTGCTTGTTGACGTAGCCATTCAACCAAAAATGAGCCTCATCACTGAACAAAATTTTGCGATGAAAATCAGCATCGAGATCAATCTCATTTTCGGCCCATACACCAAGCGTTGTTCTTTTGTCCACCTGTTCATGATGAAATGGCAAACCAAACTGAACATAAATGACATTAGAGTTGCCAGATTTGACCACAAAATGCCAGTTTTATCTCTATTCGAAAAACAAACCTGTAAAAAAAACACCCGATATTAACGATTAACATCGTGCCTTTTGGTTAAACCACTCTTTACTATATATTGCTGATTTGCTGCAACGTCGTCATAACTCCAAAAATTAAGTATTGGAGTTAGTGATGCAGAATTGTTCGCAATTTTTTCTTTATTTTGTGTATAAAATTCATCTGTATATCTTTTATACTTTCCCTGTTTGAAGATAATGTGTCGTCTGTTTTTCTAAGGGGTGCAAAAAAATTAAAACACTTTTATTTCGAAATGAGCAATATATTGTTTTGCCCAAAAGTAGTAAAGAGGCTTAAGTGGGAATTTAGGTAATTTAGACGTAAGTTTTAAAGACGTCACGTCATAACCGAAGGATCCCCAGCCAATACTCCTAAGCGACTGATGTCCCAAGGGCTTCTGGCTTCCGTGCTAAGAGATAGGATCCATGCTTAGCCGCGGTCTCAAGAGATCAGTCAATTTTGAAATCTGTCGCATTGCAGTTATTGACTGCATCTGATTTCCCCGGAGGATGCAACCACAAAAGGTATAATTTTAAGATCCCGGGGGCTTTGGCTGTACAGCAATAGTCCCTAGAGAAACTTAATAGCAAATCGAACCCCGCCCATAGTTATAGGGCAGTAGTAGGCCCTTGGGCCTAACCAAAACTGAGTGTTGATAGTTGCCATCTGATGCTTAGAATTGAAATTTTACATAACCATTGTTTATAAAAGTCGTTACTTTATGCTTCTACTATTTTATTTTCCCTTAAAATTTCGAATTCCCAATTAAAACTAAATTCAGTTGGTCCCCTTTAGAATGTACTTTTTGGGAAAAGAACGTCTATATATTTGTTAGTTCGTTAGTGAAGCTTTGTATGTATTGGTTTCGTTTTATACATACATATTTCGTTTTTCATATTGGTTTTAGCTGGGCTATCATACAGTTGGCTGTAGCAGCAGCTTTTGCGAATGCTTCTGCTAGTTAAGCTTAGTAAAGCTAAACTAACAACTATTCCATATTGCAATTTGTACAAATTACCATTTTTGGCAATTGCAACCAAAACTAATCGAATTACAATATGCTAAGTGCCAAGAAGGTCAGTTAAAACCATTCAAATGAAAATTGGGAATACAAACGAAATGGAAAAAAGTCGAAAAAAATATCGTAACCAAAAAATATAAATTCAAAAAAAAAATTTACTTTTTTTTAAATCAAACAACTTCTTTTTTTCAGGTAAAGATTTTAAATGAAGCTTTTTGGTTTAAAGTCACCATATGGGCTTTTTGTATAAGGAAAATATAACAAAACGTTAAACGCAAACGAAATTCCTTAAGGAAAACAAGGAATTTATGCTTTAATTACATACTTTAAAAACCACAAACGATAAAAACTTAAAGACACAGCTAAAAAAGTTAAAGATGTATAGAAAACTTTACAGGTTTAGGGAGTGATTTTTATTGAACCAAGAAAAGATTTAAGAGCCTTAACAACGAAATTGAAAGAAGAAGAAACATAAAGTTGGTACTAGATAAATGTGTCGTTTAAAGATCTGTTGTCTTAAGCATCTTTTTCTTTTCACCAGATACAAAATCTCTTTTAGCCATACAATAAATATTTCCTAGACATTTTCGCACATTTTGCCAGAGTAGGTACTTTTTTTTTAACAATAAACTAGCAGAGAACAAAAATACAACAAAACCAAAAATATATGAAAAACTAAGAGAGAAGAAAGAAGATGCTTCATTGATTTTGGCATTAAACATGCAACAGGCTGGCAGGCTGACATTAAGAAACCAACGAGCTTAATCGTCAAGTTGGCCAACATAAATATTTTTATGTTGTAAATTTTCTTGACAAATATTCACTTCACTTTGAAGACCTTCAAATATGCCAATAACAACATTGTAACCGTTGACCAAACATCAAGTTGGACAAACAAAACTATTTCTTAACTAAACACAATGGCTTGAAATTCAAAAAAAAAAAATAAGTTGCATCCTGAATTTAAGTATTTTATAAATTAAGTTTTTTTATTAAATACTTGTGATAAATAAATAAATAAATAAGTTGCATCCAAAATTTAAAATGTCCGTGCAAATTAAGATTTGAATTTAAAAATTTACACAACTTAGTGTTAATTGCACATCTGGCAACACCGTAAACAAAATATTTTTTAGATTTTATTTCAGAATGGCAAATTGCTTCTAAAATAGATCATTTCCATGAATGACAGAACTAAAGATTAGGCCAACTCGAAAACAAAGTTGGAATCTTCGGCGCATGTCGGACAGCTATAGAAAAAATTTAGATGGACACCTGCCCTACGACCTATTCCATCTCAATCACAGGGTGACAAGCAATGTGTTTGCCAACCGCCCCCAAGTGTAAGCGGCACCAACGCATAAGGTAGAAATTTGAGTGCATAAGCCGGCCAGATTATACTCTCGCCCCTGGTTTAGGAGATGGAGCTATCTAACCTCCGCTGCTGTGGGAAATTAGTAGAGGCATTTGTTGAGTAGCACTAGCACCTGGAGATGATCTTCCTTCAGTGAAAAATCAGTGCTTTAGTGTAATTTTCATGATATTCCTTCACACGACTTTGGGTAGTAAACCAAATCACCACATGATCCCCGAGAATATATTGTCAACGGAAAAGTGAAACCTCCGCAAAGATAATGTTCCTAAAATAGAGAAAACATTTCCCCCAAGAAGCACACTTAAGGAAGGCCTCAACGAATAGACAGTTCGGTACCGCACCACTGGTTGCTACTGATCCCCGTGGTGCCAGATAGAATCTTAAGCTATTTTCCTAGTTCCAACACAATGCATTAGTAGGGGTCATTCCCTGAGTGCTGGTCCTGAAAGAAAAAAAAGAATCTCTTGTCAGCCGGGATCGCAAGAGATTTTAAAGATCTTTAGAGATCTGTCAATTATGGATTTTTACAGAATCCCAGGTATTGACAGTACCTGATTTCTCTAGAGGATGAAACACCAAAACGTGAAATATGCTTAAGACGGTCCCTACTAACGACCGGGATTAGGCATGCCGGAAAAATGACTTCGCACGAATTGCATTGCTATTGAAATTTGCTAAGTGATGGAGTGCCCCAACGCAGTGTTTTGGGACCTTAACGATATAAAAAATCTCGAACTATCTGGTAAACTATTTATTAATGCGGATGACATAAAGAAGCACGAATCTGTGGCTTAAGCGTAAATGAACCGCGATGCATCGTTAATAGCTGAGTTTACAGAATAAAAACAAGGTTTCTAAATGCAAGTTGAACTCATTTGATAAGGTTTAAGCCGCTCATTAATCATGATACCAATTTTAGCATTTTCATTAAAGGAAGGGAAGTTGTGGAAGTTTAATCTGTGCAATACTTGGGATTACGACTGCAAAGTAATCTTGTTTGGAATAAATATATCGACCCCTTTGCGCGAAATTATCGTTGAAATTGACTTTTTGATGCAATCTTGTTCTACATTCAAAGAGACGTCACCTGACAAAATATTGTAGGGAAATTCCACTTCGTTGCTCCAAAAATTGATTGTATATTTTCATTTTGATATTGCAAGCAAAAGCAGAGAAAAGTAGAAAAATGGCTGTCCTGTAAAACTTGGTTTTTGTAACATACGATAATTTCGCGCAAAGGGGTCGATATATGTATGCAATCTTAAAACGAAACTTGCTTAAATCATTGGTATTTTATATAAGTTTGAAAATAAATTTGATAAATATACAAAATTTTTAATTTATTTCCTCTAGGTTTATGCCAGTTTATGGAACTTTGCTTAATTTCTTGTCTTGATTTTATTCATTTTAAGAACTCTGAGCATGTTTCCAAAGAAGTCGAAGGTTCCCTAAGACTTAGAATCGGAAGGAGTTTGGAAATAATTCCCGACAATCTCATGATTTCTTAGAAAATTTTAAGCAGTAATTTTTTCATGCTTTTAACGGGGTAAAACTTTTTTGTCTTACCACAACTCTTAATATAACCCTTAAGCACTTCTTAGTTCCATTTTTCAGAATTTCTTAAATAAATGACCCATTGTGCCTAGATATTTAAAGTGTACATAAATCAATGTTTTTTTTATTATTATTTTTTTTTTTTTTTTTTGCTACTGCATCTTATATTGTTTTAGGTACAAGTATGAAACCAAAAACGCCCTTAAGTAGATGAGACAAAACCTACAAAAAAAACCCCATTGAAAATACGCATAATAAACGCGTATATGTAGAATAATATACGAGGGTAAACTGATAAGTTTTGAAAAAAATCTTAGATACTGAACACGTAGGCAGCCGGACTCAGTAAAACAAAAGTTTATTAACTCTCTTACCGTAAATCTCGTTTTCAGAAGTATATAAAGGAGTATAGAACTTTTTTAGAATGTTTTCTACACAACTAAAATAAGATCTTTAAATACCAAGAATTAAAACAAATAATACCCTACATCATCAAATTTGATTTGTATTGGTGTTTGTAACTACTAGAATAGACAGACACATGTTTATGCCGCCTACATTTAATTGAAATCTTGTAGATTTAATTGAAAATCCTTTTCAAATTTTATCAAGATTTTGTTTGCACAATCAAAACAGCTGACTGAGAGTTTTTTGTGTAATACATCTATCTTAATATATAAATAGGCAAGGCGTTTTTTTACGATCCCTTTTAAGCTAATATATGTTGGATGCATTACTAGAAAGATAGTTTTTCGCACAATATACATTTTATTAAAATCGGCTTATTTTATTTTAGGAGTTATAAGCGTTTTAAATTGTAATTAATACAAACAAAAAATTCATAGACGTTTAAGAAAAAATATTAAGGGTTTTCACGATGGATATTGTGCAAATTTGTAATTTGTAAATTTGCTGTGCCTTTGAATCACAAATCGTGAGCATATTGTTTTTTTTTTTTTTTGCAAATGTGCTATTTTTCTTATATGTTGTTTATTATGGCAATACATAAAATTTCTGGAAGCACTGTCAAAGATCTGCTTTTGTTTTTGTGTAGCGGTAAATGTGTCAAAAGTTATTGTACATTTGTTTGCTACTGAGAAAATATGCACTACTATTGCTGCTCACGGATTTTTTTTCCGCAAACGAAGTCAATTTAGGCAAATAAGTATACTTTGTTGTTGTGTAGTGCAAATGTGAGTACTTATGCACACATTTTCATGTTTTGCACTACCCATCGTGAAAACCTTTAATGTAAGCGAAACAAAAGAGTTGAATGAAAAGTAAAAAGAACAACAGCATACATAGTTTTCTCATAAAATAAATTTTAAAAAAGAAGGTAAGAAAGAATAGTTGGCTAAGCCATATTGCTCCTTTATTGCAACATAGTCATATCTCAAAAAATCAAAAATTTTAAGTTACTTAAGCAAAAGTGTTTATTCAAACCTTCTTTATATGTAAAAAAAAAATTAATATTAAATCTCAAACTCAACAAAATATATTTTATTAAATCTGTATTAAGGTGCATTTTGAAAACTTTAATCGCAATAAAGGAGCGATATGACACCCTACACCACACTACAAAAAAAAAACAAATTATCGGGAGTGTAGCCTATTTGGGACCAATGGGCATAACATGATTATTGTATGAGGTTAAGATTCATATAAAAGTTCCTCATTTAAGTGAGATTTTGTTTTTAAATGATTTTAGAGAGGACGATTATATAGGACATATGTGCAGTGGAGTGGCGGCGTAGTGTAGAGGTTAAAGTGCTTGCCTACAAAGCCAAGCACCACATGTTCGATTTCTGGCGTAGGACGTACAGTTTTTATCATGGTTTTCAGGTTTCGAAAACTAAGTGACTTTAACCCGCCTCAAAAAAATCCTCCCAAGAAGTTACGTGATCACTCCTCCTCCTGAAAAAGAGGATATAAATATGGCTAAGGTCGGACAGCCGCCATCGCTTGGGAAACAAGGTAGGAATCAGAGATAAGCAAGTTTCCGTACCACTCCACCAAATACACGGAGGGCGTTATTTCTAGGCAACTACTGATGCCAGCCCTATTATTCTATCTAAGAACAAGGACAGTGAAATTTTACATGGGAAAACGCGAAAACAACTGCAACAAATAGTGTAAGATGAAGATGCTTTGTGGAAGCAATACGCTCCTGTCGCCCAACTTTATGTCAATACAAACATTTAAAAGTAAGTTATGGCATCAAAAGCTATGCTCGGGAGTAGTAAGTTGGGGGCTAGAGTCAAATATGAACCGATTTTAATAAAATTTGGTAAGATGATAAAGATTGCAATAAAATAAATTTGGACCAAATATAACCTTAATACCGACATAAGATCTTTTATGGGGACAGAAACTCTATTCAGAAAAGAAACTTTTATGGAAGATGTGTAAAATTTTGAATCGATTCTCACCATTGCAATAATTATAAGGTATATACCAAATTACCTCAAATTATCTTCGGCATGTACTTTGCGCACCAAGGACCAAGTAAAGGCATTTGATCGAAATATTTATTCAAATTGTATTGTAATTTCAATCGATATCAACTGCCGTAAGTTGACCCAGGCTTACAGCCCGCCTGACATTTAGAAAGCTAGCTGGATGGAAGGACATCGTTATATCGATTCAAAATTTGATTTTAACGTATTACACACATCACAATAAACGCATAATACCGTCTACACTTAAACTTAATGATCTATGGAGTTCCACGAAATAAAACATCTCCGCAGGACCAACCGGAACTTCTTACGAGGCTAAAAATGCGCTCTAGTTAAACGTCAGAGACTTCATATAATCCACCAAAGGTGGCTTATCCCAATTCGGCCAGTCGTCTTCTAGCCAGTGCAGAGTAGTGACAGAGAAGGCGTTCTACGTTCTCCTCCTCGTCCTCACAGCTGCGGCAGTATTCATAGAGTTCGGCTCCCAGACGCTGTGCATGCATACCTATAAGACGGTATCCCGTGTCAGAAGATACCAAAAGTGATACGTCGTCAATATTAGAGGCACGGTTCGGTTCGCCTTTCATACATGCTCGGCCACAATTGTCTGGCAGTCCTATATCCAATGTTCGTGACCAATCTGTCATTAGAAATATCGAGCCGAGGCATCCCAAGACCCTCCAGATCCAGTAAGGCCCATAAAGTAGTGTCAAACTAAGTACAATAATATAAAGGATTTCAAATTGTTATTAATAAAATATCTCTCAAAACCACCCTCGTATGTTTATAATTCTATAAAAATATGTATGTAGAGTAGACATAGATAAATATACATACATATGTATATTTTAAGTATATATATGTGTGGAAAAAAGCAGGAAGGAAAGGCATGTAAAATGTTTTTCAAGTATGCATTCAAACTATTTTCAAGAGAATGTCGTGTGCTGCCGCTACTGCTTTCTGGCTGCCAGGCTGTGGCAGTTTCTTTGATTTTGCAATGCAACAGCGCTGGCTCTTACACACACACACACACACACCCATATAAAATGATTCCACTTTTTTCCATTTTATTTTGGTTGTTTTCGAAAAAGGGAAAAAATCTTTTTTCTTTGCATTTGCTGCATTTGAGGCCCTTTAATGCTGGTCAAGTTATATTGTTGGCCTGCTTAATGCGTAGAGCTTAAGGTGCGGTATAATGTTTTTTTTTTTGTTGATTTTTTCCCGTTTTAGTATTGTTTTTAGTTTTTATAGAACTTGGAAAATGTTGGTCTAAACATTCCACTATAACAATTCAACGTTGACGACGACAATGTGTATTTTAGCTACAAGATCATAGTTATTTTTTCGTAGTTCGAGGACAATAATGAGTAGTCAGTCGTTCGATTATGCTCTTGCTGCTGCTGCAGCTAATAAAAAATACACATTCGCTTACCAGTAGATATACTTTTATGCCGAGTAGGGTTTGCAAATCGATGCAAGTCCATCGTAATCGACTTTTATTAATAACATTTAACTTCGGTAATTTAGGGCTAGAAATCTAAAAGAAACATTTTAAAGTTTATAAAAATTTTTGGAAAGCGGATGATGCACAAAACATTGCAGCGATGTATAAGATTTCCACACTAGCGAAAACTCGTTTGGGTATTTCCGGCTTACCTCGGACTTGGATTTCAAAGCATCATTAATATGTTGACTTAAACTTGATTTTAAATATTCCTTTTTTAAATGTTATTATCCTTTTTTATCAAAGAAAACTTAATCTTTCTCACGATTTTTTTTTATGCGAAATAGCTGGAAAATAAATAAAAACTTTTTAATTTGATTTAAAATAAACTTTACCCAAATAAAAAAAAGAAAACATTTGTGATTAGTAGGGATGCGATTTCCATCCAAATGCATGTTTTTTGTCGATAGTCTAAGAACGATGTCGACCAATTATCTTTCCGAGTCATTAAATTTGCGTTAAAATGGCATCGATTTGTTTTTACATATTTTGGTGAAAGTGCATATTTTTGCATATTTAGATTTTAAATGCAAATTTTTGCATATTTTGACATTTTTAGGGGTTTTTTTAATTTTCATAATATAAAAAAGTTCAAAAAAAAAAATTTTAAATACACAAAACAAACTTTCCAAAAAAATATTTAAATAATAAATTAATTATCTTGGAGCTTTGCTTTAAATACCAGATTTTCAAGATTTCGACAAAAGATGGCTGCATCTTACATAGTTATGGGTTTAAAAATGTTTATCCAGACCTGGTAAAAGCTACTTGCTTGGCACATGGGTTACAGTCAATTTAGAGGCCAATTCGATAATATTGCAATTTTTAATGAAATGTATCCCTTTATTCCGCTGCCACCGTAGCCAGTAAAAGCAAAATGGAGGGCCTGGCTAATTGTTTCAGAAATCTATTTAAAAAACTTCGAGCAATTTAAGAATGTTAAAAGAGCTTGGTGATGCCGATGAGTGTGTAATTAAAAAGGCAAAAGAAATATTTAATTTAAAAAACATCAGAAGTCAATTAGCATTTATTTGTATTTTCCAATTACGGATATATGTATTGGTGAAACAATAACTAATTAGGAGGGATCTAGTTCACCTAATACGCAAGTCGAATTAATTGATATTGTAAAAAGTAAAATTAACAATGTGGAAGAAAGAATAGCCCGACAAATTAAAAAAAAATTTAACACGTTTTGCAAAAAAAAAAAAAAATTAAGGATTTAAGAATCTTAAGTCAAAATAAAGTGCACATTTTATATGTTGCATTTTGATACTAAAAGTACGATTAACTGGAAAATTATGAAAAATTGCTATGAAATGCAAACCCTAATGCAGGCTCATACACGCACTTCTTAAAAAAACAAACTAACTAACAAACAAACAAACACGATCACTGGACTTGTGGCCTTTAAGGAAAAATGTTCAGTTAATTGCAGTCAACATTGCTGAATTTACTGAGAGGAACAGTGGGATGAGATGGCGTTTAAATTGGGTTCAAAATCAAATTGGTCGACATAAAGATTGCTAATATATAAAGTTGTAAACTAAAATTAGCTAAATTTCTATTATTTCGTTAACTGTGTGAAAAGTTATTAAACCAGTTCAAGTTTCGAAAATCTTATTTAAGAGTTATTTGCACTAAAGCTCTCCTAGAATGCTTAGAAATTATATGCCCCGTCGATTCTCGCATTTCTGGTTGCCCATTTTTTAAAAATTGGATTTATTATGGCTACTTGCCAATTTTCAGCAATTTAAATTTGATCCCATGCCTTATTTAAAATCTTATGTAGCATTATCTTCCCCGATTTTTCCTGGTATGTTGCAATTACGTCATGACCTGCTGCTTTACAATTTTTTATCTTAGTCACGGCTTTCTTTACTTTAGCAAAAGTTGTAAGATTCAGAAGGGAATTATTTTAAATTTGGGGATTGAAGACCTGTCCTGGGTTGTCGTAGTAATCTTCGTTAAACAGTTCTGAACAGAATTCCCCCCCATCTAGCCATTGTAACCTGAGATATAAAAATATTTTTTAAAAAATTACGAAAATTCATATGTATCAAACAGAAAACTAGAAAACTAGAAAAACTTTATATGCGATAAATAAAGGGTGGTTAAATTTCAAGGGCCGATGTTGATTTTGAATAAAACACAAACTATTTAGGAAATTATTGTAATTTTATTTTATTATGATATATTGGTATTACTCAATTATGTATGAAACAAAATATCGGCCAAATGGGCTCCGCGACCACGGCGGCACACCTCCATCCGATGGTCGAAATTTTCGATGACCCTGAGGCATAATGGAGGTTCTATGCCGTTAATGTGCCGAATTATCTCATCCTTTAGCTCTTGAATTGTTGCTGGCTTATCGACGTACACCTTTTCTTTCAAATAACCCCAAAGAAAAAAGACCAACGGTGTCAAATCACATGATCTTGGCGGCCAATTGACATCGCCATTACGTGAGATAACACGGCCATTGAATTTGTTGCGCAAAAGAGCCATTGTTTCGTTAGCTGTGTGGCAAGTGGCACCGTCCTGCTGAAACCACATATCGTCCACATCCATATCTTCCAATTCGGGCCATAAAAAGTTCGTTATCATCTCACGATAGCGAACACCATTCACAGTAACTGCCTGACCGGCCTCATTTTGGAAAAAATACGGCCCGATGATGCCGCTAGCCCATAAACCGCACCAAACAGTCACTCTTTGTGGGTGCATTGGTTTTTCGACAATCACTCTTGGATTATTATTCTTCCAAATGCGGAAATTCTGCTTATCGAGAAATCCACTGAGGTGAAAATGTGCCTCATCACTGAAGATGATTTTCTTCGAAATTTATCATCCATTTTCATAATAAGTCTGGATAACTTTAACACGTTGTTCGATTGTGTATCTCTCCATGGTTCAAATTGAGTAAGTCTGAAATAGAGAAATGTCAAATAAAATTCGGAAAAAAACTTGGCGTTTAGGTGTGGTTCACATTCAACATCGGCCCTTACAATTTAACCACCCTTTACAATAAAAAAAAATCGCAAAATTATAAAAAAATTATAGTAGAATTTAAAACAATATCAAAACAAGTAAGAAGGCATAGTCGGTCAAACCCGACCATATGATACCCTACCCCACTGTAAATAAACAGAATTTTTGCTAGTGTACTCTATTTGGGACTTATGGGAAATCATGGCCCACTTCAAAATTTTTTTTTTGTTTTATATGTTAGTTAAACGGGTCACTTTTGCACTAACGTTCCAAAGACAGGCTGTAACACTTAAAAGCAAAAATAAGAAAATGAGAAACATAGTTATAAATAATAAAAAGTTTAAAATGATTAAGCTATTATTTCTAATGAAAATAACGAAAACAAAAATTAAACCTGCACAGCAATTCTGTAACTTTTTGAATTTAACTACCGATATCGTTAAGTAACGATAAATCTCGGTTACTTTAACGAATTTGTTATTCTCTATTTTAAATAAATAAATTTCTTGTTTAGAAATATTAACAACAAATATCAGTTAAAGCTAAAATATTTTAAAATTAATAAAGTTATCAAAGTAATTTTTGGGAATACAAAATTTACAAGATTTTGTTAGTCGTGCTTAATTCCCAATTTTTATTCTTGATAAAAACACTGAAATGTATTGTTGAAGGGATAAGCTATTCCTATGCGCATTTCACTGCTTGCTAAGGCCAAACAGGGCTGCCAGGTACTTTTTTCCTTGTCCCCAAACAAATTAAAAAAATATCCCCAAAAATCCCCAAATTCAAAACAAAACCTTAAAAAGTTAATATTTTTTCTTTTTTTTTTTTTGTCTGACCAAATTTAAAATTTTTTTAATAAATAGTAAGAAAAATTTTAATAAGAAATGCCCAAAAATCTCCATATAAAAATTTTTAGTCAAAACAATTATTTAATTTTGTTTGTAGCGACTGGTTTCGGCATGTTTTTTTAAATCCTTTTTATGCGATTCCAGTGAGGAATTACAAGCAGAACACGATGCTGTTATCGAAGACGGATGAGCCAATTTAAAAGAATTTCGACATTTATTAAATACTTCGATGCATTATAACTACAAACCAATAGCCTAGCTTTCTCTTTCCCAAACTTTATTATATTGTCTTTCATATTTACTTATTTTTGGGGAAGACATACATATTTGCTTGAAAATTGTCTTTAAAAAATCAAAATTTTTATGTGTTGTTATCGGTTTTAGATTCTATTTTTAAATAATTTTTTTAACACTCACTCGTGAAAAACAACATAAGTTTCTAAAGTACCTTTTACACACTTAACAAAAATGGTAATCATAATTAGGACCCTTTACACTGTATAAGAGTAAGAGAAAAGTTTTGCTACTTTTTTTCATATTTTAAATACGAAACAAAGAAAAATAGGCGTAAATAATTAAAGAAGTTAAAATATATTAAGAAGAGTAAAAGCCCCAAAAAAACCCCAAATTTTTTTTTAAATCCCCAAAAAAAAATCCCCAATCCCCAAATGACTTTCTTTGTCCTTTTTGCTCACATGAAATCCCCAACTTTTGGGATAAATCCCCAAGTCTGACAGCCCTGATGTCAGATCGTCAGGAAACTTCATTCAAAGATTTTAGGAAAACTAAAGATATTAAACAAGTAAAAACTGTTAAGCGAATAAGAATTACTTATAAGCAAAAGTCTTACTTTTAACCATATCAATGCTTTAACAAAAACAACAACAATAAACAGAGAGTTTATCTTTTCTTACATTCCCCACAACAATCGGTTGGAATTCTGTCAATATTAATTGTAGTTGTAAGTATGTTAAGAAAAAACAAAATGAAAACAAAAACAACTTGCTATAAATATAAAATAAAATATATATTTAATAAAATTTATATGTATGTATGTATGTATAATAAATTTTCTTGCAAAAATTAATTTTAAGAAAACTTGAATGAAAACGTGTAGATATTAATTATATTTCTAAACAAATATGTTAGTTTAAAATCTTTTTATAAACAGGGTAAAAGTTAGAGGTGCCTGAGCCACTCTAGCACAACATTCTGCTCTTACTTTTTATACCCACACTACTGTATGTGAAGAGGATATTATGTGTTTGTACAAATAAGTGTAACACCCCAATAAAAAATGGAGCTTCCAACGAAGCAGGCTTGTAAGGGAGAAACATAAGAGTTTCCCTTACCATTGCGCTTACGGAAGATATGAATTTTATATGGCGAGTTCCCACTTTGAAGCAATACATTTTTGACACATAAAGCGCATTATTCAGCGCATATAAAAATTGTTAGATGTAACGATCAGCTTTGCACACTAAATGTTTTGATACAGTTATTTTTTAGTATTCTCCGTTACAAATCTGCTTCGTAGTCAGGGAATGCCGTGGCATTTTTTATAAATGTTGTTAAGCGTTCTTTCACCTACTTTACTGCATTTCTGTATGTCTTATTGCGTAGCGCATAATTGTGCGCTTATTTTTTTAAATGTGCCATTAGTGCTTCGCAAAATGTTACAATTCCGATTGACTCAGAATCAATTTCAGAATCCATCTAACGAGGTCCGTCCTTCTATCAGGCTGGCTGATTGTCTGTCCAAGTTAACCTTGTGCTCAAGGTACAGGTCGCAATTTTGGAAATAATTTTGTTGCAGCCTAAATCAGCAGAACAAATTTTATTACAATCGGTCTATATTCGACCACAGCTCCCACACGAATACACTTATAATAAATTACCTTAAAAAAGCTTCTGTTATCTCATATTAGTTATCATTTTAATAGAAGTAGATATTTAGATAATATGTGGCACAAAAATTAACCTCACAACATACTCTTTATGGCGGAAACATGAACGCTCAAATACTGTTATGTAGGGTCGGGCATGATCGCCTATACTTTCTTACTTTTTTTTTGCATTAAAAATTGGCTTATTTACTATATATTTTTAATCTGTTAACAGTACACTTATTATTGTTATTATTTAACAAGAACTTATTTTGTGTCGTTAGCTACCGACATTGTTTGCAGATAAAAATTGGTAAAATTTCATTACAAAATAGCTCTTAGCGACAATTATCTTTAACGAACGAATTATCTTAAGCTAACGAATTTTGACTACTTAACGACAATTTTTTGTTGTTAAAAAGTTACAGAATTTCAGTGATGGGTGCCATGGTAGGAAAGTTGATTAGTGCGAGGGATGCGGGTTCGATTCCCGCCATAGACTCTGGTATTTTTCACTATAACGGACTGAACATCTACGTTACTATTGCTTGGTTTATTATTAAGGTATTAAATTAATCGATGTTTTGTATTAATCGATTAATCGCGCGAATAATTATTCGAGTTAAAATTTTTATCGAATAATATTCGAACAATTTAATATTATACGGTTAATCGAATAATTTTAACAAAAGAATACCAAAAATTTTATTTTTTATACATAGAAATTGACAACAATTTAACATAAGGTACTTCATGTAATAATAGAGGAAAACCTTTTAAATAAAAAAAGAATCAAAATGTAAGCCAATCTTCTAAAATAATCTTTCAAAAAAAGTTTACAGCCGTATTCATAAAAAAATCTTAATTCAGGTTTTTGATACATTTTAGTTAAAAAACATTTTAAGCCTAAAAAAGCTTTTTTAAAAATTTATATTCATAATCAGCATTTTAACTAATAAACGTTTTACCCTATTTTTTGATTGCAAGGTGGCAACACTATCTCTTTTATTGGTCACTTGAATCATAATGATGCAAAACAGTGGTTATTAATTCATACTCGTACTCGTATCTACAATATTTTTTGTCGTGTGTGAGAAAAAAAATTGCTTTTTATAAATGAATAATAGTACGATAGTTTCTCTTTTATTAAACAAAATAAAAAGAGTTCAAAAAGTTTTTAGTAAAAGTGCAATTTAGATGATGATTTAATTGCTGACAAGAAAAGTATTTAAATAACGAGTTTTATTTTATTTGCTTTGATCATTTACACATAACTAGTTCATTCTGTACAATTAATAATTTTTGAGCTTTAATTTGTGAAATTGAAAAATATATTAATAATATACATACAAACTTACATATTTTTGAATTTCATTTTATTATTAATGTATATATAAATATTGAATAAAAATTTCCCGCAAAAATTTTCAAAATGACCACAAACACACAGAAAAAAGCAAAAATGTCACTTTAAAATAGGCTTAAACAAGGGTCGAACCAATTTTAAAATTCGTTTATTTACACAAGGTTTAAAATAGGATTTTTAAGGTAATATTCGCTTATGAATACAATTTTAACCATTTTTGCTTAAAACAGGTTTGAAATGATGTTTAAAATGTTTATGAATACGGCTGTTAATGTTTATATTTTAAACGATTTCTTTCTTTTGTTTTGGTGAAACTTGATTTAGAAAAGAATCTTTTACTTATTGTTGACGTTGGGGAGATTAAAAGTAAAGCGTTATAAAGCATATCCAATTTCTCTGTTATTTTTCTTGTTTTTTTTTTCTAAAAATTAAAAGTCTTCCAGTATAAAAATGTTCATACTTTTAATAGTCTCTTTAAGGTCTGGTAGAAAGTTGCTTTCATTCGTCTCAAAAAAATCATCTTCTTCATCTGAATCATTGTGGTAGAAGCCTGTTTTAAGCATTCTTAAAAATAAATTATTCCCAAACTCTTTGGTTTTATTTATTGTACTATACAATACTTTAAAAAATTGCTACTCGAAAGAAATGTTCCTGAGTAAAGAAACAATAAAGAGTATTTAAAACGTAATGGCTTTTTTTACGTTACAGAAAAAACTAATACTTTGAGAGAACAAATTTTCTAATAATCGATTAATCGACATAAATTATTCGAACTATTTGTTAATCGAAAATAAGCAATTTAAAATTATTCGAACAGTTAATCGCCTAAAAATTAATCGATTATTCGAAAAACGGTTAATCGTTTGAATACCCTATTCATTATGTTATAATATAATTTTGAATTGTATTACTAAATCTGATTGGCTATGTGAAAGAAATCGTCTTTGTTGAAAAAGCGCTATAAAGAATATAGTAAAAATTTACAAAAACAAACGCTAAAATCTAAAAACGCCAGGTGTATTTCTATATCCCGAACGGGATACAATTTCGAAAATGTGTATGTATTTATATACGGAAGAGAAGGGTATCAAATGGTCGGGCTTAACCGACTATACTTTCTTACTTATTTTCAAAGGATATTGCCATGTACATATTATTCTTTCGAAAAAATAATATTCATTTGTTTAAATTTCATTTTTGTGTTTTTTACCAATAATGTTAATGTTCTATCGGGCTTAAAAAGACACCCTTTATATTCGGTTTAAAGATCTTTGACTTGTAAAAATAAACCTGACATTTTTACATTATTTACTAAAAATCGTCAAAAGAAAATATATACTTAGAACCTTTTGCCCCACTGTCTAATTTGAAAATAAAACCCCAGTAGTCAATATATTTAATAAGTTAAAGTAAACATTAAACCGCCGACTAAAAAACTCTCAGCTGTATATTGTAATCACGTACATAAAGACGATCACAAAAAAAAACAACAACAAAAATAAGACTACGTGAAGCATGCTACAGCACTAGCAACCACAACAACAACTGAAAAAAATTGTCACTTAATTGTAGTTGAATTTTTAAGGTAATTGTATAAATCCTTCTTTACACACAAACATTGTGATATGTATATGCATACTCCGTCCGCCTGTCTGTCGCAGACTAACACAACAGAACTCTGAAGGAAATCCAACATCTTTAAGGATAAATACCAATAATACAGATGATTATAAAGATGATAATGAACCATGATCATGATAATTATGAAGCGAACAGCGATCAGGTCCAATGCTGATGAGAATGACCGATGATGATGATTGGTATGCAAGGCTTAAAAATTTAATCATTGGATGGATTCTTTCTTTCATTTACCCCCCTCCCCCCCCCCCACCCCACCAGTTTTGCCAGCCACATCATTTTATTATTATTTGCGATTCTGCGCCAGGTTTTGTTGATATGGGAAATAATTAGAAATCTCAGCAGAAAAAAATAAATTACATGAGTGTGTATTTAAGTTTTCTTTCATTTTCCTTGTGTTGCTTTATTATTTAATAAAAATTGCTTATGAAAAATTTAGAAAAAGGTAACTTTCAATTTTGGTAATAACCAGCATTCCCACCATAGTCAATGTCAATTATAAAATAATAATATTTTTGTTGTTACCACAAACGACAATAACGTGAAAAATACAACAACATAAAAACATTAAAATGCTTTAAGAAAATATGTTTTTTATATTTATTAAAGATTTAAAAACATTTTCAGTTTTATTGTATATTTTTTTTAAACCCATAGTTTGGATTTTTTCATCGCCTCTCCAATCTTTTGAGTTGTATGACAGTTTTTCTGTGTCTCTTTAGCCGAATATTACGCGCTTGATTAAATCTCAGAATTAGCCATTGTTTTCTGGCTAATAGTGAATAGAGAGTAAAAAAAGAAAAATAAAATAAATAGAATTTCCATTAAAAAAACCAACGTTTGAAAATTCGCTAAAAAAAAAAGGGAAACCACACACATGCGCAGTTTACCCACCATATACCCAGTACCCAGAATTTTGTGAAATTGGGGCAATTAGATCTACACAATTTTGTGGTAACATTAGATCCTTTTTGATGCAGTTTGAAAATTTTATTAAAGGAACAAATTTTGAATCGTATATCGTCGACTTAATATGCAAACGTGCTAAATCCATTATTTAAGTAAATTGAGATTTTTTCGTCAACTAGCATGAAGTTTTTCTTCAATTTGAGTCTTGAAGTGTGTAAAACCACCTATACACTCAGGTGTCGTTTTATGCGGATTTTTTTTATGCGAATTGAAATTTATGCGATTTTTAAATTAACGATCTTTTTTCAAATTTTTACGGTTTTGGAAATTTTGGAAACCAAGTTTGCAACACTGATAATGATAAATTCGTTATAGTTTGTTTTGTTTTTTGTTTTTTATATGCATAGCCGATACGTATGTATGAGTGTTTTTAAACTTGTAAGGAGCACATATTAGTTTTACAACGAATGCTAATTTCGGTTAAAATAGAATAAAAAATTAGGTGGAAGTTAAAAAAATTTCAATTTAAACTCGTTCTTTCCTGCCTTTTACGGTACAACATTGTAATAACCACATGTACGAGTGTAAAGAAATTTGCATACCTTTTTAACTAATAGAGGTACTATAATAAAACTTTTACAATATGATAAGGACACTAAAGGGCAATTTCGATTAAAAAAAAAAATTGATCTAAGTTAGAAAAATTTTGATTTAAATTGGTCATTTCCGGTTTTGCAGATGAAATTTTTTTTTTCAATTTAATTTTTTTTTATTTAAAGATCAATCGATTTGCTAAAGCCCTTATGACACTACATTTTTTATTCATTAATTGATATAGAATTGATAGAAAGAAACAGTAAATGTTAGAAAGAGCAAACTATAAAATGTAAACAAAGTTTTTTAGTTTTTTTTTTCTCTTGTTATGGTTTTGTTTCAGGGATGGGGTTGAGAATTTTTAAAATTGTACCAACAACCTTTAAAAATTTTACTTTTTTACCCTAATTGTACTAAAAGATTTTTTTAGTTGAAATTAATTTTATTTTTGTTCATGAAAAACACCACAAAAAGGTATTATAAATCTTAGTTTAAAAAGTATCAACAAAAAATTACAATTGAAACAACTTAGCCATCCCTGTTTTGTTTATTTTATTAAATGTTGCCAACTTTTTGTTTATGAGAAACCTAAAAACAAAAAGCGGTAAATCGCTGAATTTGCTTATAAACCGCTGATTCAGCAACACTTTTAATATTTCAAGCTGGAAATGTCAATTTTAAGTTAAACAATTTTACATTTTTTTTGACATAACTTCATTTTTTATCCATAACTTTAGTAATATTTTTGACAGTTTGCCATTTATCTTAATACAGCTTAACTCTTTGCACTTGGTAAATTTTTGTATTACGTTATATTTGTACTGTTCACCAAAACTTGAACAATGCATTAAAAATCTAGTGTCATAAGGGCTTAAAAGAATCACCTAAAATTTTTTTTCGTTTGATTAGTTTTTAGTTTGAAATAATAATTTAAAAAAAACATTTTTTTTTTAAACGGCAACACTTTACCACCCCGTAATTCGACAAATAAACATCATAGAAAAAAAATATTTTGCACACTTATTCATATCTACTAGAATTAAGTTGTGTCAAATATAAAGGACTTCCAACAAAATATTTTTATGGGATTGTCCGCTTCACATATACATATTTGTCGATTTTTATTTATGCGATTTTGTTTTGATTTTTTTATTAAAATTTGAATTTATGCGGTTTTTCAGAATCATTAGTTTTTATATGAAGCTAGAGTATCGTATGCGAATTCAATTTATGCGATTTTTTTTGGAACACATCTATCGCACAAAACGAGACCTGAGTGTATTTTTTTTCCTCTTTTTTTGGTTTTCCTCTCAAGCTGCAAATATGAAATATAAAAAGTTTTTTGTCTCTCCTGTAAAATGTGCTGAAAGGAAGTTAACAGGTTTGCATAAAAAGCCGACGAGATGGCTTTTTTAAATAAGCGTTTTTTTCGAAACTAAACAGTATTTGTGTAGGCGCGATTTCTTTAGTTAACGAAGAATATTCTGTCGTGTAATTTGTTGCTTTTCTTGTAAAGCTTCGTACAGACGATGGTGCCATTGTCAGATGCATTAATTTAACACATTTGCCAAATGAAAATAGCGTTCAATGTTCACACAGTTGCAAGACATTTTTAGTCAATTTTAATGACAACATTGTAAGATCTGACCACCGTCTGTACGAAGCTTAAGATTTTTAAAACCAATAGTTTCGAATAAGATTGGCGATTTGTGTGACATAAAATAAGCGATTTTTTTTTTTTTTTGCAAAATAAGCGATATTTTTTCCATCCAAAAAGTTTGTTTTCAATTTAATATTTCGTATAAAAGTTGCGATTTTTTTTGGAATTATTTTTTATATAATTTAATAAACAGCCTTCGTGTATTAATTATGAAGTTTGGCAAAATAAGCGATTTTGTTTTTAATCGAAATAATTTTATTTTAAATTAAGGATTTCGAAAAAAAAATTTACAACCAATTTTCTTTTTTTAACCCTTTCATGCACTTGTTGTATGTGCACCCCCAAACTTTTCTCGAGCTGGATAATTGGTCACAACTAACCTTCTGTTTCACGACCGTCGCTGCAGAACGCTGATACCAAGCGGGAATAAGTGTAAAAACGGTAATCCAGGCCGAAAGAAAAGCGCGAACTTCTACAAGGGTGCAGAAGAGACAGGCAATTGGTGCGCTGCATGGATGACGGGCTAAAAATGTCTCTACTATCGTTGACCAAGAGTGGCATATCACTTTTGGTATACGTTGTCACGGGACACTGTTTTATAGCGTCTGGGAGCCGCATATTATTATTACTGCCGCAGCTGTAATGACGAAGATGAGGTGGAGAACGCAGATCAACTTCTCTGTCCTGCACTGGCAAGAAGGCCGCTATCTCCACTCAAATCAGACTTCTGGTCTGTCAGACAGCACGAAAAGGTGGCTTTTGAATTATTTGTGTGGAATACAATCGTTTGTGGAGTTTAGAACTAAGAAGACAAAGTGTGGTAGAATTAAACAGGCGGTTCCCAAGTGTGTCGTTTTATTATTTGTCCTGTTTAATCTCTCAATTTCTAAGCTCCCGACACTTCCCCAAGGTGTCCATCTAATATCTTACGCATACGACTGTACTGGAATGGTGATGGGCCACAGCGCCGATGACCTATGTGGTGTGGTAAACGTTTATCTCCGTGATCTAGGAAAATTTTTCCACAAGAGAAATATGAAAATCACTCCCACAAAATCCTCGGTGACTCTTTTAACGACATGGACAAAGGAAGTAAAGAAACATTTACAAGTGAATATCGATGGGGCCATAATTCTGACAAAGAATCATCAAAGATATTTTGAGTCATATATAACAGCCTGTTCATGTTATCGGCGCATGGCATTGCTATCTGCACCAATATGGAGTAGAAACAAGGTCCTCAAGTCTATAGCCGACAGCACTTGGGTCATGGAAAACAAGATACAAAATGATTTCCCGGTCAGTAGTTCACTACGCAGCTAACTATAATCAGTGGAAGAAGCTTCAGAGCTGCCAAAATGCCGCCCCAAGGACCGTAAGGGACCATATTCAGATGATGTCAGTATAACACCTACATGACGAAGGGAAAAGGATGACGCTCAAGGAACACAACATAATGCTCACAAAGCAGTTCCTTCTGGGATGGCATCGGAGGGGGCTTATAAGCTACCAACTAATGGAATTAGACGCTGCATCGAGACATGTCAGAAAAGATCTTCGCAGGTAGAGAGGAAATCCAACAACATCTGGACTCTGCGACAGACCACACCTCATACAGGGCAGCTCTGATCGAAATTCATAGGAATTCGGTGGAGGTTGCAATAAATAACCACCGGGAGCATATTATTTTAGGAGGTTTCTATACATACTTGTTTTTCAGGTCACACTGTTACACCAAGGGTTTAAAAAACTGCAGTCGAAACCAAAAACTGTCGAAATAAAAAACGAAAATTCGTAAACAACATTTCGCTTTTTGAGTTGGTTTGACAGCGACTGTTTACATTTAATGAATCAGAAGTTAAAACAACGGTTTTTTTTCCAATGACAGATGAAAAAGTGGAAGAAATGGCAGTTTTTATACTGCAGTTTTTTGAACGCTGGTTACAACAACACAGCTATGGGTATTAAACTGTTTGTTATTTCGCTATCGATATCAATGCCGGTATTTAAAAGGATCGGTATTTATAACGGTAGCGGATGCCAACCTTGGTAAAATAATAGATTTTATTTAAAATTTAAGATTTTTTTTACGATAATAATTATATTCTGTAGTATTTCAGAGATTTGCATTGAATTTTGTTTTTTTTTTTTATAATTTTTTTGTGCACTTTTCCGCTTAAATTAGATAATATTTACTGGGTAGGTATTTCTCCTAAAATAAGAAAACACAGTACAATATAACAATATAATGATAATAATATGTATACGCATGAAACCATAACCTTAAAACAATTCAATAAACAAAAGAACCACAACAAGAAAAAAAACTCTTACCAACAATCACCATCTCTCACTAACCATAAAACCGTTACATCGTACATTGTTATTTTTCTATTAGCGACGCAATGCAAACGAAAAAAGTCAACAAACAATTTTTTCGTTGCCAACTTTTAAGGAAGCAAATCTTAAGTAGAAAAAAAGTTGAGAGCGTCATAGTTTCAAAGCGGGTAAAAAAATAACAAAAAAAAAAAAAAACAGCCCCATAAAACTCCAAGAGTTTTTTTTTCTACGGCCAGCTTGTAGAAGAAGTACTTACAAGCTGCATGGCTGGCTTTAATAGCAGTGTTGCATATCTGTTTTTAGTTAACCACCATCAACGACATCATCGTCATCATCGGCGTCGTCATCAGCAATTTAGCGTTGCTTATTGTCAGTGTTGCGCATGCGCAACACTTTTACCGTAGATAATGAGAAGCAAACACTCGAATTCACAGTCAAACAAACAACAAGCAACAATCTGTTTGGTTAATTCAATAGACAATGACCGTTTGTTTGTTGTTAATTTTTTAATAAAAAAAAACCTTTTTTTTTTTGTTGTCTGATTTAAGGTTTTTGGTTAAGAGCTCATTTTATTATTTTAGCCAATAAGACGAAATTGGGCCTTAAAATGCGATGAATACGGGTAAATTTTGCGTTAGGGTGGGCTTTAAAGGAATGAAATAGTGTAAAATGTAGGGAAGAATAACCGAGAGGTTAAATAAATTAATTGATTCAATTGTTCCTTTGGAAAAAATTAACCTTGACTGAGATAATTCAGTTCGAGTAGTTTATGTCAAATTAGTAAAATAAGCGCTTTTAAAATATGGCTTTTTTCTGGTTTTTTTTACACTTTCTGCCAACAAATTTCCCAAATTGTCCAGCTTTATATATTTTAATAAAATTAGCTATTTTTTCTAAGTCAGTGTAAAAGTTTTTTAATATTCATCTTAGACCCCATAATACATATATATGTGGAGCCGCAGAACAAAACGTACTTTTTCACATATTTAAAATTTTTGGGAAATTGAGGTTTATTTATTTCGACCCGTTAAAAAACTGTATGAACCTGGAAATGGAAACAAGTTTTTTGCTTACCAATAGATGAATCAAACTGCTGTAAGTCAACACATTAAATGTCAAGAATGTTTAATATCAAACCAATTTTATATGGAAAAAAGTACGTTTTGTTAAAAAAAAAAATTAAAAAAAGGACGTTTTATTTAAAAAAATATTTGATAAAATATTTAAATTTTCTACAGATTCTTGTAATTCTTCCATATTTTAATTGTGCTATTGTATTAATTATTTTTTTCATAACACTCATTCACCAAACAATAGTTAAATTATTGAAATTACTGGGGGCTATTCTTGAAAACTCGTCGAAGAAATACAAATTTACATTTAAACAAAAGCAAAGTTTAAAAAATAGTTTTTGTTTATCATAAATTTCTAAAATTAAATAAACATGAGAATTTTGACGCGTTTCTCTCTCTTTAAAAACGGTAAATTGTATGATAAACACAAAAACAATTTCTTAAACTTTGTTTTTGTTATAATGAACATTTTCACTTTTTCGACGCGTTTTCAAGAATAGCCAGTTAATTTTAACGAAAATGAAATGTCATAAATAAACGTCATGCAAATTCAGAATACATATTAAGAAATGTTATGTTATTTAAACAACTTCCAAAGAAATGGCAAAAACAATGAAAAAAGCACGTTTTGAAAAAAGTACGATTTGTTATGCACCAATTTTTTTAGAACCCATTTTCTTGGTAAAAAAAAAATATGCTAACTAGATTTTTCTTAAAGATTTCAACCCAAATATTATAAAAATATCAAAAAATGCGAAAAAGTACGTTTCGTTCTGCGGCTCCTCATTTATTCTTATTCCTTGTGTAATTCCAAGTTCATTTAGCCATGCCCGTTTGTCTATCCGTCTGTCCGGCTCTCCAAAAGTAAACGCAAGAACTTAATTTGGGAAAATTGTTCAATAATGAAGACACGTTGTTCTATCGTAAAACGCTCCGTTTGTATTACTAACTCTAAACTGTCAGCTGTCGGACTTTTTTAGGTTTGCCAACACTTTACTGCACAAATGGAGACAAATTCCAATATTGAGTTAGTTTTTCGACACCCTTAACTTATCCTTAACAGTATGGGATTGTAAGAAAAACCGGACCAGTAGGAAAAGAATCATTAGTAGAGGTAGACGATAAACACAATTTAAGACTTTTTTTGTCCGGGTTCACACTATGAAAGTTTTCTTTCAGAAAGTCTGAGTTTATTGATGAGAAAGGAGAGGATAAAAGCATATTCTTTTCCCCTCTCACCAATAAACTCGGACTTTCTGAAAGAAAACTTTCATAGTGTGAACCCAGACTTTGTTACAAGATATATAAGCGATTTATAATGATTCATCGATGTTTTAAAAACACTCAATGTAAAATATCGTTACATCGAAAAAATCAGATGTTTGTTTAACTCACCAACATCGAATAAACATCGATGTTTTTTATTCGATGCATCGAACGAAGTCTGTTGTATGAATTTCAATATTTTTTTAATTGTTGTAGAAGAAGATCTTGTGGCAATTTTTGCTTTGCGAGAGATATGAAAAAGCATGGGCTCCATCAAACATATAACCCCTATTGATATTGCTTACATTTTAAGCCCTGCCAAAAATGCATTTTAACGATGCAATAGCTTCAAGCACTGATGTATCAAATTCAATCAAATTGTTGCAAATTAATTTGAGGTAAAGTAAAGTAGAAGATTGAACGAAAATCCATTGGAAACTTGAAAGGACTAAAACTCTTAGTTTCCAAAACTACAAAAAATCGCCTTTAAATATCTGACGATTGTGGGAACATCGGTTTCCTCAGAAAGACTATTTTCACAAGCGGCACTGGTGATGACTTAACAAAGAAACCGATTGAGTGGCAAAAGACTAGGCAAATTTTTCTTTTTACAAAGTATGATAAGAAGAATTGGTATATATAATATTTTTTTATAATTTTATAGCCATATGTATGTAATTATAATCGAAATATTGGAATTCCAAGAAAATACAAAAACTAAAAATATTAATATAATATAGAATCGTGTTTTGAGTTTAAATACTTTTTCCTTAAGCCAGGATTATAATTCAACAAAATCAATTATTTTTTATAATGATATCTATTATGCTCCAAAAACAATCGATGTATGTATACAAAACATCGATGTATTTTGGGAAATATCGATATAACATCAATGCCTTTATGCGATGCATAGAATCGAAAAAAACATTGATGTATTTTTTCCATGTCTATCACTAGCAGGCTTGCCAGAAGAATTCAAATTAAAAGTGCTAAATCGACGAAAAAAAATTGCTTAATTTTTCTACAGTGAAAAACAGAACTGCTTGTTTTGTAACATTGATTTTTATGAATATAATAAAAAAATAACCTTTGAAATTTTTGTTTACATATTTATTTTGTTTAATATAAACACTTATTATATGTCACATTATAATATCTTTAATATATATATATAAAAGAGTTGTGTGAGTGACTGACTCATTCATCATCGCCCAGCCCAAACCGCTGACCCTAGAAACTTGAAATTTGGACTAGCGAAATCGAATCGAAAATCGATCCACTAAGACGGGATTTTTCGAAACTCGAATGCTTAGGTGGTAAAAAAGGTAAAAACGGGAAAATTCGGTAACCTTATATCTCCAAAACTAAAAGTGATGCAAAATTAATGAAATACTTATCGTTGTTCTTTAGAAAAATAAGCGGACAGGTGTCTGGTACTTTTTTGAAATTCGGCCCTATTAGGGAGTAAACAGGTAAAATCTGAATTTTAGTACTTTTTTACAACCCCATTTTTATTTTGAACCAATAAACATAGAAAAAAAGTTAATACCACATTCGAAACTTATTAAAAAAATACGTATATGGAATTGGTACTATTTCGATATTCGAACATTTAAGGGGTGAAAATCGTAACTATGTTTGGTATTTTTTTACAAAACATTTTCCTCTATTCATTGATATATTCGTACTAAATTATGGGCTGCCACTACAATACTAAAATTTTTGATACTTTCATGGGGGGGGGGGGGGAATATAGTACCCAAAAAAGGAAATACGGGAAATTTGATATTTTTCTTTAGCCTTTTGGTTCTACTATAGTAGCGGGTTAAATGCTAGAATTTAAACAAGCTTAAACTTAAAAAAATAAAGTTTGGCATTAAAATATGAACCGATTTTTTTTTTGCAATTCGTCCGACATGTTTGTAATGTGGCAACAAACGTTGTCTAATTTTGCACCTTCTTTTTAACTAAACATAATTGTTCTGTTTTCATTCTAGTTCGCAGCAAGGTCTATCCAAATGGTATTTGGTCCAATAGGAGGTTGTCTCGCTGAACTTTCTAAATTGCCGATGGTTTTTTGTCCCAATGTCTGAGAAAACATTCATTTGCTTCTCTAAAGCCGGACAATGATTTTTGTAGTGTGGCGAAATTATTAATGATAAGAATTCCAACGAGCATTACTGAGTGCTGGCATTGCTCTAATTTTATTATAGAGAAAATAATAATTTTTAAGGATATTTAAAAGCTTTAGCCAATTCATATAAGTATTGCATGTCACACTTATATCAGTTTTTGAAACATTTTTTCACAAATAACATTTATTCAAATTTAATGATGAATCAAATGGCTATATGATCTCATAAAAATAGTAATTGCGCTTGATGTAAAAACTTTTATGTGGCTTAAAAAAAATATGATCTATTCGATTGTTCTATGCAATTTGTCCTACTTGCAAAAATTTTAAAAAGTTGTAATATGTATGTATTTTCTTGATACACTTAAAGAATTGATACTTTACTTGAATTGATATTTTTAAGTAGTTCTGGGATCTAAAAAAAAGTGCTAAAAATGCTAAATAATTATTAAAATGTGCTAAACTAGCACTTAGCACTTTTTTCGAAATTCTGAGTTCCAATTCAGAAAAAATGTACTAAGTCTAGCACTAAAAGTGCTAAACTGGTAAGCCTGATCATTAGTCATTAGTCCACTCAAAAGAAAAATCAATCAACAGGTACTCAAATCAAGCGAATCTCAAAATGCGCTTGATTTAAGAAATATAAATTTGAATTAATCCCGAATTCGTACTTGAAATAAACTAAAAGTGAACTTAGGAGGAGAATTTTATTATGATTGATTTACCTACCCGTTTTACACCTTACAGAATTTCAATTATAAAACACCAGCATCATTCCCGATATGGTGTTTACTAGGAATGGGCAAAAAATATCGATATATCAAAATATCGATATTAAAAAAAATTGTCGATTTATATCGCCGATATTCAAAATACCGATATATCGATATTGAAATACGACTATCAAATTCGATATTTTTCATTAAAAACTTCAAATTTTAGCCGTTTTTCAAACAATATGTTTTTTTAATAATTGGCATCACTGCACGCATCATATGTTTTTAAACTAATATGAAGAAATTAAATGATTGGCATTACTAAGAAGTAGTGCCGGATACAAGAAGCAGATTGACAGGAGAGCACATAAAACAGAGAGTGCTCCTGATGTCCATATCTGATGATTACTGGTTTGACTTAAACAATCAAAAACAGCTCTAGTTAAAGTTGGTACTTTTGGGGGGCAATTCAAATTTTAAAGTAAGTTGGTACTTCCACGACTTATTTACTTCCATTTAAATTTTTCGTAATATACTTTTTTTAGATCTCATATGATTTTTTTTGTATTCTTCCCTTTTGTTTTTGTTATAATTGAATTTTTTTGTTTTGATTGAATTTTTTGTTCTTATTAATTTTTTGAAATAAAATCAAACAATAAAAAGTAACAATTTAATAACATATCGTCGGTCACAGGTTGACAACTCTTAATTTTTTTAAATTGTCAACACGTATTATTTATTTTAATTTTTTTAATGTGAAATAATTTAAATACCTTTGTTTTCTTTACACCATCTTACAATAAATATCTCCTACTAATTTTGGTTTTTTTATTTACTTCCAACACGGTTTAGTAACGGAGTAATAACGTTTTTTTTTGTCTCCTGAAAAGTACAAAAAAACATGTTAAGAGTTGTCAACCTGTGACCGACGATATAGTATGTTGGTTCATAAATATGTATGTACAAAGGTATATAAAATTTATTAATTTGGTAATAGTTTCACCAAAATACCTTCGATATATCGATATTTTTGAAATAATTAATACCGACACTCTTAAAAAATATCGATTCGATATATATCGATAAATTAATTCAATTTGCCCATCCCTAGTGTTTACTTTAGAAACTGAATGTACATATATAACTAAAAATATAAACTAAATGAGAACTTTTCTTTTCAATTCAACTTTTTAAATATGAAAATAATGTTCTGTTGTTCTGTTGTATCAAGCAAATCGTTTTTTAACCACTTATGTGGTGTTGTTGTAGTGTCTGCAACAAACTTTGATAAGTTAAATCAACGTTTAAAAAACTGCAGTCAACGTAGAAAAACTGCTATTTCTTCTTCTTATTGGTCATTGGCCAAAAAAAGCTGTTGTTTTTTTTTTTTGATTCATTAATTGTAAGCAGTCACTGTCAAACGAACTCAAAAAGCAAATAACTGAACAAATTTTGGTTTTATGTTCAACAGTTTTTGGTTTCGACAGCAGTTTTTAAACCCTGAGTTAAATGAGAGTTAAACGCTTACATTGTAATTTTACTCTCAGAGTGGCACTATCGATGAAAAGTTTAATCTTTTTTTTTACTTGGCTTAAAAATGTTATACAGTAAAACCCGGTTAATTACCCCACGCTGAAATGACTTTCACGCTTATTTACCTTAAGTTTATTTCTTCTATTTTTCAAACAAAAATCCACGTTTAATTGCCTTACGCTTACAAAACAAAATATAGCTTATTTGAAAGCAAAATATTCCACAATTTAATATTTGCATTAAAATAAACTTTATGCTGGGCTCACCGGAATAATATTATGTTATGAGGTTTAGATTCATATAAGAGCTATTTGTGCTGAATATTATCTAATTACATCAAAAATATGAGATATTTTGTCTTACAGGGATAAAAGGAAAGGTCGCTAAATTTCTAACTACATTAACATTTAAAAGGATAAAATAGCTTGAATATTTAAGGGATTGAAATTTGAATGGAAGCATATTTAATTTGCAGGAAGATATTTTTGGCCAAATTTAATCTTAATACGAACATGACTAAATGGTTTATGAACATAAAGAAAGAAGTTTGCATGGGGACTATGTGATATTATAGACCGATTCTCACACTTTACAAAGGTTTCGTTCTTATGACAATTAAAACGTATTTACCAAAGTTTATCGAATTATCTAAAAACTGCTACTTTTAATTTACGAAAAGGGTTTACATGGACAGACAATCAGCCAGATGGACGGAAGGACATGATAAAACTTCTTTAAAATGAGTTTCTGAGTCGATCGGTATACAAAGAGATGCGTCTAGATTTCTATGTATCAGCACAAATTTATATATTTGCTCTAGAAAGGATAAATATATTGGTTCTGCCTTCATTGCACAATGGTCTCCAAGAACCATTTTTTTTGGCCAAAACTCAAAACTTTTTTTCCTCTATTTGTTGTTGAAATATTGCAGTAAACACTTCAGATAAACAAATAAAATAATTTGTTTTTGCAAACTTCAATTAACCGTTATTCTATGAAGTAAGTCTGGGTTCACACTATGAAAGTTTTCTTTCAGAAAGTCTGAGTTCATTGGTGAGAGGGGAAGAGAACCTGCTTTTTTCTCTCCTCTCTCACCCATAAACTCAGACTTTCTGAAAGAAAACTTTCATAGTGTGATCCCAGACTAAGGAAGTTCAATGATTTAAGTAAAGTGATAAAGTGAAACTCGTGGTGTAGTTTTTTGTTTTATTTAAGTCACAGCTTACACGAAAATAAGAAAACTTTTAAAATATATTAGTTATGGATATTAATGACGATGGTAAGTATTCAAATTTTTAATAGTAAAATATAAAATAAAAATTATGGAAATAAGAAATAACATAAAAAACTTTCATAACCTCAAAATCAGTGATTTTAGCTTTTAATAAAAAAAAATATATTATAAAACTTAAAAATTTCAAGTGATTTCAACAAACTAAAAATACATAAAATTACAGTGATATTTAGTGCAAACAAATCATCAGTAATTTTCTGCTAGTTTTTGCTTATTTTTAAGAAATCAATTTTTGTTTCAGGAAACTTTTGCTTCAAAAATTGTGATTTACTCAGAGTTTGGCAGAGTGGAAGTAAAAAACAAGAACAAACCGAACGTATTTTTTGTTGTATTTTGGAAAAAATCGAAGAAACAAATATTTCTAATGAATATAATGGGAGACTGGATGTGAAATGGCAGAAATCTTCAAGATCAATTGACCAATTTAATACAAAAAATGAAACCTGTCTTCAAAATAACTTTGTATTCAAAAAAAACGCGCATATATCAACAAAAGCGCTCAACATTTCCACCAGAAGTTATTGCTTTATTAAGCTGCGAGGATATTTCAGCTCATAAAAAAATATAGATAGTGAAGAAAGTTCAGACGATGAACCTGAAGAACAAAATGAAGAAGATATAAAATGTTCCTTCGGCTCTAGATGGGCTAAAAATTATTAAAACTTAATACAATTTATGTTTTTTTGTTATTAATTGTGTCTCTTAATTAAATTCATGTATATAAGTGAATATTTTAGTTTTGGCCAAAAAATGTGGCTCGCCAGACCAATGTGCATTGGTCGCACAAGAAAAAACATGCGATTGAATTTTTACGGTTTCCCAGATCACAGGTTTGTATGTATGAGTACGCTTTTGTTAGTAGGATAAGCAGGCCATCTCAAAAAATATGACAGATACAATTTAAGACAGCAAATCCTATTGTGTTTTATTGCTATCTATTTAGATTTAGCTGATACATGTAAAAATTCTTGTCTTAACTATTTTTCATACATCAAAGTTAAGGTATCTTAAAAATAAATACGTTTTGTTACCTCACTATCGTATTCGCTTAATTACCTCAATGAGGTAGTTAAGGGTATTCGTTTGAATGCTTACCCCACATAATTACCAAAACATATTGGCTTTTTTGGTGAGGTAATTATCCGTGGAATACTGTATTCGCTTAATTACCTCAATGATGTAGTTAAACTTATTCTTATAATAACCTCAATGAGGTAGTTAGGGTATTAATGCTTTCCCCTCATAATAACCCAAAAATACTGGCGTTTTTGGAGAGGTAATTATCCGTGGAATACTGTACCTATTTCAAGAAATTTCGGTATTGATTTTCGAAAGTTATCCCATTTTGAATTGTTTTGAGTACGTTTTCTTTCTAGGTCCAAATATAGAACAACCACCTTAAAAAATAATAATTTTGTAACAAAAACAAACATAAATGATGTTTAAACGCACGGACTGATATAAGAATTTGCAGAAATTTGTTTTACATGACTAAAAATTTTACTACAAAATTTCGTTAAAATCGGTCCATAATTTGCTATAAGCTCCGTGTATAGCCCACTCTTGAAAAACACTGTTGCACACCTGGAACCGTAATAAATAATACTATTGTAATAAAATTTGGTCTGTCACAGTTTTAAAAGACCAGAACTAGACTAGAAATCACACTGTCAAATTGTATTAAGTACAGTTCATAACTTAGCATTGGTTTCATATAAAGCCCACTCTCGGAAAACACTTCCCAATATAGTCCACTCCGGAAATATTCTAACTCTCGGTGGTGGGTATCAAAGATTCGGCCTAGCCGAATGTAGCACTTTAACTTGTTTATTTTAATATTGCGATTCTGTTCGTCCTATTTTTTTTTTTTTTTTGACTGTTAATTGGTTTAACGCCACAAGTTATGAGGCGTTTGAAATTTTAAAAGGCAATGTGAATTTCTGTAGAAAGCAACATTACAAAATATGTATGACTTTCTTTTTGCTTTCAATGTAATTCTTTGGCGTTGCGTTGCGTTTTACATAATTAAGGCCTAAGAAATGTTTAAGTTAAATAACTATTAAAGTTTTTTGAATGTTTTGTTATTTAGTGATTATAAGAGATGTGATTTTTTATA
The DNA here is from genome assembly GCA_963931875.1 of Pollenia griseotomentosa. Lineage (NCBI taxonomy): Eukaryota > Metazoa > Arthropoda > Insecta > Diptera > Polleniidae > Pollenia > Pollenia griseotomentosa. The sequence goes on along the minus strand of OZ007562.1, from coordinate 164,856,383 downwards.
GGTACGTAAAACTCGCTATTTTGTCTAATACATACCTATATGAATTTAGAACCCTTTTTTTAAAACTGAAATTTGTGGCCCGAAATTCCCAAATGTTTGCAAATTTTTTTATGAAAATAGATAAAATAGAGGCTTAACATTATAGATGAATAAATTCTTTTAAAACTTTTAATTTATTTTACTTTTTTAAACATTCAAAACAAAAAAGCTCACAATAATCAAATAAAATTCTCCTTTTTTCACAAAACTTAAAATACCTACCTACCATGAAATCAATGCGTAACGACACGAACAATTATCGCAACCATAAAATTCAGCATCAGCAGGAGGAGCAGAGCAGGTAACATTGCGGTTGCTAAGAAACTAAAAAAAAGAAAACAAAAAATAATCAAATACCTTAAATTCGCACTATTAACCAACTTGGACTCGTAAACCTTTTTAACAGTTAAACCAAAAAAAAATACACTTACACACAGCAAAATGTTTAATTTTTCAATCGAACTGTGTTAATGTAAAAACCACAAACATTGTTGTAATTAGTTACAAAAACATAGCAAAAAAACAAAACCAACAACGACAAAAAACCAAATACTGATGGCTAAAAGCTAAAAATCTAAAACCAAAAATTAAACAAAAAAAAAAAAACTCTTTTTTAACCAGGCAACAAACAACCATCAGCAAAATGAAACAACCAGCAACAACAACAAGAAATGTTTGATGTTGTTGTTCTTCAAATTATTGTTGTTGTTGCCAACCATTATAAACATTAATGAAAATTCCAATCAAATGACCATTTTTTACATTTTGGTTTTTTCGGTATTTTGTTTGGGTTCCCGCCACTGTAGTAGCTGTTGTTGTTGTTGTAGTACTTGTAGCCATGATATTGTTGTTGTAGCTGGTGTATGCAACGGTTATTTTTCTCGATGGTGGTACATGTTGTTTAATTAGAAAATGTTTTTAACGGATTTTTTGTAGGACAATTAACAAGATTTGAATTGAGAGATTTAAATTATTGTACACTGGTTAAGAAGGAAGAGTGGTGAAGTGGAGGGGGAATAGAGAATGTGTGTGATTTAATTTTTTATTGCTAAAACCCACATTCGACGCCAGATCTTTGTGCTTTTGCGGAAAATTCTAAAAATAGAAATTTTATGCAATTAAATTGTTAAACAAAATTTGGAATTTAATTTGCAAATTCGAAAATATTTTTTTCCTTTTTTAAACAAATGTGCACATGAAATTTTTGTCAATTAAAATTTCAACAATGAGCAAGTCTGCGATTTCTTTGAATACAGTTCAAAAACATACATAGTACATAGGTATGTATTTGAAAACCAAAAAAAAATAAAAAAAATTTAGGTCCAGCGTCGCCTTTTGGTCCGAAATAGCATTGCTAATAAACATTTTTAAAAACTTTTTGCAAATAACTTTTAAATAATGAAAACAAAAATTATTTTGTGTTATGAAAAACCTGTAAAAATTTAAAATTATATAGAAAGTATTATCAAAAGTAATTTCTTGGGAATACAAAATTTTAATTTAAAAAATTTGTTATTCGTGCTTAATTCCCAGTTTTTATTCTTGATAAAAACACTGAAATTTATTGTTGATGGGATAAGCTATTCCTATGCGCATTTCACTGGTTGCTTAGGCCAGATCATCAGGAAACTTCATCCATAAAGTATTTATGTGTGTAGAATGGTTTAAAAAAAGAAAGTTATTTGTCACTGTAAGGGCTAAAAAATCAGAGCAAGTTAAACTCTCTTTTTGGTTTAAAATGTGTTTAAACCAACAAATCTATAAATCATTAAACATATAAACCATCTTTAAACGCATGAAATTGGGCGTTTAAACTACCAGTACAAATCATATGAATTTGCCAACATTTGTCGTAGTGCTGCCACATGTTATTTTTTTAACAACATGTAATACATGGGACACTGATTTATTGTTGATGAGTTTAAACTACATATAAATTCAAGTTTAGTTCAACTAAACCAGCGTTTAAACCATCAGTGATTTATTAGGCATAAGAGCTGCTATGTGAAACGGTGTGGCCAACTCTTCACTACAAAAATAGCCTAAACAGGATTTTTGAACAAAAACTTATTAATATTACGTAATAATAAAAAAAAATTGGCTCAACAAACAATCTGTTCTAAAAAAAAACGCAATAACACCAATAAGATAGTAAAACTTACAAAACAACAGAGCGATGATGCGATAACATACTGCAAACAATTCTACTAGTGATGCCAACTTAGCCTCTTTTTAAGTACTTGAAACTCAAAAGAAATGTTCAGCCCTTTTAGTTAAAACTAGGGATGGGGTTTCCATGCAAATGCATGTTTTTTGTCGATAGTTTAAGAACGATGTCGACCGATTACTTTTCCGAATCATTAAATTTGCGTTAAGTTGACATCGATTTGTTTTTCATATTGTTACATATTTTGGTGAAAATGCATATATTTGCATATTTAGGTTTTTAATGCATATGTTTTCTTATTTCCATATTATAAAAAAGTTCTTAAAACAACTTTTAAATACACAAAAAAACCTTAAAAAAATTTTTAAATTATTAAATAATAAATTCTTTTGGAGGCTTTTCAGATTTCGAAAAAAGAAAAAGGCTTCCAATGGGTTTAAAAACTGCTACAAGTTACATGTGTTATACAGCGTTGCAGAGGAAATTAGAAGCCAATCCGAAATTATTGCAATTTTAATTAAATGTATCTCTTGATCCCCCTTCCACCGCAGCCAGTAGTAACAAGATGAGGACCTGGCTAGATACTTCAGAATGCTATTAAAAAAAAAAACTTTGAGTAATTTAAGAATGTTAGAAGGGCTTGTTAATATCGATGATTATGCAATTAAAAAAGTAAAAGAAATATTAAATTTAAATAGCATCAGAAGTCAATTAGCATTTGTATTTTCTAATAACAGATATATTGGTGAAAAAAAAACTAAAAACGATAGATTTAGTTCACTTAATACTAAATTGATATTGCAGAAATTAAAATAAAAATCTGTGAAGAATAGTCCGATAAATTAAATAATAAAAAAAAACAAAACGGTTTGCAAAGAAAATTTAGGATTTAAAAAAATAAAATAAATTTCAAATATTTTTGATCTGATCAAAGTGGAATCTGAAAATAAAATTTTTCACAATGCATTGGCATTCGGCAAGTACAAGACAAAGTTTTACTTTTAATAAATCAGTACTAATTTTTTTAAGCGAACAAAAATTTAAATTAATTATCTAAGTTTTTTAAAGATATTAGAATAACAAAAGACTAAAGCTACGGTCAGACTTATCAAATATTTGACGAAAAAAACGGAACCAACAACCAAACTAAAAAATCATTTCGCTTAATATCAATATTTATTTTGATTAAAATACCACATCTTACAAAAAACTGTTTTTGCTATGTCTAGTAGTATAATTAGTTTATTTTGTAATATTAAGACCATTTTAAATCTCACTAACTATTAACAAAAGTAGGGGTTACGCTTATTTGATCAAATATTTAATAAGTGTGACCGTAGCTTAAGTTTTTCATAATTTTGTTTTTAGTAAAATTAAAAAACGATTTTTTATGTAAATTTTTTTAAGTGCATATTTTGGATTTTTTAGTGCATGAAAATCTCATCCCTAGTTATAACTATCTTACCCTTTTTTACTTTTCGGTCGGTATGGTAACATTTTTATGTTTACTTGTATGTAATATCAAATTGCAAAAGTTGTCTTAAAAATTTAAAAAACATTGAAAGTACGGTTAAGTTCAAGTTTGAAATGTCTTCGCACTATATTTATTATGACAAATTTCTTGAGCGATAATACTACAAAACATGACTTATAGTTGAGTAGGTGAGATGCAAAACTCGTTCGTTACAAAAATTAAAAAAAACGAGATGACAATTGATTCTTAAAGTTCTTTTGAAGCCTAATGAGAAGGAATATACTCATCGACTTAATACATTTATATTTCGATGTTTTTTTATTACCTAAAATTGCAGTTAGTAGCAAAACTGGTTTGTTCCATTGAGCAGTCATTTTCAAAACTATCTCGTTACATGTTCTTTAGCAAAAGTCGCTTGTTCACTGGGTAATTTGTCAACTTAATATTGCAGTTTTTAAAATAACTTATTACAATAACAATTTAACACAAATTTTGTGTTTTAATATGCATCTACCAACAACAAACATATGTAAATACCGTTTAGCGCGACACGTATCAAAACTTTATGCAAAAAAAAATGTGGATTTGTGCACCGAGATAAGACAAACACCGTTTGAACAAATTTTTATAATTAGAACTTACTTGCTCTTTAACTTTTAGACGATTAAGTTGAATATATTTAACCCAATAACCTTGTAGTGAAATCAAATAGTTTAAAATTTAAAACATTTTAAAGTTTTATTCAAACAGCAAAAAAGGCTTTTTTCCACGGACAATGACCCCTATTCTGCGTTTCGATTCGGATCGAAATTTTCTCCGTTTTTGGCAACTTTGGTGTTTTGTGCCAATGTTCTGTAACTCCCGCGTTGAAAAACTTTTCGATTGAAATGTGAGAACTGAAACAAAATACCATAAGTTGAAACAAACATGTTTTTCTCACTAAACTGTTACTGAAACATTTTTGGCGAGTAATTTCCTTACGTTACAGAAAGCACCAGGGCAACTACATTTCCAATTTGAAGCCTCAAAGCGAATTATAATAGAAAAAACAGGGAAAAGAATAATGACTCTTCAAGGAGAAATGAATTACAGAATTAATTCTTGCCAGCCTAAACCATTCTTGAAACGAGGAAAAAAATCAAGGATATTAATCCAGAAGAACTTCCAATCAATGTGGAAATTAAGCCTGAAAAGAAAAAAGATGTTGAAAAGCTGTTATCAAACCACTTTGGGGTAAATTGGAAAAATAATAAAGAATTGCAGTTTTATATTTCTGTCTTGGACAATACCAATGTTGATCATGGTGTAGATGAAAACAATGAGGAGTACGCTGAAGATGAATTACTTTCTTTATCGGTTTAAAAATTGATTGTTGTTTCTTAAACTTTTTAAAATAAGCTTTTAAATTCTTTAACATTTTTTCCATAATTTTAATATACTGATATAACTTTAAAAATATACCAAAGTTCAATAATTAATTTTTCTGGTGGGCTAAAGTGCGTTGCAAAACTAGTTCGATCCCATATGGATCGTAGCAAAACTAGTTTCTTTCGAAAATTTGTAGCAAAACTCGTTCGTTACAAATTTAAATCTATTATTTTTCTTATTTCAGTTGGTTTCAATTTTTCAACTGTTGAGTTATTAATCAAGAATGGCATAACACTTCAAAATCCAAAAAATCAACTAATTTGGTCCAGTTAATCCGGCGCTATATGTTTTTTGCATTTTCCCAAAATTCGAAAAAGGTGTAACGAACGAGTTTTGCATCTCACCTACTCAGTTTTGCGGCGAACTGCAGCGCGAATCTATTTTAAACAATAGAAATAATTTTTAAAAGAAACTGTAATTTTGAATGAAAAGACTTTGTTTTTTTTTTAATCAAAAATATCTAAAATGGTTTAAATTTCATCAAGATTGGATTTGGGTTACTAATTCAATAAAAGACTCTCCACAGTTTTTATAATTGCTCTTTCGATGTTGGATTTAAACCAGGAAAAAGTAATTCATCTAAATTTCATTTAGTAAATACTTAGTAATCATGGTTTTTCTCTGCGTGAGGAAATAATATCGACAAAACAGTAAACGTTCATGCTCCTCTTGCCCGCTATCATATATCTGTTCCGAAGAGCTGCATTGAAGTACGACTATAAAGCAGAAAAGATAAATCTTTCGATACCACTCGACGGCTTATGTATGTGTGCGTCAACTCCCGGAGGGAAAAGGAAGGAGTACCCCTTCTTTTAGTTCGCTCCATTCTATACACATATCTTTTTTACGCACGTTGTCATTTCGGAGTAGGCCTTCCGATCTCTTTTCTTAAGCAGGTACGAACGTCTCCTTGTTGATGTTGAGCGCTGTACGATATCCAGTAGACGTCCAATATTTTGAGCAGTGTTCACGGTACTTACCCTTTCGGCACCGGGTTCTTACAGACCCATGTTGACGAAAATTTCCAATCAATTGTTTATTGCTGACAGTGTGGGTGCAATGCGCATATTAAAATCACGATGATTTTCACGCAGTGTCAACACAATGAATTCTTGGTTTGAAAAATAAAATTAAATTATTTTTGTTCTATATTCGATTGTAGTTATTCATGATTAATTCCCCAAGTATTTTTCGCAAAAAGCTGAAAAAACAAAAAAAAAAAAGTAATAACGCTGTGCTAGTTGAAAAAATAGACAAGCCGGGCACATGACGTTTAAACTTAATTCGGGTACGCTGAATCCAATGGTGCTAACCGTTTTTAGGTCAGCTCTTTTTTTGAGATATACCGTTATTTCGAAAATGGAGGAGGCTGCACAGCCAGGGCTGCCAGATAAATTTGTGTGAAAATCGTCAATTTCCTGAGAAAAAATAAAAAAATAGTCTTTCACGTTTCGAAAAATCCTCAAAAAAAATCGGACACCTTAAAATTTAGTTTTTTTTAACAATTTTTGTTCAATTTTAATAAAAAAAAACGGTGTGCAAAGAAAAAAAACAGAATTAGAAATGTTACCTTTTCTCTACTCCCTTCCATAGAAGCGAATGTGGAATGTGTATCTTTTCTTTTATACGAAAAAGCCGAGGCCTGCTATGAGGCTTTCTTTAATGATTTAAAAAAATCTGTCCTTCTTTCCCTACTGATTTATATACTCTTTTTTAGACAGCCTCACAAAATTGGATTTGTGAAAAAAATAAAAGGGAAAAACAGATTCGAAACAAGATTTGGCTTCGTTAAGGCAAAACGTACAAACTTTTTGTAAAAATATATCGTTAAGGCGTCACAAGGCTCACGGAAATATTAACGACTTTTTTAAAGAAAAAACTGCCTATTTTTATCTTGCCGAATATAAAAAAATGTATTAGTTAGTTGTCGAGATATATAGTTCTTTCACTTTTTTCAAATGATGGCAACCCTATTACAAAAATCCAAAACTAGGATGTTGGGATGTCTGCTTACGAAAAAGTCTTCAATTGCAAAATTCAGCCATATTGGTTCAAAACTTTGACTGATATTAATTTTGAACTAAAAAGTAGCTCAAATTACCCAGTGTGCATTGCAGTAAAAATTTCAACCATTTTGTGTAACACTGGCAACACTGTTATTAAGCTTAATTAAACTAATACTCTTCTCTCAACCATCTTCTATTTAACTATCTTTCATATACAACATAAATTGCCTATTTTTAGACTTCTAATCAATTTAATTAATCCCACAATCAAAATTCATAATTTTATTATATTAAATTCATCTCTCGTTTATATTTTATGCATTAAAAGATAATCTAAAAGTATTAAAATTAATAAGTTATGAATTAAAATTACATTTATTTTAGCACACTTAACCTCAAAGCATCAAAAAGGATCCATAAACAACACTGACACCAAACAGAGAGAAAACACAACCAAAGAAACGAAACGAATAAACATATTAAAAAGGAACAAAATCATTATAATCACATTAAAATTAATAGCTAATTAACCACACAGATTATCACAAAAATAATATCTGACTTCTTCTTCTTCTTCTTTTTATTACTTACAATGATGTCTTATGATGTTATTGTAGTTTGTGTTGTTGCTGCTTTTCTTTTTCTATTAGTGAGTAGAGCAGTGAATGACAGTGGCTGCCAGACAGCAAGCCAGCAGTGATGCCCTGCCATGAATTTCCACCTGCTTAGAAAGAAGACAAAAATCCAAAAACAACAACAACAAAAACTACGACAGAACAAAAAATAGAAAAATCATTTTCCTTGGCTGTTTCTTTTTCCAGAGTACAAAGGAAAAAAAGTACTAAATTGAACTAAATGAAGTTAATTCTCCAACTTCCATACTGTGAGCAACAACAAGAACATCAACGATGACGACGACAGCAAAAATTGTATAGAAAATCAGCAAATAATAAAGACGAAGAAGGGACAAAGAGACGGGAAAGAAAATAAAATGAGCAAACAAATGACAGGAAAAACTAATAATGTAAATTGAAAAACTCACCTGGTGTACTAATTCGAATGTGTTTGTACGTGCGATTGATGAAAAATTCTGCAACAACAAAATGCTGAGATTCCAATAGGAAAACAGGTTGTAGTGGAATTGAGTAGCTAGTGGAAAATAAACAGAGAATATGAATATGAGTAAAAGAGTAATAAGAACTCTTTTTTTTAGGCTAATGAGTAAATTTCAAAACTAAATTAGAAGACGGTTAACATTATTGGGAATTTGATTATTTTTATTTACATTTAATTTGCCAATTTTCTATATTTAAATTTATCTTATGAATTTGTTTAAAAACAGTTACTTTCTTTCGTAGAAAAAGTAGATTTTTAGTGTAAAAATTTGCTTTTTCGTAAAAATTATTTTTTAACGAAAGTGCTTTTTTTTGATAGATGTACATGATTTTCTGGCGTAAAAAGTGGCTTTTAGCGTTTATAAGGACTTTTTTTTGGTTTGAATTCTTTATAACATTTTGAATTATTATCAAAGTACTTTTTGGGAACACATAATTTTTAACTAATACGATTTAATTTGTTGTGCTTAATTCCCAATTTTCGTTCTTGATATGCGCTATTTCACTGGTTGCTTAGGCCAGATAATCAGAAATTCTTAACCCAAAAGCTTAAGAAAAGCTAAAGACATTAGTTATGCAAATAAAATTGTAGAGTGAATGAGAATTACAACCACTCAAAATTTTTATTTGCAACGAAATCAAAGCCTAAACAAATTACCAACAATAAACAGTGAGTTTAACTTTTCATACATTCCCCACTACACTTGGTTGGAATTCCTCCAACATTAATTGTAGTTGAAAGCAAATTAAGAAAAACCAAAATTTTCGCAAGAAAATCAAAATACAGCAATTTTCCAGTTCAGTTTTCTATGTATGGGAACTTGTAAATTTATTGTCAAAGTTATTCTTTGGAATACATAATTTTAAATTAATTAGATTTTGTTTGTTGTTGTGCACTGAAATTTGTTGTTGGAGGATAAGCTAGTTCCTATGCGCATTTAACTGGTTGCTTAGGCCAGATCATCAGGAAACATTTGCGCATAGGAACTAGTTTATCCGCCAAAATCCAGTCCTTATTTATAATTTGATAATCAACGATTTAACTAATTTGTTATAGAATGGCTGCGTCAACAAGCAGGATTTGGACTTCAAAGAATCCAAATGTAATTTATCAGTGAAAATTACACCCAATTAGGAGTTCTCTTTGCGCATCACAATGTTACTTACGAAAGGATAATTGGCCCATTTTCATACCCTCCACCACCACTAGTGGTGAATGAGGGTATACAAAGTGTGTCATTCCGTGTGAAACTTTTTTAGTATTAATCTCAGACCCCATAAAGTATATACATTCTGGCTCCTTGAGCATTTCTAAGTCGATTAAGTCGATGTCCGTCTGTCTGTTAGTCTATTGCAACTCGATAAACTCAACAGAAAAAAACAGAATACCAGAAATCACTCTACAGAATTTTGGGTCAATAATTTATCATGAGTCCAATATAAATTCTCCTCCTGAAAATCATTTTAGTTTGGCTAAAACTGTTACGAATCATGATATTTTACTCAAGCTAGTTGAAATTTTGATTGTCGGTCAATAACACTATGCAAACAAAAAACTAGACTCAATACTTGCAACGGGAAATGAAACTAGACTATTAGTAGAGCAAATTTACCAAAGGGTTTTGAAAAGTTAGCTCGGGTTCCCGAAATATCGGCCCCTAAATTTTTTGAATTTTTTGAAAAGGCGTTTCGTATAAACCAAAAAAATATACTAAATGTACTTCTGAACTAAAATACTATTTCATATGTCTTTAGTAGAATTGTTTGGCGATTCTTTTCTTAGAATATATTAACCCGCTAACACTAATTTTAAGGGGTCATTTTTGTTTTTTTTTTAACTTCCACACAAAAGTATACTAAAACGTTACTTTAGAGGGCTAAAATGTTTCACGAATATTTTCTGCATCAAATTTTACTAGGGGTATTCTAAGACCAAATGTTCGTTCAATGTATGTAAAACAGATTTTCGAAATTTCGGGCCTTGAAATTTCTGAATTTTTTGAAAACCAGGTAAAGATTCAAGTAAAAGTTCTTTGTGCCGAATATTATTTAGATATGATCATCTACATACATATATTAAATTTCTTTGCCTTTAAGTAATTTTAGGAAGGGGGTTTACATGAAACCGATTGAAATAAAATAAGTTTGGACCAGATTTAATTTAAATTCAAACATAAGATGGCTTATGGGCCCAGGGACTCTAATCCGGAAAGAAGCTTGTATGGGATCGATGTAAAATTATGGACCGCTCCTCACCATTTTAAATAGGCTTCGTCCTTGTGACGATTAGAATCAAATTATTCAAAAAATTGTCCTGTATTTTGAGCACAAAGTTTACATGGACAGCCGGACGTACGGACATCGTTAGATCGATTCAAAAAGTGGTTCTAAGTCGATCGGTATTGGTAATAAAAGCTGGGTATATGACCAATTTTTTGATAGATACACAAGCGCATACCACCATCTCCACTATTGAGGCGTGGGTGCTAAAATTCCTCAATAATATACTGCAACTAAAAACAAAAAAAAAAACTATCTTATTTCTTCCCAAAGTATTTTATATATTCTCCTTTAGATAAAAATAAAATAGTTGAGGCTAAAGAATATAATTAAACCTATTGCTTATCTACAATTCTTGACCCTCGAAACAATGCTTGAATATTTCAAAGACAATCGACTTTAATCGTATCGAAAAAACGTCTTATTGAGCTACTTAGCATATCTCTGCATTCCAAAAGTGTTGAGAACAAAGTCACCCTACAGGTGGCACAAGTTCTGATAGGTCTAAAAGAACTGACCTTTGAACAGTTTGTGAAGAAATTATCCGAGAATCCAAAGAGGATGAGCCTTTTCCATTCTATGGTGTGATTGTGCTAAAAAAGAAGTCGAAAGAGATACTTTTAGATCTTCTAATATTTTTAGAGACGCAGATCCTTTTGGTTACCGGCAGTGACATGTTATACCCAAACTTAAAGAAAATGGAGCAGAAATTCTTAAGTTCTCAAATGAGTTCTGTCGCATATGAGAGACTATTTTCCACCGCAGGTCTGGTTCAAACGGACTTGCGAAATCGTCTATCTCTACAAAAGTTGAAAGTACAGTGGAATCTCTCTTGAGCGGACACCGAAGGGACCATTGAAATGTGTCCGTACAAGGGGGTTGTCCGATCAAAAGAATACTATATTTTTAAATCAGCAAAATTTATCTAAAATTTTTAAATTGTATTTAAAAATACTTTAATTGAAAAAATAACAATATGTTATAAAATTTTTAATGCTTTTTGAGTATTTGTTAATTTTATGAATTATTTCAAAAAATACTCCTCCCTCCTAGATTGGCGAGTTTTGGTCTTAGCAATAACATCTTAAAAATGTTAGTCAGGCTATGTAAGTAAATTCATAGCTTCCGTATCACCTTAGCATTTTACAAATGCTAGAAGATCATGGACTTTCGCCAAAGCCTCTTTATATGTTAAGATGTTGTTTTTTGCATCTTGAAGACATAAAGGTTCAATTTCATCTGTTGTGTCATCAGAAATATCTTGAACTTAGGAAAATTGTTCTTGTAATGATACCCGTACGTCCAACAGTGATCTCTCAACTAGTAAATAATCATCGCTTAATCTTTGCTCACCATTCATTCATAATTTCCGACGGCATCCGCGATTTGGTGTATGATTTTATATGCATGTAATACATACATAAGTATGCAGTTTAAAGAGTCTTGACAAGCTTATTTGTAAATTTTGACATGAACAATTCGAACGAAAACAAATGAAATTTCCGTCCAAGAGAATTTATTTTTGTCAAGCGGGTGTACGCGTCCGTTCATGCGGAAAGTCCGTTCAAGATGGAATAATTACAATGCATTGCTTATGGAACGTTACCGGGACCGGCTAACAGTGTCCGTATAAAGGAGGTGTCCGCTTAACGGAAGTGTCCGTAATGGAGAATTCCACTGTACTTGGTTTTCTAAAATCTTATTAATGCGAATTTTAAATATTTATAACAAATTTTTTATTTTTTGTTAACTTTATCATGAATTAAAATTTTATTCTTTGTTTTTAAATCTTATTAAATTTAAAATATTAATAATCACTTACACTGTAATTTTGAATAATAAAACAAATTGCTCTGATTAAGTTTTGTAAATTTTAAAATGAATTCAAATCCAACATGCGTATCGGTATCGACATCGGCGATATTTTTTTTTTAGTTTCGGTATCGGTTACGTCCCTAGTAAAAAGTGTTTAAGAAAATTTTCAATGTAAAAAGTTGATTTTTTGCGTAAAAGCTGCCAAATTTTTTAAATATTTAATTAAACATTTTGTACAAAATGATATATTTTAAATACAACTTGGAATTTTTGTAAAAAAATATATGCTTAATACTATTTAATTAAAAGTACGGATAACACTGGGGAACAGTCATTTTGCGGCCTGAAACTTTTTTGCAAATTTTTACTAATTTTATGTCGCTGATTTCAAAACAAATCTGCATTTTTCTCTATCAGCTCGACTTTTCGAAATATGCCGTTATGTCTAAAATTCAGGCACTTTCACTACATATATTTGAATAACTTGAAAGCGGTTCACCATATTCAGTGAAAAAAATGCGAAGCTCGGCAACAATATTATCTTTAAGATGTGCTTACATTTTTTTTAAATTTGCCCAGTAGTTTGAGAGATTTCGTTGAAAATAACAACTTAAAAAAAAGTCTTTTGTTCATTTAAAATTCATAAAAAATAAAAAAGCGACAAAAATCACAGTATATTTTGAAAAGTCGAGCTGATAGAGAAAAATGGAGATTAGACTTGAAATCAGCGGCCACAAGTTAGTAAAAATTTTAAATAAAGTTCCAGGCCGTACAAAAAACGTTCAATTTTGTTCCCTTGTGTAATACAGTCTAACCCGGTTAATTACCCCACGCTTAAATGCCTTTCACGCTTATTTACCTTGAGTTTTAAGTCCCCTTTTTTTTCTTTCAATTTTCAAACAAAAATCCACCTTTAATTACCATACGCTTAGTTACCCAATTCGGGTAATTGCCTTAAAAATTAAAATCCCAAAACAAAATTGCACCTAAATTTCATTCGTTTAATTGCCTCAGTACTATTTGAAAACAACACAGCAATTAAGGCAACCCAGTTTATATGTTAATAATTTGAAAATATGCACTAAAAATAATTTAAAAAAACTATGCCCGAAAAACAAAATATGGCTTATTTGAAAGCAAAATATTCCACAATTTCATATTTGCATTAAAATAAACTTTATTCTGTGCTCACCAGAATAAAGTTACGTTATGAGGTTAGGATTCATATAAGAGTTATTTGTGCTGACTATTATCTAGATACACCAAATATATGAGATATTTTGTCTTAAAAAAGGCATTAAAGAAAAGGTTACTAAATTTAAATTACATTGACATTTAGACCAAAAAATAGCTCCAATATTTTAGGGAAAGAAGTTTGCATGGGTACTATGTGATATTATAGACCGATTCTCACAATTTACATAGGTTTCGTTCTCGCGAACGTACGTTCGTACGCTTTTGATGTACAAATAATATAGAAAACAAAACATTTCCTAGCATTTTTTTTTGCGATCCGATAGCATTTGGGTAGCTGTATGTTTAGTGCAAAAGTTGGATTTCATCGAGTTTAAGTTTTCATAATAATAGTTATAAACATGTGGTCACGTCACGAACGTACGCAAAATAGAAGTCAACTTTGGATGACAGTAGTGAAATGTAAAAATCTGCGTAATGGAACGGAATATTCAAAAGTGATTAATTTATTTCATAAGTGTATTAATGAAGGTCTCCATACAGTATTTACAAAATAAAATATCTCTTTTGGTTTTTGTTTAATTGGCTTATGTTCCGGTCGCGAACGTACGATTTTTCCATATGTTTTTTTATTATTATCACCATGCAGATTCCCATAAATATCTTCAAATTTCCTTAACAAGCAACTTAATACTCAATTTACAATTGATTATAATGGAGAGATTATGAAGAAAGAGTGTAAACATAACATATTTTTTGCATGTAAAATAAGTACATAAAAATGTCTTTAGAAGTAGAAAATATAAAATTTTCCAGCTTCCAGAGCAATTTCCTCAAGTAAAACAGCTGAGATATGCTATGAAACCATTCTTTTATAACAACATAGATTTTTTTATAATAATAAACAATAAAGGACGATTATTATCAACATTTTATTTTTTCATCCTGGTAGACCATTCTGGGGAAATGCCCATATACATATGTGACCTTCTCCGAGAAAAGGTACCTAGTGTGTCAAAAAACGGGTTTGGACTTAAGAGTGGATGCTGGTACCTAAAAGGATGTAGAATAAGATGAAATGATTTAGATTTCTGATAAAAATTTATTTATCCCATAAAAACGTACAAAACGAACTTGGGAAAATAGATAAAAATGAGAAAAACATTAAAAACATTAACATTTAATGCGTTTTTCTCAAAACTTCTAGGGCCCTTTTCTCGGCGAAGGTCACATATATAAAACTTTACAGTTTGAAATAGCAATTATTTTCTTTGGCCTACAACTGTAGAGTGAAAATTATATGTAGATGGCGAAATTAAGGCAACAGAAAATTCATCTGTTATGCAAATTATTTTAAGCATTTTTTATTTGCTGAACATGTTTTAAAATATGCTTAAAAAACGTGAAATATGTGTTAAAAAAAATGCAGCAATAGCTAAAATATGCAAATTATTTACAAACAAATCGATAGCAAAATTTATAAAAAGTTTTAAAACGAATAAATATATTGTTTCTGCATTCATTGATCGCAGAAAAAAAACCATGCAATTGCATATTTACGGTTTCCCTGATCATAAGTTTACGCTTTTGTTAGTAGGATATGACAGAACATCTCAAAAAGCATTACAGATAAAATTAAAGACAGCAAATCCCATGATTTTTATTGCTATCTCTTGAGATTAAGCTGATACATGTAAAAATTCCTGTCAACTTTTTTTCATTCATCAAACTAAAGGTATCTTGTAAGTAAATACGTTTAATTACCTCACTGAGGTAGTTAAACGTATTCTTATAATTACCTCAATGAGGTAGTTAAGCGTATTCGTTTAAATGCTTACCCCGCATAATTGACCAAAAATATTGGCATTTTTGGCGAGGTAATTATTCGTGGAATAATGAGTATTTTTAATGACACATTTTGTGTAAAACTGTTAAGGCCCAACCAGAATGGGCATAAACAAACTTAAGCTACTGTCAAAAAGAAAACAAAAAGCCTCTCAAATGCATTTAAAATAACAAAAAGAAAATAAAAAAACATTGATTCCGTACGAAATGAGCGATTAGTTTCGCACCTTGCTTAAGCAAATGACAGTTTTATAAAACTTAACATAAAGTTTCCTTAAGTTCAATATGGTTTTACACATATGATTTACATGTATTTGCTCAGTTGCTTAAGTCACGTTATTCACATTCTGGTTGGGCCTTTAACTTAATTTAAAACGGGGAAATTTGTTTTAATTAGCTTTTTTTTTTCTTTTTTTTTTTGTTAAAAAAGTAATTTTTGTGATATTAAATATTTTGTGCCGCATACCATTTTTTTTTTTATTAAAATTAACATTTTGTGTTATGTAGTGGCGGCTTTTGTGTAAATTAAATATTCTCGTTAAAAATAAAACTTTTTGTCACGTGTGAGATTTTCTGTAAAATTGTTAATTTTAAAAACATGAAATGATATCTGATAAAAATGGAAAATAAAATCAGATAAATCTGTTTCTTTTTTTTTTTTTTTTTTTTTTTTTTTTTTGTAAAGTACTTATTAAAATTAAATCTATGAGATTATAATTTTGTATCTTTTTTTAACTATTGGTTATGAAGAGCATTTTACCACATTTTTTTCTTTTTCTTTTTTTTTGTTTGGAAACAAATCAAGAGAAAGAGAGATTGTGTGTAAACAAATCCCCATTTGTAAACATAAACAAACTTTAATCTACAAGACAACACGAAATAAACTCAAAAAAAAAAAAAAAAAAAAAAAAAAAATTGAGTAAAGTATCTTAGAGATATATGGAATTGGAATATTCCCCATATAATTTGTAACAAGTTCGAATAGGTTTGATCGAACTTTTTAAGTTATAATAGGAACACATGGAATATTTCTTGTTTCATGTTTGAGCACTTTATTTGTTAAACAGGAGTAAGAGAGCATTTCGTGTGTTTATTTGGTTAAAATAAAATCTTATATTGTTTAGTGGTTGTATGACTGACCTGTTCCTATATGAATTTAGTTTAGTGCTAGAGACCGGTTCGTACGTAACGTTTAAAAGCAAAATATTGCTTATGAAGCGCGCTGTTTATTATACTTTGGACAAGATACAGATACACTCATTTCAAACCTTTAAAGAAGACCATAAAGCGCATGATATATGAAACGCTCGTGTTACAAAACCCAAACCAAAACAAAAATAAAAAAAAAAAATTGAAAGATGGAAAAAAATATTTCGTGTTATTTTTTTTTTGCGGTTTTTAATGCTGAAAAAAAAAATTGATGAATGAAATTGAAGAAGTTGTATAAAATTGTTAGTGCATGTGCGTTAGTTTACGGCTGGTTTTGGTTAAAAAAAAAAGAAATAAAAAAATTAAAATCGCGTGCGTTTAATTACGTGTTCTTAAGTTATTATAAAAAATAATGGATAAAAAAGGTGGATAAGAAAGTAAAGAAAACTATTTTATAAGTAAATTAAGAAATAATTATAAGAGAAAATTAAAAACATTTGATTAATGGTTATTAAAACTTGTTTTTTTTTTTTGAAAAGAAAAGAAAAAACAAAGAAAAACTTTGTTGAAAAGATTTAATACTTAAAAATATGTTGTTTGCTATCAACAGACAACATCTGCCGCAAATAAAAACAACAAAACAAAACAAACAACTTAACCCCAAGTTTATAAAGTAAGCAACAATCAAACGTATCTCCAGCATCTAAAAACAAAAAGCAGCAAGTGCCACAAAGGAATTTTTAACATTTAAAACGTTGACAACAACTAAAAAGAAAAACACAAACCCCAGAAAAACTTACAACATTTGCAAACAAAAAAAAAAAAAAAAAAAAACTATCAACGTCCTTCACCGCCTTCTCAAGACAACAACGACAGCGTCTTAACAAACTGTTTAGAAGAAAAATCTAGGCAAAATTTTTAAAAAAAGTCACAAAGAAAACTTTGTTTTTTTTTTTGGTTAAAAAAATTCTTCCGCCTTTAAAGAGCAAAGAGAAAATAAGGAAAAACCAAACATCAGCATATCATCGTCATTATCATCATTTAGATGTGTTTGCTCGGTGCTGCTTTTAACCAGAACACTGAATCTGGCTGCCCCAATGTACGACTAAGTAAAACAGCCAACGTTCTGGTCTTTTGATCACGGTCTCAAGATTACGGTTTTTGCAGCCGAATACGTTTTAGAAAAAAAGTTGCTACTCAAAGTTTCTTTTTCCATATAAGTTACCAGTTTTGCTTTTCTAGTGGCCTTAAATTTTCTTGTTAACTGAAAATTTGTTTCCATTCTTTGTTGTTTTTCATTCAATCTCGAGCAACACCCGCTTTATTCTTATTTGTTGCTTTTGTTTTTGTTCTTGAAAAACAAAAATAGAAAAACAATTTTTTAACATTATAAAGTAATCAACAAAGTTTCCACTTGTGCTCGTCTTAATACCACGTAACTATTTCTGGGTTGTGCCACGAAGAAAAACAGAAACAGAAATAACAGAATCAGAGGAGAAAAAACACCATCAACAAAAAGTAGCAAGTGCAATATTGTGTTGCTACAACTGAAAAGAATTATAATAATCAAGTATTTATGAAAAAGTTTTTCTTTTTTTCTTTTTTTTTTTTTTGTTTTGAAAACTTTAAGAAAAACTCTTAAAACACAGAAAAAAAGTTTAAGAAAAATAATAATAGAAAAATAAAAATTGAAATCTAAAAAAAACCGAAAAACTTTGCCAAGTGTTAAAGGTAACAAACCAGCCAACGTTTAATAATTTGTTGCAAATCGCAAAAAAAAGTTAGAAAATTGCAAACAAAAAATTTTCTTTCAAAGAAAAAAGAAAAAATTAAGAAGTAAATAAACGGAAGTTCAACAATTTTAAAAATGTTCTTTTTTTCCTATTGCTTTGTAACGGAAAGTGTTAGTTAAGAAAAAAAAAAAAATAATCAAATAATAAGCAAAAAATAAAAGAAAGATAGAAAGTTAAGAGAGTGAAAAAAGTTTTTTGTTAAGGAGAAAAAAAGTAAACCAACAAATTAAAAGGTTAAATTGTTGTCGACCTTTAATTTTAAACAACTGCCACAGCAACAGCAACAGCAACAACATCCGCAAGTACCATCAATCTACATCTAAAGTATTTTCAATTCAACATTTTATGGCAACATTTTCAAATAAAAGTAATAAAAAAGAAAAAAGTTTAATTTGTGGATTAAGTAACTTCAGTTAATTTACAACAAAAAAATAAAAAATAATAATAAAAAAAAAACAACTTGATTTAATATAAAAGGTAAGTAAGCTAATTTTTCCTTTAAGAAAAAGCAAAAAATTGAAAAATATTTATGGCCCCATAAATTTTACAAGGTTTTAGCAGGGTTTCTTTTGGAAAACATATTCAATCTGTGGCACTAAGGAAAAAGTGCTTAAGTCCATTTTTCAAGTTTTGTAGGAAAGGAACTTAAAAGTTTAAAGGGTTTTTATTGAAAATATATTTTGGTTCTAAAAAAATCATCACTTCTCCTCTCTTATAGTTTTTTTTTAAGATTTTATACCTAAATACACAGATCGGAAATTAAACTAAGGGCCATTATTACAACTTGCCGTTAGTTAAGAGTAGGATGTTGTCGGACGTATAACAAAATATTTATTATTTCAACTTTACTTTAACCTACCCGGTGGGGTGAACTTGCCTTTAATAAATTGCTCACTTAAGTTTTAAGCAAAGTTGGAATAGTGAAAAACTTTTTATACGTGGGACAACAAAATCCTTTAAAAAAGTGATTTTGCTATAACTTCCCAAAAAGTTGTACAATATATTTAAAACTTTGTCCATGCGTATTTTTAAACATGGATCTTACAAAGTTGCCATAAACATAAATTTTTTTTTAAGTAGACTTAAACTCTTTTTCCTTTTTGCCACACAGAAATATTGGACACAAAATTTAAACGTTTTTTTTTTTGGTATTTTTTTGACTGGATGGTCTTTTTTGCATGACTTGGAAATTTTATAGACGAAAAGTGAAGAAGAAAAACATGAGGGAAAAAAGAATATTCTCTAGACAAAAAGATCAGTTTGTTAACAATTTATTTTCAATCTATTTACACTAGAGCCCCGTTTTGCGTTGATTCGATTTGCGTAGTTTCGGTTTGCGTTCCTTTTTAAAATTTGGTTAAATCAGCTTTGCATCGTTTTGCCTCCGATTTGAGTCGCCACCCAGCAAAAACTTTAAGTTAGCAAGTGATGTTGGAGAAAAGTAAACACTACTTATTTTTCGGCTTAATAACTACTTATTTTTTTTCGAGGTGTCCACAGAATTCAATACTTACAATACACTTACTAGAAGTCAGAAAATATCTAGTTATTATTTAACTACGAGTAAGTAAATTGTAAGTTCTTTCAATATACTTACCAGAAGCCAAAAAATCCCTAGTTAATAGACCTAAAAGTAGTTATAGAGTACGTTACCAATAAGCAAATATTCAGTACTGAAAACAACACAACTAATAAGTAGTTATTGAGCTGATTATTAGTAAGAAAATATTCAGTAGTTGCTGAGGTCATTACTAGTAAGTACTTATTGAAGTTTTCAGAATAATGACAATTGTAATGACAACTACTTACCATGTAACGTATGAAATAACTACCACCTATTACTAAAAATCAAAGAGTTTTTCCTGGGCACTTACGATCAGATTTTTGTGAAGAATTTTTCTATTTGCGTGCAAAAAGGGAAATTCCCATTTTATTCTGTTAGGTAAGTTATTCTTTTCATAGATTCGTTTTAGGAAGTCAAAATTTAGTTCTTATAATTAGTATTGTGGTTATTTTGTTGAACTATTTATGGTTTTTAATCCAAATTTTTTTAATATTTTTTAATTAGGCTTAAGTTCATTAAATTTAATTTTTATTAAATTATTTTTATGAAGAAAGGAATTTTACAACATGAATTCAATATCTTTCATTCTTGACCGTGGCAGGGATTCGAACCGCGGCCGGCAGGTTACCATGACATGTCGATCTCCTCAGATGGATTTTCCGTTTTACACTCGCAGCCATCGACGACTGCTGACTTCAATAGTCAAACATCAATCCTTAAACCAAATCAAGGCGAATTGAGTAGATGGTGGGGTCAAGTCAACATATGGTGACTTTTTTCGGTGGTCGACTTGTCAAAGTTTGTATACAAACTAGTTTTTTATGTAAGCAAACCTATTTTTTTTACTAGCAATATTTTTGACAACTCGACCACAGAAGCATTTTAGTTGTAGAGTTGACCTCACCTTCTAGTCAATTCGCCTTGAACCAAATTGTATTTTAACTTTTTGGTAGATCGAAATTTGCTTTTTTGAATGATTATCCATTTTAATTGATTTTACATGTTTTTTTTTTCTTTGCTTCTGTTTTTTCGTACTTTTGTCAAGAATTCTTCTTGAAGTCCAAAGTACATTTTTTGTTCTTTCTTTTTGTCTTTCTTTTTCTTGTTGACCTTTTTCAGCACAACTTGAAGGACAAATGAACACATAAAGCTCGTGCCTTAGCTTTAACAATAATTAGTATTGTGGTTATTTTGTTGAACTATTTATGGTTTTTAATCCAAATTTTTTTAATATTTTTTAATAAGGCTTAAATTTAATTTTCATTAAATTATTTTTATGAAGAAAGGAATTTTACAACATGAAAATTAATTAAAATTGTTATTGATAATCTTTCATTCTTGACCGTGGCCGGGATTCGAACCGGGATTATTAGTTCTTAATAAAAAGTGCTATGGAAAAATGAGTGAAAAAAAGCATAATTTAGGAACTAATATTAGACGTAGTATAACGTTTCAAGCCGAGTGGAAAAACTGTTGAAATATACATAACCCTCGGTTTAGCCCCTTCAACAGTATTTGAACAGAGATATCGTTAAAAATTAATCATTTAATTTGAGGTTCGATTTTTATACCCTCCACCACAATAAGTTGTGAAGAGGGTTTACTTAGTTTGTCATTCCGTGTGAAACTTTTTAATATTCATCTCAGACCCCATAAAAGATATATATTCTGGGTGCTTGACTAATTCAAAGTCAATTTAGCCATGTCCGTATGTCAGTCCGTCTGTTAAAAAACACGCTCACTTTCGAAAAACTCAAAAGAAAAAAACAAACTGGGTGTCAAATTGCTTGTAGTTATCCTAAGCAGTTTGGGATTGAAATCAAAATCGGTTCAGTAGAATAAGAGCTATGAATCAAAATTTGGAACCACCAACAAAAAAATATTGATAATTTTGTTACAAAAACTAACATAAATAGTGGAAAAATGCACGGAATGATATGAGATTTTGCAAATGCTCGTTGTATTCGACTGGAAATCACACTGTGAAATTTCGGGAAGATCGGTCCATAATTTACCCTAGGCCCCATATAAACCCTACTCCCGGAAAACAGTTTAGTACGCCTATATTAATAATGGCATCAGAATAAAATTAAATATTTCTCAGTTTTATGGGGCTAGAAATAACATTAATAAATTTCGTGATGTTGGTCCATTATTTACTATAGGCCCCATATAAAGCCCACTCTGGTAAATTAATTAAATATGTACGCCTAAAATCGTAGCAGATATATTTATTGTGGTAAAATTTCTTCCAACTAAGCTTGATATGAACAGAAAAAATGTCATGCAATGTTGTGATGTACGGTCCATAATTTACCTTAGATCCCATATTTAGCAGCCTTCTGAAATTTACTGTAAACGCTAAAACTAATTTCACCACTGTCTTGAAATTCAATGAAATTCAGGTTTTTAATACAAGAAATACCTCTGCGGAATTTTGGGATGATTGGTTCATAACTTACCATAGCTCCAATATAAGTCCCCCTCCTGAAAATCATTTGAGTTCGGCTTTAACTGTAACGAATCAAGATATTTTTCTCAAGATTGTCGGTCAATAATTTAATATAGGTCTAAGCCGGAATTAATTTTAATGCTGATGTCTGTTTTTATAAAGATAAATTAATAATAAATAGACGTCATATAGATATAACTCCTGAAATATTCGAACTGTCGATGGAGGGTATCAAAGATTCGGCACAACCGAATATAGCTCTCTAACTTGTTTTTATTTAATGTTTATGTGAATATGGATTAATGAAACTAATTAATTTTTGTTATGTTTTTATAAAAATATGTTTTTTCTTATGTATTTCTTTATATATTTTTATATTTCTTTTTTAATAAATAAATATATTTTTATTTATTTTTTATAACTATTAAACCCACTTACTGAAATCCTTTTTGCAACATAGTCATATCTTAAAAAATCTAAAATTTTAAGTTAATTAAGCACAAGCACTCCTTCATACCTTCTTTATATGTAAAATAAAAATTCAGTGTTTTATCCCAAACTGAACTGAAGTTTTAGCAAAATATATTTGATTAAATCAGTCTATAAAGTTACGTTTTGAAAACTTTCATCGCATTTTTACAAGTTTAATTTTTTTTTTTTTTTTTTTTGTTTTTGAGATATGACTATGTTGCAATAAAGGAGCGATATGAGTTTTTTTATCATAAAAAAAATTTTTAATTAATATTAAAATTTTTGACCCAATCACTAAAAATTCAGTTTATTTATATAAAAAAAGTAGACCGATTTGCGTAGCATTTCCCCGGCCCCCATTAACGACGCATTATCGGGGCTCTATTGAATTCTGTTTAAAATAAAATAGTTCTGTATTTTGTATAAAATCTGTTTTGTATGTAATATTCACCACTCTTATGAAAAATGACATCGACACAAGTCGACGACAACGAAACAACAATGGTATTTAATTAGTCATTTTTGACAACAATCGATTCCTTTTGACAGTCACTTTGTATTTTCTACGTCGTTTTTAAAACATAATCAACATCAACAGTTATTAACTTACTCACTTCGCATTATTAGCAACAACAGTTATGCGGATATAACGCTTAATTATTTCCTTTTTTTTTTTTTTTTGTTTGAAGGGGTTCTAGAAGCCACCAAAGTATATGCGACAAGGCAAGGCCTTGGTCTCAAATGAAACGCCATGTAAATAAGGCCTGTTTACCACTTCTTTTTCTCTCTGGGTTAGCATGGCGAAAGTACCTTTTTAGAATTAAAATTAAAATTTTCGTTTTTTCTGATTTTCTTGACTTCTTCTGAAAATCGTTTTATTTGTCTCCATCACTGTTTGTCTGAGGAAAACTTAAAATCTTATGGTTATCAAATCAGTCCTATAAAAATATTATTTCATTTTTATATTTATTTACTTTTTCAACAAATTGTATTTTTTTTTATCAGTTTATCTTTATAAAAATTACAAAAGCCCTTAAGTATTTATTACCGTATTTATTTATGTGTGTTTTGTGTACGTGGATGTCCTTAAAAATATATTTACCACAAATTAAATTCGAAAATAAGATATTGTTAAGTGTTTTTAAAAATTCTGAAGTCTTAAAAACATAAAAAGTTTTAATTATATTTAACAAGAAGAGTTTTTTTTTTAATTATAAACAAATCAGTCATTGAAAAGAGGTGCTTTACCTAAAGTACCCTGACTTTTTTTGCGTTACCAGAAACGTGTAAAGTTTTTCATTCAATCCCAGTTTTTATTGCCTTCACCACAGGTGAAAATAGTTGGGAATAAATTGCTATTGCACTTTAGCCAGATCAACAAGAAACTGAGATATTAGTAAAAAACCGAGAATTGCCTTTAATTTTTATTTCTTAAGATCAATTTTTTTTAAATTTTTTTTAGAACAATTTTTGATTTTTAGTTGAACTGTGAATTTTTAATTTTTGATATTCTTTAATAAGGCTTGAGTTCATCAAATTTAATTTTCATTAAATTATTTTCACTGAGGAAGGAATTTTACAACTTGGAATTTTTATTAAAATTTATTGATAATTTTTCTTTTGTTTTTAATATAAATTTATTGAATCTTTATATATTAAATATAAACTAACAATAATTAGCCTTCGCCTGACCAAAACCCACCCAACCGGGTGACCATTACGGCTTTATTTATTTAAAAACTTTCTTAAATTAGCTTTAGTTGAAAGCAAATTTTTAATTGTTTTCTTTAAAAAAATTTTCCCCATCACCGTTTTTGTAGGCATACATACTTATGAACACTGAAAAGAAAAATCAATCCAGCCGTACTTAAATCAATTCAGAGCGGTATCAATAGTACGGTAAATACGAATCAAGTACGAATCAAGTACAGAAAGATTGGTTCAACTTAGGATTTTCAATCGTGAAACACTTAACTTAACCATATTCAATTCTGAATTTGTAATTTAAATAATCCGAAAATGAGATTCATTTAAGTAAAACTAAAATCTAATCAATCTCAAAATGCTTTTGATTCAAGAATTATAAAGTTGATTTAATACCGAACTGGTACTTGCAATTATCCAAAAATAAAATTGATGCAAGTAAAACCAATATTGAATCAATCTCAAAATGCACTTGATTTAAGAAATATAATATTGATTCAATCCCGAATTAGTACTGAAATAAGAAGGAGAATTTTATTATGATAGATTAACTTACCCGTTTTACACTTTACAGAATTTCAATTATAAAACACCAGCATCATTCTCGATATGGTTTTTACTTTAAAAACTTAATGTTCGTATATAACTGAAAACATAAACTAAATGGGAGGCAAGAGTTCTCAATTTTAATTTTTTATCGTTAAAACAATGTGTTTTCGTCTTGTTCTGTTGATTTTGTTGTTCCTACCCACAAAAAGCAAGTCGTTTTTAACTACTTGTGTGGTGTTGTTGCATTATCTGCAACAAACTTTGATAAGTTAAATGAGATTGAAACGTTCAATTTGTAATTTTACTCTGAGTGGCCAACGAAAAGTTTAATATTTTTTTTTACTTGGTTTAAGAATTTTGTACCAGTTTTAAGAAATTCTGGGATTGATTTCCGAAAGTAGTCCCATTTAGGATTGTTTTAAGTACGTTTTAGTGTTATTCGTACTTAAATTTTTGAGTACGACTCGTACTTAAAGTAAGTATAAAAAACTCAATTAACCCCGAGTGTTTTTCTTTCTGTGAATGTGTTCGGCGCAGTTCTAAGCGAGACCTGTGGTATTTCTTCTCCTTAAGCGAGTTTTGCCGCCATTATTTGAAAAATGATGAGATAGGGGATTTGGGTGCATGCATTTCAAACCGAAATGTTTCTAGATCAAAAATATTTGAAATTTGTTTTATTGTTTGAAATCCCATATTTTTTTGCAAAACGATTTGGATTTTTTTTAATTTGTCGGACTGTTCTTCCTTCTACATTGTTTCCCGTATGAAATCAATATTATCGAGTTGGCTTCTAATTTCCTCTGCACTCGATGTAACCCATGTGCCTAGCAAGTAACATGTAACAGTTTTGGATAAACTATGTTAGGCCAATTGGCAGCCTTAACCATTTAAGGTTAAATCTTGTATTTTAAGCAGAGCTCCAAAAAAAAATTATTTATTGATTTAAAAAATTTTTATTTTTTTTATACAATTTTGAAATTTGTTGAAGAACTTTTTTTATAATATGGAAATTTAAAAAATTTGCATTTTCACCAAAATAAGCAAAAATATGTAAAAACAAATCGATGCCATTTTAACGCAAATTTAATGATTCGGAAAGATAATTGATCGACATCGGTCTTAGACTATCGACAAAAAACATGCATTTGCATGGAAATCGCATCCCTTTTTATCATAAATCTTCATCTTTAAGCATAATTTTGTTTTGTCGGGTCCATAATTACTCATGGCTGCCAAATATAGTACACTCTTTAAAAATTGTCTATAAATTATATGGTGTAGGGTATCATATGGTTGGGCTAGACCGACTTACATTTTTAATTGTTTTTGTTTTTAATGTAAAGTTTCGAAACCAAAATAGGTTCTCTATAGTAAAAAAAAATTATTTTTTTATTAGTAATAATGTGAAGACAACAGAAATTCGGGAATTTTTCTTACTTTCAATCAATTATTTTATCATTTATTTTTTTTAAAGAGGCTTTATTATATAAGAAGACAAATACTTAAAAAAAATTTTTTAAATTTGCAGTCACAAAATTTCCGAAAATTAAAAAAATTAGAGATGATAGAATTTTACACGGAAAGAATTATTTACTAAATTTGGCTGGAAAGAATTATTAACTTAATTTGGCTTGATTCTTGTCCAAGCCAAAAATTTATTTATTAAGTTAAAATGTTTGTTTTTTATTAAAATTTTCTTAAATAAAAAAGCATTTGGCTTAATCCAAGTCACACATATTTTTAGTATAAGTAATTTTTGCCTTGAAAGAGAATCATGTAACATTTTCTTGGTTCAAGCCATATTTAGTAAATTATTCTTTCCGTGTAAAAAACTCTCTCAATTTAAAATTTTTCTTGATTGCTTTGTTTTTTTTCAGAAGCCTTCTTTTCTAGTCATCTACTTTATGGACTTCTCCACCATTATTATTACACAATGTTCGCTGTGTATTCCTTTTCATTGTTTATTTTTCTATATTAGTCTGAGTTTATACGGTTCATTCTTTACTGAAAAGATTGCTACTTTATAGGCGAGAGGGGCGAGTGGAAAAGAAACGAGTACATACCCCTCGCCTCTCTCGCCTATAAAGTAGCAATCTTTTCAGTAAAGAATGAACCGTATAAACTCAGACTTAGACTTTGTTTTGTATAAAAAAAAAAAACAGCAGAGGTGTGAAAATTACTCAACCAAGAGGACAATAAAATAAACATTCTACATAATTAAAAACAATTCAAATTTTTTATTTTTAAGTAAAACAATCTTAACGCAATAACAAAAACAAAATTATACGCAAAAATACATAAAAATGCTGGCTTTTGTCTGAATTTCCGCTTATGGCACATAAAAAAATATTAAAGAAATATAAAAATAGCAACAACAATAAAAACAGGAGGAAGGACAACGCATAAACAAAACAAAAAGGTCTTATTATTTTAATATCAAAGTCTTGTTTTATGTGTGTGTGTGTGTGGTAAGCAAACATTGACATCTTCCTTTAAGTACAAATGCACACACATACATCCATACACATGCTTATATTTTCATTTATTTCCTTTTGTTTAAGGATGGTCTTCTTTTCTTATTACATTTGTTATTGTGGTTGTTGTTATTATTATTATTTATTTTTCTCATCTTAAAAGCAAATAAATATGAGAGCAACAAACGCCATATAAAAGAAATAATGATTTCACAACTTTGTGTAGGGCATAGGGAAACGACTAGAGAAAAAATAAATTCTTTGGTTTTATGGAAGAGTAGCTTAAATCGACATAAGACGGACCTAAATTATTACAAGTAGAAAAGATGTAAGGTCTTTTACATATACTTAAAACATTTTTTGTTACCTTTACTTTTAGCCCCTATTTAAGTTGTTACTCATACGATAATATACAGACTTAAACCTAAAACTACGCGAATCAAGAATAAAGCTTCAACAAAACTGCGAATATCTCGAAGCTACAATATTCGACATAAGCAGAGTTTCTTGAAATTTCATTGTGTAAAGCTACAACAAAAAATAAACACATTTCTCACTAAATGGCAAAATAAACCACACAAATGGCTTGTCAAACATGTCAAAATTCTACGTTTGTTTAAACGTTTTATGTTGTTAATTGAGTTATTTGCTGTTTGAAAATCCATTGGAAGCATGTTTTTAAAAATATCAAACATTTTTAATATTTGGCAGACATGTTTAATATTTGCCAAGCTTTTTGTGGTGTCTAGTACTTAATGTAATCATTTCAGTGAAAGCTGTACAGAGTGAAGAAACAGCAGAAGAAGCATTAAATCATTTTTAAAAGTAAATCCATCTTTCAATAGCATCGTTTGCCCTAAAACAGCTCGTTGCTTTAACCACTCTTCACTCAAAATAATTTTATTCGTTGTAAACTTCTCCACCATTTTTAACAAATAGCGAGCAACATTGTCACAGCCCTACCGTCAATGGGCACATTAATAAGACGTAAATGTGGCGCAATAGTTACGTCTTAAGAATGTGCCCATTGAGAACAAAATGCTAAATTAATGTTTGTGTTGTTTATTTGCAAACGGAAACAAAGTATGTGTTTGTCAAGCCATTTGTGTGGTTTAGTTATAACACAATCATATAGTTAGGTTTTTTCGCTTTCTTTCTATTCTTCTCCTTTTCTATTGTGAAGATTTTTTAGTCTTGTGTGTCAATATGTATGTCAACTTGTTCTGCAAGTAGTAGAATTTAAAATTTTATTTCACTCCTTGTAGAAAAAAAAACCGAGATTAAACACACATTTACACTTTATTATACTGGCGTGGGTAAATATTTGTTGCATGGATGGTTGGAAGTTTGTAGGGTTTTTTTTAAGAAAAGAAAACCAATAATTGTGCGTTAATGCGTTGGCAAACAGTTTTTAAACGCCATTTAAATGTGGGTACTATTTGGCTATAAGAAGTATTAAATATGTTGGTACACTTTTACACATCTCTATATAAACATTAATACATTTTTTTTATACATCGTAACCTAAAACAAAAAAGGCCCTATCTAACATTTTGAAAATTTTCAGAAGAAGCAAAAAAATATTTAAAATGATAAATGAAAAAATTGCCTTAAACTGTTTATAATTTAAATATTTCTCTTGTAAACCTACTATTTGTTTTGTCAACCCTGCAGGAAATTTGAGTCAATTGTTCTTAAAGCATTTATCCCGCTTAACTGGTGATAATGTGTTTAAAGT
Organism: Pollenia griseotomentosa; assembly: GCA_963931875.1. NCBI lineage: Eukaryota > Metazoa > Arthropoda > Insecta > Diptera > Polleniidae > Pollenia > Pollenia griseotomentosa. The sequence goes on along the minus strand of OZ007562.1, from coordinate 164,827,126 downwards.
GCAGTTACTCCAGAGGAAAGGTAGTCATGTGACTGGATTTTGTGCGGGTAGTGGCTGACTCTCTCTTACTTTTCACTCGGGACAATATCAGCGACAGAAATGATTAAAATCGAATTTGAATGTATCCATTTAGGTTATTTCAATGACATGTTACAAAGTGTCAAAAAAATGCCAATTAACCCCCTCAAAGGACATCGCCATTTTGTAGTGACAAGACCTCTTCATATAAAGTGTTAGAACTAGAACCGGTCCCAGCCACTTAAGAACTGTCACTTCCATTCCCTCTAGGGAATTGACAATGTTGCATATTATGCAAACTGTTAGTTAGGACTAATTTAGTCGAAAATTTTGTGTGGACATTTGAGTCGATGCAATACATCAGAATCAATGATAAAGTCAATTCTTAATTTTTGCTTAGTCAGCGTCATTTGCGTTTCAGGTAACGATATTTATTATAATACAGATGGCGGACAAAAAAATTTCAAGATATTTAAAAGGAATTTAACCCATTAGCATTATTTCGCTCAGTAAAATATTCCGACGCCTTCTAGATATCTCAGAGAAACGTCAACAAACGGTGTTGACACGAAATCTGGAAGACAGGTCGTGGAAAGTTCGGTATTTTTTTACCGTCATTTCTGATACACATCTGACAGAAATCTTATGAAAAAGGCATGAAAAATTCTGATGTGTTAGGCGACATTTTGATTGATAGCTGACAGAATTTATTTAAACTTATTTTATTACAAAATAAAAGTAAATAACTAAAATTTGTACATGTACGCATCATTTTTGCGGGCCTTATTACTTAAAACACAATGCAACGCCTAAGATTTCATTGAAAGCATAAACCAAGGTATATTTACAAAAGGTAGACTCACTTGGGAGTGTAGACATGCTGCTCTATAACAGGAACCGAGTTGTCAACATTGTCTTCATATAAAACAATAATAATTTAACGCAGACATATACAAATTTTGGCTCATATACACCAAATTTGACGTTTGGGTTCCAACTTGGGTAAACAGCTGACAAACATATGGGCCAACGAGTTTACCTTGTGTAAATATACCTTGGCATAAACAAATTCAAAAATATTTTTTTATTTTGTTGTTGATTTTTACAGAAATTCATATTGAATTTTTAAATTTTAAAATTTCATACAATATTGTGGCGTTGATTTTTTCTTTAAATAAAACATGAATTTCTATAGAAAGTAACATTAAAATTATAGAATATTTTTGAACTTGTTTTTGCTTTCAATGAAATTTTAGGCGTTGCGTTGCGTTTTACGGAAAAAACCCTTAATTTTTGTTTTTTAAACAATAAAATAATATTAAAATTATTTTCAACTGAATGACAATTGTCATTATTTTCACAAAAAAGGTCTCTTGAGACACATCTGTATAAATTTAATCAGAAATCTATAAGAAGCATCGGTACATAAATTCCCCCCGATAAATCCATTCAATTTCGATCAGAAAGCGGCGTATCTTCAATGTCCGGCAGAAATCTGAACGAAATCTCTAAGAATGAATATACACGAAATATCTTATTCAGAAAACGTCGGATTGTTTTGCTGGCTGCGTATTTAAAGTTCTTGTTAATGTTTGTTAACTAAAAAATGTTATTCCAAAAATAAAGCATTCAGGTAAGTTATTGAAGTTTTTCCATTATCTCTCTAATTTTCTCTATGAAAGGCACTAAGTCAGCAAACAAAAACTTTTTTCTCAAATCAATTCAATTGGTAGACTTAAAAGTAACTTAAAACACATTCCCAATGATATCCTCAAAAATCTGTAAAAAAAGTTTTAATACTTTGAAAGGATGAGCCAATTCCTAATATTGATAATTATTAATAATCAAATTTATTTTAGATGTTAATAAATGAATAAAATTAAACCAAATTTTATTAATGTTATAGACAATTAACTACCTTTTTTATTTAAGCAAAATAGCGTCCATACCGTATGAGATAGTAGAAGGAGTAATCAATATTGAAAATGAGCGAAATTGGTCCATTATTTCATCTGACCCCCATGCAAGTGTAGTCAAGTATTTAAGGTTTTGCTTCGATTTTATTTACTATGGTGATGAGTATATAAAATTCGGCCAAGTCGAATATAGCTGTTTTATTTGTTTTAATTCTGTTTGATAATGTGTGTAAGTGGGTGAGTGGTGTAAGACGTTGCATAACGTTAGGTTAAGGGCATAAAAAATTTCGCACAGCCGAATATAGAACTCTTAATTGTTTTAAATTACTTTTTAACTAAATTTCAAATATATCGAGTCATTACCGCAAAAAAAGCTTAAGCGACAAAAACCAAATTTTATAAGAGGTATTTTTTTATTTTATTTTATTTTATAAAAATTTTGTATGAAGGTTGTCGCTTAAGATAAAATGGTTTTTGCTTTAAAATCGAAACTGTACATTATGTGACCATGATATTTTAGGAGATAATGCAAATGTTGGCAATAAAGCTATTTATTAAAAAAAAAACGAGAATTGAAAATGATGTCGCTTAAGCTTTTTTCGCGGAAAAGGCTCGGTATGCTTTAAATCAGCGTTAAAAAACTGCAATTAAAGTAGAAAAACTGTAATTTCTTCCACTTCGTCATTTGTCATTGGGCAAAAAGAAAACGTTTACTTTTACTTCTGATTCGTTAAATGTAAACATGTCAAAACAACTCAAAAAGCGTAAAATTGTACCCAAACTTCCGTTTTTTGTTCAACAGTTTTTGGTTTTGACTGCAGTTTTTTAAACCCTGCTTTAAATATCAAAGTTTTGTGATTCTTGCGATCTTACGATATTAGCAGGAGACTTAGCGATTTTTTTTTAATTCGCGGGAACATCTTTAACTTTTGAACAATTGTGTGATACATTTATTTTAGTTGGGGGATGTTTTTTTGGCTTAAAATTAATTTTATTTCATCTTGTGTGCGGGTAAATATTTATGTTTTTCTGTTACTAGTTGTAGTACGATTTATCCTGTTAAAAACTTATGTCTAAGTTTTATTTTACTTGGAGTTTGTGTAATATAATACCTTCATATGGTAACTAAATGTGCTAACATGTTTTGTTTGGAACATATTTAAGGTATTTAAATGGCTTTATTTTTGTTTGTGTAAATATTTATTTGGATTACTTTTATAAAGGGGGAAAAACCACAAACATACAAACATATATTTGTGGAAAGATATTAAAATATAAATTTAGTATTAATAAGATTTCGCTATGACGTGCTAAATTTTATTTTATATATTCGCAATTTGTACTATAAAAAATAGAGAATTTAACAGAAAACTTACAAAATTTAAGAGTATAGGAAGAACATGATTAACTTTTTGAAAATATTTTTATGGGGCAAAATGTATCTTATAAAATTCTCTCATTTCCAGAAAATATATTGAAAATTGCTGACAGAATAGATATTATTAGAAGTCTGGAAGTTTATTAAGATCTTTCATTTAATATAATGTAAAAAAAAGTCCAATTAAAACTACTGTGCATAGGCAGAGAATCAATTCTGATTCTTTTTTTAAGGTAAAATCGCACTTATTTCCTTTATAATAAAGAGTGTATTTTTTAAGCCCGATAGGATTGGAAATTGTAAGAAAAACAAAAAAAAAATCATTTTTACGAAATAAAAACTGTTTATATTTGAAAAACTAATATATGGCATAATATTTGAAAATGATTTCGGTTATATGGGAAACACTGTGGCTTTTCTTGAGATATCCTCTCTAAACCAGTGATGAGGTTTGGTTACATTTGTTATAAATACTTTTCATAACATTTAAAGACCCAACGTTGCATGTAAAATAATCTTATAATTGCCAAATTTTGGAAACTTTTGGTGTTCGGAACAGAATGATGTAATATTTTTAAAAAGCAACATGTTTATTTTAATAATTTTATTTTCAAATGTGCGTGTGGATAGAGTTTTTAACCAGCTGAAACTTTTTTTAAGACTGACCACCGTAATTGTTTGATTAGTGATACAAAATCCGTATTAATATTGACTGATAATAAATATTCAAGATGTTTTAAAATATGACCGCTCATCTATAATTTCTAGCAATTTAAAATTATAAAACTACTGTACATAGGCAGCATAAACTCCGATTCTGGAGTAAAAATATTTATATTAGGGAGGTAACCGATACCGATTGGCGATACTTCAGGTTTGCTTATATGTATATCAGTATCGGCGATGTTCAATTAATGATTTTATTGTCTTGTTGTTATGAAATAAATATGAAATAAAATTATATTTATTTTAAAAAATAACAACAATCTGCTTTTTATTCAAGGAATATTTCAAAATTTAACATTTGGAAAAACATGAAACTTTTTTGAACCAAAAGCGTAACTTTTTTAAACCTTCCCCTGGCAATACTGCTCTGAACGCCCAGGTTGACTTGCTTTGAAAGCATCGCTGGCCGTAAGTCACGAATGACACGAACAGTGCTGCCAAAGCTTCAATTGTTGCGGGTTTATCAGCATAAACCCACAGGAAATAATCGAGACTTGTCAAACTCCGCGACCTTGGAGGACAATTAATGGGTCCATTTCATAATATCATTGATAGTGTCGGTCGTTATATAGCGCAAAGCGACATCGTGTTGAACCACATCTTGCCCGGATCAATGTCATCCATATTATCGAACAAAAATTGATTAATCATCGTAAGCTGAATGTTTTTAGACCAAAACTGGGATTTTTGTCGCATTTTTATTTTTTATGAATTTTTAAAGAACAAAAAATTTGATTTTTGTTCAAAACTTTCCTTTTTTTATTCAAAAATTCTTCATTATATCTGAAACGAAAGGCCAAATTTCAAAATAACATAAGCATGGCTTAAAGATAATATTGTAGCCGAGTTTCGGATTTTTTTTTTTTATTTGACTGAATATGGTTAATCGTTTTCAAGTTATTCTAATATATGCAGTGAAAGTGCCTTAATTTTGGACATAACATTATACCTGGAAAAGTAGAGCTGATAGGGAAAAATGGAAATTAGATTTGAAATCAGCGACCTCAAATTAGTAAAAATGAGGATCAAAAGGCCAGGCCACACAAAAAAAGGTATAATTTTGTTCCCTTGTGTAATTCGTTGCATGAAATGGTTTAAGGTCCTGCAGGTGTCTGGCTTGAAATTTTTATTTTTTGTAAATGTAACTTTAAAAGTTTAAGAGCTTTTTAAAATTTTTTTCCAATTCTCTGCGTAAGTTCCTTATACTCACTCATCTGTTACATTTACTTTTAAATGCTTGAATTTTAATTTTATGCCCGTTAATGTGTAATTTATGTATTTATTTAAACATATTTCATATTAACGTTCACTTTTGGATCAGAAATTTGTTTTTTATTGTTACCGTACTTTTGTACATTTTTGTCTATTAGTGAGAGAAATTTACTTTACCCAACAAGTACGGGATCACACCTACATACATAATAGTGTCGCCAACTTTTTAACCAAACAATTCTGGAAATATATTTTGAAGCTAAATTATTCCAATACATGAATCATATTGACGGTGGTATGTTCTTATGAGCAGGGTTTAAAAAACTGCAGTCGAAACCAACAACTGTCGAACAAAAAACGAAAACTTGTGTACAACTTTTCGCTTTTTGAGTTGATTTGACAGTGACTGTTTGCATTTAATGAATCTGAAGTAAAAGCAACAGTTTTTTTTTTTTGGACTGCAGTTTTTTAAACGCTGCTTATGAGTAAAAAAAAGAATGATGAAATTGTTTACGAGGTTAAATGATAAGAACAGCAATATAAAAATTCAAAATCTACTAAGAATTATAAAGGCAGGGTTTTGAGACCTCAGTTAAACTAGGTTTAGTTAATCTGAAAACAGATTTGTGCCGCCATTACCAAGTCTGTGTACAAAATTTTTACGGAAAAGATTAGTTTTGCTTAAAATTTTGGTCTTTAATAAAATAATAAGAAAAAAAAAATCAAATTTCGCCGGAAAAATCCGACCTTCAAGTTATGTTAAGCTAAGTTTAAGCTTAATCTACATCTCAAAAACCCGGCCTAAGACTCAATGGAAATGAAAATGTGTTATAGAAGATTTTTAAACAACAAGTACGTAGTTACGTGCTTTTGAATTAAATAGCACTTGTAGTTACGTACACAGAAAAATTGATTGCATTAAAAAAAACCTTGTGATTAAGGGTAATCACGATAATCATTGTGCAAATTGTAAATTTGCAGTGCATATGATGATTGATCGTAAGCATACCAATTTAATTGTTTGTGCAAATGTGCTATTGTTCCAAAAATTTTTTCTGGAAACACAAAAAACTTCTGGCAGCACTTTAGAAATCTGCATTTGTTTACAATTATACATAAGTAAATTAAAAAAAATTTTTTCTTTTTATATAATTTAAATTTAATTCTCTATTTTATATTAAAACTCACGAAAATGTTCATTTTATAAGTTTCCTTAAAAACAATTTGGCGCTCAATATGTGAAATGTTATTGTTTACATAATTTTGCTCATGGTTTTTTTTAGTGCAAATAAAGTAAAATAGAGAAAATTGCAAATACGTACATTTTGTTGTTGTGTTGTGCAAATGTGTGTATTTTTGCATGCATTGGCATCGTTTGCACACTTTGCACTAGCCATCGTGATTTCCCTTATTATTTAAAAAAAATTGGCGAGGACATGGATGGTGTTGAATTTATCAAAAAACTGATTTCGCAAATTTGGTAAGTTTGCATTTCAGCTAACAATATTCGGCAATTTTATTTATTTACAAATCTGTTAGGCCCAAAATTAGCCGTTAACCATAAAAATCACAAAGTCGGTTTGAATATGAACCAATCGCTTACTGACTTTCCAAGTAAATTTTCATTATTTGCTAGCGTTTTTCAAGTGTTAATCTATTCATGATGATTTGCCAGAGTATATTGATCGTAAATGTCAAAGAGTGAGCACAGTATGGCAGTTCGTTTGACAGCTAAAGGCCCAACCATAATATGCAAAGCCTTGCTTAACCTACTGTCAAAAATTAACAAAAAGTCTCTCAAATGTATTTAAAAAACCAAAACAAAATAAAAAAACATTTGATTCCGTACGGAATGTGCGATTAGATTCGCACCTTGCTTAAGCAAATGACAGTTTCATTAAGCTAAACAAAAAGTTTCCTAAAGTTCAATATGGTTTGCCTCATATGATTTACATGTATTCGCACGGTTGCTCAAGCAAACTTAAGCATATTATGGTTGGGCCTTAACTCTTTCGTAAGTTCCATTGGCCTTCAAAAAAACACCCTTTACCATCCCTGTAAAGTTTATGTTATTTTATATTCATCATAAAGTTTTAACAACACCAGACATACCAGACGGACATAAATTTAAATGTACTTAAACTGAAAATTACAAGTATGTACATGAATGTGTTGGCATAATAATTTAAAAAATGTAGAATATAAATTCCCTTTCGCAGCTTTTTTTTTTTTTTTGTGAACTCATGTGCGAATTAAAAAAATGAACCTAAATATGTCATCATTTTTATGTTTAACACTTAGTTTTGCGAAAGGAAAAAGAAATCCATCTGTTTTTTTTTTTATATCTTCACTTTGAGGTTTTAAAGGCTTCCTTTAACCCTTTTTTGGGCCAAGAGACCACAATATTAACATTCATGTACGTACATGCTAGTGTGTAACTTGCACCATTTTTCAATGCTATAATACCCAAAAAGAAAAAAAACACATTAATTTTAGATGTTTGGTACATTGTTGTTGTTGTTGTGGTTTTTTATTATATGACAAGGTAAGCTGTAGGGAATGGTGAAGGTAATGTGGGTTTAAGAGAAGGTATGTTAGATCTGAAACAGAAAGTGCAATGCAAATAATTTCAGGCGAAAAAAGAGGATATTTAGATGGAAAATGGGCTGAGAAGACCTGTAGATTAATAATCGCAATTTACTATTCAAATACTAACCCAGAAACTATTTTCGATTAACACTATTTATTGATTGTAGTAAATATGCGCCATAGGGTTTGCAAAATTCGGCTTTTACTTATTGCGCCGTTAAAAAAAGCCCATTTTTTATTTTAAAATTATTTTTGGGGTAAGAAACCAGTGAGTGCCTAAAAATAATATTAAAAAAAATAACCCTTAATAAATTTGCATACCTTTGTATTAAATATACAATAAATGTAAAACACAAAAAATAAGGAAAACCTGCAAAAATATAAAAAATGATATTGAATTTCACAAAATTTCAATACTTTCAACAACATTATTTGTATAAATATGTATTTTTTGTATGTATAAAAGTATCTGTGTTTGTTCAAATGACAACAGCACAATGCAAAACACCATGTCATTAAATATATTGTGGCACGTTTCACAAAACAAAACAAGAAATAAAAAAAAAAACCCAAACTAAATACAACAGGAATACAAAAAAATAAGTATGAAGTGTGAAAAATTTCATGAAATATATATTCCAATGAAATTTCTCGCCTCCTGACAATATAATTTGAACACTTTAACACCGGCACAGTTTTTTTCTTTCTTGTTGGCATTTTTATTTTTTGGCACAACCAAGCCAAGCAGACAACAAATGCTAAATGGAAGAATACAATGAAGAAGAAGAGGAAGCCTGTCATGGCCCCCTGTTATTTCTGATATGCTTTTTCCATAGAAACTAATTTAAACAAATAAATAATAAACTTTCCCTTTTCCTCAGCATTATTTGTTTTTGGAGAAAAGTTTTGTCTTTTATTTATTTTATTTTGAAAAAAAGACATTATTTGTCTAAAATTACTTGAAACAATTAGAGGTGTCGTCTACTTGTACTGTTTCCGTCTAATTTAGAGCCTATTTAACGCCTTACCAAAGAGAAACCCCTCCAAAAAAATACAATCTGTCTAAAAAAACGAACAAATAAAAATCTTAAGTAAATTACTATTAAAAGTGTTTCTTTATTGAGTTAAAATATAATGCCTGCATTCATAAAAATATTTTAAATTTAATAAAGGTTTACAAAACAAATTTTGTATGAAAATTTGGCTTAATAAACGTTTGCTAATTTAAATAATCGTTTATGAATACGGGGGTAAATTTTAATATTTTATGTATCTAAAGCCTGTAGTCAGTCATACTCAACAAATATTTGACGATCCACTCGTAACAACATTTTTTACTCTCCTCTCTGATGTGTGTAACGCCTTAAAATATTGGTCCTAGACCCACCTTAAAGTATACAGATCGACTCAGAATCACTTTCTGATTCAAACTAACGATGTCCGTCCGGCTGGCTGGCAGGCTGGCTGGCTGGCTGGCTGGCTGTCCATGTAACCTTGTGCGCAAAGTACAGGTCGCAATATTGGAGATAATTTGATAAAATTTGGGACAAAGGTTCTTATTGGTACAAGGACGAAGCCTATTGAAAATGGGCCTAATCGTAGAACAACGTTAGAAGATAGGGGGAAATTTCTTCCTCTCAGAAACTATCAAACCGATTTTAATGAAATTTAAAACTTACATAGAACCATATCCATATGGACACACAAGGTATGCATCTTTTAAAAAATAGGACCACAAGGGGAGATAGGGGCAATTTATGCCTCTCAAACCGATTTTAATGAAATTTAAAACATAGATAGATCCATATCTATATGGACGCGTAATCTATACAGTTTTTCAAAAATAGGACCACAAGGGGAAGCAGGGGGCAATTTCTGCCTCTCACAAGCTTTCAAACCGATTTTAATGAAGTTTATAAACATAGATAAATCCATATTCATATGGACACATAAGCATGATGTGTTTTTAAATACTGTTGTGTAGGGTATCATATGGTCGGCCTTGACCGACTATACTTTCTTACTTAATATATATTTATGTCACACTTAGTCCGGAATTGGTTGCTATTAAAATTCTGTCTGATTGGTCCACAAATAGCTGACATATGAGCAAACAACCACGACTTCCTCTTATTTTATCCAAAAATCCCGTGTTGTTGTTTTTTATTTCATTTTTATGTATTTATATCTGGAGCACAGCAGGAGCCAAAGTTGCCAAATTAGGTACAAGCATTTTAGTTAAAAATTCATAACATCCGACTAAATGTGGGCGGGATTGAACAATTGGGCGTGGCACAAAATTGAATTATTTATATGTAAAAAGCGGTATTAATATAAACTTCCGTTTTTTCGCACCATGGTGTAGGGTATATAAGATTCGGCATAGCTGAATATAGCACTCTTACTTGTTTTTTTTTTTTTAGTTTTGTACATATTCGAATATAAATTATTTTTTATAACAAATGCTTTTTCTTCTATTTATATGACAATAATGCGTAAGGATTTTTGTGAAAAATTTCCAATGTGTAGGGAAAAATCGAATAAAATCCACTGGCAACACTGATGATGAAGTACACAACTAAAGCCTTTTAAGGCCTTTTACGAAAACAGGCGTTCAAATCAAAATGCATTTCGTGATTTTTTTTTGATCAACATAATTGACATAATCACCCTTATCGTGGTTGGCGAATTTAAAATACGCCTGCGGCTATTTGGTAATAGATTAAAGAAAATAGGTTCCCGTTCTCTTAAATATATACCAAACAGTCACATGCGTATTTTAAATTGCCAACCACGATAAGGGTGAATGTGTCCACAATCGGTTTGGTGCGGTTATTGGGCTAGCGGCGTCATCGGGCCGTACTTCTTCGAATATGTGGTCGATTAAGCAGTAAACGTGAAAGGTGTTAGCTATCGCGAGATAATAACGGACTTCTTATGCCCAAAAATAGCGCCACTTGCCATACAGCCAACGAAACAATGGCTCTTTTATGCAAGAAATTCAATGACCGTGTTATCTCGCGTCGTGGCGATGTTAATTGGCCGTCACGATTAAAATGATTTGACACCGTTAAACTTCTTTCTTTGGGGATATTTAAAAGAACAAGTGTACGTCAATAAGCCAAGAACAATTCAAAAGCTAAAGGATGAAATATTTTGGTACATTAACGACATTGAACCTCAATTATGTCTCAGAGCCATTGAAAATATGGACCATCGGATAGAGGTATGCCACCGAAGCCGTGGCGAGCATTTTGCCGATATTTTATTTCACACAGTTGCTTCTATGATAATAAAAAGCATTAAGATTATTCTTTGAAAACTTTTTGTTTTATTTAGAATTACCATCGCGCTTTTTGGTTAGACCATCCTTTACTATTACTTATTAAAAATTTATTACATTATACGAATTTTTTTTTAAATTTTTTTTTTAAATATAAATATATGAAAACCACTCAAAAAACTGAGTGCTTTAAGCACATAAATTAACAAAAAAATTTAGGAATTGTTCCAAATGATGAATTTAATTTTTCGGATTGTTTAGTCAAATATTTGTTAAGTGTGAATGAACATTACTTTACAAACTAAATTGTATTTGATTTTTTTGTATCTTTCTGTCTATTTGTTTTATATATTTTATTGACAGACAGGTCATCTTTTGGTTACAAATCATTTAAACTCAGCTAAAGAGTTTGTTTTTTCTACTTTTAAGTCGATTTTTCCTGAAGCTTGTTATATTACTTAAAATTACTGGAAATGTTGTAAATGACTTTATGTTAAGTCTGCTAGAAAAAAAGACAAACCGACAGACAATTCATGTCATTAACACAAAATAGTTTGTTTTATTTTTTTTAAGTCAAAAGCAGTTAAAATGTGTTTTAAGGGTTACTTTTTAATTAAATTATGATAATTAAAGTTGCTGACCGCATTATAAAAAAAAAAAAATATATACATATATAATTTTTCTACATCAATTAAGTTTTATGAAATTTGTGTAAATTACTTTATTACTTTTGTTTTGTGAAAAATAAAACCAGTAATTGCTTACAAGACGGAGTAATTTATGTTAAAGAAAACAAGATAATTATAAATTTTAGGTAGATTTTATGGGAAAAACTATAAATTTATTGTGTTATAAAAACAATTTTTTTTAATTTTGAGAAATTTTTAATAAAAAAAATAATATTCAAATTATAAACCTTATAACGACGTTAAAATTAATGCGAAAGGTATGTTCACACTTAACAAATACCTATACACCAATAACCCGGCTTGCGTGGTTGCGTGTGGCAAGAGAAATGTGACGCAAACCGAAGCATGATTTTCGATTGTACTGATGTGTCATGTAGTTGGTTCCGGAATTCATAATTTTAGCTTTAAAAATAAATTTTCACATGATAGACTTAATAAAGGTTAATTTTCTTTTAGATCTTCAAGTAAAGTTATAGCTTTCTTCTGAATTACATTTTGTTTTGAGCGTATTCTTCACTGACTTTGATCTTCAATACAAATGCTAGGAAGTGGCTGCATTTTTATTCATTAAAGGACTTCTTATTTTTGTAACTTGTTTATGTTGTAACGATGTTGCGGCTTCGAGATTTTTAATTTTATCAGCGCCTCTAGAACAACAAAGAGATTATATTGTAGAAGGACCTTGCCCAAGTTTTCTTTCAATATCAACAGATTTTTTCTCTGATTTATAACGTATTAAAATTTCCAGTGTTTGTTCATAGTTTATTTGCTTTCTTTTTTGAATCATTGTTGCAAAATATTTAGAATTAACTTCACTTCAACAAATGTAATTTGAAACTACTATTTGCATGAGACTTATGGCTTATAAATCACTGAAAGTTTAAACGCTAGTTTAGTTGAACTTAATTTAAATTTATATGTAGTTTAAACTCAACAGCTGTAAACCTGAGTCCTATGTATTATATGCAGCATAAAAAATAACATGTAGCAGCACTAGGATCAATGTTGTCAAATTCATATGGTCTGTATTGGGAGCTTAAACGCCCAATTTTATACGTTTTAAGATGTTTTATATGCTGACTGATTTAAAGATTTGTTGGTTTAAACACATTTTAAACCAAGAAAAAGTTTAACTGGCTTCGATTTATTAGCCCTTAAACGTGAAATCCCCTTTTTCTGTTTTAGCTTTGTACAAATTAAAATTAGTATGTGGCATGGTGAAATTAACAGGGGGCAGCACTACGCCAGATGACGATTTTTTGCTCTTGCATTGTTTGTCTAGGTTTATGTCAAGTTTTGTTTATGTTTACAAAAAGTCCGCGTTGTGTGCTTTGATTATTGTATTCTATTAAAGTTTTTGATAATATTAAATTAAAATAAATAAGATATTAACCATAATTAAATAAAAATTGGCTAAAAATGTATTTATTTCATCACGTTTAGCGGCACGCTTTGATTTTTGCTTAAAGTATTTTTTGACGCAAACGGTGATGTTATTTCCATTTTTGTTGTAATGTTGTATTTGTTGCCGTAACGATGCCACCTGCTTATTCCACCATGGTATGTGGTTATTTTATTGAACTGTTCATGGCTTTAAATACAAATTTTAATATTTTTAATCAGGCTTATGTTTATCAAATTAAATTTTCATTAGAATATTTTCATGAAGAAAGGAATTTTACAACATGAAATTAATTCAAATTTATTGATAATTTTTCGTTCTTTTCGGACAGGTTGCCCTGACATGTTTCAATAGTAGCCACACTATCTCTTCAGAGGGGTTTGCCGTTTAACACTCACAGCCATTGACGACTGCTGACAGTCAATAGTCAAACATCAATCTTTAAACCAAATGTTATTCCACTTGGTGAATGTTGTGTTGTTGTGAATGATTATCTATTTTAATTGATTTACATGTTCTTTCTTATACCGTGTTACCTTAATTAATACGAAATTCTTATAAATATTGAGTCAAATTAAAATGCGACCCTGTCACAAGTGTGTTTAGTGAGCAAAACATAACTTACTTAATAAAGTGTTTTGACATTTGGTAACTGAAATTACAACAAAACAAAGGCCCATCCAATAGGTCTGCGCAAAAGCCAGATGTTGATTCCTTAAAGATGTCAAAACTTGTTTACATTTTGCTTATACATGTACGTTTTTGTTTACGTTGAATGTTGTATGTAGAAGTAATATAAATTGAGTTAGCTAAATTGTTAAATTGTGTATATGTGAACAGAAAGATAAGTATGTCAATAAACCGAATATTGACTCAATAAAAAAGGTATATCTGTCAAGAATTCTTCTTAAAGTCCAAAGTACATATTTTTGTTTTTTCTTTTTCTGTCTTTCTTTTTTCCGTTGACCTTTGCAGCTTAACTTGAACGACAAATGTTAAGATAGAGCTCGTGCCTAAGCTGTTTAAAATAATAAGTATTTGGTTATTATAGTAAGTTCGATTCCCAGTTCAGTCAAGAATAAAAAATTATCAATAAATTTAAATTAATTTTATGTTGTAAAATTCCTTTCTTCATAAAAATAATTTAATGAAAATAAGATTTGATGATGTGCAAACATTTTTATATTAGCGAGGCACTATCGACGCAACTACGAAGTCATTCGTTTCAAACTGAAACTGAGTTTTTTCAATTTTGATGCCAATAAATTCCTTTAATAATTTTCTACACTGATAGAAAAGCCGTCATAACGCTGATTTTTTTTGACATCAGTACTATGACAAGTGTCTTCGTTTTTGACCCCATGACACTTGTCATCATTGTGATGTCAACCTTAACATCACTTGGTCAAAGTGTCATCAAGGTCAAAATGAAATTATATCATCAATGGAACGACACATCGGCATCACAGAAATGACGAACATGTCCTCAGTGCGATGACGCAGTAACATCGGAGAAAGGACACATTAGCATCAATTTAATGACAGTTTGTCATTAAGTCAAAGTCTTTGGAATTGACTTAAGTCAAAGTGAGAGCATATTATTGTTTACTTACCCGTTGCATATGTTTGTTTCACGTTTGTTGAATTACGACCTTTGTTTACAGCAGAACTCTCAATAATAAGACACATAAGACCATGCCTCATGCGGTTTTCGTAATCATTCTATTTTAAAAATGTCATGTATTTAACTGAATAATTTAAAAAAATAGAATACAGGAATTTTTGCTTCTTATAAAACATTGTAATCATGAAAATAATATTAATAATATACAAAATGTGTCATCGAATTGATGTCACTATAGTCATAGAATAGATGACACGTAAAAAAGGACAAAATTGTACGAAGACGTTAGTCATTGGATTGATTTTATTTTTTGCATCATTGATGCCAGTTGTAGTAACATTGATGCCACAATTCTAATCTTAGGGCATCATCAATATGTACTCATTAAATTAAAAATAAATTTTTTCAAGTGTCATTTCAAAGTGAGATCATTTTTTAAAGTTTTTCAACTAACAAAAAATACATAAGGGCATTTCCTGGGGTCACGAAAGTACATTCGTACCCTTTGGTGTGCAAAAAATATAGAACAAAAAACTTTTCCTAGAATTTTTTTTTGCGATCCGATAGCATTTGGGTAGCTGTATGTTTAGTGCAAAAGTTGGATTTCATCGAGTTTAAGTTTTCATAATGATAGTTATAAACATGTGGTCACGAACGTACGCAAAATAGAAGTCAACTTTGGATGACAGTAGTGAAATGTAAAAATCTGAGTAAAGGAACGGAATATTCAAAAGTGGTTAATTTATTTTGAAAGTGTATTAATGAAGGTCTCCATCCAGCATTTACTAAATAAAATATCTCTCTTGGTTTTTGTTTAATTGGCTTATGTACCGGTCGCGAACGTACGGGTCGCGAACGTACGATTTTTCCATATGTTTTTTTATTATTATCACTATGCATTTTCCCATAAATATCCTTTAATTTCCTTAACAAAAAAACTTAATTCTCCTTTTACAATTGATTGTAATGAAGAGATTATGAAGAAAAAGTGAAAACATAACATATTTTTTGGATGTAAAATAAGTATATAAAAATGTCTTTAGAAGCAGAAAATATAAAATTTTCCAGTTTCCAGCGCAATTTCCTCAAGTAAAACAGCTGAGATATGCTATGAAACCATTCTTTTATAACAACATAGGCTTTTTTTATAATAATAAACAACAAAAAACGACGATTATCAAAATTTTATTGTTTCATCCTGGTAGACCATTCTGGGGAAATGACCATAACAAAATACAAAAATATAAAATTTTAAATTCAATTCTTTGTGATTTTAATTTTTTACACTTTACAGCAATTTTCCAAAGCACGGCAGTATAACCTTTTACTTAATTTTTAACAATTTGTATCGATTTAATAAACTATATTTATGAAAAAACAAGTAATTTATAAAAAAAAAAAACAAGTAAGTCGGCCAAGCAAGACCATTTGATACCCTACGCGCACCGCATATAAAGACAAATTTTCGAGAGTGTATCCTGTCTGTCACCCATAGGCAATCATGGACCCACCAAAACAAAATTATGTTGTTAGGTTGGACTCAGGTAAAAGTTTTTTTTTGCAAATTATTTATTAGATATCTTCATCAATTTGAGATTTTATTGCCTTAAAGTGATTTAAGGAAGGTAGTTTAAATGGGACTTATGGTTAATTTTGGACCTAACAGCCTTACATTTTAACACGAAAAAGTAACTGTCGTAAAAGTTACGACATAGCATTAGCAATAAAAGCTTTTTTCGGGAGTTTTTGTACCGGAGCTTTGGTCAAATATTTATTGAACTTAGATTGCTTGGACAAAATTTAATCTAAATACCAAAATAATAAGATGGTTTAAGCCTTAAACTTAAAAAACTATTCCGGAAAGATGTTTGTATGGGAGACATTTGAAATAATGGACCGACCGATTACCACCATTTTCTACAGGCTTTGTTCTTGTAGCAATTGCAACCATATGTCAAATTTAATAAAATTGTCTTCAAAATTGCAACCTGAACTTTGCGCACAAGTTTATATGGAGCCAGCTCGCCAGCTCGCCAGGCGGACGGACGGACGGACATCATTAGATCGACTCAGAAAATTATCCTGATTCTATTGATATACTTAAAGTTGGGTCTAGGACCAATATTTTTTTAGTGTTACACACATCAGCACAAACGCATAGTACCCTCATCACTATTGTGGGGGGGATTTAAAAATCGTATTTCAGTGTAATCTCTTTCAAGGTACACCTTCTTAAGCGAACACCAATTTTCGACGAATGCAATTTTTAGCTCCCGCCAGCGTTCAAAAGGAAAACATTGAGTTTTTTGTAAGGGCACAATTTAATGGTCTCTTCTGTAACCGGTCATGAGAGATTCCAATGTAGTCATTATAAGAACTTTAAGTAAGAAAAATGTTGAATGTCAGTCATTTCTTTAATGATGTTGTGTTGTACATTTTGCTAATTATTTGTTCTGTTTTGAAACTAGTTTTAATTATAAATAATCATCAGCTGTTATTATTATACCCTGTCTCGTCCATTTACAAAATTACCTATCAATTTGCTTTATATCTCCTTTATTTATTATAGGCCTAATACACTTTATTTCGGTATTTATATGTTCATTATTTAAAATGATACAAAATCATTTAATACAAATACAGAAACATTTATATCCTTCCTTCCGTTCTTGTTATAGGTCTCGTTGTAGTAAAACATTATTATTTCCTTTTGCTTTAAAAGTTTTTAAATCCGACAATAAATTTAAACTTATATTTGACCGAAAAATAAATCAAAAAAACAATACAAAACACCAACAAAAGTATAACAACCAATTTAATCAAAATTTACAAGTTAAAGGGAATATAGTAAAACACCTTCAGAAACCCTCCTCTCACACCAATAAAACAATCAACCGACGTAGCCAGAGACGTTAGAAAACAACACAACACAAAACAGTGGAGAAAGCGCTAGAAAAAATTGTATATAAAACAAATTTACGGTAATAACATCAAGTTCTAACAAATTAGATTGTTTTCCACTTGAATTCGTTTACATGCTTGATTTATACCAATCATCATTCTGATCATCATCGTCTTCTTCATTGCGAACAATTTAATAATGACCAATAACAATTTTATCATTTGCAATGGCACGACAACAACTGAAAACAAAATTATTATAGTTATTATTACCATCATTATTAAGTAGAAAAAAAACAGCATCAGTGATCTCCCCCTTGTTTTTAAGTCGTATACTATTTGTTTGTTGTTTTTGGACTTAGTAAAAATTAAAGTTATAAATTTAAAAAGCAAAATAAAATAAAAGCAAAAATAAAAAATATCTAAAACATTAACTTCTAACATACACTTTAACATTATACATACATATTGGGGGGTGTGCTGGAAATCGCAAACGCAAAACGCAAGAATTTGGAGGCTGTTTTTAATACACATTTAATCTAATTTTTATAATTTTTGTTATAAAAGTATGTTTAATAGAGAAATGTTTGTATAATATTTGTCACATAATTCTTTTATTACAGAAATCTTACTACAAAACGACTTTTAAAATTCTTGCGTTTTGCGTTTGCGATTTCCAGCACAGCCCTGATTTACTTTTTTTTCACTTTCTGACCAAAACAACATCCATAAAACTGTCAAAATTAACAAGAGAATCCGTCTAAAGGACTGATAAAAGGGATGAGTGGCATGAATATGACTAAACGAGTGTTTTAAGTAGTTATTCCGTTAGAATGGAAGAGACAGTTTTTAAAATAATTCATTCTTAACACAATTTCTGAAAGAAATGTAAGAAAAGTTGCATGCACTGAAAGAATTTTCTTCAGAATACCAATGAGTTTTGACATTAATCCCATGAAAAATTGCATTAAAAAGGAACCTATGCAGCACTTCGTTGGATCAATGAAACCTGTTTCATTAAAATGTATGAAACATTACATTAGATCTATGAATGTTATTCATTGGATGAATACTTTCAGAGAAGTAAAAATTTTTTTTTTAATCAAAGTTGTTCTTTTCTTATTCAACTTTTTTTTTAACCAGAGTCGCTGGCGGGAATCGATCACGTAACCTCGGCCCTCATACTCTAGGTCACTACCAGCTAGCCTACTTGGGCAGTGTAGTTTTTGAATAAAAAAAACTATGTTTTTTGCCACTACTCAATTAAGAGCGTAAATTGCCCATAACAACAAAAACCACGTTGATTTTTTTGCTAACGCATAATAAAAAAAAGACCTCATAAAGAAAGAACAAAGAAAACTAAAAACATACCTATTTATGGATTGAAAGTTTTTGTTTCATTACTATAATGACATTTTCATTGTCATAATGAAAATTTAAGTTTATGAAGGCATGCTTTTTGAAATATTATTATACTTTTGATTATTGCGACTATAGAGTTATTTGAATGTTAAAAATAATTTTTTTTTCAATTATTGAAATATGTTGCTTTTATAAAAAAATTTTTGATTTCATAAATTTAATGGCATATTACATTAGATGTATGAAATAATTAAATCTTACATTTTTTAAGTAACAATTAAACATGTTTTTAAGGAAAATATAATTTTGTATTAATTTATGAATATAGTTATGTTTGTATATTGTTTTTTATGTTCACAATTAAAATTTTTTGTTTAACTTGGACAAACTTTAGTTTTCATATATCCAATGAAAATTTTTAACGTAATTACGAAATCCAATGAATCGATTTTAACGCAAATTCTTCATTATAACTACGAAATTCCATTTGGACAATGAAAATTTTAATTTAACCAGTGAAATTTTTTTTATGAAAACGATTCATTAAATATATGAAGCATTTTTTTCAGTGAGAGAATACTCTAGCAAAAAGTACTTTTGGTAAAGTATAGCGCTGTTTAAAACATTTTTTGAAGAAAATGCACATAACAGGGTAAAGTAATTTTTCAATAAAATGCATTTTTGGGATATAGTACTTTATTAATGGCGATTTCTATTCTGAGAAAAAAATGCTACAGTATATGCATGTAACACTTTTTCATGTTACCTATAATCACTCGAAGTGTTACATGTTGTACAACTTCAATCGAACAGAATTAGCTGCCTTTATTTACAACTATTACACTGTTATTATTAATGTAGTTCATTAGCGATTTTTAAAACTATTCGACTATTTGCTGCACACTTACTTTACGGTTTGGAAACAGACATTGACATCACTTATTGCTTGAACAAATTTCAAACGATATGCCGTCGAAGAATATTTAGATGTAGAATTCGTTTGACAAAACTTTTAAAATATTATGACAAACAAAATAAAATATTGGTTGTACAGTAGTAAGTACCAAAGTTGTAAAACAGGGCAGTATGAACCCTTAAGTAAAAGTAAGGGTAAAACATGTAACATGTTTTTCATCAACATTTTCACAAAAGAACTTGACAATTTTTCCCACAGTTGTATTTTTTGTACAAACGAACACAAAATGTAGAACATGTAACATTAATGCAACATTTTTCTCAGAAAAGAAATCGCCATAAGATAAAGTATGAAAAGGTGCACATTAAAGCGTCCAATTACAAAATGTTCTTATTTTGCGAGGCACTAATTGTACATTTTAAAAACTAAACTAACATTTATGCGCTTCGCAATAAGACATACAGAGACGGCGTACAATAAGTTCTTAAGAAAAGTTACAAACAAAAAATTATATTTAAAGAGCCAATGGAATTAATACCCTTACTACGAAGCAGGTTTGTAAGAAGGGTTACCAGACGGCTGGAATGACCTGGATTGTCCAGTTTTTTTTTTTGGTTCTTGTCCAGGCACCAGCTAAAATACAATTAATCTAGTTAAAAAATATTATTTAATTTTGAAAAATGAATGAATTAAATCGTATACTAACGTATAATTTCACTTAGCTCAGTTATAATTAACTACCAGTTATAACTGTCAAAAACATTTTGTTAACTGGAAGTTAAAGTAATACATAGTTAGTTTTAACTGTACGTGGTGAAATTGTCCGTATAATGTGAAAAAAATTTATGATTTGCTGAATTACATTCCAATTGATAATATTAAGTAAAAGTAATTTCAATTTTTGGGAATAAAAAATTTTAATTTCAAAAGATTTTGTTATTCGTGCTTAATTCCCAGTTTTTATTATTGATAAAAACACTTGAAATTTATTGTTGATGGGATAAGCTATTCCTATGCGCATTTCACTGGTTGCTTAGGCCAGATCATCAGGAAACTTCATCCATAAAGATTTTAGTTTTATTTGGTTTAATATCTTTAGTTTTTCTAAAATCTTTATGGATGAAGTTTTTTTAAAAATGTTATAAAAAAAACGTGCAAAATCCTTTTTGTGAAAGGACTGAAAGTATTTTGAATAATCTTTACTCACAAGCAGTGATGTTAACTTTTATTTTTTCATTACCTTACGGACCTCTAAAAATTACCGTTTTTGAGACAAAATTACCGTACGCAAATGTTTTTAATAAAAGCATGCTGTTTCCAAATGAGAGGCGATTGAATGTGTAGTTAAATTTATATGAGAAGCACTCTGTCCATCGCCTCTCATTTGGAAACAACAGATTAGAGCAGTCATAAACAATTTATTTAAAATTTAAATGTATTTTATGAAAAATTTAAATGGAAACTGTAGTTTTAAAATACAATTTTAACCAAAATTATTATACATTTTATGAATACGGCAGTTAAATAATTCTTATTAAAATAGGAACATACATACATTCATTATTATTTTTATTTAATAGGCTTAGCGTACATATGTATGTGAAGAACATTAAAAAAATAATGATTTGTTTAATTCATTTAAACTTATACATTAAAAAAATTATTTTTAAATTGTTATACGGCCATGTTCTGACAATCGCAAAACCCTTAACATTGGCGATTCTGACTTAAAATTGCAAATTTGGTGCTCTGTTAATCGCAAAAAGCAAGAAGTTTGGCGAGTTCAAATTGCAAAAAAGAACTACACTAAGAGAAAAGCTTCATGCCAGATATGAAAATCATCATTGTATCAATGATTTTTTTTTATTAATAACGAGCTAACGTAGCACTTCATTACATTAATGAAGAACGTTTCATGTATAGTATGAAATTTTCTTGCGGCTGTAGTATGAAACTATTTCATTCATATCACGAAAATGTCATGAATATTTTGTATTAATAAAATGAAATACTTTCATTGCAATAATGAAAAACTTTCATTAAATGTATGACACTGCTTCCTACCTACATGAAAATCAATCGTTGATGCAATGATTTTTGTCAAGTATTTTATGAAATTAAATCATTGATATAATACTTTTTGTTCATGTATTGAATGACAATCTGTCGTTAAATCATTCATCGTATCTATGAATATATTTCATTCAGATAATGAAATTCTATCATCCTATCTATGAAAAAAATAAAAATGCAATGAAATTCTAAATAAAAATTACTAAAATTTTATTAATAATAATATATTTATGCACATAAATTGAAGAAAGTTTATGAAACATATAATTCACAATATAACTTACATTACATATCGATGGATTAATATAAAAAAGGCCTAACTCGATTTTTTGTTTGTTAAACACTTAATAAAATCCGTACAATTTAAGATAAAAAAGTTTTAATTCAATTTAAAAAAAAAATATCCAACAAATGTTATACTACAGCCCATTAAAATGTTTAAAAAAAAATCTAATTACGCAGAAATTTTTTCGTCGGGTATAAAAAGTAGTGGGTGCTCCATAATACTTTTAAAAAAAGGTATTTTCCTCTGCAATGATATAGAAAAAAACATTTTAAGTAAAAAAAATGTTTAAAAAAATTAATTATGTACCTACCATTAACCATTTGTTCTTTTTTCAAATTCTGTACAGCATGCTTAACTTGAACGTCATGAATAACCGACTTTTTTAAAAACAAAATAATTTCTCTACTTTTTCCTCCCATTCAGAGAAAGTGAAAATTCCAAATGAATCCTATATAAAAAAATATACATTACTATTAAGAAAATAATTTAATGAAAAGCTTATTAGATATATGTATTACATACCAATTGTGAACCACTAGGTCCTGTGTATTGCGGCCAAATTAATACAGCTTCTTTAATGCTTTTTGCTTCCAAATCATTTTGGTTAAGACGAAAATTGGCGCACGCTGACCATGTTGAATTGAAATCTTTAGTCGAAAGGTAGTCATAGTTCAAACTTTGCAGGCAGAGTTGAGCATTAGCAAAATTATGAAATAAGAAAATTCATTCCTTATATGAAATTGTTCATTGCATCAACGTAACAGTTCATTCATACAATGAAAAACTATCAATAAACCCGTTTCATTAATTGAATGAATGATTTTTCTCTTAGTATAGAATATTTGTAAAAAACTATGGCAGATCGCAAGCTAAACGGTCGAGTTTAAGAACACCATATAATAAATCTGGCGTTTTGCGATTTCAAATCGTGCGATTGACAGAACATGGCCGACAGTCACAAAAAAAAAAAAATCAATCCATTAGTACTTAAACTATGGCAAATTTTTAAACTGAAAATCACATCTCAAAAGCTAAAATTATAAAAACCTACATATTTATGTAAGTATGTATATTAGGGGTATAACCAATTTTTTGGCATAGTACAATGAGGTCAACGATGTCCTAGTTACCACGAAAATTATAACCTTTTGTAATTTTTCTTAAAAAAGTTCACGCACCAATTGGTTTTTCTAAACCAATGTAATATTGAATATTCATAATTTTTTATTCATTTTTAATTTTTTTTCCTTAAAAAGGTTAAAGATACGTTTTGGTTTCTCCTACCATCTCTAAATATTAATGAAATTTCATACTTGAGCTATTTTTTGTTTTAAAAACACATATTATTAATTTTTCTTAACCAAAAATAAAATTAAAAATTTTCAAAACTTCATCGCGGTTGGTGTGTCAACTTTTTTGAACTTAGCGAACAAATAGATACACGTTCTCTTATAGTTTTGTATGCTCTATCGGACTGTGCTATGCCAATTTTGATATTTTTAAAAATTGTTAAAAAGTTATAAATATGTATTTAAAAAATCCAAATTTCTTTCAATTACCGTATTTTGAAGAAAATTACCTTGCTACCTCTTGCGGTCCAAAATTACAGTAAAAAATGGTAATTACCGTACGGTTAATTACCATTATTTACCAGTTATTTGACTTTTGGTATCTGGCAACCCTATTAGTAAGGGAGAATGTAAAAGATTAACTGAGGAGGTTCTTTTTAAAACTTGGTTATTCCACTTTCGAAGAAATTTTTTAAAATTTTTTTTTTTTGGTTACATTAAAATGAAAACTTTGGAAACCACAATTGGGAAAAAAGTCTGTAATTACAAAAAGTGGAATAGTCAAGTTTCGAAAACAACCTCTTTAACTATAACAACAAAAAACTGAGCTGATCGTTATGTTTACCAGCTTTTATTTGCCGTGAATAGAGCTCTCTTTGTGTCAAAGTGGGAATTGTCCATATAACACTCATGCATTCCGTAAGCGAGAAGGTAAACGAAACTTTTTCAGTTCTCTCTTACAAACCTGCCACGTGTGAAACTTAATTTTTTATTGGGCTACCAAGCAAAAACATTAAGTGCGCCCTATACCTTCCAATATTAAGAAGTTTCGCAAAGCAGTTTAATGACATTATCAACTTGTGTTCGCTACATGAACTGAGGTTTCGGAGGGATCCAAAACCGTACGGGTGGGCTCTTATACCACAACATTGGTCAGTGTAAAGCCCTACCTTTGGCAGAATTTTTTTTTTGAAACTGCTTTGTTTTTCAATTATATTATAAGGGTTTTTTAAGGAACGGCCTAACGCATATTTTAAAAAAGTTCTACATTGAACAAGAATTACATTTTTAAGAAAGTATTATTTGTAACACAACCTTCTTGTTAAAGCAAGCTTAAACAGAATTTTCTTAAAAATAATCTTTTTATACAAAAAGTAAAAAAAGAAACAACCTTTTTAACAAAAAGGACCTTTAATACACAAGGTACCTTTTATACAAAAAGTAAAAAAAGAAACAACCTTTTTAACAAAAAGGACCTTTAATACACAAGGTACCTTTTATACAAAAAGTACCTTTTATAAAAAAAGTACCTTTTATACAAGAAGTACTTTTTATACAAAAAGTACCTTTTATACAAAAAGTACCTTTTATACAAAAAGTACCTTTTATACAAAAAGTACCTTTTATACAAAAAGTACCTTTTATACAAAAAGTACCTTTTATACAAAAAGTACCTTTTGAACAAAACGTACCTTTTATACAAAAAGTACCTTTTATACAAAAAGTACCTTTTATACAAAGAATGAAAGGCTTCTTTAAAAAATGCCATTTAAAACAAAGTTACTATTAAATTTAAAAAAAACCTAAAAAATCCTTTTTGAATTTAATTATATTCTAAGATTTTGTTAAAAAATCTTGTTTTCACTCCTTTGCATGTGTCCTTTTCCTTTAAATATACATTATACTTATACTTTGTTTTTTATTCCAATTTTTTTTTTTCCTTTAAACATTCTTCTCACTTTTTGATGTTTACGAAAATTTATGATAATAATCGCTGCGAAATTGTTATGACCATACTGAATTGGATGATTACAATGATGATAATGACGTACACAATGGCTAATAAAAATAAATATAAAAGAACAAACGAATAAAAATAGAAGCCACACCAACAACAGCAACAACTTTGTAATAATCAATGGCCAAAACTTTTAAATGAAAATGAAATGAAACGCAAAAACAAAACTTATTGTTACGCTTTTCAAATGTGTCTGCTAACAAAACTCATCATTATTATTATTTTTATTATCATCATCAAGCTCTTAACAATTGAATGAATACTACTAGAGTAGAGTGTGGCACGTTAGGTACTTGCTACACTCGCATATTTACAGACGCTCATATACAAGTTTGAATTACCGTAATTTTTCTTATGAATTTCCCCGTTTATAATGTTTTGTTTGGATGTTGTTTTAGCCGTGAATAAAAATATCTTTTCAAATTTAATGGTCCATCATCTGGCTTTAATTCAAATCAAATTAAAGTGCTTGTTGGTATTTGGTTAAGAAGTGGTTTTTGTTTTAAAAGGGAGAGAAAGGGAGTTTTGAAGGTGTTTTCAGAATTGATTTTATTTTAACACTAGAGCGAAAAATCTTTGAAAATAAAGTCTTTTTAAATGCTTTTAAGAAACAATGGACAACCGGTACTGCAACAGATCGTACTGACGTATGAAATTATGTTAGATCTCTTAAAATTTTATATCTTATATTTTTTCTTTTATTAATTTTTTGTCAAATTGTTTCTATTTGCAGGTATGTTGGAGTTTAAATTTCAGTAAGTATTTAAAGTTAAACCAAACAAATTTCAAAAAAATACTAATTTATATCGGTATTTTAAATTTTGTTATATAAAATTTTTTATATTAATCTTTTACTACAAATTTATAAAGTTTATGTTAAAAGATTTTGTTAAAACATTATCATTATAAATGCAATCACTCCTATCAAGAAATCCTATAACTAAAGGATAAGGATATCGACTAGTTAAGATATAGGCATCTCTTTAGATTCCGTATCTGCTACGTTACAAAAATCGTTAGCTCATTATTGGTTCACCATGATATGCGAAATTACCATGATATGCGCCAAACCAATAATGAGCTGACAAAATGCCTTTTTTTTTATAGTGCTTCAAGTCGTCATACACGCCAATTAAAATACTTATGGTAGATCAAATCGATTAAGTAATCCTTAAACAAAATAATAATTGCAATTAGTTGAATCTCAAATCGCTGTTTAGTTGGTTAAACATTTTATAAAATGCCCCGCGCTTACGTTGCAATAATTTACTTTGAAAATTTGATGTTAATATAAAACTTGTCTGAAATAATAAATGCTAGTTGGTAATCAGCTAGTCTCTCAGCACGACGGGAGTTGTGGGTGCTGTTCCCTTTAGGGACTCTGGACTGATTCACTAAAACGGGCTGAAGGTCCAAGTTACCATTTCTCGGTTAAAATATATATAGTTTTTAATTGCATTTGGAACATTTAATAAATTAGTAATTATTTTAAAAGTATATACAAAAGCCATTACCGTATCGGGAGATGCTATAATTTTTGGAAATAAAATAAAAGTCACACCCTTAATTTTACCCTTCACCACAGGTGTCATTCCGATTGTAATTTCTACAGTATTGATGATAGACCCTAAACAGAATATATATTATGTATGGGTCTTAAAAATTCAATTTCTAATTAAAATGCGAAATTTTAAATTGAAATTAAGAAAATTTTAAATAATATTGAGAAATTTTAATTTTAAATTGATAAAATTTAATTATATAATTTTATTATATTCATATTTATTTGGAATTTTCTCAATTTCATCTGGAATTTTCTCATTTTCAATGAAAAATGGTGTAGATAATAACTTTTATTTTTATAAATTCTATCCAAAACGTTTTAAAAAGAGATTACAGATTAACAGCCATATTCATAAAAAGTTCTTATTGTAAGCTTATAGTATGTAATAACTATTAAACGTTTTTTGTCTTACAAACCTCTTATATAAATTTGTTTTCATAAATGTACAATAACAGTTTTTTTACTATTAACTGTTTGCAGCGATTTTCTGTTTAAGTATGGCAACTTTCTTTATATTTGGCTGCCATTTTATTGTTAGTGATGCATGAAACTTCTATTCGGTTTACATGATATTCTATATACATTTTTTTAATTTTTTTTTTTAATTTTAGACCTTCAAAATTATTCTTATCAACTAAAACTACATATTATTTTAGTTTCTAAACAAAATGTTTCCGAAAGGTACCATAAAAACTTTTGTTTGAACCTATTTTAAATATAAGATAATAAAGTATTCGAATAAAAAGTTTGTTTACTTTCTATTAACATCACTATTATAATAATTTGTTTATTTTATTTTTTTTAATATTTTTTAACAATAATTTGTTGTTTAAAACAAAAGAAACAACTAGTTGCAATAATTTAATAAATAATTAAAGAGAATATCTGCATTTGCCCTTGAACATATTCATTTAAATCACATACATTTTTTTTAAATAATTATCAATATAACTTTAAATTGGCTGTCTAAAATAAAAAAAAATTAGTAAAATGTATTTAACATGTCCGTTGTAATAAATAAAACATTTTTGTCATTATTTTTCAACATATTTCACAAAAATAATATCATAAAATGCAAACACCTTTCAAAATGTCATTTTATTTTTGGTTTAAAGAAGGGCAAATCCAACAATAAATGTTCTTACTTTATGAATGGTTTTTTAAAGGTTCAATAGACTATTTTTCGTTTATGAATACAACATTAGCAATTTTTGCTTAAAAACGGTCAATTAATCATCAATAAGTTTTTATGAATACGGCTGTAATAGTATGGATTCAAAACTAATAAAAAAGCTAATTTCATACAATGAAATGTTTCTTATTCTTTACATAATACAAATTATCTACAACAAGAGGACCGTTTTACTCAGTGCATATGATTTGATACGTCCTTACCATCATTAGTTGTTGTTCTTATTGCGGTCTGTAAAGTTGTTTGTAAAAATTATGCACTCTTGAATGAAATGGTGTCGAAACAGGTGTATTTTATAACATTAAAACAAAAAGTTGAGTTGAATTTGCTTTAATGCCACCAAAGATTAAAAAACGCACCGAAATTTAAAAAAAGCTCACCGCACCACGCACCAACATTAAAAAACGCACCGAGTTGACAACGCTGCCGATAAATTTTGGTATTGAATCTCAGCATGATCCACAAATGGCTGAGATATGGCCAAAAACAAACGCAGACAGCCTCTAAATTTACCCATAAATCCCTTGTTGTTGTTTTTTATATCTGAAGAACGTAAACAGCAAAATTTTCGGCAAAAGTGCACTTTACGGGGCGTACGAAAAAAAAAAAAAAAAAAAAATTGGACCCCCTCTAGAATAAAAAAGGAAAAAACCAAAATTAAAATTTAAGGGGGCTGAGGGCCCTGGGACCCGATGGATAAAAAAAAGCGGCCCGCCCACTTAGTGGTATGTGTGGGTACACAATTTAAAGGTAATTGTGTAAAAAATACGAAATTAATAAAATTTAGGTCGAGCGGGACTTCTGGGTCCCTCTGGGGGGTAAAAAATTGCCCCTCCCACCCTTATAACTATGTGTGGGTACTCGAATGAAAGGTATTTTGCTTACGATTGTAAATATTTTGTTTTTTTGTAACTAAAGCTTTTCTGTATAGCCGGCCTTCGGCCGGGCGCAAGGATTTTCTCCTCTATGGTATAACAAAGACCGGCTTCGCTAACTTAAGCTTTTCTGTAAAGCCGGCCTTCGGCCGCGCGCAAGGATTTTCTCCTCTATGGTATAACAAAGACCGGCTTCGCTAACTAAAGCTTTTCTGTATAGCCGGCCTTCGGCCGGGCGCAAGGATTTTCTCCTCTATGGTATAACAAAGACCGGCTTCGCTAACTAAAGCTTCTCTGTATAGCCGGCCTTCGGCCGGACGCAAGGATTTTCTCCTCTATGGTATAACAAAGACCGGCTTCGCTTACTAAAGCTTCTCTGCATAGCCGGCCTTTGGCCGGGCAAAAGGATTTTCTCCTCTATGGTATAACAAAGACCGGCTTCGCTAACTAAAACTTCTCTGCATACCTATAAAAGATACATAAATTAACCTAGAGAGGAAAATATTAAACGAATACAAAAACAAAATACATATTGGCAATCGTGAGCAAATTACCTTTAATTTGAGTACCCACACAGATATACATAAGTGTTATGGGGGGGAAACTTTTTTCGCCCCAGAGGGCCCTTGAAGTGCCGCCCACCCAAAATTATTATTTTCGTTTTTGTTGCACAATTACCTTTAATTTGAGTACCCACACATACCATTCAGTGGGCGGGGCGGTTTTTTGGACCCATGGGTCCCCACGGACCTCAGCCCCCTTAAATATTAATTTTGGTATTTTTTTTTTAATTCTGGATCGGGTGGCATATTTTTTATATTTTTTTTTTCGTACGCCCCGTAAAGTGCACTTCAGCCAAATAAGGTAAAACCATCTTAGTTTTCAATAGACAACATCCGACTAAATGAGGGCGGAGTGGCACAAAATAGATTTTTTTGTATCTAGAAGACGGAAGGAGAAAAATTATAAAAAATTTGAGGAAGATATTGAAGAAATGGCCGTGGCATCTGCTATACAAAAACATTTAACATTTTTAAATATCTGGAGAACGGCAAAAGCCAAAGTTTCTAAATTAGGTACAAGCATATTGGTTATCAATACGCAATATCCAACAAAGTGTAGGCGGGATTGGAAAAGTGGGCAAGGCACAACATAGATTTATTTTAGTATATAAGACTTGGCATTATTTTTTAAATGTCTGTAGCGAGAT
Source organism: Pollenia griseotomentosa (assembly GCA_963931875.1). NCBI lineage: Eukaryota > Metazoa > Arthropoda > Insecta > Diptera > Polleniidae > Pollenia > Pollenia griseotomentosa. The sequence goes on along the minus strand of OZ007562.1, from coordinate 164,796,823 downwards.
AGACCTAGACACACAGAATTTTTTTGTAAATGTAAACGAGACAAAATTGTTTTTAAATGTTTTTACCTCAATAAATCTTTGACCAATATTGTACAACTAAGAAAATTTAATGAGGATACTTTAATTACAATCCCTAAGGCAGGAATATTTATATCGGATCCAAATTCAATAGAGAAAAACTTTATTGATTTATTTTGTATATCGCTTCACTTTGCGTTTTGAAATTTTTCATAAAATATTTTTTTAGTTTTCGAAACTTTGCATGAAAATATTTATATGTTCAAACCTTTTTCGTTAAAAATATTTTTGTTAGAGATGACCATATCGTGTTTTCTCTGCGTGTACAGATAGAGTCTTTACCATTATATCATAAAACCAAATTACTTTTCATTATTTTACAAGTAATCGGACAAATTTTAAAGTAATCGTACTTACTCAATTAAAATGGCTTTGAAAAAGCATCTAACTTCAAAGTTTTCCGTTTTTTTTAATTTGCCACTTTTTAAACAAAATTTTTGCAATCTAATTCGTTTTAAGCCACCACCCTGCCACTTTTTTAATTTCTTGCGATTCGTTTAAATTTTCCATCATATTAAACATATGTATACGAAATTTCTTTATTTAAAATTCTAAGAAATATTTGGCATTAACTTGCTTTTTGTTTTTAGGCTGACATTTTAATATATGATGTAAATAAAACACACACTCGCAGTCATTTCGACAAATACCCAGTAAACATTTTTTATCGCGTTTTGCCAGAACTGGTACCGCTAGTCAACACAAATTCCCCATTTCGCTTTCAATGGTATCATGTTATGCCATGAAAAAAAATCAATTTAGCCATTAGCTGTTTTTATTAAGTCAAATTCGTTTAAGGTAAACAATTGTTGTAGGCTGCTTTATTTGTGTTGTAATATTCCTTGTCAATTAGTTAGGACAAATGACTTATACATTTAAAAAATCAATTTTTTCGAAAATTTAAATTTTTTGTTATACAAAAAAAAATAATCTCGAAAAAATCTTTGCGGAGCACCGACACAACTTATCATACATATGTATAAAACATATATCATTCTTTAATGCCTTCTAGAATTTTGCTTTCTAAAGGTATGACTCTATTGCAGCAAATGCTCGATATTTCCCTTTTGTGGAAAACAGATCTCTCCGAGTTCAAATTGCTTAACCCACATAAATGGTTAAATTCATCCAAAGCACAGCCGTATATAAATCTGTCAAATCGGTGAAAAATAGTCAACTATTGACATGGCTTGTAAAGCCCTTTTTTCAAAAAAAATGTTGTTATTTTTTTTGGCGAAGAGCTAGCTGCACTGCTTATCTAGCTTACATGGCACCCTTAGTTGCATATAAGTTAACATATGTGTTACATGCTAAAAAAGTTATAAAGGGTGGTTAAATTTCAAGGGCCGATGTTGATTTTGAATAAAACACAAACTATTTAGGAAATTATTGTAATTTTATTTTATTATGATATATTGGTATTACTCAATTATGTATGGCGGCACACCTCCATCCGATGGGCCAAATTTTCGATGACCCTGAGGCATAATGGAGGTTCTATGCCGTTAATGTGCCGAATTATCTCATCCTTAAGCTCTTGAATTGTTGCTGGCTTATCGACGTACACCTTTTCTTTCAAATAACCCCAAAGAAAAAAGTCCAACGGTGTCAAATCACATGATCTTGGCGGCCAATTGACATCGCCATTACGTGATATAACACGGCCATTGAATTTGTTGCGCAAAAGAGCCATTGTTTCGTTAGCTGTGTGGCAAGTGGCACCGTCCTGCTGAAACCACATATCGTCCACATCCATATCTTCCAATTCGGGCCATAAAAAGTTCGTTATCATCTCACGATAGCGAACACCATTCACAGTAACTGCCTGACCGGAATCATTTTGGAAAAAATACGGCCCGATGATGCCGCCAGCCCATAAGCCGCAACAAACAGTCACTCTTTGTGGGTGAATTGGTTTTTCGACAATCACTCTTGGATTATTATTCGCCCAAATGCGGAAATTCTGCTTATCGACAAATCCACTGAGGTGAAAATGTGCCTCATCACTGAAGATGATTTTCTTCGAAATTTATCATCCATTTTCATAATAATTTTGGATAACTTTAACACGTTGTTGGATTGTGTATCTCTCCATGGTTCAAATTGAGTAAGTCTGAAATAGAGAAATGTCAAATAAAATTCGGAAAAAAACTTGGCGTTTAGGTGTGGTTCACATTCAACATCGGCCCTTACAATTTAACCACCCTTTATTATACACATTGGTATACCCTTCACCGTAGGTTAAAGAGTATATAAAAGTTTGTCATTCCGTTTGCAATTTCTTCAATATTGATCTTAGACCCTATAAAGTATACATATTAGTAGGTGAGTTGCAAAAATTGTTCGTTACAAAATTAAAAAAAAACGAGATGACAATTGATTCTAACAGTTCTTGTGTCCATGTCCTCTTCCACGTTTTTCCAAGGACATGCTAAAGTGCTAAAACAACTGTGAGAATCATTTGTCATCTCGTATTTTCAATTTCGTAACGAACGAGTTTTCCAACTCATATACTCATATCTGTGGCCTTTTGACAAAACATCTTAAGTCAAATTTAAAAAGTTGAAAAAAAAATGCTGTTAATTATACGAATTTTCCTTCACAAAACAATTTTGTTTACGATTTTAAAATTTTTGTTATAAACGAAATTTTTCTTTAATTTCGGCTTATTTTATTATTTAATAAAAATGATTTTTTCACCGACTTTTCTTTAAAACTTTTTTTGCTATCTTATCTTGACTTAAGATGTTTTGTCAAAATGCCGCAGATATATATTCTGAAGTAGCGAAGTTGATTGAGCAATGTCCGTCCGTCCTTGTGAGTGTTGAAATAGGTTTTCCGAAGACCCCAGTAATGATGGGGCAAGTTAAATATACATCGGTCCACAAATGACTGAGATTTGAGCAAACGACTGCCTTTTAATTTTACCCATAAATCTTTTCGTTTTTTTTATCTGTTTTTTCTGTACATATAGAGGACGGCAATAGCCAAAATTTTCAAATTCATTATAAATATAAAACCTCTCTAAAAATGGGCGGGATTGGATAATTAGGTGTGGCACTTCCTATCGAAAGCCATTACACATTTCTGTGTAGCTGGAAAACGAAAAGAGCCAAGGTCTACGAATTAGGTTAAAACAGCTCGGTAAGCCACATCCCAAAAAAGTGGGCGGGATTGGAGAGGTGCGCGTGGCACAATATAGTATTTTTATATTTAAAGAAGTAAGAGAAAAATTGTCCAAATTTGATTTACATAGCTGGGTTATAATATACACAACCTCTCTTAAAAAGTGGGATCGATTGAAGAAGTGGGCGTGGCACCTCTCATACAAAAAAAATTATAGATTTCTGTATATCTAGAGAACGGCAAGGGCAAACGTTTCTAAATTAGGAAGAAGCATCGTGGTTATCAACACACAACATCCGACAGAATGTAGTCGGGATTCGACAAGTGGGTGTGGCACAAATAATATAATTTTCTGTTTTTATCGCATGACTTTAATAGAATTAAAAAAAGATCTTATTTTTATGCAGAATATTCGTTGTGCGCAGTCGCCGTTTTCTAAGGATTCACAAAAATCTTCAAAGAGTATGTCTTCATTTCTTAAATGTCTGAAAATTGTTTGACAAATTTTGGTTTTATTTTCTAACAAAATTGCAGAATTGTTCTGACAGCATAAATTGTTTACTGGTACACACACACACGCACACAGGAATATCTAAAATATACAAATACATGCACAATGTAATAGAAAATGTAGTTTTACTTGAGGGCTTCTTCTTAAAACGGTTTTGTACGAATAAGTATTTGACTATTTACTTTTTATCTGCCCACTCACATGATGATACGGATGCCCAAGCTCTAAATCCAAATCGCATGAAAATGACGATGATGAGGATATTGTTGGATGGATGATACACGTAATTTTTGCTTAGATGACGCAGAAAAATAAAAAGATTAGAGCAGGAAAAACAGAAAAGCACTAAAAACAACAACTAATAAAAAAGAGCAAATGCGCTTTGGGAATTAGAGATGAGCAAAAATATTTCGATCCATTATACAGTTTTCATATTTATGATTTTAGCCATGGGATTTAGGGCTTATTACACTTTGTTGTTGTTTTCCACTATTCTAAGAAGTTATTTTTTCTTTTTTTTATCCATTTCTTGTCTTTTGAACCATAAACAGTTGGACTGTGTTGTCTTTGTCTTTTGTGCTGAAAAGGGGAGGTTTGTCTTGTGTACTTTATTTGTTGATAGGAGTTTTTTATATTTTCTATTTCTGTTTTTTTTTTAGGATTTTGAGGGTGGAGGGAGTAAGAAGGTTGTTTAGCTACTACTTGATTGTGTTTTATTTTATTGTAAAGTTTTTATTACATTCATTATGATACTTTGGGGAGTCCAAAATACTCAAAATTGAAGACTTTTGCTTTCCTTTGACAAGTCAGCCAAAGTACAAGGTAAAATAAAGTTTTAAAGGCAAACAGTAACGGAAATACTCGAACAAAGGGGAGGTGGAATTTCGGTTGGCATTAAACAATTGGGGTAGATTTTTTTTTTTTTTTTTTGAAAAACGATTTTAAAGGTATTGCAATCAATTGGAAATTGAATAAGGTGCATTAATCTACAGAAAAAAAATGCAGAGCTTGATTTTTTTGTATTAAAGGAAGCAGAATTTGAAATAGAAATAAAAAAAGCCTTTTAAACAAATAGAAAATAAATAGCTTTTTTGAAGCATAAAGTATATTTTTTAAGAAACAATACCTTTCTTTATTTAATAAGATACTTAAAGCAAAAACAATTTTCACACAAAAAGAACCTTTTGAACCAATTGATAAGAAAGTTACCTATTCAACTAAAAGTACCCCATTTGAACAAAATTATTTCTTTTATACTTTTTTTAAAAAAAGTACCATTATATATCTCTTTAAATAAAAAGTATACATTTTGACAAAAAAAAAAAACGGAAACAATTTTAAAGAAAAAATATCTTTCTAATTAAAAATATTAATTTTTACTAAGAGCACCTTCTTTTTTTGGCTAAGGAATTATAATTTTAAATAAAAAGGTAATTTTTTGAACCGAAAGTTTGTTGTACAAAAAGTACACGTTTTCTTAATATTTTTTTTGGCAAAGACATATCTTTAAATTAAAAGTACTTTTTGATTAAGAATATAATTTTTGAAGAGAACAAGTAAGAGTGCGAATCTTTAGTGCTGTTCACCTTACGTAATGCAACGTCGGTGTTAGCGGGTGTGTTAGTGGTGGAGTGGCCTTCGCCAGTTACACACATTATCAAACAGATGAAAAAAAAACAATCAAGAGTGCTCATTCGGTAATGCCGAATCTTATATTCCCTTCGCTAAGTGCGATAAGATAAGAAAGTTATATAAATACCGTTCTTTAGCTATAAATAAATAAATTTTGTTCCACGCTCCAATCACGCCCACACGTTGTCGGATGTTCTGTATTGATAGCCAAAGTAAAAAGTAGGCGGGATTTAGTAAATATTGGTGGGTTGTCAATAGACAAATCTGTCAGCAAATTGATGATATGAGACGGGAGGGCGTGGCACCGCCCATACAAACACAATTTAGGTTTCCTTATATCTAGGGAACGGCAACAGCAACAGTTTAAAAATTTGGTACACATATCTAAGCTATTAATGCAAAGCATCTGGTAAATAGTGGGCAGCAGGAGAAGTAGGCGTGGTACAACATATAATACTTTAAAAAAGCAATAAGTAAAGTTTCCAAACTTGTTACAAATTGCTTTGTTATCAATGCACACAAGCTGTCAATAAGTCGGCGGGGCCGAAGAGGTGGGCGTGGCACATAATGGAATTCTGTATATCTAGAAAACGGTAATAGCTAAACTGTCCGAATTTGGTACAAAAATCTTGGTTATTAATATGATTAAGTAGTGGGCGGGATTATATCGGTGGGCGTGGCACAAATTAGAATTAAGTCTAGAGAACTTCAACAGCTACAATTTACAAATAGGTACACAAATCTTGACTATAAATGCACAGCATGTGCTAAAAAAGTGAGTCCGATTAGATAAGTCGGCGGCGGCTTAACGAAATAAATTTCTTTATATCTGCAAAACGGTGGGAGACAAAAATGTCCAGAATTTGTGCCCATAGTTTTCAATACACAAAATCCGTCCAAAAGTAAGTGTTATTAGATAAGTGAAAAGTCCTTTTTATGTAAAAAGTATATTTTGAAACAAAATGTAGCTTTCAAAACAATAAGTTCTTTTTTAAACCAAAAGTATTTATCTTTTTTAACAAAATGTACATTTTTAAACAAAATGAACTTTATCCAACAAATAGTACCTTTTTAGTCAACATAAAGTTCCTTTATAAACAAAATTTACCATTTAAACAAAAAGTACAATTTTAAGCAAAAAGTACCCTTTTAAACAACAAAAAGTACCTTTTTAAACAAAATGAACCTTTTCAAACAAGAAGTACCTTTATAAACAAAATAAACATTTTCAAACAAAAAGTACCCTTTTAAACAAAAACAAAAATTCCTATTTAAACAACAAAAAGTACATTTTAAAGCAAAAAGTACCTTTTAAAACATAAGCTACCGTTTTAAACAAAAAATACCATTTTTTATAAAATTGCCTTGTTTTCAATAAAATGAACCTCTTAAAACCAAAAGTGCCCTGTTAAACAACAAAGTGAACCTTTTCAAACAAAATGTACCGTTTTAAACAACAAAAAGTACCTTTTTAAGCAAAATGAACCTCTTCAATCAAAAAGTACCTTTAAAACAGCAAAACGTACCTTTATAAAAAAAAGGTACCTGTATTAACAAAATTTACAAAATTAACATATTAAAACAAAAAGTACCTTTTAAAGCAAAAGGTACTGTTTTAAACAAATTTGCCTTTTTTCAACATAGTAAACCTTTTAAAACAAATTGTACCCTTTTAAACAACATGAATAACCTTTATAAACAAAAAGTACCTTTTCAACAAAATTGCCTTTTTCAAAAATATGAACCTTTTCAAACAAAAAGTACCCTATCAAACAACAAAAGAACCGTAATAAACAAAATTTACCTTTTTAAACAAAAATAACCTTCTTAAACTAAATGGTTTGAAAAAAGGAATGTTTTTATCTCTTTTGTTAATGCTTTTAGTTAAAGAAAATTCCAATCCGAACTGCTTCAAACATAATTGTCTTGTATTGCAAATATTTTTAACTATTACGCATTTACTTTTCTTGCAACCGGTAATTAAGTGTTTTCTTGTTACCAATTTAAGCATAAAATCCAAAAAGACATCTCCATTAAATCAATACTACAATATCTTTATTTCATTATTAGTGCGTTATGCCACAGTAAAATGCGTAACATTGGAAGTGGGCTTATGCCAGCCACTTGATGTTCATACAGATTTTACTCGAAACAATGCAGTATTTATATGGTAGGCAGTGGAGCAAAGAGTTGCAAATACAAGTGATGGTTGCAAGTCGCCACAGTAATTTACATGCTGCAAAGCATAGTAAATAGAAGAGCAAGAAGATATGAAAATAAGATTTCAGCTTGAAGGCATTTTAAATGAGAAAAAAATATGCTTATATTGAGAATATGAATCATAAAACTTGTACCTACAAAATGCCATACTGAAGATTGGAAAATACACTGACAAGAATTAAGATGAGTGATGTTTTCTGTCATTGCAAAGCGAAAATGAATTTCTTATCTTTTGCTTAAATTAAAAATTATATTAGAATTGAAACCAGTTTTGTTTTGGAGAATCTAAGTCTATTTGTATTACAATTCGCTAGCGATTTCGCTTTATCATATTTACTAGAAAGAAACCACCAGCTTTTTCTATTAGTGCTGAACTTAATAACAACTGCTTGACAACTGAAATTGTTTACTCCTTTACTAATGATTAATTATAGTAAAACCACCAAAAATCTAGAGAAAAAACCTTAAATTGATATGGAAATAAAGGATTTGTAAGAAAATAATACTTTATCCATGAACATATAAACATACATACAATAAAATAAATAAAGTTTTAGATATTTAAACTAATGTTAACATAGTATTTAAATGGAAGTTATTATTTTATCATTTAAAAGATACAAAAAATACATTTATCTAGTTTTGTCGATTTATAGTACAAAAAAATAAAAAGTAAACAAAACTACATTATTTGAGTAGAAAAATACAAATTTGCAGATATTGTCAGATGTTATTTAGTATTTATTTTTAGTTTAGTTTAAATATCTGCTTTTTTATTTCTTTGTTTGCTTTTCATAATCCATAAAAAAGCTTAAAATAAAAATGCATAGATAAAACAAGTTAGAGTGCTATATTCGGCTGTGCTGTATTCGGCTATGCTGAATCTTTGATACCCTTCACCGACATTTAGAATCATGCATTAAACACATTCACCACAGCAGGCTACACGGACACAATACTACAAATGCTGCTGGCTGAAATTTTACTCGTGTAGTCAGCTACTGAATTATGTTGAAGACGGCAGCTACAATTGAAAAAATACAAACAGCTGTTTTTGTTTACTATGTGTTTATATTTCAGTGGTGCCACTATCATTTTTCTTTTCTTTTATAAAATGGAAAAACATGCATAATTGCAGACTCTTATTCAAACTTAATTTAAGATTATCAACAAATGAATTTTTAAAAAAAAATTAAAATATTTTAATTTTGTTGTTTTTGTAACTAATAAACAATATAATTTTAACGGCAGATTCAACAAAAAATACATATAAAATGCTTTTAAAATAAGAAAATTTGTTCCTTCAACACATGTGGTATAGTTCGTAAAAGCTTTAGATCACTTTGGGTGCGTACGTAAATGCATAAAAGCTATGTATCACTGCTGCAGTGATGCAAAATGCTGTTGCTGATGCGTGATTACCAGTTGCAGTTGTGTTGCTGATACTTTGCACAACAGCTGTACAAAGTTTGAATTTTTGAAATTTCAAAAGTTTAATAAGCAAACATTAAATTATATTAAAAATGCTTTTTACAATAAAGATGACAAATTTAATTGAAAATATTGAACCAAAAAGTAACAGTTTTCTTATAAATGACGATTATGATAAGTTCACACTTAGGTTTTTAAACGCGTTTAAGCAAAATGTTGATTTAGCTAATCAAAGCCGTTCACATTACATTTGAGATGATTAAGATGACAGATGATTAAGAAAAAAACACAACAAACAAATTTTTTTTTCTTTAAAGTATTAGAAATGGTTAAAAACACTTTTACAAAGTTATTAGAAGATTATTTTAATAATTTTAATGATGAAATTGTGAGAATTTATGAATTATTTAAGAAAAAAAATAAAAACATTAAGCAGAAATGGCCGGTTGTACACGATCATGTTGGCGATTCTACATTTGAGGTATGTTCAGTGGATTCTATGTGATTTTTGAAGTGATTTGGTTGTAATCATGCCAATTTGAAGTGATTAACAAATCACTTCAATGTATGGGTAATCATCTCGAACTGCTTAAACGCGTTTAAGAAGCCAAATGTGAACATACTATGAAACGATTTCTTTTTTGTCAAAAGTTATTGCTTTAGAAAATTAACTAAAGCAATAAAGTTTGCTGCAAAGCTGCGGCATTACTGCATAAAAACTTTTGACATATGAGAGTGATGCCAAGTTTCTTACAAGTGATGCTTTTACGAACATTAAACTTTACTTCTGCGCAAGTGATACCCAACAACTGCATTTACGAACGTACCCTTTATCAATAACTTTTTAGGTAAAAACTGGATCTAAGAAGTAGTGGTATTATTAGAAACTACTTCGAAATGGCTTTCACTTGATCTTTAAAAAATTCCGATTTATTAGCCCGTTAAGGGCCAATTTTAAAAATAAATATTTCTTGAAAGATTTTTCTACAAAACTTAAAATTTTGTCAATATACATATTTATTAATATCTTCAATAATAATATCTTTAGGGAAGAACACTTCAATCTTTTATATATTAGTAACTTCATCATATAAAATTTTAACTTTATTAAGCTTTAAAAAATTTTATTTTGGAAAATTAGTCAATTTATTTAAAAGTTTGATTAAAAATTTATATCTGGTAATAATTTATGTACTTCTTACATATTCATCCCAATTATGAATGAAAATTCCCCGGGAGTTTTCTCACTTCTCTCATTATTCCTATGTTAATTCAACTGTAAAAGTAGGAAAAGGGAAAAAACTCATGATTGGGCTGATTGAATTATTGTAATATGTACATAAATAATAAGTGTTCTGCAACGCCGAAAAACCGCAATTCAGAAAAACTTTATTAAGCAAATATCTTAGGGTTAAATAATTATTGTTATATCGAAATGATTTATAGATAAAGCCAATTTTGTAAAAAAAAAAGTCAGCCACGGAGTATAAATATATAAAATTGGCTCTTAATTGGTTAATCGGTATACCATAAACGCCATGTGGAACACACTTTAAAGAATCTTCCAATATTTCCCATATTTTATAGATTCATTTTATACCTAAAGAGATATGGATAAAGTATTTTGAAGCTTTTACGACCTATAACTCCTGAACTAGAAGCGTTGGCGCGAAAAACATCTTCCTATAGAACTTCTTTCAAGGATTTAAAAAAATTATATAAATAACAATTTGGTGTTGAGCCGAGTTAATATTCTTGTTTCATGCCGAATCTTTTCTGTTAAACAAAAAAAAAACTATGTATATGACAATCGGGATCGAGCTCGTTAATTATCGAGTTCATTCAAAATATGTAGTTTGTATAAAATACTGTGGAATAAATCTCCACTTCCAGATCATATGCAAAATGTTTTAAGTCCCAAACGTATTGGTTTTCTCTTTTTCTTTGCACGAGTGAGACTCAACATAGGAACTATTTGCATAAACTGCATGCACTTTTTATTGAGATCATCAAGAAGTGGGCGAACTTTGTAAAAACAACATGTTGCATCTTAGCGACTATTATCTGATAGATGAAAATACCTTTTAGATGTTCTTAACCGATTGCAAATATGTGGTAATGAAATTGTAGTGCTTCCGGCCGTTGCTCGATTTTTCGACCACCAAAGATGATGGGCATTTATAAGTCAGAAAACTGGTCAACTACAAATGGATTTTTGTCGATTCTTATAATATACTATTTATGCTTTAAAAATAATGAAAAACAAAAATTTTATTTTCTATTTTTTAATATATTTTTTTTTTTTATTGGAAAAAGGTGTTAAAAATTGATTTTTATTCATCCTCCTACCAGAATATTTTATAAAGTCTTTAGAAAATCGATTTATTACTAATATATTGGAAATCATTCCAGATTTTATTTTTGTGAAAGCAGATCAAAAAAGTTATAGTAAACTTTAAAGATATACGTTAGGAAAGGTACTGGTCGAAAAATCGACCGGTGGCAGAAAATGTAACGACCCATTATTGATAACAGTGTTGATAACAGTTTAAATCATAATTTAGTTCTGATCAAACTAACAACAATTAAATTTTTTCTTAAACAACATAAAATATTTGATTCCAGCAGCATACCACACCCACAATTACCAATATTTTGATGCAGTTTTTTGGATACCCTAGTTCTAATATTACTATCGAATGGCGTTAAAATTTTTGAAATCGGCTATACCAAATATTGTAATGTGCGACTTTAATGTTTGCTGTTTGCAAACGAGCTTTGAAAACATTCGTATATTATATAAAAAGTTGAAAGCAAAATAATTAAACAATGAAAAACTGTGCTAAGAACAAAATATTTTTATTCTTTGTATTTTGCATTTTTAATATGTTTTTTAGTGTTAAAATTTATTCTCGCCCCGTTTTTATTCGTGAGTTTTTTTTTGACAGTTCAGAGCTGGAACTTTCTCACAGAAATTTTAGAGACACACTTTTTCTGTAAATTGGCGAGTGATTTCCTTAAGTAAGAAAAGCAGTTGTTTGTTTCAATTTATGGCATTGATGTTTCATTTCTGACATTTCAATCGAAAAGTTACTCGATGTGAGCGTTACAGAACATGGGCACTGGTGTGGGAACCGTACGCTAAATAATGTTCTGTTTATTTTCGATCACTGGTTAGAATATTTCAGAATTAAGCTCTATATAGTAAAGGGTGGTTAAATTTCAAAGGCCGATGTTGATTTTGAATAAAACACAAAATATTTAGGAAATTATTGTAATTTTATTTTATTATGATATATTGGTATTACTCAATTATGTATGGAACAAAATATCGGCCAAATGAGCGCCGCGACCACGGCGGCACACCTCCATCCGATGGTCCAAATTTTCAATGACCCTGAGGCATAATGGAGGTTCTATGCCGTTAATGTGCCGAATTATCTCATCCTTTAGCTCTTGAATTGTTGCTGGCTTATCGACGTATACCTTTTCTTTCAAATAACCCCAAAGAAAAAAGTCCAACGGTGTCAAATCACATGATCTTGGCGGCCAATTGACATCGCCATTACGTGAGATAACACGGCCATTGAATTTGTTGCGCAAAAGAGCCATTGTTTCGTTAGCTGTGTGGCAAGTGCACCAAACAGTCACTCTTTGTGGGTGCATTGGTTTTTCGACAATCACTCTTGGATTCTCATTCGCCCAAATGCGGCAATTCTGCTTATTGACGAATCCACTGAGGTGCAAATGTGCCTCATCACAAATCACGAAGTGCAGGATATGCATTTTGATTTGAACGCCCATTTTCATAATAAGTCTGGATAACTTTAACACGTTGTTGGATTGTGTATCTCTCCATGGTTCAAATTGAGTAAGTCTGAAATAGAGAAATGTCAAATAAAATTCGGAAAAAAACTTGGCGTTTAGGTGTGGTTCACATTCAACATCGGCCCTTACAATTTAACCACCCTTTATCTACAGGTTATTAACCAATCTTTCTGGCCATATAAAGCAAAATTGGATCAAGTGCTTGCGACCTATGGTAAACATTGGACTGACAGTGTGATTTCTAGTCATATAAAACTGCAACAGACCAAATTTTGTTACCATGGTATTATTCATTACGGGTTTAGGTGTGATGAAGTGTTTTCGAGAGTAGGCTTTGTATGGGGCTTATTTATGGTAAATTATGGACAGATCTGCAAAAAAATTCAGCGCAGCGATATCTAGTTTTATAAGACTATGACAGACCAAATTTTTATATAAAAGCTTTATTCGTTACAGTTTAAGCGTACTAAACTGTTTTCCTAGTGTAGTCTTTCTATGAGACAAATGGTAAATTATATATCGATGTTCACGAAATTTTAGTATGTAGTATAATTTCTAGTCATCTAAAATGAATTTGTGCAAAATCTTTTATCAGTCCGTGCTTTCGCCATGACTTTTGTTAGCTTTTGTAACAAAATTAACTATTTTTCAGTTTGGTTACTCCTTATTTGTATTCATAGCTCTTATCTTACTGAACCGATTTTGCTGGATTTCAATCCCAAGCTGCTTAGGAGAACAAGAAACAATTTAACTTCAATATTGTTCTTTTCTTTTAGGTAGTTCGAAGTTGAGCGATATTTCAACAGACGGACGGACACGGCTAAATCGACTTAGAATTACTTAAGAACCCAGAAAGTATATACATATTTTATGTGGTCTAGATGAGTATTAAAAAAGTTTTACACAGAATGACAAACTTAGTATACCCTCATTCAACCGTAGTGGTGGAGGGTATAAAAAGAATTATTAGAATTAAAATTTTAATATAAAAAAGTTTTCACTGTTATTAAAAGTAAAATAAAATAGGATGTTTTAAGCCACCTCCTATTTTTTATTTTTATAGATACAGTTCCAAACTTACAATTTGTTAAAAAAATTTAAATGCCACACAACAATATTGCATTTAAAATATGTTTCATTTTAAACTCATTATCATTTGGCCAGAGTTATAAAAAACAAAAAGGCATAAACTGTAAAATACACAGATGGATGAATGAATGGATAAATAAATATAAAACAAACAAATAACAGCAGCAGTAGTAGTAAAAATTAAAATAGACATAAATACATGAAAAAGCTTTTAAATTTCTTCAGTTCTTCTCTCTCTCTCTGCCACAAAAAAAATGTTAACCAAAATATAAAAAATTTATGGCATAAAATAGTAGTAGAAAAACTTAAATAAAAAACTAAATGATATAAAAATGGAAAATGAATTTTAAAGATACAAATTCAAAGATGTCTGTATTAACAAATCTATATTGCAACTATTTGATGTACCTACAACTACATACAAAGTAATGAACCCGGATGTTTTAGGAACAGTGGGAAAAAATGTAAGCTGGAGTATTTTTTTTATTAAAAAACGTTCTTGTTAAAAAGAGGAGGTACTAGCTATAAAAAATATTATATATCGTTACCTAAAACGTAAAATGCCCTAACTAGCCAACAATGAAAAATCGACTTTTTTCATTGTTTTTGTTATATTGCATCAACACAAATAAAAAACATATCGTGGGCGTATAGTGCCAAAACACAAATTTATACAGAAAAAAATATATGTATTGGAATCTTTCTTTATATTTTTTGGGCAGTTTTAAGATATTCTCATATAAAACATCCAAGTTAGCTGCACACATGAAAAAATATGGTGGCCACTTTTACACATAAATATTCAATTTTATAAAATTTTAATAAAATATGATTTTTGAATAAAAGCGATTTTTATTCTTTTTCTAAGCACTTTACTTTAGCTGCACTTTTATGCAGAAAACCACAATTGCGTACCTGCACATTAAGGCAGGTAAATGCATTTAAGATAACAGCATTATTGATTTATCTGCACAAAAAATCGTGCAAAGGAGATTGTGCAGCTAAGTCAAAATTACGTATTAAAAAATTTATTTTTAAAAAAGGTGCGTTTTAAATTTATATATTTTTATTTATTTTTTTTTTTTCAAAAAGTATTTCTACGAAAAGGTATTTAAACATTTTTTTTTTTCTAAAACTGTAGTTTTTGTAAAGGGTTACTTTTTAAAAAACTCCAAAAATAAATTTTAGTGCATTTAGCAATGAATATTGGAAATTTTGCACACATAATTAATAATTAGAAAATTTTTGTATTTCCCGGAAAAAAAATAACTTAGATAATAGCTTTGCAGGTGCCCGTGCAAAAAAACTGAACTAGCAAATTGCTTTATTTTGATTTTTTTGCGAAAACAATAAAATTAAGCCAATTGTTTTAATTTTTTGTTTTCTTTTTACCCACTTACAACTTCCATTCGAGTCGGAAAAAACCAACCCATTGTAGGTGAATGTAAGAAAAGATAAACTCACTGTTTATTGTTGGTGTTTTTTTAAGCTTTGATATCGTTGAAAGTAAAACTTGAGTGTTTGTAATTCTCATTCGCTTTACAGTTTTATCTGTATAATACCATTACAATAATTTTTCTGATGATCTGGCCTAAACAACCCGTGAAATACGCATAGGAACTTGCTTATCCCCCAACACTAAATTTCAGTGCATTTATCAATGAATATTGGAATAATAGCTTTGGTAATTAAAGTTCTTTTTGTAATTTTTATACCCGTCGCCGGAGGCAAAATGGTGTAAATAAGTTTGTCATTCCGTTTGCAATTTCTACAATATTGATCTTAGACCCTAGTAAAAATATATATGCTAGGTCCTTAAGAGTAGCGAAGTTGATTTAACGATGTCCGGCAGTCCGTGTTGAAACGGGGTTTCCGAAGACCCTGGAAATAATCCAATTGTAGTGGTTAATATAGGAAAATATAGAAACTCACTGTTTATTGTTGTTGTTTAAGCTTTGATATTGTTACAAGTAAAACTGATGCTTATAATTCTTATTCGCTTAAGAGTTTTATATGTTTAATATCTTTAGTTTTTCTAAAAATCTTTGAATGAAGTTTCCTGATGATCTGGCTTAAGCAATTAAAAAACCACGACTACCTCTATTTTTTTCCAAAAATCCCTTGTTGTTGTATTTTGATTACTTTTTTCTGTATATCTTGAGAACGGCAAGAGCAAAAGTTTTCAAATTAGGTACACACATTAGGGTTAGCAATACACAGCATCCCACAAAATGTGGGCGGGATCGGAGAAGTGGGCGTGATACCTCCCGTACAAAAAATATCAAAAATTGTATAAGAACCCGATTTTTTTGGACTGTTATATAACCTATGGTTATATTTACTTTGTATATCAAAAGATCAGAAATCTTTAGTTAAAAATATTTTCTGAAAAACTCGGAAAAATCGGTTCAGATACAAAAAAGTTATGACCAAAATAATATTATTTTTTTAAATACGCACTTTCGGGAGCCATAGATAAAAACCTCGGTATATAAATCTGTCAAATCGGTTAAAAAATGGCTGAGTTATAATCAAAATAAAACAATTTTTTTTTTAATTTTAATGTTCAAAAACGATTTTAAAAAAATATTTACCAGTTTTCGCTTTTTAAATTTAAATTATGTATGTATGTATATGTTTAAATTATTTTGTTTTTGTCTAGTTGCTCTGTATTCTGCTCGCAAAATGGTGAAGGGTATATAAGATTATATATATATAGCATTCTTACTTGTTTTTTTTTTTTTTTTTTTTTTTTTTTAAAGGATTTATTTGCCAAATTCGGAAACGTGTGCTTTCAAAGTTTTTTAAAAAAAGCTTTTTAGCAAAAAAAAAAAAAACAGTTTTTACTTTTTACTCAAAATTGACAATTTTTGTTCAAAATAGACACAAAACTTAAGAAAGAACCTTTTGCCTAAAATAGGCCACTATGGTCCCAAAAAAGATTTAAATTGGACTTTTAGTTAAAAAATGGTATTTTATTTTAATTCTTGCTCAAAAAAAATGGATATTTGTAGTCATTTAAGATTCTTCTAATCAAAAATTAACTATTTATTACAAAGTCTCCTTTTTTCTTAAAGAGCAAATATTTATAGAAATGTAAGTACTATTTAATAATGTACTTTTTGAGAACAGTGAACTTTTTTGTAAAAAAGAATCTATTTATTGTTAAAAAAGTTGAAAAAAAATTTTTTTTTGTAAAAAAGTTTGATGGTTTCTTTTTTTTAAATAGAAGAAACGTATTATTAATTTATTTATTTTTCAGTTATTTGCTTTCACCTATGCCACTGTCTTATCAAACCCCAATTTAACTGATAAAAAGTGTAAAATTAGCAGCATTTTCCCATTCTTTAACTCTGCTTAAAACGAATTCCAGACAAAAACTAAAGTATAAATAACTAAAATATTTTTTTAATGATATTTACTGTAAAAATCTAACAAAAATAACGTTAAAACAGAACTCTGGAGACACAGATCAATAAAAACCCAAACAATTAAACTAAATGAATGTATTAACAAGTCATTCCGGGTCCTACTAACCAGACTCATAAAAATGGGGAAAGAACCGCACAAAAAAAAGTCTTAATAACTAGAGTGAGTAGCAGTATCTTCATCACACATGTGGCGTTTAAGCCAGTAGATAAGAAATTTATTGCGCTCTTCTGTTTCTTTTAGGCATTTTTTTAAATTGTTTTCCATTTTTTCTAATTATGACTTAAAAGCTTCTGAACGCTACCGCAAGTGTTGGATGCTGGGTTTCATTTAGTTTATTTTTGTTTTTTGGTTTTTTGGTTGTTTTATTTTTTAATTGTGATTAAAATAAAATTGATTTTGCTTGGTGAAGACTTGAGGTCTAAAATTGATATTGGAAAATTAATTTAAGACACGCATGACTAATAAAAGATTTTATATGGAATTAATGATCATGATGATAATCATTTTTGTTTTCTTGGTGTACAGATCAAACTACAAGTTTTTTGAAATGAGAGTGGGCAAGAGGAATTTTATAATTACTTTCTAATAAGCCAGGCGGAATTGTAGAACGAAAGTTTATTAAGGCTTGGTAAATTAAAAGTTTAGTAGACATCATGCAATCAGCATCTTGTGTACTTTAAATTTTAACTATTGAATTCGAATTTATTTATTTAATAAATTTAAGGCTTTTTAAAAAATAAACAAAAAGCTTTAAAGCTTTGTTTTTTATTTTTAATATCTGCTTTAAATATTAATTTTTCCATATTGTTTTTTCCAGAATTTGTATAATATAAAATATTAAATACGGTAGAGCACCAAAATTTGTTTGCGAATTTCAATTTTGAATAGCATTTTATTCTCAGATACCTGAGCAGAGTTCAGTATTAAGGCTCAATTAGCCGGGAGTAAAAATAACGTTGCAAATCAGCTGCTTCATTTTGTTGTATGTAAAGCAATTACAACGAATTATAGTTAGCAGTAAGATCTTACGTCTCAATCTGTAAGAAATAGATTGGTTTTACTTTTTTACGGTAAGGTTACTGTTATTGCTACTCCCGGCTAACTGAGCCTTTATGCTTGCAAAAGAGCAAGTGCAAAATATCGTAGCACTTTAATGAAATCTAACTGAAACTCTGTGTGTTTTGTTGTTGGATTTAACAAAAGAGCTACGATATTTTGCATTTGTACTTTTGCAAGATTAATATGTACTACTGGCTATGGGAAAAATAATAAAATCATCAATATTTTGAAAATCAGATTAATTTCTGAATCATCAACACTTTTTATAGCTGTTCTAACTTATTACTCTCAAAAAATCCACTATTTTATACGTAAAAGGTCAGATTTTAGAAAAACCTAACTTAGGATGACCAATTTTTGAATTCCTAAGTCAATGTCATATCACAAATAAAAAAAACATGTTCTATGCTAATATGAGGTCGCTGAATAAGAATGTATAATTCATTTACTTTTGTTAATGCGCGTTTTGGCGAAGAAGAAGTTTTACACTGTTAAAAAGATATCTCTATATTCTTTTATTCAATACAACAAGTGTGTTAATCGGATTAAAATATATGTATTATGTTACAGGGCTTAAAAGTTCAAAAAAGTTTTATTTTAGACGTTGTGTAAAAAACTATCATTTTAAAATGCTCCTTTAATATTAAAAAATATACTGAGCATATGTTTTAAAATTAAATTGTTTTTATTTTTTATTCAACCGAAGACCAAACACATCTCTAACGTAACAATCGGTTCTACAACTTGATCAAATTGTACAATAAGTTGCAACGTGTAGGGGCTGCATAAGAATTTATTAAAAAAGCACACAAAAATGCCAAGAACGTTAAAGAAAGTTAGTTTCAGAAAACAGAACCCCTGGTAAAATATTTTAAAGAACTTTCTGCGTCTCCACAATTAGACTACTTCTTATTGCTTACAGCTAGAAATCTGAAAAGATCAGTTAGACCATTAGACCATTAAGAAGCTTGTCGAGAAATGATATTGAAAAAGGAAATCTGTTTGCTAAACATTTGAAAATCGTATTTACTTGGGTATTCAATTAATCGATGTTTTGTATTATTCGATTAATCGTGCAAATAATTATTCGAGATACAAATTTAATCGAATAATTTAATATTATTCGGTTAATCGAATAATTTTAAATTTGTCTAGTTTAGAAGTTTAAAAATAGGACCAAAAATTATATTTTTTAACATACAAATTTTATTAAAAAAGTAACAACAATTTAGCCAATGGTACTTCATGTTATAAAAGAGGAAAACTTTCTTAAACAAAAATAGCATCAAAATGTAAGCTTACCTTCTAAAATAATCTTTAAAAAAGAGTATACAGTTTAAATGTTTATGTTTCAAACGAGTTCTTTCTTTTGTTTTGATGAAACTTGATTTAGAAAATATTCTTTCACTTATTGTTGACGTTTGAGAGATTGAAAGCAAAGCGCTACAAAGCATATCCAATTTCTCTGTTGTTTTTCTAAAAATTTGTAGTCTTTAATTATACCAATTGAAACTGTTATTGATTTTTAACAATTTTAGTAATTTTAATAGTTTTGTCAAGGGGTGGTTGTTTTCATTCGTCTCAAAAATCATCTTCTTTATCTTAATCATTGTCGTAAAAGTCCATACTAAAAATTCTCAAAAATAAATTATTCCTAAATTCTTTGGTTTGTTCCTGAGCTAAGAAACAATAAAAGGGTATTTAAAACGTAACGGCTTGTTTTTAACATAAAATAAAAAAATCAATACTGTGAAAAAACAAATTTTCGATTAATCGATTAATCGACATCAATTACTCGAATTATTTGTTAATCGAAAATAAGAAAATTTAAATTATTCGAACAGCTAATCGCCCAAAATTATTCGATTAATCGAACAACAGTGAATCGTTTGAATACCCTAGTATTTACCACTATATCTCACGATATACCAGTCGATTTACCACCTGCTGATATTAGAGCAGCTATTCCCTTAGGATTTGAGATAAGATAGAACCAAAGCCCCTGGCTACCTCGCAAAGCAAAGCATATTATTCTTTTAATTTTTAATGCAATTTTACGCCTTACACCTTAAATACTACCCTCAAGAAGGGAAGGTTTCCTTAGTTACCATGATAGCACAGGCATGAAAAGACCTTACAAAAGTTTTTGTATATAATTTAGGTAGATTCAACAACATTCTGAAGGTATTCGAAATTTGTTGGATGAATTTTTTTTCCTTCATACACTTACGCTCTGCCCTAATGTGTATTTATTAAATTTCCTTTTAGTACAAAACATTTAGAAATTTCCATAAAAGTTTTAAATGTTGTGTTTTTAAATAAACAAATCTCATATTCACATTCCCCGGAGGATGATTTTTCAAACTGAATTATGAAAATATTTCTTAACAAATATAATCTGGGAATTTTTTATTTCTAATGGAGAGCCCCGGTAGGCTAGATGGTAGTGAGCTAGTCTATCAGCGCCGGAGTTGCGGGTTCGATTCCCGCCAGTGACTCTGGTTTCATTCCTGCAGACAAGCGTAGAGCTTCGCGGGATTAGCTTAGGGATTTAAAAAAAAAAAAAAAAGTAACATTCATTTTAAATTTTCATATTTTTCGAATGTGTATTCTAAGTCAAATTACAATCCTCAAAAGCTTTTATACTTTAATAGTCTTATGCCCAATTTTAAGGATAGTAATTAAATCTAAATTCAGTTAATTTTCATAAAAACTTAAATCGTATTTAAATACAGATTGATTTTTTGAGTTTTATTTGAAAAGTCTTGTTTAAATAAGATAAAAGTACTACTAAATATAAAAAAATATCATTAAAAAAAATAATTATTTACAAGGTGATCTGAAAAAAAAGCTGATTGTTATTGCTTTGCCTGTTGTTGTTGTATTGTCGTGATATTAAGGCCACCTTGCTTAAATATTACAATAGAAACTTAAGTTGAAATTAAGTGTACCACATCGGTGAATTAAGTTTGATTTAAGTATTTAGTGAAGAAGAGAATTTTGCATTTAAAACGATCTTAAAAATAAATGTGTTTTAATATCAATCCTTTAAATTGGCCATTATTCAATATTTTCCAGGAATATTTTCTATGCACTATCAGAATTTTTGTATGTATATTTCGGTTACAAAGCTTACTCTAGCTATGCTTTGGCTAGCAATGAAGTAAATTGTACAGAAAATTTTATACAACTGTTAGATACCAGCAGATTGTAATTTGACTTAGAATACACATTCGAATAATATGAAAACTGAAAATATTTCTTGTAATATATCCAAACATGTTCATATTCAGACATACAAAAATACATTTTACAAATTTCCCATATTTTTTTTTAACTGCTTACCAGCATTTGCTACAAAAACAGCAACATTTTCTAATTCAAATTAAATTAAAATTAGATTTCTTTTCAAAACCAGTAAATTATTCTAATGGAAAGTATAAAGATGAAATGAAAAGCATAAAGGAAGAGCAACATTACTAAATAGCAACAGTTAGAAAGATGCAATAAAAACTATATTTTGAAATGTTAAAATTGGAGATTAGCAGACTGAAATGAAGCTTTTAAGTTTATAACCACTTACCTTACCTCTAAGCAATTATAGAAATCAAATTGAAAGTTTAGAATAAATAAAATTTGCATAGCAGCAATATAAGCTTAAAAATAACTTACTTTATAACTAAAGCTTTTCGTATTGTAAAGCTTAGATAGAATAAAACATATTGTTACGAAAGTAACTTTAGTTAAGAATTAGTTGAATTTATTAGTTATCTTGTATTTATTAGTTAACTTGTATTTATTAGTAATTTTACTAGTTTACATTGTTATTAAAAATTGTTATAATTTAGTACACTTCAATCCCAATGTGCAGAAAGACCTAGAAATGACCGTTAAAAAAGCTTCAGTATAAGAGGTAAAATTATGTAAACATAAGTGCTACCATAAATCAAATTAAAGTGTGGTGAATAGAAAAGCCTCGAACCTTCGAAAAACATTTCGAATGTTCTAGACAACCAAATGGCAGTATAAATACTAGCGGCGAGTAGCAGAACAAATTCATTCTTAATTCAGACTTTGTCAATAACGCATAACGCTGAGAAAATTATAGTTGGTTGTGAATAAAAGCTATAAATTACGGTTGTTAAAAAGACTTAGTACTAAATAGAGTTGAGTAAATTGTAAACAGTTTTTAAAGTGTTTGTGTTTTATTTATTTTATTAAAGTTGCAATAAAGAACTCGAAACGGTTTATTATAAAGGAAATAAACCAAAACGTTATTGAAAGGCAGTAACGTAACAATATAGTACAATAGAGCGCTTAAAATTGGATATAATAAATAATGAAATCGAACAATAACTTACAATTTTAAAAAATCTTTACTATATACACAGCTGTTTACAACTAATTAGTAACGTATTCTAACATAACATTCCTGATACATAATACGCTTTAAATTTTATTTCAGATATGTTATATATTTTGGTTTCATATATAACAGAGATTAACGGCCAATTTCACCAACTGAAGTTGAAATTTGCCGTAAAAATAAATAAAATATAATCTGCAATTTGACTGCGACATCTAATTAGAAACGATAGAACATTTAGTTTTTTTATTTGTTTTAATATTTTGTTGCAAAACTCTTTTGTTTAATTACTTCTTTACATGGACTGTGCATTGATGATATAAAACAACGACATCGCTCTACAGATTACCCTCCCAAGCCTTTTTTACCGTCTCAAGAAGATTTTCCATACTTAATATATTTTTAGCGCTTATAACATTTTTTACATCACCCCACAGATGTTAACAGGGGTTCAAGTCTGGACTTGATAATAGCCACTCCAAAGCATTGATAGAATTATATATATATGTCCTTTATTTATTTAAATACAATATAGATACAGCGATGTAACATAAAATACTTAAATAAATTGTTCACGAAGAACATAGGGCGTCATTGATAGAATTGTCCGCAAAAAATTGTTTGTAATCCTTGCTGTGTGCTTTGATTAATTATCTTAAGTACCATCTATTCAATGGATTGGGTTAACCGATAACACAACCATCTCCAAGTTTTACAACACGTGAAACATGACGAGGATTAAATTCCTGATTATTAGGACATCAAACATAACGTCGTCCGTCATGACCAAGGCCATTAAGGTTTGTCTCATCGCTTCAATACTTTTAATAAATCTCCTCTTACCAATACTGTAGAAAAACTGTTGCTAATTAGTTGTAAACAGCTATACATAAGTAAAAAGTAGAGCCCTAAACTTTATATAAAGCTCAAAAAGCTTAAAGGTTGTTTTGTCTGGGATCACATTATGAAAGTTTTCTTTCAGAAAGTCTGAGTTTAGTGGTGAGAGGGGAAGAGAACATGCTTTTCTTCTCTCCTCTCTCACCAATAAGCTCAGACTTTCTGAAAGAAAACTTTCATAGTGTGAACCCAGATTTTAAAAAAGTCAATTTGGTGAAACATTAACCAAAGCCTGGATTTGGACAAAAGGTTTCTTTGGCAATTTATCAAAGTTTCTTTTTAATAAAAGCTTTTTAAAAAGCTTTTTAAATTTAGTAAAAGTTAAATTGTAAATAAAAGTTTTTTAAGTACCTCTTGACAGAGGAGTTATTAAAAAAACCTTTAACTTTCTATTGTTGACATTTCTCTTGAACTCTTTTAAGTCAAAATAAACTTTTAACTCAATCTTGACACTCGACACAACAACGAAAAAAAACTTTTACCAACAGCTTTATTAGATAAATCATTTTTGTAATGGCTGTTTAGAAAAGCGAGAAAAGTTAGAGCAGCATTTAAACCAAATTAGACCTTTTAAATAAGTTCATTAAAGTTGTTAAAACTATAAATTTTAATATACAACTTCAAATAAATGTTGCAATACTTTTTAGGGTTAAAAATGCATTAAAAAGCAATTTGAAAGCTTTTTTTTATAAATTATACTGAAATAATTTTCTAAAGTACCTACAATAGCGCCAACTTAATTTCACCTACACACCAAAAACAAAAGGAAAAAGAAAACCTTCGTTTTTTTTTTTTTTTTTGAAAATTAATATGTACATTAAGCATCAAAGCCCTTAAGGTATAATTTCCAAAAAAAAAAACTAGAGAGAAAAAAAGCACTGCCACAAAAAAAAGGAAAGTAAAATTAATAATGTTGAAATGTGAGCATTTAATCATGAAATGGGATGTAAAAATATATTTTTAGATTTCATAGAAACATAAAGAGAGAGGAAGTTTTATAAACTTTTAAATTATTTCTTTAGATACTTTTTTTAGAAAAACAATGACTAGCGAAAACGAAATAAAGAAAAAAATTAATCTACACTAAACTTAGATAGAAATCTGTTTGTGATGTTTGCTTTTTGTTATAAAGAAAGAAAAATATTTCTAAACGGACTTTTTCTAAATAAAAAAAAAAAAAAAAATGAAAAAGTTTAACAAAACAAATGTTTCCTGGCACTTGGACAGTAACAAATAAAAGACACTTCAAAATTTATTAATAATAAATGAAGACTTCCTTGACAGAGTTGGCAAGTGTTGGGCACAATGTCTAATGAAATATGAGGAAAATGTAAAAAAAAGGAAAACAATTTGATTACTTTTTGTATGCAAGCTATTCAAATAATAATTTTATTGATTAAATTTTACAAATGTCTTAATAAAAGTTTTTAAATGCATTTAAAAAGTTTATAAATTTTAAAATTTAAAACTTTTTATACCCACACCACAATTGCGAAAATCGAATTATTCATTTGTGCTGATGTTTGTAACACCGTAAAATATTGGTCCTGGACTTTCAAGTATTCCGATCGACTTAGAATCACTTTTTGGATCAATCTAAAGATGTCTGTCCGTACGGCTGGCTGTCCTTTTAAATTTTGTGCGCAAAGTACATGTCGCAAAAATGGTTCAGTGTATTGAATAAACTAAAAAAACCGAAATTTCGCAATAAAATTACCATTAAGGAAGGATATCCTTTTTTTCTTATCTGCGCAATCGTATTAGAAACATAATTTTTTTTTTTTTTTTGGCAAAAAATATATATTTTCTTAGCAAAATTTCGAAATTTTTGTTTGTTAAAAATCATTAAAAATTGCAAAATGCAGCTATGCTTCTAATTTTTTTGCACGTATAGAAAACCAAGTTCCAAACAAAACCAGCCATAATTGTTTCTGCTGGAATTATGGAATAACTTCCAGCTTTTATTTTCTGTTATTAGGGCGGTAAATTAGGGTGGTACGAACAGAGATCTGGAGGATAAATACTTATTCTCGAGACAAAAACCTTGATATATCATACCTTAAGATCGGACTGCAAATGCCTTAGATATAACAAAAAATTTAAAAAAGGCGACCCCTACGTTCGGCAAAAAGATTAGAGGGTGTACGGCGCACTTTTTCCTTGTAAGGTGGAACGCTCTATTGCCCATGGGTCTCAAATAGGGTACATTCTCGTAAGTCCCAATAAAAACTTCGCCTTCTTTTTGAAAATGAATAGCTATTTTCACTCATTATTTTGCAGCTTTCTTCTATATACATAACTACTATAAATACTTCTTTAACTACTTATTTATCAGATGTATGTAGGTACAAAAGTAATGACTTGCATTTAAATGCGTTCATTTTGGGACATCCCTTGTAAAAATCATTGGTTCTTTCAGTAGAATTGGAAGTAGTATTTGTACTTTTTCCTGATTACTGAACACATAATTTTGTAGGCGAAGTTTTTACTGGGGTTGTCTCTAAATAATCTGGTGTAGGGTATCATATGGATGGATTTGTCCGACCATATTTGCTTACTTATTATATTTGCTTTAAAAATAATCTTAATATTTAATAATTTTAAAAAAGCTTCTTATATTTAAAACGACTTATAAATATCTCTATTGAAATAAGCTTAATAAGCTTAATATGGTAAAAATCACTTATGATTTCTTTAATTAAAACAACATTTTTTCATATTCACAAAAAATCTTTTTGCTCATTTCATTTTCCACTTTGATTGGATGTCATTGGATCCTTTTGTTGTGTAATTGTGTGTGAGGGTGTGTGTGTATATGTACACGTACATATGTTTGTAAGAATGTTTGTGTTTAATAAGCCCATTTCAAAAGGCAAACATTAACATTATTTAAAGTTAAAGTAATAAGAGTGAGAGCTGTAAGTAAAAATCCATTGTGCTATCAAGCAAATTCTCGAACAAAAAATAAACTTTGACTGCTGTATAGACTTGAGCATCTTTCCCATCACAGTCGTCATGAATCCTTGACAGACACACACACACACACACACACACACACAGAAACGAGAATGAACATCGTTTCTATTTTCTAGATGTAACTTAAAGATAGATTTGTAAAATGTTGTTACTGATTTTACACGCATACATTGTACATATTTGTATTGAATTGAGAAAATATGTACATGTGGGTTTTTTACAAGTATTTTATTTGAGTGTAAGTGTATGAGTTGGAGGGTGTAAGTGTTAGTTCTTTTACAAAATAACAATTTATCTAATGTAAGAATGAAAATCCATCTTGTTAGTTGGGCTGGCTGCTTAAAGGGCGAAAAAGGACTTTTTGTGAATTTTTTGTAAAAAATGTTAATTCAAGAAAAAGTGACTTTTTACACATATAAATAAAAAAGTAGTTTTTTTTTGTAAAAAAATTACGTTTTTGTAAAATTGTGGCTTCTGTGAAAAAATTACTTTTTGTAAAAAAAAAAACCAAAAATACTTTTTGAAAGGTACTATTTTCCAACAAGCTGATAAAAAAATTATTTCAAATCTAAACTTATTTTTAAACTTTTCCCGTATTATTTCCCGTATATTTTTTGTTGTCGTTGCTGTTGTATTGTGTTGTTTAAGTAAAGATTGTTATTTGTTGCTTAAGTATGTTTAAACTAAAGATGTCTGAATACAAGTGCGTTTCAAATTCAAAGTAAAAGAAAGAATAATGTTTTCTATTCTTCCTTTTGCGTGTTAATTTGTATACTTGCGTACGTGTGTGTGTGTGTGTGTATGTGTGCAGTGCGTTTCAAAAGAAGAAACCTTAAAGTGCTCAGCAGGAGAAGAAAGTGTAAAAAATTATAAGGAAACAATAAAAACAAATGTAAAAAAGGAAACACAAAATTAGAAATAAGTTGGAGAGATGGGGGAAAGGAAACTAGGAGGAAGTCCTGAATATAACAATAATGTGCAGGTTTCTTTAACAGCAATCAGAAAAAGCACTTCTTTCCAAATATTGTCTCAACACAATGGGTCTATTAGAAAGAATTTAAGAAAGTTTTTTTATATGTGAAAATAAATTCATCAATATTAAAATAAATCAAATAATAATAACAAAAAAAAATTTTTAGTTTTAAGCTTTTAACAATTAAGAGTGATTTATTTGGCTGTGCCGAATCTTTGATTTCCCTCACCAAAAGTTAGAAGTGGGTCCCGTATTGGAAGTTAAAAGTGGGCCCCATGTTGTGGTAAATAATTTTTTTTATTGTGTGATTTCTAGTCTTATCAAACTGTTAGGCACATAACAAATTTTTCTTCGATAGCATTCTTAATTTCGGTTTTAGGCATACTAAAGTGGTTTCCTAAAGGGGGCTTCATACGGGGTCCTTGGTGAATTATGAACCGATCATCGATTTAATAACAATCAGTGCACTCCACCAACAAGTAATTTTAGTTTTTCTTACAGATATATACATTTTTTTGGGTTGTTGGTCCACATTTAAATTTATAAGTCTCTTCCTGCGGAACGGATTGTGCTAGATTTCAATCTCAAACAGCTTAGGAGAACTACACAGAAAAAAAATATTAAAATTTTATTCAATTAAAAAGTCTGATATTAAATTACAAAAAATTAATAGAATCACTTAAATATTTTTTGATATTAACAACATTTTCTGCCGTAATGTTGTTGATGTAAGTAAACTTTTAATTCACTTGATTAAATTTTTAATCAAAACTGATTTGTTTTTTTTTCAAAGTTATTTTTGGGAATACAACATTTATTGTCAATAAGATTTCTGTATGATGTGCTAAATTCCCAATTTTTATTTCTGATAAATACACTGAAATTAATTGTGAGGGAAAGCTTAACCCTGCTGTTAGATTAGAAAAAAATTACGAATGTTAGGTTAATGCACCATTTGGCCCATATAAACAGCTAATGTAAAAAACAAGTATGGGATGCCCCTTTTTGGTAATTTTTTAATCAGCATAGATTAAATATGTAAAAGACAATTGTGGGACCCCCCATTTTTGATTTTTGTTGTAGAGAAACACAAATATTTGCACTGCTTGGTTCAGTTTGTGTGTTGTTTTCAATAGTTTAGACGTGTTTTACTCAATGCAGAAAGTGACTCCGATATTTCAGACTAGGAAATGGATTATGTTTCAGAAAATGGCGAAAAAAGTTCTTCTGAAAAAGATACTGATCGGAAACCCGTCCTAGCTGCAGATAGCTCTATTAATCTGTTTTTTATTGCTAAAAATAAAATGGTTTGTAGTGCCATTCTGTTATGTCTGAAGATAAAACGACTAATGTGTAATTGAGAAATTTTTGCTCCTAATCGTGAAGTGTGGGGCCGTTGGCAACAACACAGCCTGAAAACAACCAAGGGCAACACGTTACATTGGACTTGACAGAAGGCTGGAAGGAGCCAAATACACCAGCCGAAAATTTTTTTCCACTTTTAAGTTGGTAAAAAACTTCAGGAAAGGATTCTTACATATGTAGGTATTAAAGGTGGCGTAGATACTGCTGATCAAATGGTTGATTACTACAGCACAAAACAAAACACAAATAGATGGGCAACATTGTATTTGCTTATATACTTGATAAATCCGCTTTGAATGCGTACATACTATTTTCTAAAATCGACGTTTCATTGGCTCCAACTGATCGGAATCGCCGGAGACCAGAGTTTTTGCGGCAACTAGCACTTTTTCTGGCTATGGCGTATATTATTAAACGGACTTGATTACCTCAACAACAGTTCTCAACACAGTAATTGACTGAAATTCGTTCACAATGCAAAGTTCTAGTGGCCTCTTCGAATAATAATACTTCTAACTCAGGGGCTCGAAAGCGAGGAACTTGTAGTTGCTGCAAGTATAAGTCTGACATAAAATGCTCCATTTGCAGCAAGTTTATTTGCAAAACTAGCCCAAAAACAATTTTGCTTATCCTGCAATGACAATTATTATATATTAAACTAATAAATTCTTATTTTTTTTTAATTAACGTAAAAAAAAATCAAAGAAAACCAAAGAAAATATACAATGGACCAAATGGTCCCTGAACCTAAGATTCGTTAATTTTTATTTTTCTCAGTCATGTTTTGAGTCAGAACCTTGAATTCTTGTAGAAAACATTGCTTTATAAAAAGACCACGTGAACTAAAAAACAAAGTCAGTACACTCACAATATTCTGTACGTAAAATTAACTGAAATTGTAATATAAAATAAATGAAAGTTCAATTAAAAACCGGTCTACCTATTTTTCATTTATTTTTAACAAAAAGTTCATTTAATTTTTACTGTCAAAAATTCAACACCATATTCCGTAAAATCAAATAAATATTCAGTTATTTTGTAAAATTTTACTGTCAAAAATTCAACACCATATTCAGTAAAAACGATTAAATATTCAGTTATTTATTAAAATTTTACTGTCAAAAAATTGACCCCATATTCAGTAAAAACAATTAAATATTCAGTTATTTTATTAAATTTTCGTTTACTCCACAAAAGAGCCGAATTTATAAAAAATACCACACAGACACCTGTCCGCTTGTTTTTCTTATAAGCGAGAGAGGGAGAATATTTTTATTTACTTACCCAGTTACATACGTTTGTTTTACTTTTGTTGTACTGACCACGTTGTTTACAGAAGAACTCTCAATTATAAGACACCAGCAGCATGACCGATATGGCTTCGCAATTATTTTACTTTTAAAATTTGATGTATTTAACTAAATTATTTTAACAAATAGAAAATGGGAATTGCTTACACAAAACAAGCAATTCATTTTTTATAGATAAGTAAAAATTAATTTTTGGTAGTAAAATTATATAAAATAACTGAATATTTAATTGTTTTTACTGAATATGGTGTTGAATTTTTGACAGTAAAATTTTATAAAATAACTGCATATTTATTTGTTTTTACGGAATATGTAGTTAATTTTTTGACAATTAATTTATATAAGATAATTGAATATTGACTTGTTTTTACGGAATTCGCGGTTGAATTTTTGACAGTAAAAATTAAATGAACTTTTCGTTGCTTTAAATTACATTTTTATTTACTTTAACATAAAGAAGAATTTAACTCAATCAACGAACAATATTAACTGCAACTGAAAATCCGTATTAATATGCACTTAGTTTTTTGAATAACTGTTAGAATCAGTTAAAAATAAATTTGCTTGGAATTTTAAATGTTTATTTATTTAAAAATGACTGAACGGAATATTTCTTAAATAAAGTACAGTCCTAATATTACTAAATTTTCGAGCTTAAGGTCTTTTTGTTATAAAAAACTTTTAACGTTTATTTTTAATATTAGAAATTTTAAAGGTCGAACAAAATACATATTATATAAAGTACAGTCCGTTACCGTAATAATATTGTGAGTGTATATATCAACGTTCAAAAATTACTAAGGAAACGATTCAAAAATCGAACCAAATGGGCTTAACCTAACAGCAGGGTTAATGGTGTATTCGTTTCTCTTGAGTTGTTCGAAAGGGAGGTTGATTTCATCAGACGGACGTGGCTTAATCGACTTATGGGGTCTCAAATGAATATTAAACAGTTTTGAGACGACGTGACAACCTTAGTACCCTCTACAACTAGTTGTAAAGAGGGTATAACAACTAGTTTTGTAGGCTTTAAAATAAGCTTTTTAATGAAACCTTCTTCAAAAATTCAAATATGGGATACAATAAGCTTTGCACCGAAAAAGTCACATTTGACTATTTAAAGTTTAATTTTAAACTTTTTGCATTTTAATCCCAGTGTGCTTAATGATTCCTTGGCTGCCTGCATAGTTTTTCTACTGCTGCTGCTGCTGATTATGGTTTGTCGCTGTTGCTGCCGCTGATATGTTGCCATGTTTGCAAAACAAACTGCTAAAAGTTAAAATTTATTAAAATTAGTCAGCAATGTTTCCTCTTCTTATTCTTTTTTTCGCCTCTATATTTTATTTTATTTAATTTTCTTTTGCTTTTCTTATTTTGCATCAACGTTCCTTTATTTTGTTTATACTTCAGCAGAGAAACAGATAGCATGAAGAAAAAAATGGAAAGACAATCAACCAGACAGACAGACGGACATGACGAGGGACAGGCAGAGGGACCTACAGACGGACCAGCTGACAGACAGCAAAGTATTTTTGGAGGAGTACTACTACCAGCAAAGTACTTAGATTCTTAGTTGTACGTCTATGTACAAGTATTTATTTATTATAGAGGAAATGTTTTTTTTTTTTAGAGTTCGTTATTATTCTAAAAAAGATTTCAAAACCTTCAAACTACACCAGGCTACACATTTCAAAGTACTTGAACAAGTGGGTGGTTGGGTGTGTAATTTTTTTTGCTATTTATCTGTTAGACTATTTTCAAATGAATGCATGTATGTCGATTTGTTTGGCTGCCTGTGCGTTTGTAGCTGTGTACCTTTAAATGAAGTGTATTTCTTGGCTGTCTGTCTGTCTGTCTATCTATCTGTAAGTATGTACCTTTAGCTGATGTTGCAAACAATAGCAAATCGCTTTTTCTTTTACTATTTGAAATTTGTGTACCTTTTTTCCTTCTTTTCCGTAAATATAATAGAACAAAAACAAAAAATAAATAAAGCCTGTAAAAAAAAAACAGTTAGAAACATAAGACGTAGATGGATGTTTTAAAGGAGAAGTACATCTTAAAATATTGTTAGAAATTTACACACAAATTGGAGTTTAGAAAACACGCCTTTATCTTGTAAAACATGTTCAGTAACTAACAATCTAATAATACGGATCTTATGAGTTTTAAGAAAATGATGTGTGATGTTTCTTTTACTTAGATAGATTAAGTGCACACAGATACACATACACATATAAAAACTTGTAGATAAATAGCTAAACACATATACTCTTTTATACATACAGATTTAAGCCAAGTATTTTTAAAGTCTGTTTCCGAACAATGACTGATTTGTTCTGGTAAAAAGACAATCAGCTTTAAAGTTTAAGAGAATTTATTAGAAATATTGTAAGATTTGGAAGATGCAAAGTTTTTGCTGTGTGAAGTCTAATGAGGGCTCAATAAAATTCCTTAAGATTTTTTCTTAGATGGTTTAAAGTAGCATTTTTTTAGTATTGTGTTAATAAAGAGATAATTTTTCAAAAAGAAACCTTTTCTAAAAAAAAAGCTTTAAGAATGTGTTGTTTAATGAAAACAACGAAATAGAACTTTTTGGTAAAGGAATTTTAACTATGTTTTTGGGACGTATTAAAATCTCTAATTTAAAAATTTCGAAATTTTAAAATCCCGAATTAAAGAATTCTGAATCTCAAAAGCCCGAACTTTATAATCCCAAACTTAAGAATTCTAAATTTTAAAATCACGGTTTCCAATCTCGAATTAAGAAGCTTCAGTTAGCGAAGCCGGTATTTGTTATACCATAGAGGAGATATTTTATATTTTTACACCATGTTCACCATAGGGAAGAAAGCCCTTGCGCCTGGCCGAAGACCAGCTATGCAGAGAAGCTTTAGCGAAACCTAGATTTGTTAAACCATAGAGAAGAAATTTTCAAAACGAAAGGCGTACAATTATTACGGATATCAAAATTCAGGATTATTAAATTCAGGATTTTAAAATTAGCAATTTTGAATTTGGGATTTAAAGTTTTGGGCACATGACCCCAACCTTTTGTTGCAATATTTTGTAAAAAGCTTTTATAAGAAGCTTTTTTGTACGCATTTTACGGTAGATTAAAATTCTGGACTTTGAAATTCGGGATTTTTGAAATCAGGATTTTTAAATTCGGGATTTTGGAATTCAAGATTTTGAATGACCCCAACCCCACCTAACCTTTTGTTGTATTTGCTAAAAAGCTTTTGTAAGAAGCGTTTTTAAAAACATTTTTGTGAAAAAAGACTTGCACAAATATTTTTTTCTTAGTGGGATCTCTTAAAAAAACCCAAAAAATTTATTATAAAAACTGTAAATAACATCGTTAGCAGTCTATTTTAAGAACTCAAATTGTTAATAATATTATGGCAAAAACTTTAAAACAAGAAAGCTTTTAAGTTAAGTTCGTAAAAGAATTACTTTTAAAAATTTATTCTAAAAGAAACTTTTTAAAAGAGCTTTTTGTAAATGCTGTAATAAAGTTTGTAATAAAAGCTGCAATGTTTCTAATTTGTAAAAGCTTCAATAAAACTTTTTGAAAACGCTTTAAGCTCCACGATGCAATAACAAGTTGGGAGCATTAAGTCATTAAGTCTTATCCTTAAGGCCCAACTATAATGTGCATAAGCTTGCTTAAGCTTCTGTCTAAAATTAACAAAAAGCCTTTTAAATGCATTTAAAAAAACAAAATCAAAAAAAAAATATATTTGATTCCGTATGGAAAGTGCGATCTGTTTTGCACTTTGCTTAAGCAAATGACAGATTCATTAAACTTAACAAAATGTTTCCTTAAGTTCAAAATGGTTTGACATATATGATTTACATGTATTCGCACAGTCGCTTAAGCCATAGCATATTTTAGGTGGGGCTTATGTTGCGTTGGATTAGTACAGTTTTGTTATTGTTTACGAAGATTACACATAGAAAAACGTTTTATTTTTAAGGTATTTACTCGACAAATACTTTGTGTTTTCCATATTTTTACTGCACAGAACACTTTAGTTCAGTACATATATTATGTTTATTATAATTGGCTGTTGGTTTTGTTGTAAATATTGGAGTAGAACGGAGGAAACTTTTAGAAGGTTTCTTTTTCACAAACCTTACAATAAAGTTTCTTTGTTAAATTTGCAAGAAATATTAGGATTTTCTTAATGTAGCTTTAAAGCTTTTTTAATTGAAAGGTAAATAAAGTTTGCGGCAAAGTTTGGCAAAAATGAAAATTTTTTGCGGAAAAAAACCAAATTTAAATTTTTTTTAAAAAAATACATCATCTTAAAAGCTTTATTGGTAAAAAGCTTAATTGATGAAAAATCCCTGAGACATATGCAGGTCAGGACAAACCGGATATTTTTAATTTTTAAAGAAAGTCTTCTGAAAAAAAATTATTGCGAATAAAAAAAAACAGAAAATAACATGATAATAACATGATAATACAGGAATCAAGAACCCTTGTCACCATGCTGAATGGTGTAATAGAACTAATCGTTATTTAAGCCAATAAAATCTCTTGATAATTAATAATACAAATCATTTACAAAACATTTTGGCAGCAATTTTCCTGGCTACCCTCTTCAAGTTTATGTTTTTAGGACAAATAATTAAAAAAGTCAAACAGACAGGGCAGGGCGGCCTTTGGCGTTAGCTAAAGCTCTTTTTTTTGCTTTTTCTTATTCTGAATTTACTCTTCTTTTGAAAATTTCTACCTCCAACTTTTACTGCCATTTGATGTAAATTTCTTTGCTTCTAAAATATCTTTATGCCTTGAAGACTACAAGAAAAATAAAAGCTTATCTAAATATACAAATTATTCAAAAGCTTAGAGGTGTAAAGCCATTAAACAGAATATAAAACTTAGAAATGCAAATACACAGACAAGTTTACTAGCAATAACAAAATTTGTATTAAATTTAAAACCATTAAAGTGGAAAAAAACTTTTATTTTTAAGCAAATTCTAAATGAGAGTTGTATAATTTTGAAAAGTTGTTGTAGATGTAAAAATAAATGTCCAATTTTATTATCCTTGTGACCCTCACAAAGAGATTAAAGGAAATGCAAGCAAACTAAGACTCATTTAGTAAAAACTGTAAGTCATCATCATTACGGACATAATGACTATTAAAATTAATTCATGTAGGATATTTTGTTTTTCTAAGTACATTTTAGACAAAATGATAAATGAATGAAATGTTTTTTGTTGTACAAGCTTACAAAAAAAAAAAAAGAATCCTTATGGATTTGCTTTGCACAGAATAAAAAAATACAAACTTTCAGTTTCAGATAAATTTTGTATGATGTTTAAATTTATGTGGTTTAACTAGAAAATATGAATAGAAAGAAGTATTTAAAGTTGCCTTTTAGA
The DNA here is from genome assembly GCA_963931875.1 of Pollenia griseotomentosa. Classification (NCBI taxonomy): domain Eukaryota; kingdom Metazoa; phylum Arthropoda; class Insecta; order Diptera; family Polleniidae; genus Pollenia; species Pollenia griseotomentosa. Next base: position 164,761,131 of record OZ007562.1, on the reverse strand, counting down.
TTACCTAAATGAATTAAAACTTGTACCTGGGTAACAGAACTTTATCTTATCTTTTTTTTAAATATAGAGATTTAGCGACGTTCTCTTTCTATATCTCTTTTAAGAGAGTCTTATATAAATAGTCCATTTGATTTAAGATTATTAAGATTTCTGCTTGACGTGCTAAATTCCAAATTTTCAATATTTGAAAAATACACTGAAATTTATTGTTGAGGGAAAGCTAGCTTTTATGCGCATTTCACTGGTTGCTTAGACCAGACCGTTAGGAAATCTTTTCCAAAGAATTTAGAAAAGCTAACAATATTATACAAGTAAACCTTAAAGTGAATAAGAATTATAAACACTCAAAGTCTTACTTGTAACAATATCAAAACTTAAACAAAACACCAATGAGTTTATCTTTTCTTACATTCCCCTACAACTGGTTGGCTTTTTTCCGACTCAAATTGTAGTTGTAAGTCGGTAAAAAGAAGAAACAAAATTAGAAAACCAATTGCTTCATTAAAAGGAATTTTTTCAATAGCTGTTCAAAAGTTTGTTTTGTCAAGTTTTAAGCTTTGATAAATTCACAAGCTGCAAAAAACATAATATCTTCTTCTTATCACCTTAAGCTTTCAGTAGCGCATAGAGCTTCAAGGTTACTTCGTCTCACTCCTCTCTCTATCTCTCTCTTTCTCTCTCGCGTTGATTTTTACCCGGTTGAAATTGTATTGGATTTTTTTTTGTATCATCTTCAATAATTTGTCTCCATGTGTGCTTTGGCTTCCCTCGTTTCCTGTCACTTTGCGGTGACCAATCCAATCCAGTCGAGTCTTTTTAATTTCGATTTGTTATGTAATTTGTTAGCATTTCTGAAGAAGTAATTTGTTGGATATGGTATTTGGCCAACAGATCTTCACAATTTTTCTAAGCCATTTCTTTAAGAAAATCTAAAGCACTTGAAAGCTTTTGGAATTAGAAAGGTCCCACATTTGTATAAAAGGATTGATTTAACGTTTGAATTAATGTTACGAAACTCATTGCGTGTGTAAACTGATGATACCCTCCAGATTTTCCAAAGCTGTGAGAAAGCTCCTTGCGCTTTGGATATTCAGTATGGATATTAATCGCAGCTCCTTCATCTAAGGAAATTACACTCCCGAGGTAGAAGACACAGATTACTAAACAGATATGGAAAAAGTGACGCAGAAAAAGACAGAAAGCTTTTTTTGGAGGTGAAGTGGCAATATGTAAAAACAGGCCGCAACAATCAACACAAATGGCGTGATCATAACAAAAATAACATACTTAAATATTATTTACTCGTGTTGTGGTAATCTTAAAAGTAAATTTTTACAACAGTTTTGCAAATAAATATCAACTTAATAAACTTGTGTTCATTCATAAAAGATGATGCAAAGAGAAATGCAAACAGGGCAGCTTTCTTAGAAAACGCAAAATCTTCCGTCTCGTAAGATATCTGCTTAGTAATCTGTGGTAGAAGAGCTAAAAATTCAAATAGACAAGCAGTTCCACAACGAAAACAGCAAGATGCTCGCGTGAATATTTTACATTTTTTAATATTCACACAAACTCACTACTCACTACAAGAAAACCAACGAAGACAATATAGCAACATTGGTGAACCAAGTGAAACAGCTTGGATAAGACAGAGATGGAAAATACATATAGACAGCCTACGCCTGGTATAGAGGCGGCTTTAATTCTTCTTTAATCAAGCAAGGCTTATTACATATTATTGGTTTTAAATTTTACCCTAAATAGATTTTGAAGTTAAAATATATATTTTCACTAGCTGTTTGGTCCCGGCGCTGCTCAGGATTTTCTAAATAAAAATAAAAAATTAAATACTGGAGAATTTTGGTAAAATCTTAACCCCAGCGCTATCTACCGGGTCAAAATTTTATCAGGAATTTTATTTTTGCTTAATAAATATATTTTGTGAATTTCAGCCAAACCGTACACAGGAAAAAATATCTCAAGAAAATTTTTAACAAACAGTTTGTTAAAAATAAAATTTTAGGTCAACAAACTTCAAAGAAAAAATTTATCAAATATACACTTTGCAAAATAGCACTCAATAAAACATATTTAATAATGAAATAATTAAATATTTCTTCATATTCAATAAAAAATATATTTGAATCAAAGTAAAGACAGCATTTTAACAACTCTTGTCCATTTTTAAATAGCTCATAATTCTCATTTGTTTTACAGTTTTATTTGAATAATATATTTAGTTTTGCCAAAGTCTTTGGAAAAGGTTTCCTGATGATCTGGCCTAAGCAACCAGTGAAATGCGCATAGGAACTTACTTCTCCCCGCATAATAAATTTTAGTGTTTTTATAAAAATATAAAAATTGAAAATTTATGACATCATCATTAATAAATAAAAAAATAAAGATTCATTAACATTTTGTTTGATTTATTCAACATTTTCAACAATTTATTTTAACAAATCAAGTAAACATTTTGTTGAAAAAAATTATTTTGGGCAACAACATTTTTTATTGACTCAATAAACTTGGTTGTTGACTAAAAATTTAACAATTATACATACAAACTTTTTTATCAATACCGCAAAAATCGTCATCGCAGAAAATTCAAAAATTTTTGTAATCAAATATGCGATTTTCGTATTCAAATATGAAAATTATTTTTTTCTGTGTACCACAAATTAAATATATAACACCAACAATAACGCTGCCTGTCGGGATTTAACTTAAGAGAAACCTGGCTCCCGACTAAAATAATTGTTTGTGCAACTTTGGTGTCAATCGGTCCAGCGGTTCTTGAGCCCAAACGTTTTTAAATATATAAATAATGGCCCCCTATTCACAATCTTGTGCAAAATGAAATTGTATAGTTTTGCTCCACACCAACAAAACATACACATACAATGCACTTGCCACTCTTATGTTAATAATATTAACATTGTAATATTAACATTATTAATATTAACTTAATAAGCAACACTTAAAACCAATAGTTACTATTTACTCGACGTATGCTTAATTGCGAAACGGCAGCTAACACTCAGTGAATTCAACGTTTGAACGGCAAACTATTTGTGATTTCTGGAGAAATACGAAGTATAATCTTCGATTGGCGTGCTTAGTTTCATGCAAAAAGCATTGTGACCTAAACCAAAGATGTCATTCACAGTTGATAGAAAATTCAAAAATTTGTCATCCAAATGCACTAGACTGTGAATAGGGCTCATAGTTTTCTTACATAGAACTGTTAACACTTCCTAAATAAATTACAAGTAGGCGTTCAATTATCTCAGCAAAAAATCTCTCTTGAAGGAAATAATTAAGTTGTTTAAACATTTTTTTCATACAACTTTCAAAAAAGCAAAAACCAACTTACTTTCTAGTCTATAAAATCTTCAATATTCCATATTCATTTTTAGCATAATCCAAAAACAATCCTTGGCAATAAATATATATTTATCTACTAATAGGTGCAAGGTTGTATGTATTCGCACTTAAGGAATGTCTAGTTACTTGTAACAAACATAAACGTACTTGGTCAAGTATCTACTAGACCCAACTACAAACTACATACATACTAACATGGCAGTAATCTTATATGGATCTGTATCTATATAAAAGAAAATTGTTACTGAAAAGACGTGACTAAAATTATATATTTATAGTTTATCTCATGGTTAAACTTAAGAGGGAAAGAGAAAAAAGGAACAAAAAAAAAAGCCAGACAACCTTTAAGAAAAATCTTAAACTAAACTATTGTATCTTATAAAAACTTAAATAAAAATATCTACTCCCTTTTTAATAAGATTTCACTCCATACAAGTTCATTCATACGTAAATTATATTAAGACTATAATAATGGTAAATATACGATATCGGTTGATATACATACTTATTTGCTAAATGTCAGTATACAGATACAGACTCACACTCCATATTAACTGCTATTAGTTGTATGCTGTGGTGTGTGATGGTAGTTAGTACTCGTATCTAAAAATCTACTCATACTTGTACTTATTTACAACAATGTAGGGATTATTATGATACACATGTATTTACAGCAACACTTTTACAAAAGACATGAAACTATGCAGGCATATCTGGCAAATAATGTAATCATTCATTTAGAATCAGAATTTTCCAATAACCTTTCACAATTAGCACGTCGTTTTTAAAAGCTAGTAGTTAAACCGGGCTATATAATACACAAGTTCAAGGTCCTGTTTCTCAAAACTACAAGTTAAAAATCAACAAGTAAAATATATTTGAACCAAAAACAAAAATTGTAAAATTTTTGCTTTTTTTTAATGTATTTTACTTATAGATATGTAACTTGAAGTTTTGAGAAACAAGTCTGGCAATGCGTAAACGAGACTTGTGACACACACTATACAAACGAACCAGACAACCTGTGCAAATAAAAAAAGAAAACAGTTTTCCTTTTTTCATAATTCAGGCGATTCTTTGCATAATTCCAGGAACTCTCTCCAGAGTAATTTTCTACACATGTTGACAGCACTGATGGGATTTGTGGTACAATTGTATCAAATTCGAAACTTAATTGGTACACTGGTACAATTCATCCCGTTTTGGTAGAATTTAAAAAAAAAATACCCACAATTGTGGAGAGGATATTATGCGATTGTGCTGATGTGTGTAACACAACAAAATTATACTTTCTGAGCCGATTTAACGAAGTCCCTCCGTCCGGCTGGCTGGCTGGTTGTCTGAACATGTAACCTTCCGCGTAAACAGGTCTCAATTTTTAAGGTAATTCGATGAAATTTTGTACATAGGTTTAATTCATAGGGACAAAGCCTACTAAAAATGGTGAGAATCGGCCTACAATTTCACGTGTCCCTTTACACACTTTTCTCCGGAATGGTGTTTGTGCCTATAAACCATCCTATTACATTGCTATTTACAATTAATTTGGAACAGACTTATTTTATTGCAATCTTAATCATCTTACATTTTTTTTATCGGAATCGGTCCATATTTGACCACTACCCAAAAAATTTTGGTATTGATATAAAAATTGGCGACAATAACTTTTGCGATAGCAATTTTGTCAAGACAAAATGTTGCGCTGGTGGGTCCAAAATTTACCAGAGGTCGGTCCCTTATAAACCCCCTTCCTAAAATCCCTTAAAGGCAAACAAATCTCATATTGATGAATTTATCTTAATAATAGTAGACACAAAAATTTTCACATAAATCTTAAACTCATAACATAATTTTGTGCTGGCGGATCCATGGTTGTCCATGGGGGTAACTCTCGAAAATTTGTCTTCATATACTGTCTGTATAAGCTCGAGCTTGACAAACTATAGTTTCTTACTTGTTTTGTTTTTATTAAATAAAAAGTGTTATGAATTCTTACAAGTATGCTTTTTTATTTTATAGGGAAAATTTGGTACAATATCTCAATTTGGTAAAACTTTTCCATTGAGACGGTACAATTGATTGTCAAAATTTAAAAGCCTTCCACAGATTATTGTTCCTTTGGCAACAATTTTATAACTTTTTTGCAAGCTTTTCATGTGTACATACAATGTATTTCAGAGAGTTTTCGCAAAGTTTTAAAATATAGTTTTATCAAAAAAGCTTTTTAAAATAGCAAATTGTGGTGTTTGCAGTGCTCATTTTACAAAATTATTTTTAGCCGCCGAGTCAATGAAAGAAGATAACGTTAACATCGCTGCAGGTCCTTCCAAGAAACGTGGTATTTGGTGATACGATTCGAAAGACTGGGAACTTAAGTATAAATGGCTTAACCAGGAGTCAAAGCGGTATTTTGAAGTGTTTGAAAACTACTTCTAGTGAACTAAACAATGATCTTCCGCGACATTAAAAAACCAAAAAACAAAACATATTAATAATATAAAAATGCTTCTGAAAATGATGAAATGAAGTTAATTGTTTTGTTTAAATTATTTGTTTGTTTTGCCATGCTTTTTATTAATAAAAAAAACGTTAAAAAAGATGTTCGACTTTTATTTTCTCAGACGACCTTTTTCTGCTACTTTATTTTTATAAAACGATCTTTTGTGCAACTTTTCAAAATTTCTAACAGTCACCCTGCCTTGAGCCAATATAATATAATAATAATAAAAACAACTACATACACTCCACAATCGTACATAGTATAGTGTACAGCGCCAGAATTAAGCACTCAGCTTGTACAGTGTATGCCCGGCATAGCCTATCAGCAAATAAGTTATTTTAAAAAGTTTTTAAAATTGTGTTTGTGTTCTCTTTTTGAAATGAATTCTTTTAAGTGTATGTCTTAAATTCATTGTATACTTAAAATATTTAACTACATATATGTGAACAATACTTAGTTGCTCCTTTATACGGCTGATCAGTTCTTAAGAAATGTCTTAATAATATTTTAATAAGTGCAGAGCAGGGATGGACATAAAGAAAGTGGCTTTTAAATAAAACCAGTAAGTTAGCCATTGAGTTAGGTCGTACTATATTTTGGGCCTGTAAAATACATATGCAAAAATATGTATGTACCTATGTATATTTTCGCCACAAATTTAAATGAAAATCTTAACATATATCAAGGCTATAGCTTCATTCACACGCAACCTTTAACCGTAGAATCTAAGACGTGGATACTTAGGGCTAATAAATCAGAGGTAGTTAAATAAACTCTCTTTTGGTTAAAAATGTGCTTAAACCAACAAATCTATAAATTCGCGAACACATAAACCATCATTAAACGCATAAAATATAGACCGTATGAATTTGACAACATGCCACATGTTATTTTTTAAACTGCATATAATACATGCGACACCGATTTACTGCGACACCTGTTGAGTTTAAACTACATATACATTTAAGTTTAGTTCAAATAAACTAGCGTTTTAATATTCACTCATTTGTTAGCCATTAATAGTCCATTAAAGCAATTTGAACCAGTTAAGTTTTGATCTAACAGTATTTTCCATTCTTAAATACATATGACTCCTTTTTTTTGATACTGTTTAAAACTTATTTAAATTAGTGTGTCTCAGTAGGCAGTAGGGTATTCATTTAACCGGGCTTTTGCTTTAATCGGTTAATCGCTCGATTAATTAATCGAGGTTTTGGTTTAATCGGTTAATTTTGTTTTTTATCGGTTAACCGATTAATAAAATTTTTTTATAAATTAAGTAATTTCAATAAATAAAAATGAAAAATTATTCATCATTTGGAGTTTATTAGTAAAAAAAATAATAACACAAGTCTTGAACAAAAACGAGCAAACAAAAAATAATTTATTACTATGTTACACATATTTTTAAATGAATACATATGTATATGTATTAATTAAAAAATAAACTTCGTGATCATTTTATTTCAATAGTTTAAGCAGATCTTATAAAATAATCTTTTAGAAAAAGAATTGGTTAATTTGGCACTTTTCTTTAGTTTTGATAAAACTTTACATGGAAAAATTCTTTCAATTATCGTAGATGTTGGAGAAATCGAAAGCAAACCATAATACAAAATTTCTGATTTTTTAGTCCTTTTACTGGATTTCTCTAAACATATAAAATCTGCAATTATTCCATTAGAGTCCTGTTTTAATTTTTTAAAATTTTTAATAATTTTAATTGTTTCGGTTAATTTAGTTGTTGTGTTACTATCGAGAGTTTCTTCTGTTGGCAGGTCATTATCTAACTTATCCTGGCAAAGCTCAGCACCGAGCATTTTGCAAAAAAGTTCATTTCCGAATTCCCTAATTTCTTATTTGGTACTGTATTTTAAGAATGAATTTCTTGAAGGAAATATATTGCATGAAAAAATATTTCTAAACACAACTTTTTTGGTGCACTTTAGTAACTTTTTTGGTGACATGATTGCATTGAAGAATGCATTTAAAGAAGCGAGTTGGTTTGCAACTGCCGTTTTGAAGCTCACCCATGATTAAAAACCCAAAAAATATGGTTTAATACAACAATAAATCAAAAAATGTTGTTACATCGGTTAATCGGTTATTGCTTTGCCTCTTGTTGTTGTATTGTCGTGATATTGAGGCCACCTTGCTAAAATATTACAATAGAAACTTAAGTTGAAATGAAGTGTACCACATCGGTGAAATAAGTTTGATTTAAGTATTTAGTAAAGAAGAGAATTTTGTATTTAAAACGATTTTAAACATAAATGTGTTTTAATATCAATCCTGAAAATTGGCCATAATAACGATTAAAAAACATCAAAAATGGGATAAATTTTGAAAATAAATATTTGTACATAAGCGTGTGTTTGTAAAAGCTTGTTATAGAGACTATAACAACACTACAAAAGAAGGTAAAAAAAACGATTTGCTTGTTTTATGTAGAAACAACAACAACACTACAAGAAGAAAACAAAACATTGCTTCCGTGCTTAAAAATTAAAATAAGAAACAAAAATTCCCAAATTCTTTTGTAAACAGAGGGCAAAATCAGGGGTGCCAGATGATTTTAATAAGAAATCGGCATATTTTCAAAAAAAAAAAAAAAAAATCGGCATTATCGGCACTTTAATTTAAAAAAATCGCAAAAAATCGGCAAATTAAAAATACTTTTTTAAATACAATAAAACCTATTCTTACATACAAATAAGAACAATTCAGCATTAACTAATGTTTTTAAATTATGAAATTACAAAAGAATCAATCAACATTAACGTTTTTCAAATAACTTGTTGTTAAAAAAAAAGTTTTTTTAACTTTGTTATTTAACTACTGTCTGGACGCCTACGTCACGAAGACAGGTAGTAGTGTTTTTGGCAACTAATATGTATTTTCTAACTGCCTTGCCAATACTGTCAAATGTAAACGCTGTGTTACTACGAAGCAGGTTTGTAAGGGAGAATACTTAAAAATAACTGTATCAAAACATTCAGTGTGTAAAGCTGATCGTTACATCCCACAATTTTTATATGCGCTGAATAATGCGCATTAGGTGTCAAAAATGTATTGCTTCAAAGTGGGAACTCGCCATATAAAATTCATGTCTTCCGTAAACGCAATGGTAAGCTAAACTTTTATGTTTCTCCCTTACAAACCTGCTTCTTTGCAAGCTCCATTTTTTATTAATCTTAAAAAATGTTTTATTTAATTATCAAAGTAATTCTTGTTTAAATTATATTCATTAATAGTAAATATAAATTTAGCTTACCTTTATTCTTTTAATTTATCAATCCATTTTTAAACACAAAAATTAAGTGTTTTATATTTTCCTTATAGAAAAAGAAATTTTAACTGAATTATTTTAGGTTTAAAAATTATTTCTGTTTAACATTGGTCTTTAATTCTTCATAGTGGAATATTTTTCAAATAAAAATGTATTTTTCCAACACATTACAAACACTGCATTTAATATTGAATAAAACTAACCCTTTTTTCTTTAGTAGAAGCGCTGACTTAATAACAGTTGTCTCTTTTTAATCTTACAACTATTTCAGTATAGCTTAAAGTTAGTATATTATTATCAAACAAACAAAAAGTAATCGGCTTTTAAGTGTTAATCAAAAAATCGGCATTTTTGGAGCAAAAATCGGCAAATCGGCACTTTGATAATTTAGGGTAAAAAAATCGGCAAATTTGGCAGGCCTGGGCGAAATACAACAAAAGTAAATAAAAATATTCTCTCTATCTCTGGCTCTCTGGGGTTAGTGTTTAGGTCAGAATCAATCAATCTCACTTTTGGATTATTTCAAGTATGACTTTGATATTAAACCAACTTTAAAGTTCTTGAATCAAGCACAGATTTGAGATAAACTTCTATCTTACTTTTACTTAATCAATCCTGGCTTAGACCTATTTTAAGTACGGGGCACTTTAATAATTTAAGTACGGGGCACTTTAATAATTTAATAATTTAAGCATTCTATAGTTGATTTAAAAAAAATCCTTGCTTACCGTATTATTTACACCGCTTTGGCTTGATTTAAGTACGGATAGACTTTTCTTTTCATTGTAAGGTTAGTATAAACAATTAGACGTTTAAATCTATCGATACACCAAAAAATTGGTATACAGCCGTTATTAGTTTCTTTCCACTATATCGGTTTATGGTATAACAATATGTTACGCCTAACTGGCATCTTTATTTATTCTTAAAGCAGATCTTTTTTTTAATTTAAATCCGTAATTAAGTTCTTTAAATCAATCAAATAAATTAATAGCTTATTGCCTTAAACAATAATATTTGATTAATTCTTTTTCTTCTTTATAATAAAATCATAAATCTTTTGTTTTGTTTTTTTTTTTTTAAGAAAAACAATCATAACGAATTTGAAACATAAAATTTCAATCTTGAAATTAAAATATTCTTGACATTATCGTTTCTAAACAATTTGTCGAGTGACAATAAATTTAAAAGTGTTTCTTACAAGTTGCTTTTTTTCTTATAGGAAATTAAAGCCGAATTTTTTTAAGGTTAAAAATTCAATTCCCAGAATACAAAACACTTTATTACTATCGTTTAATGATATGTTCAGTTCAAAAAAAAGAAAAAAAAAAATAAAAAAATAAATGCTTGAAATACCTAAAATGTACAAAATAAAAAAAGACATGACATTACACTTAATAAATTAAAATCGTGATCAAATTTAAAAATGAGGCAAAATAGGCGAGGACAATCTGAGACGACAACAATTGTGGCTTAATGATGACATGGCTTAATCAATTCTTTTCTTGGATTTTATAGTTTTTTTTAGAGTTTGCACTTTACACGCATCTAACGCCTGGTTTATGATCAAACTCTTTTTTTATACTGTATAGAAATAAACTTTATCTATGACCTTTGTCTATGTTTTTCGTTATAACAAATACAAGAAGAAAACATCTTAAAATAGATGGCCTGTGTTAAAATACAACTTGATATTAGATCATAAAATATGTAACAGTTTTAATTTTATATTTTTTGGGTATTTTAAAAAAATAATAAAAACGTTAAAACTTTTTTTTTCAAACATTTTAATCGAATGACATTAACTATGTATGGCACGATGAACATTTCTATAACCTTTCAAAAACATACTTTTTTATGTAGACTCAATAAAATGTGTTGACAACGCACCACCTGTCTGTTATAATTTGGGGCCTTAATAAAAAAAACTAGGTTTTTTTAATGAAAACCTACAAATGCACTCAACACTTTTGTCATTTCAAATTATTTTTTATTTAATTAATTTTTTCTATACCCTCTTCACAATAGTGGAGACGGTATTTTGCGTTTTAGCTAATGTTTGTTACATTTTAAAATATTGTTCTTAGACACCGATCAAAATAGAATTACTTTTTAATCGATCTAAAGATGTCCGTCCGTCCAGCTGGCAGCCAAAGTATTACAAGCCGAAGTTTTGGAAATAATTTAATGAAATGTAGTACATGGGCTCTAATTATCTCAAGGAGCAAGCCTATTGAGAATCGGTCCATTAATTCACATAGCACCCGTACAATCTTTTTTATTATTATTTATTATGTTGGAATTTAGATTAAATTCGGTCCAAACATATTTTATAAAAATCTTAATCAAGTTATCAAATTTTATTGGAATCGGTTCATGTTTAACGATAGCTCCCATACAAATACTACTCCCGAAAATTGCTTTTAATGTCACAACTTTCTTTTAAATGTTGGTATTGACATACAAATTGGCGACAGAAATTTTAAGAAAGCTACTATGTCATGACGAAATGTTGTGCTGGTAGGTTCAAAATTAACCATAGATCCCATATCAACCACCTTCCTAAAAATACTTAATGACCAAGGAATTTCCTATAGATGAAGATATCAAAATAGTTTTTGGGCACAAGGATCTTTTGCATGAATCTAAACCTCATTACTTGGGATGAGATTTTCATGCACTAAGAAATCGAAAATTTGCGCATAAAATATGCATTAAAAAATCTAAATTATGCATTAAAAAAATAAAAAATATGCACTAAAAACTTGAAAGTTTTCCATAAAAAATCGTTTTTTAATTTTACTAAAAACAAAAAAATATAAAAAAACTGTATATTGTTATTAAAAGATAATAAGTATTGTGGTTATTTTGTTGAACTATTTATGGTTTTTAATTCAAATTTTTAATATTTTTAATTAGTTAAGTTCATTAAATTTAATTTTCACTAAATTATTTTTATGAAGAAAGGAATTTTACAACATGAAAATTAATTAAAATTGTTATTGATAATCTTTCATTCTTAACCGTGGCCGGGGCTCGAACCCTGGCCGGCAGGTTACCACGACATGTTTCGATCGAAACCACTCGATCTCCTCAGATGGATTTGCCGACTTACACTCGCAGCTAGTTATTAAAAGATCTTAAAAAACCTAAATAACTAATTTAAATTTTTGTTTGTTTAAATAAATAAGTAGTGTTTTATTGAAAGTAAAAATGTCTTATACTTGAAGAATGCCAATGCATTTTGAAATAATTTATTTTCAGATCCCACTTTGATTCCAGATCAGATCAAAAATATTTGAATATTTTTTTTTTTGAAATCCTTAAATTTTTTTTTGCAAAACGTGTTGCATTTTTTTTAAGGGATACATTTTATTAAAAATTGCAATATTATCGAAGCTTGAAACAATTTTGGATAAAAATTTTGTAAACCCTTTTTAAGCCTTAACTATGTAAGGTGCAGCATCGGTTTAAAATAGAAGCATCTTTTGTCGCAATCTTGAAAATCTTGTATTTAGAGCAAAGCTCCAAAAGAATTTATTTTTTATTTAAAAATTTTTCTGGAAAGTTTTTTTTGTGTGTTTAAAATTTTTTTAAGAACTTTTTTATAATATAAAAATTAAAAAAAAAACCCTTAAAAATGTCAAAATATGCAAAACTATGCAAAAATATGCATTTAAAATCTGAATTTGCATTTTCGCCAAAATATGCAACAATATACAAAAACAAATCGATGCCATTTTAACGCAAATTTTATGATTCGGAAAGATAATTGGTCCACACCGTTCTTATATTATAGACAAAAAACGTGCATTTGCATGGAAATCGTATCCCTACTCATTACATAATTTTGTTCTGGCGGGTCCATGATTGCTTATAAATCCAAATAGGCTACACTCTCAAAAATTTGTTTTTAAATACTGTGCAGTAGGGTATAATATGATGATGGTTTACCTACTATACTTTCTTACTTGTTTATTTTTTAGAAAATGCTTTTAAATGCTTCTAGTTTAACTTTAAAAAAGAAATTTGTTAATTTATTTACCAAGGAGTTTTTTTTTATACATATTTTTTATTTTTTTTTTTTTTGTTAGAAAATCTTCTATCTTAAAAATTTATTTTCTTACCGAAAAAAAAATTAAAAACGAAACACAAATTACAACAACAATGTGTGATGATACATTTTATCTTAATAGAAAGCAACAACAACAAAAAAGAGAATCAAGAAAAAAAATCCGAAATTGGTTTTAAAAACATAATAGTGTAGTTGTATCGTAGAAGAGTATCGGTAAAAGACTTTGTTTGAGTAGTACTACCAGCAAACACTACTCTACCATTTGCTTCTTCCTTACAAAATATGGGTATTTGTTAGTTATGGGCAACACAAAAAATGGAATGGTAACAGCACATCTTCATACCGAAAAGTAAAACAAAAACAAAAATGAAAATAATGTACGAAATAGAAATAAAAACAACAAACATAATAAACTTGTTTTACAAGTCTATTAGAGTTTAGTAAAAATTCTTTATATCTAAGTTCTCACATAAATTGAACCAGTGATGGGAGAGTCATGGCACGGATTGGCATACTTTTATTAAAAAAAAAATTAAAAGGAAAAATTTTACAGGGGCTGTATCAAATCATTAAATAGTCCTTGCTCTAATTTTGTCATTTTGAAGTTCAAGTATAAGGCAAAGATTACAAGTGATGTTGACGCTTCATCATAGCGGGCATTTTAAATTAATCTCCAGTTAATTGTATAATGTCATTATCCTAGTGCCCTTTGCTACAATTTAAATAAAATACACATTTTTTATAAAAAGGCCTCGTGTATTGAAGCGATTTGTACCATTTAGATACTTAAACTGTTAAGGCCCAAATACATTGGTCAAATTCCCATCCAGCATTGTAGTAGTATTAGTGAAAATTAGTTTGTATGTGTGACACCGACAATGCTTGATGGAAAATCAAAAAATTTAGATATTTAGCATGCTTGACGAGTGATTTCGATGAATGTATTGGCGTTACTCTTCAAGCACCCACACACTTTAAACGTGATTTCAAACCGAACAGTCACTAAAAATGTCGGATGAAAAAGAAATGCTTTGGAGGAAAAAAAAATGATGGAATTATGGAAAACTTTTTAATTAATAATTTTCTTCTTCTTTTCTTCAATTTTTGTTTTTATTTATTAAAAAGCAACAATTAAACACTTTTTATCTATATTTTAATATTTGGTTGCTCCTGCTGTTGTCACTTCAAAATAAAATGCAAAATGAATGCTTGACAGCTGATCCAGCAAATGTATGTTCTACTGTCGAGCACACGTACACGAGCTTGATGTCAAGCCTTTGACTAGCGTATTTGGGCCTTTAAGGTTATCCAGATCATAAAATTTTACTTCTTACGGAAAAATTAGTAAATTTTTACTTATTACTGAACAAATCAGTAATAAGTAATTTTTACTTATTACTGAACAAATCAGTATTAATTTTTTAAAACTATTTTAATAAAACTAAAGTTACTATTGTGATAATAATCAGCTCATTTTTAGACAATTAATATGTAAAAATATTTTTTTGCGTTTGTTTCATTAATAACTAAAAATGATCGGATTACTGCATTACATCAGTAATCAGTAAAATTTTACTGGTTACTGAAATTTTTTATAGTAAGCAGTAAAATTTTACTAGGTACTGAAATTTTTTCCAGTAAGCAGTAAACTTAATATTTTTAATGCATTAGTTTTTACTGCAGTACGCCCATGTACAGTGCTGCCACAACCAATACAATTTTTGTAACCAAAATTTTTGAAAAAGTTACCAAATGTTACCAAATATAACCAAATTTAAAATGGCTTTAATTAATTGAGAAAATCATTAAAATTTATTTTAAGTTGCATTGTAATACAAAGATATTTGCACTTTTAAGTAATATAATAATTATCAGCCTGTTCAACGATTTCGAACGTTAGCGTTTGCATAGAAAATTACATTTAAACAAAAAACAAACTTTAGAATTTTGTTTTAAATGTAATTTTCTATTCGAACGTCAACGTTCGAAATCGTTTAACAGGCTGTATAAGTCAAGAAAACAAAACAAGAAACAAAATTATTTTACATATTACAAAAATAACGAAAAACTTAATTAACCCCTAATTTCACCAAGATCAGTTAAAATTAATTATAACTTTAATTTTCAGTTAACAATGTGTTTTGACAGCTGATAGTTTATTATAACCGAACTTGGTGAAATTGAGGGTAAAAGTTTTATTTATTTGAGACTTTTTTCGTAAAAAATATTTTTATTTTATAAGAGTCCGCTCATTGGTAACAAATAATGAAAAAATCATAGTACAGTACAAATTATTCGAGTTCGTGTGTCAAAAAAACATATTCGTACGTATTATTATTTTAGAAAAAAGTAACCAAAATGAAAAAAATATTCACATCTCCACATTGAAAAAAAATATAACCAATTTTGGTTAGAAATAACCAAAAACGGCAGCTCTGCCCATGTATGCTGCAGATATACAGAAATCTATATTGTACTTATATTGAAGCTGCCATAGATACTTCACCCATTTAGCCCACTTTTTGTCAAGGTGTTTTTGTATGGAAAAGTCCAATTTCTATTCCAAAGTTAAAAACTTACTGTCGCAGCTCTCCAGATGCATAGATGTTTATATTGGCTTTGTATAAGAGGCGCCGACGCCCAATCTATCTTGCTTTTTGACAGATGTTGTGTATGGATTCCTAAACTTTTTGTAACAAATCTTAAATTTTACTCTTATCGTTCTTCAGACATACAGGAATCTTTTTGTGTTTGTATTTGAGATACCACGCCCACTTTTCCAATTCCAGTTAATTATGTAAATAATTCTTTGATAAACAATTTAAAATGCGTGGTGGCGTAACGTGACAAAAAATTGACTTTCCTGTGTAAATATTCATTTACAGACTTTCCTGTGTAAATATTCATTTACAGAATTATGCCACGCCCACTTATCTGATCGTGCCCACTTTTTGACAAATGTTTTTTGTTTATAATCAAGCTAATCTGTAAATCAAATTTGTAAGCTAAAGTTGTCGCCGTTCTCTATGCCACGCCCACTTCTCCAAATTTGAACTTTTTTGACAGATACTGTGTTTTGATAACCATTCTATTTGTACCGAATTTAGACTATTTTACACTAAAAGTTTTTAAGATCTACTGAATTATATTTTGTGCCACGCCCACTTCTCTAATCGTGCCCAATTTTTGACAAATGTTTATTGCTTATAATCAAGCTATTTGTAGCAAATTTGGAAACTAAAGTTGTTTTCGTTCTCTACATATTCAGAATTCTAGTTTATGCCACGCCCACTTCTCCAATTTCGCCCTTTTTTGACAGATACTGTGTATTGATAACCATTCTATTTGTACCGAATTTAGACTATTTTACACTAAAAGTTTTTAAGATCTACGGAATTCTATTTTGTGCCACGCCCACTTCACCAATCGTGCCCAATTTTTGAGAAATGTTTTTTGTTGTTTATTGTTAATAATCAAGCTATTTGTAGCAAATTTGGAAACTAAAGTTGTCGCCGTTCTCTACATATACAGAATTCTAGTTTATGCCACGCCCACTTCTCCAATTTTGTCCTTTTTTGACAGATACTGTGTATTGATAACCATTTTGTTTGTACCGAATTTAGACTATTTTACACTAAACGTTCTTAAGATCTACTGAATTCTATTATGTGCCGCGCCGACTTTTAAAATCTTGCCCACCTGACTAATGTTGTGTATTGATAACCAAGATACTTCTACCAAATTTGGAAACTTAAGCTCTTGCCGCTCCCCAGATTTTAAGATCAAACGATTTGTTATAGAAGTCACTTATCTTTGTTTCAGTTTTTTCTAGTTCGAAATGATAACTAAAAAAAGCCTTTTTCAAAAACGGCAACACTTAAACACCTCATTACTCGACAAATTATAGGTTATTCCAAGGTATATTTACACAAGGTAAACTCGTTGGCCCATATGTTTGTCAGCTGTTTACCCATAGTTGGAACCACAACGTCAAATTGCGTGTAAATGAGCCAAAATTTGTACATGTGTGCGTTAAATTGTTTTTTTTTTATATGGAGACAATTTTGACAACATGGTTCCTTTTATAGAGCAAAATGTCTACACTCCCAAATGAGTCTACCTTGTGTAAATATACCTTGGGTTATTCGTTCGCTATTTTTTATTTGTTTGATAAAAAATACGAAACAAAAAAAAAAACACTTTTTGTATTTATTAAAAAAAATTAAATTTATTTTTTATGGAAAAATTTGATAATAAAATATTGAAAAAAAAAAAATTATATATTGATTGATATGAAGGTGGCCCATACATTCCTATCTACTATAACTATGGTTATGCGGAGTATGAAGAAATTTCGGGAAAATTTTTTTTGGTGGTAAGCTTCACGAATAATGCCTCATGTTCAAAATGTCCACTGTGGCATGACCTGTAGAAATCGTTATCGTCTTCATATAGCAACTGAACTTAAAGCTACGTAAAAATCTCTAAGTTTTGGTGTGCTATGGGCCGAATTCTTGTGCATTCTTCTGTTTATTGTTTACTTAGCCAGTGGACTAAAATTAATCCACTACACTTCCCGTACTGAACACCTTTTATAATAAGGGATGACCGAATAAATGACAGCAAATTTGGCATACGTACAAAGCTTTAGCCATATGAACGCGATCAACTGTCAAATTTCGGAAATCTCAATTGGAAAACATTTGTATAAGCTATCGTAGTATTGCAACAATAATTGACTTATTTTTAAATACAAGCAACCGTATTCAAAACGAAAATTTGTGAACTCCGATTATACTCCGCTCATCGAGTGAGCAACTAAAATGTTAATTAAGCTTAATCACCATTTAGTCATGAGTTTATTCAAAAAAATTTTAAATCGCCCGATTAAAAAACATTTTTACATCTCTGTTTTAGTTAAATTCAATTGACAGAAATAGCAAATTGACAGCAGTTAATTAGGAGTTAAAAAGTCTTTGATCATTCGATGATTATAGTTTATTAAAAAGCGTTTTGAATAAGAAATCCTTAGTCAGAGGATATGCAGTAACCAAGTTTTTGTTTTGAATATGGGTGAAGGTTTCTAAGATATTAGAATATAGAATATAGAATATATATTACTAGCTAGAAAAGGGAAAATAGTTTTAAGTCTAAGAAAGTATTGCTTAAGGCTCGAATTTTGATAGTTTTGATTGAATAGATTTATTTTTCTTTTTTCTCTTTAGTCTTCCTAACCTTTAACCAAAGTTGCGCCCCTTATATTTCCCACAACAGACCTCCTGACAAAAACAAAAAATAAAAACCGAAAAAAACAACATGTAACTTTATACACCGAACAAATTCTTTTGTTTTATACGTAACTTTTTTTCCTTTTTCTATGAGTATTTTATGAAAATGGATATTTTTGTTATTATTCTTTTTTTTTTTTTTTTTTTGCTATTTTTCAAGCATATAAAGAAAGATTTCCTGCCATACAAAGTGTATACAATTTCTAAAAACAAAATAAGAAAACAAAAAAAATGTATTTAAATATTTTATTATAAACATTCAGAACTAAACTTTTTCTAACATTCAGTTACATTCAGAGTAGAATTTTGTGTAATAAATCTACATATAAATTACTTTAAACAAACATAAGAAAGAATTCCTGAAAAATAAAATATAAAGTAATGGAAATAATAAAGCAAAATGTTACATTTAAACAATACAATTTTACAACAATAGAATAAGAAATATCTTTATAATATGTATGTATGCAAGTACATTGTTCAGGATACTTTGTACAGCAGTATTAAATTACTTTCAAGTAAATAAAAAGACTAACCAACATAATTGTGTGTGATTAGAGAATTTGCTCGGAGATAATTCCTATGGGTTGTGAATATTTTAAATTTATCCTATCAAAAAAATTGATATTAAAGAATTCTATTTTTTTGGCATTTAAAAATGTTTATGCTACTTAAAAATTAATAGAAAGATATACATAAATTTATGTGTAACAATTAAGTTTTGTAAACGAAATAACAAACTGCTTTTTCACCACAGGTGTTATTTCAACAATATTGGGTTTGACCCTTAGAGTTCAGAAGACAGCTCACTTGAGTCGTTCAGTGGTCCCTTAGTGATACTCAGTGCCAATGCTCATCCTACAGAGCAGTTACTCAATAGTTGTCATTACATATTTGAACCAATTCCTTTTCCAAATGAAAAGAAAATCATTCAAACAGACAAACACTAGTTTCCCCAAGTATCTCTCCCTAAAGTCCTTAATTCCAGGATAATCACACAGAAAAAGAAGAACAGTTTCCTCTAACTCCTTGTCATAACAACTTCAGCAGCAGTTATCGAATTCCCAACCCATTCTCCTCGCATGAGTCTTCGATTTCGAAGCAAGTGAGTTTCGTAAATTTATGCTTTTTTGTCAGTCAGCTCATGCTGTAACGAATAAAACGGATATAAAATTTAATTTGATTTGTGCTTTTACATAAAAAATTACGTCAAAGTAGCAGCGCAAACTGAATCAAAAATGAGTCGTTATTGATAAGAAACGCGAGTTATAAAACAGTCTTTCAGATAAGTCGCGGGTGGGTGAAAAAAGACTCGAAAAAGTTTCTTAATTTTTTATAATTACTAGCACAAAATGTCTCCAAAATGAGTCGCAATTGATCGGAAACGCGAGTCATAAAAGACTTTTTCAGAAGGGCTGACTGGGGCTTCGTAATCTCATTTTAAGATATTCGATATCCTTGAGTTAGCCCAGATATCGTGTAGATACCCGCTAAGGCTATGATGCCTTATGCCAATTCGAATCATAAAGGTGGTGGAATCATAGTGGTGGAGAACCTTGCTAATATTTGGTTCCTACCTTTTACCCAGGGGGTGGCGGCTGTCTGATTGTTGCCATGATGTTATTTGGAGAGGGGTAGAGGACAATAAATTTTTAATAAACTTGAAAACCATGATGAAAATGGTTCGTCCTCTGCCAGGGATCCCTAGTCCCTATATAAGTGACTTTTCGCGTCAAGTTTGACTTCAAGGCTTGAGCTTTTAGGAGAGAAAGGAAAAAAGGATGCCATTTTCTTTCCCCTCTCTCCTAAAAACTCAAGACTTGACTTTAACATTAAAAACGTTTACGTTTTTTAACATTGGTAGTTAAAATTAACAACAATTGTTCAAAAATAGACTTATAGACAAATAACTTAATTGTTCTTCCCAAAATAAAGAACTTAGCGTAATGGCACCTATAGTTACTGTGTCAGCTAGGAGTGCCATTTAGTCAAACTAAGTTGTAAACGAGTTGCTGGGTTGTGAGAAACTACAAAAGTATTTTAAAATTTAAGCAAAAGAATTAAAAGTTATTTTAAAAATCTAAATCAAGGCGAATTAATTTTTCAGGTGGCGTTGAAAACACAGCTGTGCTACTTTTTTTTCTTAATTAGAGAGAGAAATGTCAAAGTTCCTTGTGATTTTGACATATGGATCAACGAAAGCAACAAAAAAATACATTGTTGTGTTTTTGGTGTTGTTACTTGTTGTAATATCGACACCACCGTTTACATGAATTCGCCTTGATCTAAATTTTGAGTTTCAAATATGACTTATAAAACAAGAGTCACAATGCTGCAAGGTATATATTATTCGAATACACAGAATAGCGCTTGATTGGTTGGTTAAAGTGACTGCCTGTAAAAACACATACAAGAAATCAAGTAGAATCTCTAGACCCCACCTTAATAAAGTACTAGACATAAGTCGCTAAAAGTTACTATATCAAACCGGTCATGTTTAAGAATCTGACAAGGTTACCCATGCAAATCGTCAATACTGCCAATATGCCGAGTCAAGTAAAATGCTGGGCATTCGCAGAGAAGATGAAAAACTGTCTTTTTTTCCTCAGGTACGAGGTAAATGCGACAATTCATGGGATACCTAATCTGCTGGCATGTTCTCCGAGGCAAGGATATCAGTAACAGCGATTTCAGTCCCAAAATTCCTTTATGTTTTAGCTCAGTAGTTGTGACGATAGTTTCTCTTCTGGGCCATAATTTACTCTGCATGTACTCAATCTGCGCCATTTCCTTTCTGCACTCTAAAAAAATAACTAGGAATGTCTCATTTGATGGTCCCGAGAGGTGTCGCGACCGACATGGAAATTGCTGTCCAAGGCAGATTCCGCTCTAACTCTCTTTTTCTGCCTGTTCGTTGCCAGAATATTCTGTGCGTGAGTATCCATATATCTGGGTTTACACTATGAAAGTTTTCTTTCAGAAAGTCTAGGTTTATTGGTGAGAGGGGAAGAGAACATGCTTTTCTTCTTTTCTCTCTCACCCATAACATCACACTTTCTGAAAAAAAACTTTCCTAGTGTGAACCCAGTCTATTCCTAGTAACGTCAGCTTAACTGCTGATAGTGCTGCCAGACTGTCTACTATAAGTCCAATATTTCTACGTTTGTCTCCGTCATGTTGTGAGCTACACGCTAAAAAAAAGAACTCTTGTTTTATTTTAAGACCCCAATTGAAATTATAAGTACTTCGTTCTTTCAAAAAACAGGCCTTTCGTAGATTATAAGGCGAGTAGCACCAAGTTTAGTTCTAGTTCTAGTTGATTTTATTTATATTCAGGTAAAATTCGATTGCAACTCCCTGTCATCTCTCTTGTTAGAACAGTAGATAATTCTGTGCCTTCTAGTAGTATTGTATAATATTTTATCTATTTTTACTTTTATAAAAAAATGTATACCAAATCTCTAGAGCAATATTAAAAAAATAGAAAATTATTGAATTTCATCTTTAAAAAACAAAAATGGAAAATGTATATCCAAATACTGGTTAAGAACTTTATGTATCTTATTACTTACACTAAACTATTCTTCTTAAATACCTCCAAGAATTTAGATCTTTATTCTATGGCTTGTAAAAATAAACATCAATATGAAATTGATGATTTGATGCTGCTTGATTTGATGTTTGTTGTATGACTACAACAAGTGTGGTTACCTGATTTCCTGTACTACAATAAACAGCACAACAACATTGTAAGTTAATAGAAAATGAAAAAACTCCAACTTGAAGTGGTTTCAATTCACAAGATTTCTTGCAATATTTTTAGTATTTAATGCGAACGCGAGTACGTTAAAATGTTTGGTTGTGTTTTCAAAGGTTTCATCTTTTAAGCGGGAGAGAGAAAAAAGACCTGATATTAAGTAATCTTGATACACTTAATTGCTTTGGACGGTTAAGTTATAAAAAACCCAACAAACTGCAACTAAGAATTGAAAAAAAAGATACAAACCACCAACTTACACTTGGTAAGTCAGTTGCTGGTGGAAATTGTGTGTATTAATAAAAAAAAAAAACAGTAGGCCTGCAAAAAATGTAAAATGAAATTGTTTAAAAGGATCTTACATACATATTTACGGAAAGTCAAAATGGACAGACAAACCGACATATTTATGTACTGGTTAAGACATGTATTTTTTCATAGCAACAACATAATGAAACTTAAAAACAACAACAAACACAACAATAACAATAAGAAGAAAAACTATAAAATACCGAAACCGTATGGAGGCCAAGAATGAAGTTAAGACCTGTAATTAAGCGACAATAAGCGAGCTTAAGCAAATGTTTGTAAAAGCTTTGAATTTATGTTGTTTTGTGTGTGTGCGAGAAGTTTGTTAAGGCAGAAGTATTATAGAATGAAATCCTAACAAAAATTGGTAAGAACTAGAATAGAATTGCATTAAAACTGAACAAGCACTGAACTAGAACTAAAGCAGTACTAAACTTAACTGCAACTTTAGAGCTAAACTGAACTAGATCTTAACTAGAACTAAACTAAAACTAGACTAGAACTTAACACGAACTAAACAAAAACGGAACGAAAACTGAACTAGAACTGAACCAGAACTGAACTAGAACTGAACTAGAACTGAACTAGACCTGATCTAGAACTGAACTAGAACTGAACTAGAACTGAACTAGAAATGAACTAGAACTGAACTAGAACTGAAATAGAACTAGAACTAGAACTGAACTAGAACTGAACTAGAATTGAACTAGAACTGAACTAGAACTGAACTAGAACTGAACTAGAACTGAACTAGAACTGAACTAGAACTAAACTAGAACTGAACTAGAAGTGAACTAGAACTGAACTAGAACTGAACTAGTACTGAACTAGAACTTAACTAGAACTGAACAAGGACTGAACTAGAACTGAACTAGAACTGAACTAAAGCTGAACTAGAACTAGAACTGAACTAAGGCTGAACTAGTACTGAACTAGAAATGAACTAGTACTGAACTAGAACTGCACTAGAACTGAACTAGAAATTAACTAGAACTGAACTAGAGCTGAACTAGAACTAAACAAGAACTGAAATTGAACTGAACTAGAACTGAGCTAAAATTTTTTTTATAAAACGAAAGAAATAAAAAAAAAACTAGAAATGAACTAGCACGGAACTAGATTGGAACTAGCTGTGGACTGTACTAGAGCTAAACTAAAGCCTAATTAGATTAAACTCGCAAGAATTTTTGCGGGTTCAAGCAGTTTGAATACTCATATTTATTTTAACTTATTAATTCTACTAGAATTAATTCTTTCAAGCTCCCCCTTAAAAGGCTGTTCCTTAATGTATTAAACTTCAACTAAGATTATCAATTGAAATTATTTTAAAAGACCAGGCAGGCCAAGACAGAAAAAACTATACACAAAAATGTTTAAGAGAAAAGAGTGACTAAAAGCTGATTGCTAACCCAGATATGTATTGTCATTTGTTTAAAAAGTAACATATTTTAATTTGGCCTGGTATTTGAGCTTGATCTTTAATTTATTTGTGATTTCGTGTGTTATTTGATTCTTCCTCCTTGATTTTTTTTTTGTGCTGAATACAAATTCAGATTTATTATTTGGCATGTTTGAAATAATAAACAAAAAACAAATGCAACAGCAACAAAACACGTGTGTCGTATAAATTCTACAAAATGTTTGTTGTTGATGCTGCAGTTGTTGTGATTTAAACAAGATGTTCATAAAAAATTATACCAGATTTTAAGCAGCTCATCTCTGAACGAAATAACAAAAAAAAAAAAAACAGAAAAAAACACAAGACTTACTGTTCAGCGATTTTAATCTTAAAATAAAATAAAAAGGCTCTTTATTTAATACACTTTTTACCCTGGCGTTTCTTTGACTGGCTACTTTTTTTGGAGGCTCATAAATTTAGAAGTAAAAAGAAATAAAATAAAACTCAATATTTGCGTATAGGCAAATTTTCAAAACAACTGCTTTTTTCGAAACTCATTTTTTTTTTTGCTTTCATTCCCTTCTTGAGAAATTATGTACTTTAAAGGCTCAGGTCATATTTCTTATAAAAAAAAAATAAATAATAAAAATAAACTACCTTAAAGAGAATTTAAAAAAGAACCAAAAATTAAATAAAATCAAATGAAATGAATGACCAGAGAAGAAAATCATTTTTGAATGACTGCCCTCTTAATGGTTTATTCTGGAACAAGAGATGCGACTTTAAAGATTACAGCTGAGCGAGCTTAATAATTTAAACAATAAAATGGAGAATAAGCTCAGATCTGAAGACGCTTAAAAATATCATTCATTCCCTTTCCATTATTATCAAGATGAATTTGAAAAATGAAAACAGTAAGTTTTCTTCTTACTTTTTTGGTTTCTTCTTAAAGGACCTAAAATAATAAATTGAATTAAATAAAACAAAAATTCAATTCAGATACCATTCAAATTGTCTCGATTTTTTTTTTTCAGTTTTAAATTATGAGCTTTTTGTGCTGGTGAAAATAATACACCAACCATAACAATTCTTTCTCTTATCAGTTTAATAAATTGATTTTGAAATTTTGCCTGCCAGTTAAATTAATTTATAAAATAAAAAGTAAATGTAAATCATTTTACAAAAGGCGAACTTTTCAATTTACATTGTAAAAGCGACTTATTTGGCAACAAAGACTGTAATTAAAATCTTTGATTAATTTAATTAATTTGCTTAATAAATAAAATGAGTTGTAAAATAACTTTAAGGCAATACAGTTTATGGTACCTTTCGGTTACATACAGTGGAACGTTTTTGTTAAAAAAAAGTTTAAGAAATAAAGCTTTTAAGTCAGCAAAAAGATTATTAATTAGGAAAAAGTACTTGTATTTGCAAAAATGGATTTTTTGCAAAACGGTAACTTTCTAGAGAAAAATTTTGACTTAAAAGAAACAGGTTTTTACTATGGAAATATAATACAATCGCTTATAAGCCCGCTGATAGTATGGACGATTTTTGTACCGGGAGTTCCCGGTTTGGTGGACTAGTTTCTGCTGAAAATAAACGTTTTTTTGACCTAATAAAACATACAATTTTCTTATATTTATTTATTTAAGAATTTGCCGATCATTTCTCTTTGGTATTCGTCTCTTAATTGATTTTTGTTGTCATAAGCTTGTATTTGGGCAAGATATTTGTAAATGTTTTCTCTTTAAGGCCCAACTATAATATGCTTGCTTAAGTTGGCAAAGCAACTGTGCGAATAGAAGTAAATCATATGTGTCACACGATATTGTACTTAAAGAAACTTTTTTTAAGTTTTGTGAATCTATCATTTGCTTAGGCTCATTTTTTCTCTCTACTTACTATACAAAAGGATATTTAAAGTGAATGTTTTGTACACAAAGGTACTTTCCAAAAATGTACTTTTTCCAATAAGTCTCTTTTTGCTTAAAAATACAAATATTTTTAAAAGGAGTATTTCGCTCTAGAAGTAGTTCTTTGTTAAAAGTAGTTTTCCAAAGGTATTTTTTGTTTGGGAATGTATTTGTTGTTCAAAAAAATAATTGATAACAATATAAAATTTTATGTTATAATATTTACTTTTCACCAAAGAAATGTGACATTTTATTTAAAATGTGCAATTTGGTGTTTGTTTCTTAAAAATATTTTGCTCTTTAAAAGGGTTTCAGTTTATTTTCTAAAAAAATTTACCCTTTTAATAACATCAGGCACTCGGGCATGTTCTACAAATCAAAATGAAGTGGATTTAAAGTCGCACAAATTTTAAAACGAAGAAAGTTCATACAAATATTCCCATTTTATGTACTTCATTCAGTGAGTACCAATTATCTTTACAAGAACCACTGTTAAAAAAAATTAAAACTATAGTCATTTTGTAAATAAATGAGTAAAAAATCTCGTTCCATTTCAATTCCACTTCATTTCGATTTCTAGAACATGTCCGATTGTTGCACTTTTCGCCCTGTATAAATCTACGGTGTTGATAGTGCCCTGTAAAAAAGCTGGCTTCTGTTTATATATGGGGCTATTTTCATAGTGGAGAAGATTGCCTGCCTCAAAGAGCAAGAAAGCTACGCAAACATTGCAAAAATTAGAAAAAATAAAAAGGGAATTCCACTATTTCATATCTTGTGTTTAGTTCTCGTCAAATATTAAATAGCATTATTACAGGGTTGGCAAGACATTATAAACATGTTGCTTTTTAGAAGGTGACATTTTTTGTGTAGAAAAGAAAACACCCTTAGAAATTAATTCTTTGTTTAAGAGGTTCTTTTAAAAACGGGTAATTAAAAAAAAGTATTGTTTTGCTTAAAATATACTTTTTTATAACATAACTTCTTGAAGAAGGTACATTTTAATAAGATTGTGCTTCTTAAAAAAAAACTGTAGAAAGTTATTTTTAATTCGCATAGGTAATTTGTAGTCCAAAGGTAGATTTTGTTTCCAAATATGCTTTTCCCAGCAGGCACTTTTTGTACAGAAAAGTACTTATGTTTAAGAAGAGCTTTTTATTAAAGAAATAATAATAGAACAACTGTGAAATAACTTTTTATGGAAAATAAACCTTTGTTTGTAAATCTGTTGTAGCTGCTTTTTTTTAAGGAAATTTACTTTTTTCGGGGAAAAAATTTAAAGTAATAGTTTTTAATCTAAAGGGTGGTTAAATTGTAAGGGCCGATGTTGAATGTGAACCACACCTAAACGCCAAGTTTTTTTCCGAATTTTATTGGACATTTCTCTATTTCAGACTTACTTAATTTGAACCATGGAGAGATACACAATCCAACAACGTGTTAAAGTTATCCAGACTTATTATGAAAATGGATGATAAATTTCGAAGAAAATCATCTTCAGTGATGAGGCACATTTTCACCTCAGTGGATTTGTCGATAAGCAGAATTTCCGCATTTGGGCGAATAATAATCCAAGAGTGATTGTCGAAAAACCAATGCACCCACAAAGAGTGACTGTTTGGTGCGGTTTATGGGCTGGCGGCATCATCGGGCCGTATTTTTTCCAAAATGAGGCCGGTCAGGCAGTTACTGTGAATGGTGTTCGCTATCGTGAGATGATAACGAACTTTTTATGGCCCGAATTGGGAGATATGGATGTGGACGATATGTGGTTTCAGCAGGACGGTGCCACTTGCCACACAGCTAACGAAACAATGGCTCTTTTGCGCAACAAATTCAATGGCCGTGTTATCTCACGTAATGGCGATGTCAATTGGCCGCCAAGATCATGTGATTTGACACCGTTGGACTTTTTTCTTTGGGGTTATTTGAAAGAAAAGGTGTACGTCGATAAGCCAGCAACAATTCGAGAGCTAAAGGATGAGATAATTCGGCACATTAACGGCATAGAACCTCCATTATGCCTCAGGGTCATCGAAAATTTGGACCATCGGATGGAGGTGTGCCGCCGTGGTCGCGGCGCCTATTTGGCCGATATTTGGTTCCATACATAATTGAGTAATACCAATATATCATAATAAAATAAAATTACAATAATTTCCTAAATAGTTTGTGTTTTATTCAAAATCAACATCGGCCCTTGAAATTTAACCACCCTTTATAATTTTCCAAAAAAGATTGATTTTGTTCATTGAAAAAAATGCACTTTTTGTTAAAACAAATGAAAATCATTTCTTACCTACTTTTTTCTGATAACGACCATTTTAATAAAATTAAATGAAAGGTATTTTTGTTAAAAAATTAATGGTGTTTTCTTTTCTACAAAAAAAATACCACATTTTAAAAGGTGCATTTATAAAATGTCTTACCTTACATGTAATAATGCAATTTTTTATTTGACGAGAACAAAACACAAAATTGGATCGCCCTGTTTTTAACAGCTGACAAAAAGTTTGTTCTTCAATATATAAAAAAATATGTACATAAATCAAAAAGGATGTTCTTCAAAATATAAAAAAAAATACACATAAACCCAAATTTGTTAATATATTAATATTAAATAAATAAATAAATGAACAAAATGAATGACCAAATTCCAATTTCTTTAGTTTGTTTTTCATAAAATATGTAAACAAGAAAATACCTTTGCCAGATTGCGGATTTATTAACATCCAGTTTTCACGATTTCTTGATTTGACGTTTTTTTTCAAAAACAGTTTTTTAACACTGAATCCATTAAAATTTTATGTCACTGACAACGTACCATTAATAATGTAATGCTTTCTTTTGTTTTTACTAAAAAATAATAGACAAAATTACTATTAAAACTTAAAAATTTTACTGTCCTGATTAGAGGCGATTTTTTCCCAACTTCGTCTGGTAACCCTATATATAAACAGAAGCCATCTTTTTACAGAGCATTATCAACACTCTCGATTTATACGGGGCGTATTTTTTTAGAATAAAACACGCTGCCCTCTAAGAGAGCAAAGCATATTTAAGAAACGAACACCAAATTGCATTTTTTTATATAAAATGTGACATTTTTTGTAGAAAAGAAAAAACCATAACTTTTAATTTCAAAGGGAAATGTTTGGCTAAAAAAGAGCACTTCTTCAAAATCATCTTAATTCCTTGTTATTTATAATTAGAAATGAAATTTAATTTGATTAAATATTTATATTGTATTAAAATGTTGCCACAAAACTTGTAATTGGTTACGCACAAACAAATACACACTTAGATTTCTGCTACACCCACTTACATTGCCACCTCGAAAATGGAGTTTTAAAAACAAACATCCCTTTCACCAGACAATTTGCAATAATTTTTTATAAAACGATCATTTTAAAATGCCGCTTTTAATGTTTGCAAGCTTTTTTTTATAAAAAAAAACCTAAAACAATAAATTATTTAATATGTATTTTTTATTCAAGTTGAAAGATATAAATGTTAAAAATATAGTTTACGTTTATTGGTATTACCACTATCTTAATTGTGTTGTTAAAATATGATAATTTTTTTTAATTCGTTTGAAATTTATTTAATAACAACAATCTTGTAAAAAAGATAGAAAGACGGCCAGAGTGATAGAAAAAAATACTACCAAATACAAAATAGAAATACATTTATATTTCTAAACTAAGTTTATTACAATGATTTATTATTGTGTTTGACCATAAAAAATTAATTTAATTGATTGTTTTTTTTTATATTGTTCATTTCAGGCATATTAAACTATAAAAATATTTCTTTATGGCGAATAAAAGCAAAAAACAAAGGTATGTATAGATACTTTTAGAAAGATACATTTGTAAAAATATCTGTGAAATATTTTACATAATAATAGATTTTTAAACAATAGCAAATTAAGCCAATTAATCTTTTATATACTTTCCTTTTTTAATAAAGAAAAACTACAATAAATGATAAATTAAGTTTAAAAGTTTTTAATTGGAATGGTCATTGTTGGAAAATCTTTCACTTAGTTTCGAAATAGAAGATTATCCGAGGCAGCCATATCTGGCGAATATGATGAAAAAATAAAAATCAAAAAAATAACTTTTATTTTTGCTAGAAAAAAATATAAATCAAAAATTATCTATATCCGAATATCATCAGAATTTTATGGGAAAAGGAATAATTATTGCAGTCATATTCAATTTAATTCTATTAAATTTTTTAGTTAATATAAATTTTTGTCATATTAACGTAACTGTATTTTGAATTGTTTTATCATTAATAATTTTATTATAAAACACTGAAAAATATTTAGAAATATACCAAATTTGTTTAAGTTAATAACAAATGAAATAAATTAAAAGTAAAAAACCTTTTAAAAAAACAAGCTAAAAATGCGCTAAAATAAAAAAAAAACTTTTACTTTAAAACTTTTACTATCAACTTATAACGTCATTACATCTATATATCTGTGGCATTTTGACAAAACATCTTAAGTCAAATTTAAATAGTTGAAAACAATGATGTTCATCATACGAATTTTCATTGAAAATACATTTTTGTTTACGTTTTTAAAAATTTGTATTACAAACTAAATTTTTTTAATTTTGGTTTATTTTATTTTTTGATAAAAATGATTTTTTCACCGAGTTGTTTTTAAAGATTTCCGTGCTATCTTATCTCGACTTAAGATGTTTTGTCAAAATGCCACAGATATATAAAAGAGTTGCGTGAGCGACTGACTCATTCATCATCGCCCAGCCCAAACCGCTGACCGTAGAAACTCCAAATCGATCCACTAAGACGGGATTTTTCGAAATTCGAATGTTTAGGGGGTAAAAAAGGTAAAAACGGGAAAATTCGGTAACCTTATATCTCCAAAACTAAAAGAGATGCAAAATAAATGCAATACTTATCGTTGTTCTTTAGAAAATTAAGTGGACAGGTGTCTGGTACCTTTTGAAATTCGGCCCTATTAGGGAGTAAACGGGTAAAATCTAAATTTTAGTACTTTTTTGCCACCCCATCTATCTTTTGAACCAATAAACATAGAAACACAGTTAATACCACATACGAAACTTGTCAAAAAAGTTAAAAAATACGTATATGAAATTGGTACTTTTTCGAAATTCGAACATTTAAGGGGTGAAAATCGTAACTATTTTTGGTACTTTTTTACAAAACATTTTTCTCTATTCATTGACATATTCGTACCAAATTATGGGCTGCCACTAAAATACTGAAATTTTTGATACTTTAATGGGGGGGGGGGGGGGGGGAAATATAGTACCCAAAAAAGGAAATACGGAAAATTTGATATTTTTCTGAAGCTTTTTGGTTCTACTAAAGTAGCGGGTTAAATGCTAGAATTTAAACAAGTTTAAACCTAGAAAAATAAACTTTTGCATAAAAATATTTCCACGAAGAAAAAGAAGACGCTAACGAAGTAGCGGGTATATGCTAGTAATATATATGGTATAAAAGCTTGTTGCAAGATTTTGTATTTACTTAGTTTGAAAATTTTATAAGTTAAAACCAATCACATCAATTTATTTAATTTACTTATTTATCTACACAAGTAAATCTCGCTACAAGATCATATAAATTATGTAATGACGTTATAAGTTGATAGTAAAAGTTTTAAACTAAAAGTTTATTTTCTTTCTTTTTAGTGCATTAAAATAAAAGCTTGTTTTTAAAAAGGCTTTTTAATTCTTATTTATTTTTTATTTTTAAAACTTATTTATTTAAAAACTAAGTCTGCCATATTACATTTTTGAGTGACGTCACTTTATTTTTCGACTTATTTTCAGTAAGCTCTTTCATTTAAAACCCATATTGTAGAACTGTATTAAAAATAATTAGTCCATCATCTTGGGTGTGCTGCCCTTGTTGGATATTTAATGAAGTAACATAGTTTACTATGCATGCAAACTATGTTTTTTTTTTTTTCTCTCAATATTATTTATTGAATCTTCATACATTTAAATATGAACTAACAATAATTAATCAAATCTTAACCTAATACTTTATTTTATGTCCTGCCAGTGCCAGACAAAAATTTTCTTCATCACGGGTTCTGTTCACTTATCTAGGTGTTTGTCGCTCATCTAATTGGATAAGTGCTGCAGTGTCTCTTCTTCTTAAGCGAGTGTGGCCGCTATCATTTAAAATATTTCGTGCTAGTGGGTTTGGATGCAATTCGAGCCTTTTTAAGTATTTTACTGCATATTTCGTAATCATAGTTTTGACTAATGGAACATTGAGATCCCTGTGAATATTTGAGTTTTTTACATACCAAGGGGCAGCTGTGATTATTCGAAGAATTTTATTTTGGCGCCTTTGAATCTTTTCTATATTAGAGGCCGAGGCAGTGCCCCATAACTGAATACCATAGCACCAGATTGGCTTTAAGATGGAGTTGTAAAGAAGAAGTTTGCAGTCGAGACTAAGGACAGAGTTTCTACCAATAAGCCAATGAATTTGAATGGCTTTTAGTTTCATTTGAGTTAATTTTGCCTCTATATGGCATTTCCACGTTAATCGCCGATCCAGATGTATACCCAGATATTTTACATGCGAAAGTTGAGGAATTATTTGATTGTTGATTGTTATATGGGGGCAAGATTCCCGGCGCAAGGTGAATGTTATATGCACGCATTTTTGCTCATTGACCATTATCCTCCATTGTCTTAACCATATTTCTAGTTGAAATATATGATGCTGTAAGAAACGAGATGCTTCATAACGGTTTTCGTGGACGCTTAGAAATGCTGTATCGTCTGCAAATGTTGAAGTTTGGGTGTAGTTACTTGTTGGCATGTCCGAAGTATAAATTAAATATAATAGAGGGCCCAGGATGCTGCCTTGTGGGACTCCAGCGCCAATGGGCTGAGGTGAACTTAAGAAATTTCCTTCTTTAATAATAAATTGACGACCGACTAAGTAGCTTTCTAGCAGCTTGTGTGTGTTTGCTGGTAAATTTTGTTTCAATTTATGTAATAAGCCTTCATGCCAGACTTTATCAAATGCTTGCGAAACATCGATGAAGAGTGCTGAGCAATATTTTTTTTCTTCAAATGCTTTTCTTATGACATTTACTATTCGATGAGTCTGTTCGATTGTGCTGTGTTTTCTTCGAAATCCGAACTGATGGTTTGGAATACATCTATTTTCACTTAAAATCGGTGTTAATTTTGAAACTAATAATTTCTCAAACAGCTTTGACATATTTGATAATAAGCTAATTGGCCTATATGACTCAACTTTTGTATGATCTTTACCTGGCTTTGGTATCATGGTAACTAAGGAAACCTTCCATTTTTGAGGATAGTATTCAAGGCGTAAAATAGCATTAAAAATAAAAAGAATAATTTTCTTTGCTGTGCGAGGTAGCTCTAAAAGCATTTTATTACTGATTTTATCAATACCAGGTGCCTTCTTAGTGTTTAAGTCACAAATAGCCTGTTCGATTTCTCTTATCTCAAATCTGAGGGGAATAGCTGCTCTAGCAGGAACAGGTGGTAACTCGACCGCAGTATCGTGAGATATATTTGGGGTAAATACGTTTTTTAAATGATTAACAAACAGATTTCCCTTTTCGTTATCATTTCTTGCCCAACTTCCGTTCAAGTTTCTTAATGGTGGCTTAGAGATAACTGGCCTATTTAGATTTTTAGCTGCACGCCATAATGAGTAGTCTGATTGCGGAGTTGCATCAAGTTCCTTAAGATATTTTTGCAGAGAATCCGTTTTCTGTATCTGTAGTAACTTTCTTAGCCTTCTTGTACAATCTTTTAACAAACTCTTAAGTTGAGGGGATCTGTGCAATTGCCACTCTCTTCGGGCTCTTCTTTTTTCAGACAGGAGACGCTCAACATCTGTGGAATAAATTTTAATATTTTTAGTTTTTTTTTGGGTAATACTGGAATGTTGTACAGCTAGCTTTAGAAAACTGTCAAAATTAAGAATAGCGCGATCTACGTATTCCGGTGTACTAAGCGGAATATTTTCTGTGCAATGGGTGCTGAGATATTTTTTATATTTTAGCCAATTGATTTGTGTAGCTGGCGTCGCTAAGTAACCAGTTGGAGATACAGTTCTATTGGGGTTCATTAAAGTAACAATTGTTGGTGTGTGGTCGGAAGATAATTCTAAGGAAGCTTCAACATAGATCGTTTCTAAGGGGATGTTTTTAACCACGCCAAAATCGATGACATCTGGTATTTTTTGCTGATCAGTAGGCCAATATGTTGGTTGTCCGCTCGCTATCACATTCAAATCCATTTTAGTAATAGTATTAAATAGAACACGACCCTTTGGTGTTATAAGTCGGGACCCCCAGAAGGTATGTTTAGCGTTATAATCGCCAGCGGCCAGGAAACAGGGTCCTAATGATTTGAAATATTTATAATATTGGCCTTCTGATATTGAATATCTAGGTGGGGAGTATAACGATGAGATTACTACGTTTCTATTTAGTTCTTCAACGCAAATGTTTGTTGCTTGAAGATAATCTTCACGATGATCACCCATTAGGTAGTGTTTGACTCTGGTTTTAATTAAAATGGCAGAACCTCCACAAGCTCTATCTCGAGGGTCCTTTGTATCATATAGTATATAACCATTTATTTTAAACGTATTTTTTGAAGTCAAATGAGTTTCAGAAACCATCATGACATCAATTTGTTTATTTTTAAGAAAGTATTCTAGTTCATTTTTATGTTGGCGGATGCCGTTTGCGTTCCAAAAACAAATTTTTATACAGTTCATGGCTTGTTAAGTACAGCTTGCAATAACATTGATTGCATTCTAAGAATTTCCTGCATCATATTACCCATTGTGTTCGTAAAATTATTTACTGTTTGCACTAATGTTTCCATGGTTTTTTCTAAACGACTTAAATTAGAAACTGGAGTTTCATCATTACTTGGCGAGGCACCTTGCATTGGCTCATGGTTTGATTTTAGAACGTTAGCATAAGAGGTTCTGTTATTACTAAACTGGGGGGCTTGAATTGCATTTGTGATTACTTGATTTGCAACCTGCATTTGAGGGGCATTTGTTTTTGGTCCAACCGTCTGCTTGACGATATTATATACAGGGCATCCTCTATAATTGGCAGTGTGATTACCGCCACAGTTGCTACATTTTTTAACGTTGGGGTCGGTTTTAGGCTTATCGCAAGAAACTGTACCGTGTAGCTCACCACATACTACGCAAACAGGGGGTAAGTAGCAGTATGCCTTTGTATGGCCAAATTCTTGGCAGTTTAAGCACTGAACAGGTCCATTTTTTTTGTGCGGCTCCTCAATTGTGATTTTTCTGTGTAGAATATATTTTAAACTATAAATGGGATGCGTTTCGTTTTTTTTTAACTTAATGTCGCCGGGCTCTAATTCTACTCGAAATAGTGGTTGTGGATTTTTGTCTCTATTTCTAATATTTACCACGTGTTTTATCTTGAAGCCTTTTTCTTCTAAGAAAGTTTTAATTTCCTCTGGGTCTACGCATGAATCAATTCCCTTAATCACCACCTGGAGACCTTTACTGCTCTTGAGTTGGTATGTATAAAAACTTTTTTTAAGTGCCTCAAATTTGTTAATAATTTTGCGAAAATCATTTTCATGATTCACTTGAATTTTCGTTTCATTTATGCTACCTCTCTTTATTGCGGCTACATAAAACGAATTTTCACCAATCAACGAGATTAAACTCTTTATTAGATCATTTGAGTTATGCTCCCTAAGATATATCGTGGGAGGCTTGGGCGATCTTATGACGTTTGGTGCTTCAGAGGATTCATCCTCCAGAATTGCAAAGCGATTTTGGGAATTTATTTTGTCAAAAGATGGCACTTTTGATGCCGAAGCAACAGCTGAAGAGGTAGGGCTGCGACCCCGCTTAAGGACTGCTATATACCTGTCCATACCAACTTGGACTTGAGGCTTTTGGCAACTTTTTACAGGGGGGTTTTCCATTGCATTAGTGTTTTGGTTCATGGTATCATTTCCCACTAAATTTATTTTTGACGTAGCGGCAATACTTGTTGGCCTGGCAACACTTGTTACCAAGTCTATTTTTAGTTTTTTTAATGAGTCACTATCCACCGTTTGTGTAAATAAAGAGGGTGAGAGGGAACGAGTGCGAAAAATTGGCTTAGCCGTTAAGTAGTTACTATTGTTTTGTTTTGTTTTATTTATTTCAACATTATTTTCGTTGGTATGCACTGTTGTTGTTACATTGTTTTTACTCATGCAAGAAATTGTTTTTGTTTTTCACCGGTTTAATGTGCTTTTAATGTTTTTATTATTTATTTTATTTTACAACAACAACGCCAAAAATAAGAAATTTAAACTAAAATGTTTGTGCACAGAATATGTATACATACACATGTATGAACATTCATACGTACATATGTATATATTTTTGCTTTATTTATGTTTATTTAATTTTTCGTTTTAATTGTTCACTTTTATGTTAAATAATTTAAATAAAAAATATCATATATTTTCCAGCGTCCATTCGCTTAGTGTTTATATTCCAAAATCAAATTTAATTAATAATAAATTAAAATCGTATGCGGGGTTGAAAATACACGTCCGTTTCACAACAAAGCACAAACTGAACTGCAAACTATGTGTGAAAAATTTCGGTGAAAGATATCTGCTTCGAAAATGAGTTTCAAGCTTAAGAAGTCCGCCATATTGGATTTAGAGTGACGTTAATTTATTTTTCAAGTTATTCTTAGCAAGCCCTATCATTTGATACCAGTGTTGCCACCTTATGTGTAATTACACATATCATGTGTAATTTTGTTTTTCATGTGTAGCCCATGTGTAATTGACTCTATGTGTAATTAATGTGTAATTTAAAATTTCAACGCTTTGTAGCACTGATTTTTGTTATTATTTTGTCACAAGATGTAAAAGGGTTAATATTCTTGGCAAAACTTAAAAATTTAATTAAAAGAATGTAAGCGTTAAGAGAGCTGAACTAAAAATGGTTGGATCATTAACTACTAACCATTTGGCATTTATATAGCTTTTGTCACAATTTATTACCTGTAACGACGAAACATCCCGGGTACATTACCCTTTTTTTGTTTCAAATATGTGGATCATTGACTGCAAAAAAAATGTTGGAGGTTCTCAAATGCACAATTATAGAAAAAGGTATTCGTTTTGAAAATCTAGTTGGATTTGCACCAGATACACCTAATGTTATGTTTGGACAGTATAATTCAGATGTTAAGTTGTTAAAAAACGAAAAGCCAGATATTGCCTTGATAAAATGGTCGTGCCACCTAATACAACATGCACTCTAACACTTTGAAAATTTTTAACTTCATAGTAATTTGGAGCCAGAATATTTTGTATTGGAAAAAGGTTTTTGAAATAAAAAAATCCCTTTTGAGACAGATTATTTCAATTATTTATTTTATATTTAAATCTTTTCAAATGCTACTGCGAAAAGAATATTGAGCAATTTAAGCAAATGCACGACAGATTTAAAAAGGAATACATAGAAATAGTGGACCAAACTTTGAACCTATTTCAATGATTAAAAATAAAAATCAAAAAAAATGTATATCAATGTAAATGTGATGTAATTTACATTGATTATTTTAAAGTTATAAATTACTATAAAAAATAGTATGAATTTTTTGTTTTGAACCGTTATTTTTATGAAATAAAAAATGATGAATGGTTAATTTTTTGGAAAAAAAACACAATCATTATTTTTTTAACTAAATGAAAAGCTATAATATTATACATATTATGCAATTCAAAACAAAACTCGTGAGATTGCAAAAAAAAGATAGCATGTGTAATTCGTATTTTCATGTGTAATTTTGGCGTGATCTATGTGTAATTTACCATTTCGTTGGTGGCAACACTGTTTGATACCCATATTGTAGGAGTGCATTTAAAACAGCGAGATCGCCATATTGGGTGCGCCGCCATGTTGGATTTAGAATACCGTCACATAGTTTACCATAAATTGTCATCCAACCTGAACGTGTGTTCATAATTTCAGTTCAATCGGTTGAAGATTGAGTTGCAAGATTTAACCCGCAAGTTAAATAAGAGCTTTTAAAAACAACTGAAACTGCTTTATTCGACACTGCTACACTTTTTCTTATTTTTCTAAACGATCTGCTGTGTCTAACTTTCAATCCTATCTATTCTTTCGCATATGACAGACAACAGCATTTGTCATTAATTTTCTTTTAATCATAGACCAAGCCTTACTGAGGTTGAAGTTATGAGGGAAAATATGAACGACATGACCTTACGACAACCTCCGAATGGGGTATTGCGAATAGGGTTGATTTTTATGCTCGCTAGATCCAATGTTCTATGAGGACCCACAGACGTCTTGTGTAGTCAGTGTCATCTGTATCTATGGGAGGTATAGATATTGAGGAATCAGACTCTCTTGATGTAAATACGAAATGTTTCTGGCAACATTTTTTTACAACTGCGAAATAAAATAAGTTGCACTTTGTTATGTTTGTAACTTATAATAAATAACAAAGTCTGTTGGTTTTTTAATTACCAATTCTTTATTTGCTGCTGTCCACTTCAAATGAATATGAATACATACTACACATGGTATTGTTGGAGTTTATCTTATTATCATACGATTATGAGTACTTTTTAATAACGCTGCTATTATAAAGTACGTATACTAATTTGATACAGTGAATGGCAAAAGTACGTTTACTAATTTTTATTATACAACCTTACACACTTGCTTCACGAATAATTTTTAGCAAATGGAAAAAAGGTTAAACCTAATATTAAATGTGAAAGGAAAAACATAAATAACACAACCAATTAAAGTTTAAATCCAAAAATAAAAAATGAGGGTTTTGTTCACATACGCCAAATACTTTGAAAGATTAAAAACGTCAAATTGTGTAAACTCGCGAGAGGTGGGTAGCATTAATACATATCAAATTTTTCGTATGGAGTAATAAATACACTCAAAAGAAAAATCAATCCATCCGTATTTTCTTGAATCAAGTACAGAAAGATTGATTCAAGTACGGATTTTCAATCGCAAAATACTTAAGTTATCCATATTCAATCCCGTTTCGTACTTGAAATAATCCGAAAATGAGATTGAGTTAAGTAAAACTAAGATTGATTAAATCTTAAATTGCGATTGATTCAAGTATTATAAAGTTTATTTTATCAAGAAATTAGAAAGAAAAAGTTATAATGTTTGATTTACTTACCCGTATTACACCTTACAGAATGATAAAACACCAATAACATGCCCGATATGGTTTTTATTTTAGAAATCTAATGTACATATTTAACCAAAAATATAAACTTAATGAGAAGCAACAGTTCAAATTTCCTTTTTAACCCTTAGTGGTGCACATGAGTCTGGCCAGAGTACGTTTAAGTGTTATTCGTACTTGAATTTTTGAGTACTACTCGTACTTAAAGTAATCATAAAAAACTTGATTTATCCCGAGTGTTTTTCTTTCTGTGTAGATGTTGCTAAACATTTTTCACAAATTGGAACAGAGTACTAGTCTTTAACCGCTTCTGTCGTGAACACCTCACTACGCTGTTCATCTTGGCAGCTCGTACGGTTTCATTAAACTCTGTTACCCGATATTTTATAGTCATACATGAAGAAGAAAACTCCGCCAGAGTAGCATTTAGCTCATTATTAATATTAAATAGACTGAGACTTTTCAAATGAATCTACTAAATTATATTAAATGTTTTAAATGACATAAATTCGCGGTTTAGGTAATGGAAAGTATATTGATGCATTAATGTTATCTGGGTTATTTAAAACAAGTTTTCTTTTCTAACCCTCTTTTTACTAAGACCTTACCCATAATCGATCTATTTTTTAACATTTTATCCTTGTAAAAATTATTATCTGTGGGTTGTCTGTGTCGCATCCGTTTGTTTCTTCCATAAAAATATTATCAATTATAAAGGATTTTTTCTTAACAATTTTAAAATACAACAACTAAGCGATTCCTAACCCGCCCTCGTGGGTGTAGAATTAAAAAAATAGCCGAGATATCAATAAAAAAAACACCAACACTTTTTCGTTTTTTCCCATTTTTTCGCATTTTCAAATCAATGAAAGTGGGTTGGTTAAATTCTACTCAACATATTAAATGACTCGATGATTCCCAATGAATAATTTACGGTTTGTGTTGTTAAACAGAAAAAAACAAGTATTTAATTTCATTTAAAGAAAACTTAAACAGAAATTAAACAAAATTCTCAATTTAATATTAACAAAAGATATTAATAGTCGTTATACAAAAAGTGGTTGGATTTAATAAATGTGGGTTTTTCGAACGTTAAATTTTTTTCTTGATTTTAGCAAAAAAAAAAAAAAAAAAAACTCTTCGCAAACACACACACCCAGTTTTGTCTTTAAATATTTTTTTTTTTTTTTTTTTTTTGTTAATTTTGCCTCTTTTTGTCTTAAATGTCTAATATTACACGGTGTCAACGCATGATTAATTGTTACAAAATCAAGTGACACTTTAACTACATTTAAAGCCATAAAAACATTTTTTTTCCTTGTTGGTGTATTTCTTCCACTTTAAGTCTTGAAACAAAAAGCACAGAACAAAATTTGCTGCCATGAAAATTTCGAACGTAAAAACTCCAAGACACTCGGCAACCAACCCAACCATTTATGGAAAAATAAATAAAGAAGGCAGAAATACCGAAAAAAAAAATTATTTTTCTATAAAAATAAATAAATATATAAAAAAATTTGTGAAAAACAAAAAATAATGAATTTTAATGAATGAGGCATAAATACAATCGTACATTTAATAAAATTAATCGTTTTTCTTAAGCTAAAGTTGTTGCAATAACGATAAGAACGACTTTGGTAGCATTTTTCTTTAACATTTGAAAACAATAGGTTGAGGAAAATTCTATTTCATTTGGCTTAAATTTATCCATTTACAAAAAAAAAAAAAAAAAAAAAAAAAAAAAACTAAGCAAATGAAATGTTTTTGTTTAAAGATTTAAATGCAAAATTTTTGTTATGTTTATATTAAATTAACTTTAAAAAAACTTTCCTATCTCTTTATTTTCGATAGATTTCAGTTTCAGACAATGCACACTGGGTAAATTTGAGCTGCTTTTTAGGCCAAAATTTATTTCAGCCAAAGTTTTAAATCAAAATGTCTGAAAGTTGGAATTTAAGAGTTTTTTTATGGGCAGTATTTGATTTGTATAATAGTTAAAAAGTGAAAAACCTAATAAATTCGACGCGATTATAACACGCTAGGGGCTTACAAAATGGCGTAAAATTCATGCAGACAAAATCAATTTTGGATTTGCTTGAAAAAGTCGTTAATTTTTCCCTGGACCTTGTGCCACCTTAAGGATAGATTTTTACAAAAAGTTTGCAATTTTTGTTTTACCGAAGCCAAATCTTATTTTGAAACATTATTTTAATCAATTTCTCTGATAATAAAATTGTAAAACATCAGTTATTTTCTTTTTATTTTTTTCATAAATCCAAACATTAGAAAGCTCACTTTTTAACAGTTTTCATCAATGAAAAACACGGCAACATTATTAAAAGCTTATGCGAAGCTTATAATATGGAAAGTATATTTATTTGAGGTTAAGTTAGAATTACGCGTTTTGTTAACAAAAGCAATAACGCTTACCAACATATTTTGGGTTTTTTACATAACACTCACCTCACCTCTCTTCTCTCTATTATGCACGATTTCCTTCTTTTTGTTTAGAAACTGATAAAAGACGTTTAAATTTATATAAAAGTTAATAAGAGTGCTATATTCGGCTTTTTAGGTAAAATTAGAGGCAGGCGTGGTTTTTTGCTCATATCTCAGCTATTTGTGGACCGATCAGGCTGGATTTCAATAGCAAACAATGCCGAACTATATGTGACATAAATGTAGGACTACCAAGTCCCCATCACAACCCCATTTCAATGGACAGATAGACAGACGGACATCGTTAGTTCGACTTCGCTGCTTATAAGGACCCAGAATATATAAACATTATAGGACCTAGCATTAATATTGCAGAAATTACAAAAGGAGTGACAAACTTGTATATCGTTACTTTAATATAGAAAAGCCCTAACTAACATTTTCCTTACTTTACAGGAGAAGGAAAAGACTTAATAAAAATTGTAGTATCGTAGTTGCGATTTTTTTTAAACGCAGTTTTTTATTAAATTGTTTAGAGAGTTTAATAAAAAACTGCGTTTAAAAAAAATCGCGACTACAAGACTATAATTTTTATTAAGTTTTTTCCTTCTCCTGTAAAGTAAGGAACATGTTAGTTAGGGCTTTTCTATATTAAAGTAACGATATACACGCTGAAAAAAATATCAATGTTAAATTAACATTGCGCAATGTTAATTTAAAATCATACTAAATGTCTGCAAAAGTATGGACTTAATTTAAAATTATCATTGTTTCACATTAATTTAAACGCAAAATGTTAAAATAACATTGTTCAATATTGAATTCATAAAATCCTGTTTAATTGTTTTGTATAGAAACAATAGCAACACTTTAAGAAGAAAAACATGAATTTTTTTATTTTCATGTTAAAATTTTTCTAAAAATAAAAAAATTCCCGTTTTCTTTTTGTTAAAATTATTTAGTTGGATAGTCATACAATTTTCAAAGTAGAATGATGACGAAAACCATTACGGGCAATTATGCTGGTGTCTTTTAATTGTGAATGCTTCTGTAAACAAAGGGGAAAACAAAAAGTGAAACATGTGTTATAGGAAAATAAATAATTATATTCTCTCTTTCTCTGGTTTAGAATGTTTCCTTAATTAACGCATATGTTGTCTCGGAAGCTTCTTCTCACTGTTATTTCAAACTAAAACCAATTCGATTCTACATGAAATTCAAGTCGTTTCAAATTGAAATAACTTTCATTTAACGTGATTCAGAGTGTTATTTCAATATTAATGTAATTTTGCTCAAACTTTATGGGAATGTTAAATTAACATGAATTATAGTTAGTTATAAAAAAAAATAAAATTGTTCGCAAGTTATTGTAAAATAATGTTAAGTAAACAGGATGTAACTTTGAAGCAAAATCACTACCGAAAAATGTAAAATCAACCTTGTTTTTGAGGATTTTACATTGATTTTGTTCTCTGTGTACCCTTTTACCTTCGGTGGAGGGTAAACTTACACTTTTTATGCTGGACTGTGAATGTTGCTGGCAAATGTAAACTTCGACTGCACATAACTCAGCTGATATTGGTTTTTTGCAAAAACCTAATATGCAGGTTTTTGCTTTGATATGTTCCTAAACGAACGTCATTAACAAAAAACATTATTATTATTAGTGCAAAAAACTAGTTTTGGCCAAGATTTCGGGTCAAATTGCCCAGTGTTCAATGGTTTAACAGTCATACCGAACTGAGAGAACACTTCGCTATTTTAGCAATCAATATTTCAAAATTAAGAGATCTTAATTCAGTTTAACAACGGAATTTTAAACATATTTCAAATGTGAACTTTTTCGAAAATATTAAAATTTAAATTAGACACACCTTGTTAT
Source organism: Pollenia griseotomentosa (assembly GCA_963931875.1). NCBI lineage: Eukaryota > Metazoa > Arthropoda > Insecta > Diptera > Polleniidae > Pollenia > Pollenia griseotomentosa. The sequence continues at coordinate 164,717,617 of OZ007562.1, read as the reverse complement.
TCGCATAACAAGGTAATTAGGATCTTGAGTACTTTATAAACTCCAAAGACTCCAAATCAGTGTGACTTTCTAGTGCGTTTAAATGGAGATTGAGCAAAAGTCATCAACATATCGGAAGATGCTATAAATTTAAAAAACAGATACAAAATACACGTCAGATAAACAGAAAACAAAGACACGCGGAACAATATTTTTGAAATTCTGAGGGCTGAAGGCCTAGTCTCCCGTTTCAGTGATTTGGTGCAAAATCTTTTGATTTTATGCCAATAAAGTGTATCTCCTAAGTCGCTCTATATAGTCTTAAAAAGCCTCTATATCGAAGAGCCACTTAACTGTGAAACGAAAAGACATTGTTTTACTCTTTACACAACATGAATTAATAAGGCTGTCTACATATAAGTGAATACAACGAAAACAAAGATGGGAGTATGTATGTGTATATTGATTTTTATCTTTCACTATTTAATTGTAAAACGATCTATAATTGTCTTGGCTTTGGACAGATAATGATCAATCATCATGTTGACTGTTCAAAAGCATTTTAATGAATGAGCCAACATTTGCCGCAGTAGCAGGCAGGCAGGCAGTCAGTCAGGCTTCATAAATTTAAACTGTAAATGCTCTTAAAATTAAAACATATTAATTCATTTATGTTGCAAATAGCATATTTATGTCTTGTAAAAGTTGTTTTTCTCTACACAATTGTACGGAACAGTGAATAAATATAAAGAAATTGGCAAAAATTATTGTGTTTCTTTTTTTCAAAAAACAGAAACAAACGCTTAATCACTAGACCAAAACATCTTAAAAAGTAAATCAATAAACGATTTGTCATTATCAAATTGGGTTTTTAATTACACATGAGTTATGAAATAAATAAATTTATTAATTTTGTATGGAATACACTTTAATTCTATAAATAATTTATAGGCAATTTGGTGATTCAGTTAAGTCTCAAGCAGTTATTGAATAAAATAAATAATTGTATGCGAGGCTAAGGTGTTTAAAGGAAAAGACTACACAGTAAACAATTTTGCGTCAGTAAAAGCATTATTCAAAAATAAATTCAGTTTCAATTAAAAATATATTTACGTTTAATTGACAATATAAATTTGCACCAGTAAAAAAAATTAATAATATCAATTAAACCTTTAATTCACTTCATTAAACGTTTAATTCACTTCATTAAACGTTTAATTCACTTGATTAAATTTTAATTAAAACTGATTTTATTTTTGATTAATTCGTTTACTGTGCAAAATTTTTTTCTGTGTAGGACTTTAAGGAGGCATAAGGCATACAAGTTTGACAATAAAATCTAGCGAAAACATTTATGAGTTTTTAATCAAGAACTTTGCTTCCCAATAACTGGAATAACATGACAGTTTTGACGTATTACTTGTTGGCATAACTGCAGTAAAAGTTTTAAAAATTTTTACAACAAATTAAATTTTGCTTGAAAATCTCTCTTAATTGTTAAAAATCAAATAAAGTAAAAACTACAATTCGTAAAATTAGTGGTTTTTCGACATCGTGCAGCATTGAAAAAGATCCTAATTTGTCAACTTCTCGACGTTCTCAAAATGTACAGTTCTCAACAAAGACCACATAGTGAATTTTGGGTACGGATTTGACTTTGAAGCTTTAGAAGATGCATAAATTACACCGGTTGATTAATTAATTAATTTAAAACAAAACACGATCGTTTTTTTGAAAAAAATATATCTTATGGCGAAGCTTATTTTTCGATGTCTGATTACGAAAGCAAGAAGAACTTCCGGATTAAGGCTTCTGAAAATACATGATTTTACAATAACTTGCGAACAATATTTTGTTCTTTTAAAATAACTAAAATTCATGTTAATTTGTTATAATTTGCAGTAAAGTAAGAGCAAAATGTCATTTATATTGATACAACAATCCGAATCACGTTGAATGAAAGTTATTTCAAGATGAAACAACGTGAATTTCATGTAGAATCAAGTTGGTTTGAGTGTGAAATAACAGTGAGAAGAATCTTCAGAGACAACATATGCATTTATTTAAGAATAATTTAAAAGACTTACCCGCGGAGCCAGAGAAAGAGAGTATGTAATTATATATTTTCCTGTAACACATGTTTCACTTTTTTTGTATTCCCCTTCGTAAGCAGAATGGCCCGATACGAGTTTTATCATCATTCAACTTTGAAAATTTGATTTACTATTGCAAAATAATTTTAACAAAAAGAACACGGGAATTTTTCTTCACTTTTTAGATTATTTTAAACATGAAAAGAAAAAATTCATGTTTTTATTTTTATAGTGTCATTGTTTTTTCTATACAAAACAAGTAAAACCGAATTTTTTGAATTCAATATTGAACAGTTTTATTTTAAAATTTTTCATATAAAATAAACATGAAACCAAGATAATTTTAAATAAAGTCCATACTTTTGCAGAGATTTACCATGATTTTGAATCAATTAATTTTATGTGTAATTTTTTAAAAGTTTTAGTTATACAAAAACACGTAAACTAAAAGTTCTGTATTCGTTCGATAAATATTTCCTTATAAAATTTGTATCTCAAGCGTTTTGCGAAGCAAAAAATAGTGGGAACCCTGATCTATAGGTATACAGTGTGGCCTCTGTAATGCAACCAATAGAAATTTAATGAGTGGCAAAAACTTTGTTTGTTGCAAAAACCGAGTCTAAAATTTCGCCTCGCAAGACCAAACTGTATGTCCTCAATACTTCTTCTTTCTCAGGCCCATAAACTATTATCACGTAATCTTGGTTATTTGATTAATGATGTGCACGTACACTGATAGAAAAGGCGTCATAACGCTGATGTATTTTGACATCAGAACTATCACAAGTGTCTCCGTTTTTGACCCCATGACACTTGTCATCATTGTGATTTCAACCTTAACATCACTTGGCCAAAGTGTCATCAGGGTCAAAATGAAATTATGTCATCAATGGGATGACACATCGGCATCACAGAAATGACGAACATGTCCTCAGTGCGATGACGCAGTCACATCGGAGAAAGGACACATTAGCATCAATTTAATGACAGTTTGTAATTAAGCCAAAGTCATTGGAATTGACTTAAGTCAAAGTGAGAGAATATTATTATTTTCTTAACCGTTTCATATGTTTGCTTCACGTTTGTTAAATAACGACCTTTGTTTACAGCAGAACTCTCAATAATAAGACACCAGCACCATGCCTCATGTGGTTTTCATAATCATTCTAATTTAAAAATTTCATGTATTTAACTAAACAATTTAAAAAAATAGAATATAGGAATTTTTGCTTCTTATAAAACATTGTAATCATGAAAATAATATTAATAATATACAAAATGTGTTATCGAATTGATGTCACTATAGTCATAAAATAGATGACACGTAAAAAATTACAAAATTGTACGAAGACGTAAGTCATTGAATTTATGTTACTTTTTGCATCAGTGATGCCATTTGTAGCAACATTGATGTCACAATTCTGATGTAAGGGCATCATCAATATGAAGATATATATTTCTATTCATAAAAAAATTCGGTTATAAAACAAACCGAAAGATAAAACACAAGCATAGCTTTGTTTGTAAGGTGGAATTAATTGAGGTTTTGGCTTTTTGCCAAAACAGAGTCACCAATGTTAAGAATTAAGATGTTGCGTTTATCGAAGGTTTCGTTAACCGAACGACTTAATACCGCTGAATTGTTTTTGTAGGGTTATATGATAATTTCGGTAAAAGGATTGTCCATGCTGAAATTATACAGGTGGCAGGCACTTTTTTGCTCTTGCATTGTTTGTCCAATCTATTGTCAAAATTTGGTTTATGTTTGTATATTATTAAAGTTTTTGATAATTTTAAATTAAAATAAATAATATATTGACCATTATTAAATAAAAGTTGGCTAAAAATTTGTTTATTTCATCACGTTCAGCGGCACGCTTTGATTTTTGTTTAAAATATGCCTTAATACCGTTTAAATACTTAAAATTTGTATTCTCTAAGGAATTTTAGCGATCGAGATTTAGCTTTAGCTAAGCGAATTACAGAATACGGCAGCTGGTAGGTTATTTCATGGCATTTATTTTTTAAATATGATTTCCGGCATATGTCCGCCGCGGCTACGAGTTACATGATCCATTCGATCAGTCCAATTTTAGACTACTATTTCCAATAAATCTGGCCGGTTAAATGAATATTCCTCACATAGCCGCATAAAAATTAATCCAAAGGCTTTAAATCGCACGAACGAGGGGGCATTAAATAGGACCTTTTCTGGAAATTAAGTCATTAAATTAATTTTGCAATAAATCGATTGCTAAGCGCACTATATTGAAAGTTGCGCCGCCTTGTTGGGTCCAAATGCCGTTGATGTTTAGCTAATTAATTTTTGGAAACAACAATTCTTTCAGCATGGCTCGCCATTCACCGTAACGGCAGCTCCTTGCTCATTTCGAAAGAGCGTATAAGCCGCACCAGTTTTAATGGATGTAATGGTGATTCGTTAATGGCTTGAGGATTGTCTTCGCTCTTAATTTTTTAAGGTAAATTTTCACGATTTGGAATCATGGTTCTAGCGATAAACGATTTGTGATGACTTGCCGATCCTTACTGAACAGAAATGTCATCCCAGTTTGATATTCTTAGCTGTCGGATCATATTAATCGATATCAAAACTACTCATGCAGCTCAAGAAAACACCCGATATATCAACATGAGTGCCTCTGTCTGGTGAAATTGCGTAGTTGATACCTCAATATTCCACTATGAGGGTTTTTGTCAATTGCTTCAATTAGAATTTCATCAATGACTGTGGGGAACATCAACGGGGATAAGACACTTCCTTGACCTTTGTCAGACTTTACAGATATAGGGGAAGACATTTTGTTGCCATATTCTACGCTGCATTCAAAACGCTGATACTTTGCCTTAATTAATAAATTCTTTAAAAAAACCCGAATTCTTATATTTTTAAGATTTTCTAGTGAGATTTGAAATTTAAAAAAAAAGTTTGGTGGCAAACTAGTTTCTAAATTAGTTTTCTGTCTCCGTAGCTTTTTATTATTTCATATTTTTGTTAACTTAAAGGCTTTGCGTCTCAAGATCTTCAAGTGACTTTATTTCACAAAGAATTCCTTTGTGATTTTATCCCTTTTTAAAAAAAACATATAAAAAAAATAAGTTCTTCAACAATCTCTCATACTTAATATTCTCATCATAAACATTAAGTTTCTTGAGTTTTTTTTTATATATTTTTTTTTTTATTAAACTTTTGATTAATCTTGACAATCTTCGCTTATTCAATATGCAAAATAAAATTTTTTTTTAAAAAAAAAAAAAAAAAAAAGTATAATAACAACTTTTGCAAAAGAAAATGTTTTTAAATACGTTTAATAATAGTAGGAAACCACCCAGGAATGTGATGTGGTAATTGTCAAGCGTTTATGTTGGCCCAGACATCTGATAAATCTTTGACAATTCATACTCTCTTAGAATTTAATAATGTCACGTAAACATACGATTATTTATCTTTTGGATGGCCACCCACAAAGTTTACAAAACAGTTTTTTTTCTTTTGAAGCAAAAAAAAAAGGAACACGACGTACTATTTCCTTGGGTTCTAGAGCGTAAAAAAGGGATAAACTTAAACAAAAATGCCAAAAGGGAAAGAGAGTGGAAACATTTTGATAAGGTGCAAAACGAAGAACAGTTAAAGGTAATAAAATAAAAAAACCCCTCAAAGGAGCTTTGAAAGGTAAATAGTTACATATCATATGACAACTATTATCAAAAAAAAAAGGTTGGAAATTTAAAAGCTATCAGAGAAAGCTTTTACTTTTACTAAGTTACATCCTTGCACAAAATAATTTAGTAAACAGTCACATTCTACTAAAACAGTGACTTAAAAAAAAATTACATTGAAAAATAAATACTTTAAAAAGAAAAAGTCAAATACAAGGTATTTGTCTAGGAAAAATTGACAATTCAGACAGAAAGTTAAGTTTAAAGAAAAAATATGATATTATATAGGCTGTCTCAAAAGAATTTTTAACTGTAAAAATTTTTGCGACAAACATTAAAGTCGAACTTAACACTGTTTGGTATAACCGACGGTTGTAATTTCGCCGCCGCGACGTCCTTGAGGTCAGACGTACACAAAGCTGAAGTAGGTTTCTTTGGTCGTCACACTACTATACTCATTTTGATATAAGACAACTTCTTGCAAAAGCTTACCTTGTTAAAGGTTTTATCTATGGCTGTAAAGTTTTTCGCAAGCTATGACCCAACTAGCAAAGGAAAGCTTAACGATTTATACAACAATATTATTAGACACAGAAAAAAATTACAGTTATTATTTAAAGATTTTCAAATATTTTTAACAATTTTCTTAATTAACATGTTTGTAAATTGTCATATTATGCCTTGTTCGCACGGTGCTTTGGATTACTTCTCTCTCCGTTTTAATTACTTATTTGAATTACCATGTTCGCACGGCATTTTCCTAATCGGTTTTGACAGTTTTTCTTCTTCTTCTTTTTATTAATTTTGTTTATTGCTAAATTTAATTGTTTTTCTGCGTTAACTTGTATTAAGAATGAGAAGAAAAAGTAAGTAAAAAATATTATTTCAAAGAAATACATACATTTATTTATTTTCCCAGTAATTAGAATATTTTGTTTTTTTTTTTAGTGCTTTGACAGCTGGTGATGTTAAAAACCCGATAAAAATTAGAGATCACAGTGATTTTAAAGTAATCCACAGGGTAATACAAATTGAATTACGTACAAATGAGATAATCCGCTCTCAAAATTTTCTATGACGAATTATGTAATTTGGATCATAATTAGGCTGGGAATTACGAATGAGAGAGCGAATTACGAAAAAACGCTGCCGTGCGAACATGGCATTAACAATTTGTTTCAGTTAAAAAATAAATACATATAATAAAATTTATTTTACGTCAAAAAAAAAACATTTAAATACAATATAAAAAAAAAATTTTAAATATTTTTGGTTTAAATCACTAAAAGGCAAAAAGATAGGCAGATTGTTGAAAAACTGAATCAATCTTTAGGGTAAAGCGGCTCATACACTTGCAATTAAATTGCTCAATTTAACGTATTGAACAATTTTATCGCAAATGTGTATGTGATATTCGGAGGTGGCACAATATACACTGATAGAAAAATGCATCTTTATATTTATGGCGCCCTAACATCAGAATTGTGATTCAACAAAAAAAATATTTGAATCAAAGTACATTTAATGTATACATATAGTCAAAATTTTTCTGCTTTTGTGCGTTTTTCTTTTTATTATTTTTGGTCGTTAATTTAAACTACAGCATGATTTGATCTCCATATATGGAGAAAACTTGGTACATAGATTCTCATTGTCATAAGAACCAAGCATAAATTCACATAGCTATCAAACAAACTTCTTTTCGGACTAAAGCTATTGTATTATGTTGGTATGTAGAATAATTTTGTTTCAATCTTTTTTAATTGCAATCTGAATCAACTAATCAAATTTCATTAAAACCGGTCCATATTTTACCATTCTTCCCATACACATAGTACCTCCGAAAATTTTTTAAATGTCATAACTTCCTTATAAATGTAGATATTGACATGAAATTTGGCGACAGTAACCTTTACGATAGCTAAAAGGTCGTGTCAGAATGCTTTGTTTTACACGCATTAAAAATGTTTTAATATGCACACAAAAAAAGCTCAACATAACCAAGAAATGTGTTAAAAAAAAAAATTGCACAAAGTCGGCTTATAAAAAAACACTGTTAAAAAAATCAACGTTGTTACAAAAGAAAGTTTTTAAATACATCGAATGGCTTTACCGTAATCATATTGGATAACACAGTTCAACAGGATGACCTACGGACGACCCCCGCAAATATTTTATGGGTAAATACCGACGGGTCTAAAACACATGGCTTGTAATTTCGTTGTTGCTTTCTACAGAAATTCATGTACCGTTTTAAAACTTTCAACGCCACAAGTTATGAGGCGTTTGAAATTTTTAAAGGCAATTTGAATTTCTGTAGAAAGTAACAACCAAATTTCAAAACATTTATGACTTTGTTTTTGCTTTCAGTGTAATTCTTTGGCGTTGCGGTGCGTTTTACATAATTAGGGTGAGATATCCGTCAGGGATATCCACAGTATTACCTTTATTATTACCTGGAGAATGTTTTTATAACATCGAAATTGCTTAAGAAAGCCGGACGTCTCTGAAAGAGATAGCGAGTCATTCAATGGTTACCCTTAAATGGGTCCTTGGACAAAGAGGGTTGCATGGAAACTGCAAAGCCGACTCGTTGGCGCATGCAGGCAATACCTTGAACCATAACTGTTCATACAGTGAGTCTCATAATTTTTTTGCATATAAGAAAAATTAACTTTTTAGAAAAGAATTGATTGACATTCATTTATTTATTATATTAAACAGGAATATCTTTTTATTGCCGTTTAGGAGAAAGACAAAGTATTAAATTATTAAAAAAATTAGAACATCTTAATTACATATTCTCTTTATACGACATTTTAAAAGAATATAGTGAATTTTTAAGGTCACAAAACTATTTTGCTTAAAAAAAAATATCACATGTTTTTACCTAATAACAATGGATATGTCACAGTTAATACTTTGTGGCATAGTCGTTATTTTTAGAAACTGCAGCTAATCTTCGTGGTATATATTCCACCAAATTTTGGCACTTTTCTTGAGGTATTTTTCCACATTCTTGTAGCAAAACTTGTTTCAACGTAGTTTTCGAAAGTATGTGACGTTGACGATCATTTTCCTCCAAATACGCTCATAAATTTTTTTTATTGGGTTCAAGCCCGGGCTTTGAGGAGGCGTTGGCAAATGTTTGGTATTATAAATAATCCACAGTTTAACATCTAAGGCTGTTTATTTGGGATCGTTGTCCTGTTGGAAATAAAAACCTCTAGCTGAAAGTCCCATTTTATCAGCGCTCGCGTTAAGGATTTCTTTAAGAATTGACAGATACACATGTCTGTCCATAATTCCATCTATAAAGACTAGATTTCCAAAACCTGAGGCTGACATAAAGTCCCAAACCATAACAGAACTTCATCCATGTTTTACTGTCGCCTTGATATTTTTTATATTAAGGGACTCATTCGGCTTTCTCCAAACCATGTGTCGTCCATCAGACCCAAAAATATTATATTTGTTTCATCGCTAAATATAACGGATTTCCAAAAGTCAAACCCTTTGGTTATATGTTGATTGGCGAAGGATAGTCGCTTATTTCTATTTATTTCAGAAATTAGCGGGGTTTTTTCTTGCTACTCGAGCATTAAAGTTGTTTGATAGTAGTACACTACGAAGTGTTTCGTTGCTTACTTTGTTGCATATAGTTCCTTTTAGCTTATCATTCAGTTTTGGAGCAGATAAATGCGGGTTTTTCATGAATTTCTTTAAGTATTTTCCTTTAATTTCTGGCTGATATAAAAAAAACTGTTTAACCTTGGTCATCGGCATTTTAATTAGATAAATAATTGCAAAATACCTTGAAAATATTATCTTATTCGAACGAAAATATGATTGAGAGTCCAAACACAATGTCCCGATAATTTATTGCGGTACGATTTTTCATACGATTTTGAAGTTAAAAACCGCAGTGCGGAACGGCATACAATTAAAATCTATTTTATTTTCATTGCGAACTTTTTTTTCTCTCAACAAGGCGAATTTAATTCGCTTTGTCTCTCCATTTTTGATACTAGTTCTCTTTCTGATGATGCCATAGGTTTTGAACAATTGGCTATGTTCACAACATTATTGAAAACAAACAACATGATAAAAATGTATGCACAAATAAATTAATGAAAATTTAAACAAAATATGACAACTATTGCCGTCGCCGTCTTCCGTTGTATTATGTTTATTTTTCTCTCCCACAACGAGAAATCGCACCGCACCGCAAACATTGTGTTTAGACTCTGAAACGTATAAACGAAGAAAGCCCATATAAAATGTAAAAATTTACAACAATTTTTGCAAGGATAAGATGTTTTTTTTTTAAATCAAAAAACTTTTGTGAGTATTAATTATAGGGTCAAAATAGTTTTAATATCAGAAAAAGGCCATCATGTACTTACAAGTTTTTGTAATTTTATTATCATATTTACGTTGTAACACATACCATCTACGTAATAAATGGACTATTTTCTCAAAAATTAAACAACTTGTACTTCATTTTGAGGAATTTATTTAATCTTTATGGAGTAAAAAATTTGCAAAATATTTATGAGTCACTGTATTGGTTTCACTTTCGAGCAGCAAGCAACTTTTGCTTCTCATAGATGATTCCATGAGACTTACTGTAGGAAACCGAAAGAAAATGGCCCATTATCGATGGTAAAAGAACTCAGGAGCCTAATTGTGGTTATAATTGGCCACTGTTCAGAATAACCTTTGTGGAAGTTGCGATGACGAGAAAAAAGAGGAGTCAATCGTCGGTATTGCGGGCCTACGACTGAAACTGTTTGGTCAGATAAACCTTCGAGACAATACCAGTCTCTTTGACACTGATTTGGTGCTGATCGATTCGTTTATTGAGTCAACGTAGTTTTATTAGCAATCAGGTAATAAAGGTCATCTGGGAGTCAGTGACGCATGGTAGTACAACTGTTACTTATTATTGGACCCACGTGAGCTAGACTTAATTGCGGCTGATAATGGAATCTTTTAAGTGTCTATTTTGATGCAAAAAATTATAATATTACTGGCAAAGTCCAATTTAAATTGTTTGCAAGACTCTTTTATTCAAAGTTGCAAAAGCTACGAAATCGATTGTAAAATAAGCATTTTTCAAAGTTTTGATCAAATGCAGACAGTATTTATCAACAAAACCTTAAAAATATAATAAGCTATTTAAACAAACAAGCTTTTAAAACATACAAATCTTTAATTTAAAACTTAAGGATAAAAAAGCTTAAGAAATCTTAAAGAAATACCAAGCAACAAAATTTAATTTGCATTATTAAGTAAGCTGTTAAGCAACGTTATTTTTTTAGTTTGCTTAAAGAGTTTAAATACCCTTTATTTTCTCACTCTTTACGGAAAAGCTGTTATTTGATTTTTTCATTCAAAAAACATTTTGTCTAGATTTGTCATATTACTTAAACCTTTTGTTAATATTGCACATCCTCGGTAACAATCTACCAGTGTTAAAACCTCTATATTTTAATCTAGGGTACTTTAAATTCATCATGCATGACTGACTGCTGTAGCAGTAAAATAGTAGCACATTTACTTTAATATACAATTGATGTTTTGACAATTTATATTAATTATGGAATACACCAAAGAGCATTCAACGGAAGCAGGCAGCGCAGCATCACTACAGCATCAATAATATACAAAGCTAACAACAACAAGAAACAAAACTCCAAAACAGAAACACAACATTACCGCAAAAACATTTGTGGTAGTCTCTAGGAATATAAAGTGTATTTTTTTCTCAAAAGTATTTGTTTGTTTTAGTTAAAAAAAAAAATATCTGACAATTCATTTGGTATCCAACACGCGCCAACCTCCAACGCGGCAGCAAAACATTTTTTACCCCAGACACACAGAGCAACACAACATCACTCACTCTCTCATTGATGGCCAGACTCAGTCAAACCAAACAAAAAAATAGAAATAACCAACGAACAAAATATTTATACAGAGCTTTTGGTTGCCAACATACTAAACCATTCATATCAAACGAATTTAGAGATCTATTCCCTGAACGGTTACTTTTTTTCTTGTTATTTTTGTCAGAGTAACAAACTTTCTATGATGGAGATGTATGAACCAGCAACAGCAGCATCAGCTAACAACGTCCGCAAAAACCATGTGGTACCATGTTTTCTACTGCTACTTTTTCAATTGGTTTGTTTGATTTTTTTCCACATTTTTCTTCATTCATTTCCAAACAAAGACAGACAGACAGACAGACCCACTTACCACCACCACAGCTTGCGAGCAGTTTATGCGCCTCACGTTTTCTCATTTACAAAATGACTAAATATCATTTACTCGTAATGTAAACTCGTACATTAAATATTCATCTTGTGCAAAAATTTCTGGTTAAAATACATTCGAACAATACAAATAGCAATAGCAAAAAAGAAAAAAGGTAGGGTTAAAATATATAGTCACTTACACGCTGACACATTTACTCACTAGCTAACCTATTCACTTGCCTACGTTATTAACTCGCTCACTCACTCACTAGCCACACCAACCAACACCCAAGTGAGGAAAACAAGTGTAAAAACTTTTTCATTATGTTTTCTTTACTTTTCAACTGTTTTCTTTGCTTTTTTTCGGTGGTATTAAAATAATAAATTTTGCAAAAAAAAAAACTAAATGAATAAATTAACAGGTAACTAAGAAGTCAAGATAAAGTGGCCATACGAAAGAAAATTAATTAAATTTGTTAATTGTAAAAAAATTTAAGATAAAAATATTGAAGCGATAAGAACAGAAAGTTATAAAAATACCGTTATTTAGATATAAATAAATCTATTTTGTGACACGCCCACTTCTCCAATCCCGCCCATATTTCAAGAGAGATTGTGTATTAATGGAGGATTTTCCTCCTGCCGTTCTTTAAATATAAAAAAAAAAACTATATTGTGCCACTCTCACTTCTCCAATATCGCCCTCATTTTTGGAATATTGTGTATTGATAACGGAGATGCTTGTACTTTATGTGGCAGTTTTCGTTCTCTAGATATAGATACAGAAATGTATAATGGCCTTGTAGGGGAAGTACCACTCCCACTTATCCTATCCCGCCCATTTTTAGAGGTCTTATATTGAATGTACCTAATTTTGAAACTTTGGCAATTTTCGTTCTCCAAATATACAGAAAAAAGAAATAAAACAACAACTTCAACAAGGGAATTGGTAAAAGGGAATGGATAAAATTAGAGACCGTCGTGGTTTATTGCTCATATTTCAGTCATTTATGGATCGATCTTAGCAAGGGACGTTGGTTTAGAAATAAACATTGAAAAAACTCATGCAATGCGAGCAAATAACGTCACTGATAACCAATTCAAAATACAAAACTAGAGAATTAAATTTCTAAAAAAACTTTTGTTATGTGTCTAGTAGACTTAAAACTCTAGGTCAGATTTGGTCGCCACATTTGGGCATCACAAATATAACAAAACACGAAAATCCGCATATTCAATGCTTGCGTAAAATCTACACTGCTTTATGGAAGCGAAACTTGGCTGATGACTTACCCTATAGCACAGAGACTCTAAGTACATATTTATAAACAAGTGCCTAAGAATAATATGTCGAATATTTTGGCCAAATAAAATCAGAAACACAGAGTTCTAAAGGCTAACAAAGGAAGAACCAATACTCCGCTAAATTACAAGAAGAACATGGAGATGGATAGGACATACTCTCCGTAAACCTATTGGCAGCGTTACGAGAGCCGCCTTAGAATGGAATTCCCAAAGAAGTCGACATTCCGGTCGTACCAAAAATACATGGCGTAGAACAATTTTAAATGAACTCATGAAAGTAAACAAATCTTTTGATGAAATTAAAATAATTTGTAATGATAGAATTAGTTGGAATTTGATTGTAGAAGCCCTATGTTCCCAAGTGGAATAAATAAAGGGAAAAAATGGACCGATCTGGCTGAATTTCTATAGCAAACTTAAACGAAGCATATGTGATATAAATGTATAGCAACCTAGTTTCCGTCGTTTCTGTGGTCTTCGGGGAAAGTATTTCAACATACACACGGACAGACGTACATCTTCTAATCAACTTCGCTACCCATAAGGTCAATATTGTAGATATTACAAACGGAATGACGAACTTATCTATACTCCTTTACCTTCGGAGAAATTAATACTATACATTTTAGTTTTAAATAAACGATCAAAAAATTTATAATCTCTGGGTTTTTAATAACTGATGGAACGGCTTTGTCCAATTTGTTTCTTGTTTTGCAAAATAAACGATTTTGACTACAAGTCAAGCGCAAGATAATTAATGGCCAACTTAGTGAATAACCATAGTTCTCTCTCGCGTTATTTTCTCTAAAAAATAGCACACATTTTTTTTGATATATATTTCTTTATGCCAGAAAATTTTATTAGCCAGTGCCTATGTTCTGTAACTTTAGTGAGAACTTCTCGCATCCAATAGATGTGAAACAAAATATTCAATCGTTTCTCGAAAAGTGAGAAAAACCTGTGTCTGTAACTCATGTCGAAAACTATCAAAAGATATTACGTCGTTACATTATAAATGTCACCCGAAGCCGATGAGGCATTGCAGACGTTGAGAACGTCAGTAATACATATCGTTGACGGCGACCAAAATGTACTAAAATTTAAAATTTTTCAACGACGGTGGCGAAAATACAACCGTCGGCTATTCCAAATAATGCAAAGTGCGACTTTAATGTTTTATAAAAATGTTGAAAGCAAAATAATTAAACAATGAAAAAATGTGCCAAGAACATAATATTATTATTATTCCTTGCATTAGAGCCTAAAATTTTAACTCTTTAAAAGGCTCTTTAGCAAAACCGATTCTTAAGGCTCAGTTAGCCGGGAGTAACAGTAACGTTTCAAGTCAACTGCTTCATTTTGTTATATGTAGAGCAATTAGAACGATTATAGTTAGCAGTTATGTGGATATTACGTCTTGATCTGTAAGAAATAGATTGGTCTTAGTTTTTTACGGTAAGGTTAAGTTACTGTTACTCCTGGCTAACTGAGCCTGTACCTAACAGTTTTTTGAATTTTTAAAATAATTTTTGGAAAATGTTCAACTCTGTGGATTAAAACTTGTATTTTAATAAAAGTTTTTGTACACAATTTGTAGGGATTACTGTAGGGAACAAATTTTTTGGAAAATTCTAATTTCTGTAGATTGCGTTAAAATTAAAACATTTTGGTTTATATCCACACTGGTCTGAGCTTCAAATTTCGCCTGTGGCCTAAAAACACTTGGTCACCCCTTTCGGTTTTGTTTGTCATAATTTGAGTAAAATTTGTTTGCATCAGGGAAGTTTAAAATTTGTTAAACTTTTGTGGTTAAACTTAAACTAATGCCTAAAACGTGCACAAATTATTAACTAAATAAATATGTACAACAAACAAATATTTGAATACATACTCAAGTAAAATGTAGTGGCTGTTTTGGACTTTAATACAAGTTTTATTCAGACAGTGGAAAAACTCCTATTAATCATAATTCAAAAAATATCTTATATTTTTCAAAGGTGGGAAGTTAACAAAAAAAACAGGACAAGGAAAAACAAAACATGGAAAATAATAAATACTAAACCCAGTTGAAGCGAATTTAAAGTAGTCTATTATAGTTAATTTGCAATAATTATTTAGAAAATAAAGAGAATTAGTTTATATGGGTTTCTAGAATTGGAAACAGTTGCATTTTAAGAATCTGCTGTAGAGCTAAAATTGACTTAAATCGGCCTTGTATGAAAAGCTAACTTATTTAGTCTTAAACAGTGAAATTAATAAGGAGTTTAAATTAGATTTTTTGCACTTTCTGTTATTAGAACACTCTTTCTCCAAATCCTTTTTAATTCTTTCGCTTTGAGCCCAATAGAAAATCAAACAAGCAAAAAAAAAGGATCTAAAGTGCAGTTAAGAAAGACAAAAAATAAATTTGATCTTTATAGGCGTTTGGTATTTATGGTCTTGCAAATGACTGACTATAAAAGCCACCACACGCGACATTTAAGCCGGCCTAAGCAAATAAACTTGCCCGAACTGGCAATCACACTGACACGCTCGCATACACACCCATAATAGCAAATATCTATGAATGTGCGGATGTTTATAGCTATTTTGCAAATACACTGGCTTAAAAGAGTGTGTTTATTGCGGCACTTGGTGGAGGTTGTGGCCGCAGCGCAGCACCTGTGCGTGTGTGTGGTCTTTTTGCGGTCGTAGAAAAAAAAAACTATGAAAACAAAAACGCCACAGGCTTTCAAAAGGTACCAGCATTTACCAGACAATAAAAACTGCATAGAAACCTAAAAAAACACTTACAAACTAAAAAGAGCAAATTAAAAGAGTTAATTCTAGGATTTTTAAGTGAACTTTTGTGGGCAAAAAAAAGCTTTGTGAGGTTTTGTAAGAAAAGCGGATTTTTTTAAGAAAATTGGTTTTTTGCGAGACTTATAACCAGGGAAACAGTAAATATGCAATTGCTTGTTTTTTGTTTCTTGTAAGGCCAATTAAGGCAGAAACAATAATGTTGTCCGTTTTAGAGCTTTCTATGCATTTTGGCATCGTTTTGTTAGTGCATATTTTAGACAAAAGAGCATTTTTGCAGCATTTCATAAGTTTTTTTGAAAGCATATTTTTATAACTTTAATTTTTTGTAAATGCTACGCAGTGGAACTAAATTGTTTTTTTTTCTGACTTTCACATTTTTTTTTTTTTTTTAATTTCCTAAGCTAATCCCGCGAAGCTCTACGCTTGTTTGCAGGAAAGAAGCCAGAGTCTCTGGCGGGAATCGAACCCGCAACGCCGGCGCTGATGGACTACCTCACTACCAGCTAGCTTTACGGGGCTAGCTAAATGCTATTTCAAACTGTAAAATTTTACACATATAGCATGGTACTCTGTTCTAAATTTCACGTGAAATGCTGTCAAAGCGCATATGAAAAAAAACTTGAACGAAATATCTACGAAATAATGTTGAAAGAGTTGTACTCTTTTCAATTTGTGAAAAAGTAACGAAATGTTTCTGGCAACATTTTTTTTCAACTGTGAAATAAAGCAAATGGTCTTTATTTCATACAGAATTTTGACAGCTGTAAACAAGTTTTAAACGAAATTAAAACTCTCCCTTTTTCGTTTCTTTCTCAAAGGTATGGTCTTGTTGAGGAACGAGTGTCATCCAGAAGATCCTCTGCGGCAGTTATAATTTTTACTAATTTTTTGCCGCAACACAAGCTCTTAAAATTATTTGTTGATTAATTTTTTCCCCGTTTTTTTCACAACAATGTATTTGGAAAATCCTTTTCTATTTTATTTAATTTTTATTTTAATTTTTTGTTTTGTTTACAAATGCAAAACATTTCTACTTTATATAATTTTTTATTTTAATTTTTTTACATATGCAAAACAATGTCGCATACTTTGAAGGAATAAAAACGCCAAATTGTGCAAACTCGCGAATAGGTAACATGTCAATTTTTTCGTATGATATGAACAGAGTACTAGGCTTAAGGGAAAATTCAATATATATACATATGCATTTGAGACCCGTTTAAAAACACGTATTTTTTTGAGATATTTGTAATTTTTTAATTGGATTGTAAAGAAGACATGATCTTATTAAGCATAAAATAAAATATCCGTCAAATGGCCCACACGACTCCGATGACACACAGAAAAAATTATTTTTCCAATTCAAACAAAAAATTTGTAGAATCAAACAATTTTTTGTCTGAAATCGGTCCTACAAACAAATTTGCATATTCAAACAATTTATTTGCATTTTGTTTACTGAAAAAAAACACTAATTTTTTCAAACAAATAATTTAACTGAATCAAACAAAAAGTTTACTGAAATTCAAAATCAAAAAAAAAAAAAAGTTTTTGCACAAGCAATGACGCGCACACAAGTAAGCACTGTATGAGAAGGTGACGGCAAAGCAGAGCCGCCGACTGGCTTTGAAACACATTTTTTTGTTGGAATAATTTTTGAACGAAGTCTTATTTATACACACAACACAATGTTTTTCTTTATCACTCTCTGTTGCTGTATCCTTTCCTTTGCTAAAGAAGAAATGTAACCAAAAACGGCAGCAGACCGACTCGATATGTTTTTCGTCATCATTCTATTTTTGTATTTGATGTATTTAACCAAACAGTTTTAAAAAATTGAATACGGGATTTTGTTTCTTATAATGTCGTGTCTGCTATTGTTTTTCTTCTTTTAAAGCGTCCAAAAATAGACTGTGTGTGTTTTTTGTTGTTGTTCTTATATTTCACATAAAGAAGTGTTGCTTACGATCAAATAAAAAAATGCAAAAAGACGACAACATTAAAGAGCGTTAAATATTTTATACAAAATTATGAAAACTTGACACCAATAACGCGTTTATTTTATTGTTGAAGAGTTGTCCACATTTTTGTTGGTTAAATAAAAATCAAACAAAAATATTGATTGAATCAGTAAAAATATTTATAGAAATTAAAAAAATTTTCAAACAAGCGGTTGTTTGAAAATAATTCGGCAATAATTTTTTCTGTGCAGGCCCTTATTCCTTTCATGAAATTTTCCATGACTTTTTCACAGAGATGTGACTGTATCTCACCCATGACGCGTTGGATCTCGGATTTAAGCTCAGAGAATTGTTTCTGGTTTGTACGCATAAGCCCAACAGTTCACAAAACCCCAAAGATAAAATCGCACGGCGTTAGATCGCATGATCTTGGTTGTCAGTTGGCATCAGAATTTTTTGAGATAATTTTTTCTGGAAATCGTTGCTGCAATAAATCGAGTATTTCTTGGTATTTGCTTGGTGTGGCAGGTGGCGTCGTCTTGCTGAAACCACATGTCGTCCAGATCCATGCCGATAAGTTGCGGCC
Source organism: Pollenia griseotomentosa (assembly GCA_963931875.1). Lineage (NCBI taxonomy): Eukaryota > Metazoa > Arthropoda > Insecta > Diptera > Polleniidae > Pollenia > Pollenia griseotomentosa. Next base: position 164,698,953 of record OZ007562.1, on the reverse strand, counting down.
ACAAGAACTCCGTTATAACGAATGCCGTTTACAGTCACTGAAATTTTGGTCTCATTTCCAAAAAAAGTAAGACCAAAATCCACATCAGACACTTGCTAGTTGTGGGTGCATTTGTTTTTCATGGACTGCATTAAGATTTTCTGAGGCCCAAATCCGACAATCCTATGTATTTAGGCAGCCATTCAGATGACAATGTGCTTAATCGTAGAAGATGACTTTTTTATTCGAAAAGTTTGCATTGATTTCATTTTGATGCATTACCAATTGAACGCATTGCTTGCACTTTTCATAGTCTGCTGGTTTAAGCTCCCGAGTAAGATGAATTTGTCAAAATTCGCTGCATAGTGCTTCGTTAAATTTTAAGTTGTTGACAACTATGCCGAATTGATGTTTTCGGATTTGCGGCGACACTCACGTTTAAAGCAGCAATGCTTTCAAGTCACCGACCGGTACGTTGATGCACAGGATCTTATTGTCCATAACCGACCCAGTTTCTTAAAAATAATTGACCACTCTTCAAATGGTTGACACAAAAATTGTACTTTCTCGACAACGTGTGGTTCTTTTGAAAAGCGTTCCACTTTTAATAATCGTTATAAACATATGTGATAGCTGCTAAATTTCAGAGTTGCCACTTGCACAAAGTGACAGTGACAGTCCCTAAAATAATCGTGAAACGTAAAAAATCTTATAAAGAAGTATATACTATGGATACTACATATATAAATGTTTATTATATTCGGTACAAATAACTCTTATGCTAATTTTAACTTTATCATATTTAGTTCTGGCCTATAGGTTCCAAATAGGATACACTTTCTAAAATTCGTCTGCAAACACTGTGGGTGTATTTATACTAGTTAATTATATGCAAATGTATTATTTATTTGTTAAATGTTTTGTTTTAACCCGCCTTCACTTGCGTGTGGTGTAGATTACACCCTACCACTTATAGTTTGTTCTATATCTTTTAATATTTTTACTGCTTATTTTATGCATATATTTACGCACACCTTTATGCGTATGCGCATTATACAATTTTCCGTTTTCCTGCTATTGACTTTTTTGCGAAGAAAGAGAAGTTTTTGTAAAAAAAAGTAAGTTTTATTGAGAAAAGTGATGGACTTTTTGTTAAAAACGCGATTTTCTTTTGAAAATTTAGCTTTTGTTTAAAAGTTAACTCTTCGGGAAAAATGTCATATTTTGAAGGAGAAATGCTGAAAACGTTTTTTCGGTAAAGAATTAACTTCTTTAAAGTTCCCCATAAAGAGGAGTTTAATGTTCGTACATACATATGTGTATGTATGCATATTCAAAGTATCTACAAATATTTATAGCTGAAAAGAAACTTGTATATTGTATAAATAAGTATATATGTATATTCAAAAACTCTCTATAGACCGACCATAAGGAAGGTATTTTATATTCGCGCGGTCGTTTTTATATTCATTTGTAGGCTTCACAGTTAGGTTTTTGGATTGTGGCGGTGGTTGTCATTTGGCAAATTGAGTTTGCCAACAACGACGGCAACAAGCACTTTGCCATACAGCTAAAACAATCAAAATTGAAACAACAACAAATGTGCACAAACATGTGGCCGTAATAGACCAATGCCGATAATGCCAATGAGATGGTATTTACTGGATGCAGGAAGGTGAAAATAACATTTAATCGTGGACAACTGGCGTTTCATTGTATACGTGATAGTTTAGCCATAAACTAACACAGTCTTAACGTAATTGTGACAATTTTATGGAAGAATAGGCTTTAATTACAAACAAAAAGGATATTTTATAAATATTTACTTTTCTAACGATAGCGAATATTGTTATAATTGTTATTATAAATAACTATAAAATTAGAGTTGCTATGTTTCAAAGAAAGTTAAATGGTTCAATTAACAAAAGTTTATTGGTTGGAAGTGGCGATACAAATAATTTAATTTATGTTAACAAAGTGGTTTTAGAATTATCAGGGCTTATATTGAGTTCCAGGTTTTAAGAGGGGGATTGATAGCGAAAAAAATGTTCTTATTGCAAATTTTACTTTTTTATTTTAATATGTTCTATTAACTTTGGAATTTTGTTTGTGTATTACATACTTAGTGGAAATTTTTCCAAAAATTGCTATTTTAAGACTTGATTTTTATTAGAAGTTTACTTTATTCTTCACTTTTATTAAAAAGTTTTATTAAATCTTTTTATTTGAAAGTTTTTTAAGATTTTTGCTGAAAATTGCTTTATTAGGAAAATTTTGAAACATTTGTTTTTGTTAGAAATTTTTTTTTAAATTTGCTTTTTTTAGGAGAATGTTTTTTTAAGAAAATTTTGAAAATGTACATGGTTTTGAAAAAATGGCCTTTTTTTTAGAAAATTTTAGGTTTTTAGGAAATTTTATAAGTTAGCTTTTTAGAAACTGGGAATTATTTCCTTTCGTAAGTTAATTTATATTATATTCAACAAGCATTCTTTGTGTCACACTGGATAGTGACGAAGGCCGTAGCGGGCCAGAAAATGCATTACTTCTGCTGGTGTCTAAAAATTGTAAATCTTTCTGTACATACAATATACTTCATTGCTATCCAAAGGATAACTAAGGTAAAATGTAACAAGAAAGTACAATATTATAGTCTGGTAGTGTATAAAAATCATTCCTAAAAATTTAAGGAATAGAACTATCTGTTACAAAAAAGCTTTATAAAATACAAAACTGAAATTTAGCTCATAGAATAAATTTGAAAAATAAAAAATGTTGAAGTAAGCTTTTTAGGAAATATTTTAAAAATTTTTCAAAAGTTATCCCCCCGTTTTTATAAACGATTATTAAATTTAACAAACGTTTATTAAGGAGAATTTTCATACAAAATTTGTTTTGAATTTAATTTTTTTTAGGAAATTTTTCAAAAATTTATTTTTTTTAGGAAATTATTAAAAAATTTTCTTTTTTTAGGAATTTTTTTTAAAAATTTACTTTTTTAGGAATTTTATCAATAGTGTACTTTTTAGGAAATTTTTCAATATTTTACTTTTTTAGGAAATTTTTTAATAATTTACTTTTTAGAAAATTGTTCAAATCTTAACTTTTTTAGAAAATTTTTCAAAAATGTTTTTCTTAGCAATGTTTTCAATAGAGTACTATTTTCGGAAATTTTTCAATAGTGTACTTTTTTTTAGGAAATTTTTCAATAATTTACTTTTTTTAGGAAATTTTTCAAAAATTTACTTTTTTTTAGAAATTTTTCAATAATTTACTTTTTTTTAGGAAATCTTTCAATAATTTACCTTTTTAGGAAATTTTTCAATAATTTATTTTTTTTAAGGAAATTTTTTAAGTTTTTTAGAATATTTATTTTTTTAAGGATTTTTTTCGACAGTGTGCTTTTTCGGAAATTTTTCAATAATTTACCTTTTTAGGAAATTTTTCAATACTATACCTTTTTTAGGAAATTTTTCAAAATTTTACTTTTTTAGGAATTTTTTCAAAAATTTACTTATTTTAGGAAATTTTTCAAAAATTTTTTCTTTTTTTATGAAATTTTTTAATAAATATTTTTTTTTAGAAAGTTATTCAAAAATTTACTTGTTTTAGGAAATTTTTCAAAAAAATTATTGTTTAGGAATTTTTTCAATTATAAACTTTTTTCTGAAATTTTTCAAGTTTATTTTTTTAAGGAAATTTTTCAATAAATTACTTTTTAGAAAATTTTTTAAATATTTAGATTTTTAAGGAATTTTTTCGACAGTGTGCTTTTTTTCGGAAATTTTTCAATAATTTACCTTTTTAGGAAATACTATACCTTTTTTGGGAAATTTTTTAAAATTTTACTTTTTTTAGAAATTTTTCTCAAATTGACATTTTTAGGAAATTTTTCAAAAATTTACTTTTCTAGGACATTTTTCAAAATTTTAATTTTTAAGACATTTTTTTAAAAATTTACTATTTTTTAGGAAATTTTTACTTATTTAACGAAATTTTTACAGAATTTACTGCTTTAGGAAATTTTTTACCAAATTTTCTTTTTAGAAAATTTTGTAAAAAATGAAATTTTTACAAAATTTACCTTTTTTTAGGATATTTTTCAAACAAATTACTGTTTTAGGATATTTTTCAAAAACATACTTTTTTATGAAATTTTTGTTGTTATACATACATTTTTAAGAAAACTCGAAGGCAAAAAAAATTAATTTTTTTTAAAAACTTTCGTTAATTTACTTTTTTTAGAACATTTTGCGCAAATCTGCTATTTTTTGGGAAATTCTTCGAAAAGTTGGTTTTAACCCTCTACTGCATGAACATGTTTGTAGTTCATTTCCTTTTTTAGGAAATTTTTACAAAATTTACCTTTTTTAGGATATTTATCACACAAATAAATTACTGTTTTAGGATATTTTTTCAAAAATATACTTTTTTTTATGAAATTTTTGTTGTTTTACATTTTTAAGAAAACTCGAAGGCAAACAAAATTAAAAAAATATTCGAAGGTATTAACCTTTTTTAGATAAAATTTCCTATATTTTCTATTTTAAATATATTTTTTTGAAAAGTATTGGCAGAAAATTTTGAAAAAATTTTCTTTTTAGGAAAATTTTTTTTTTAAATATTTTTAAAAACTTTTTTTCTAAATGGTTGCAATATTTTCGAAATTTGGTTTTTTGTTTTTGAAATTCTTCGAAGATCAACGTTTTGTTACAAAATTTTAGGAAATTTCTTAAAACAAAAAAATGTAATTGTAAGAAAATTTTTTAAAAGAATGTTTTCTTTGTCCAAAAATTTGCTATTTAAAATGCATTTTTTTTAAATCAGATTTATATGAAAATATGAAATCTAAAAGAATTTTATTTATCAGAAATTTTGCAACATTTGAATGCCCACAAAAACCAAAAAAATTCAATTAAATTTTCATTTAAAACAATATTTTTGCTTATATCCTTTTTAACCATCAAAACTTTGCTTTCTCCTTCTCTCATTTTAGTAACTTTAGTAACTACAATTCAATGCCATAATCCTTTTGGCCATATATGAACGAAAAACTCTAAAAAAATAAAAAAACGCGAACAAAAAAACGGAAGGAACTTGAATAAAAAAAGATACAAAAATGCCCTCAACATTTAAAGCAATTGATGCTTTAACATCACCAACATCAACTTCAGCCTCTTCAGTGGCGGCAGCAGCTTTAGCCTCGTTGTCAACAACATATCGTTACAACAATACAATATTGTTGCCATCTTTAGAGGAAAGATTGCAAACAGCACTACCGGCAGCAGAAGCAGCAACAGCAGCAACATTCTCAATATCAGGAGCAGCATCATCGCAAACATTCGATACGAATGAAATCAATAGCTCAACTGGTTTAACCTCTATATCACATGTAGCATCCGTGGTAGTTTCGAATTTCCTGCCTTTATCATCAACATCCTTATCCTCTAGTGATGACGACTCAACGTCTGCAGATGACACAAACATTTCTTCTACCTCTTCATCGTCAGCGGCTTTAACCTCATCATCACCATCATTATCATTGCCATCATCGTCAACATTCTATCCTTCCTATAGTCCGCCAGTTGTCGAAAGTTTAGTTGCCAGCTCAGCTGAGGAGTTTAGCAATAATTTTCGGGATATATCATTTGATATTTTCGATGACAACGAGAACGATTTGTTTGGTTCACCGTTAGCTTTCGATGCCAGTGAAAATGGCCTGTGGAATGGACGTTTTGTACCGCCACCACCACGACCACCCTTTTTCGTTGATGAACCGGTATTGAGTGATGGTTTGACAACATGTGATTTGTGCTCCTGGGCAATGCCAACAAAAAGCACATTTATATTTGAAGGCACAATGGGTAAGTTGCATCAGTACTACTTGTACTACTTCCACATTTTTTTTTCTTTTTCCTTTATTTGTTTTGTTCTGCTTTTTTTCGTCGATTCTTTTGTCCATTTTATTTGTGAGCCTCTAGACGAATGAATGAATAAATGAATGAATGAGTGAATGACAATGTAGTATGACTACTTTAATAATGTATTGAACTAAAGGGACCTGCTCACTTTGAATGAGTGTGTGAGTGTGACTACATGTGGCATGCAATAAAATAAAATAAATGTTGCACACAAAAAGCATAAAACGACAAGTTCCAAACGTAAAATTAAATTTATTTGCCAATAAAATCAAATAGTATTGTAGATGAGTTGCTAAGGGAGTGTGATAGATGGCATAAAAAATGCACTTTGCAAATTGGAGATGGAAACGTGAGTGTTGGCAACTTGCGCTTAGATATGACGAAATTAAATCAAAACTTGTTTTTAAATTCGCACGGCTAACATTAGGCTTATTTTATTTTTATGATTAGTTTTCAGTTCGTTATCAGAAAAGATATTTAATGTTTAAGGTAGAAGTACATAACACGCGTTAGTGCGCGCGCGCTCTGTAGACTTCTGTAAAAAAAAGTTAAACTAGTGTATTTTCATAGAACAAGCTACATGCAAAATATTTTGATGCGTTTGCGCCAGAAAGTTGGTTAACTTTGAACTTTTTAACGCGTTGTGTATTTTTGGCAAGTAATCAGCTGACAATAAAAAGAATAATTTAACAAATTTGTGAATTATGAATGAAAAACTTATTGAAGAGCTTAAAAAACATACAATATTTATATAAAAAGAATAAATTCAATAAAATAATTAAATCTTGATATACTTTCGAATCCGTTTTCAATGCACAAATAAGTAAACGAATAAAAAGCAGCTGACAGGAATGGCTTTTGTAACTTGCAATTTTTCATGCGCTAAAGTTTTTAAACGCACGACAAACGTCGACAAATTAACGCGTGTTATGTACTTCTACCTTTATCATCGCATACAGAGTTCAGAATTTTTTTGAAACTGGACCTTCAAACATTTTTTCTGTGAGTCTGCAGTTTAGTTATAGATGATTTTGAGTTACGCACGTGCTCATCTCCTTTAAAAACTCTGTGACTGACTGTTCGTCAACTAACACACATACATGTACACACATACACACTCGAAGACCGGGTTTATACTATTGAAAACATATTTTTTTTTTTAATTTGTCATACAACAAATTTAAACTCAGAAGTAATTTTTTTCGGGAAATGCATTTTTTCCCAGATTATTCTTTTCTTCTTTTTCTTTTTGCTCACTAAAGTTTTAATATTCAAACTTGCACACATTGTTAAAAAGTATTTAAATGGAATTTAAATTTATTGAGTTAAAAATATAAAAAAAAAGAAAAATAATTTTTCTATAAGTTTTGCAAAAGTAAAAAGAAATTGCAATTCGATTTGTTAAGAGAACACAAAAAAGTTGTAAGGACTTTGACAACATTGAAAAAGTGTAAGATAAAAATGTTTTATTTTTTAAACTTCTTAAAAAAAAGGCATTAAATTGAAAGTAATTGCACTTGAAAAATAAAATATAATTGAAATCTTTTATACTGAAAGAATTATAAGAAAAATTGAAGATTTATAAGGTACTTTAAAAAAAAAAAAAAATTTGAATGGTAGCTAAAAGCTACTTTAAAAGTAGAGCTTTTTAGTTTTAGTTAGAAAATTTTAGCTTTTTAGAAAAATTCTCTTTTTCTAACTGCACAATAACGTACCTTTTACTAAATGCAGAAATTAAAAAAAAAATTTTATAGCGAATAAAAAAGTAAAGCCCGTCAAGCCCGACCATATAGTACCCTACATCACAGTATTTAAAAACAACTTTTTGAGAGTTTACCCCATTTGGGACCAACGGCCAGTCAAAGACTCGGCAAAAGTATATCATGTTATGAGGTTAAGACTCATATAAAAGTTCTTTGCGCCAAATATTATTTAAATATCTTCATCAACATAAATGAGATTTCATTGCCTTTAAGTTATTTTTAATAGGGGTTTTATACCGGACCTGTGGTTAATATTCGACCTACCAGCACAATATTTTGTTGTGATACCAACATTTATAAGGAAGTTATGGAAAAAAGCTATTTTTATGGGAACTAGGTCAATTATGAACCGATTCCAAGAAAATTTAGTAAGATGATTTAGATCGCAATAAAATAATGTGAACTATATAAACCTATTCTCAGCATTTTTAACATGCTTGTACCATGTTTCATCAAATTATCTGAAAAATTTCGACCTGGGCCAAATTACGGCAGTCGATATCGATCGAAATTACAATAAAATTAAAATAGAAATTTCGATCGATATCGAATGCCGTAATTTGGCCCTTGTACTTTGAGCACAATGTTTACATGGACAGCCAGCCGGACGGACGGACATCGTCAGATCGATTCGAAAAGTGATTCTAAGTTGATTGGTATTCTTAAAGTAGGCCTAAGACTTATATCTTAAAGTAGCCGAACTCTCACCGTGATGACTTATGCAGTGCCTTTGGGAGAAACCACAACGTAATCAGTCCAGTGTAAGCAGATTAGTTCTTGGGCAGGTGCGATCGCAAGAACTCTTGAGATCTGTAAACGGCACGTGATTTCCCCAGAGGATGTAATACCAAAAAGTGAAATATCTTTAAAATGATTCCAAGAAACCTCCTGGGGGAGATATAGGGTCCTTACAAAACAAGCTAGGTTGTTAATATTAAGCAAAGATATTCCTGATATATTAAAATTGTGTGGAATTAAAGATCAGCCAAATTGCGCAATTATTCCACCTAACAACTTTACAAAAGCACACTTGGGGCAAAGGATGAAGCAGATAAGTTCCTTTAAATTAGAGTAACAAAAAGTTTGTATTATTAAAAAAATGGGATTTGGATATCCATTGATTTAGCTAGACTTCGTAGAAATATACTCCGGAAATAAAATTTACTTTTATCATACCATGGTGAAAGGTATACAGTGTAATCCCCCTTAGGGGACACCCCTATTATGCAGAAATCGTTGCCTGTATCCGTCAGCGCTCTATTAGGACATTATTGAGTTATTTTTGTAGAATGTACGTTTCAAATAAAATTCTTTTTAAACTAGTAGATAAGAAGCTTTAACAGATTTAGGGCCTAATTGTGTAAAACGCAACGCAACGCCAAAAATATCATTGAAAGCCAAAACAAATTCAAAAATATTTTGTAATTTTTTTGTTGCTTTCTACAGAAATTCATATTGTTTTTTAAAATTTTCAACGCCACAATATTTGAAGTGTTTGAAATTTAAAAATTCAATATGAATTCCTATAGGAAGCAAAACCAAAATTATAAAATATTTTTGAGTTTGTTTTTGCTTTCAATGAAATTTTTGGCGTTGCGTTGCGTTTTACACAATTAGGCCCTTAATTTAATTAAAAGAGAAAACTTAAATATTTTAACTTTATAAATTCGTTTTTCTTTTTATTTCCAGAAAAAGCTTCCGAACTGGGTTGGCCATTAACTCTGACAATAGTGTCCATATTGTCAGCAATTCTAGGAGCCATTATAATGATTGCAGTAGTCAAGTGCAGAAGGTAAGTACATAATTATAACCCTATATTATATTAAAAATATGGCAACCCTAAGTAGGAAAAGCCAATAACTTTTAATTAAAATATGTTTTATATTTCCTTGAAATAATATTGAAAAAAATGAAATAATTTCATAATTAATAAGTAACAGTGTGGCAACGCTTAAGTGCATAAAGCAAAAAAACAAATATTTTGCTAAGACCATGGTAGAATAAGTACAAGGTATAGTCACTAGAAAGTTTGTTCTCAATTTCAAAACCCATACAACGTCGAACAAAAGAAAATAAGGAAAAAAAATAAAACAAGCGTAAAATATCAAATATAGCACGTCATACAGAAATCGTATTAAATATACTAATTTGACGTTACATGGGTAAATAATAACAACTCTCCCTAACTCCCCGTCTACAACTGACATGATTTGCTATTATAACATCGACCCCTTTGCGCGAAATTATCGTATATGCCAATTTTTTTTTAAATTGAGTTTTTGATGCAATCTTGTTCTACATTCAAAGAGACGTCACCTGACAAAATATTGTAGGGAAATTCGACTTCGTTGCTCCAAAAATTGATTGTATATTTTCATTTTGATATTGCAAGCGAAAGCAGAGAAAAGTAGAAAAATGGCTGTCCTGTAAAATTTGGTTTTTGTAACATACGATAATTTCGCGCAAACATGATGTTATAAAAGCGTTTTTAAAACATTTGCATTAACAACCGTATTTTAGCATGAGAAAACTTCTAACATGATGAGTCTATACTTAACATTTACATCATATTAGTTAAGCAGTTTATGTCAGTTGTAGACAGACTACCTTGTACTAATTTTACCACACACAGAAAAAAGTCTCCAAAATTTTTCACCAATTAAAGCATTAATCAAAAATATAATCAGTTTTAATTAAAAATTTTATCAAGTGAATTATACACTTAATTAAGTTAATTAAAAGTTTAATTAATACTACAAACTGGTTTAATTGATACTATTAATTTGTTTACTGGTGCAAATTTAATTAATTTTTTAATTAATATCACAAATTTTTTAATTGAAATCAATTTTTATTTTTTTCTGTGTGGCTAAGACATAACTTTTATTACATATCTCTTTTTGCCAGGGAAAAGGGACATGACATTGAAATTTTTTTAGGCGTTGGGTGAATGAAAGTCTGTTCGTCAGGTAGATTAGCCTTTTAGCACCCTTTGCTTATAAAATTCAAGTCACGCTTGTTGGCATAAAAAAAAGTCGTCGTTAAAAGGAATGTTATTTAAATTGCTTTATAATTGTTTAACATTTTGTAAAAAAATTAAAGAGTAAAAGCAACAAATTCAATTGCTCTCAGATACTAGTTACAATAAAAAATTATTAATTAAATAAAAATGTAAAAAAAGATAAGTTCAGTTTCTTTTAACTATTTTCTTTTTTTTCTTTTCATTGCAGAAAAAAGACTTCACATCAACGCAGTGGTAAGTGCCAACATCATTCTCCCAAACAGCAACAACCGCTTCCATCTATCGATCAACACAATCACTTGCATCAACAGCAACTACACCTCAATCATCATCATCTCGATAATGAAAACATAAACCAACATCATCATAATCTATTCTATCCTCCTCCTACAATACCAACTGCGTCACACCAATTTCTCTTACAACCATCTGAGACAACCCAAAATTTCAAGCAATTACCGTTGAACAGTCACCACCACAATAAGCAGCAACATCATCAGCAAAGTCATAAAAGACCCTTAGGAATTATGCATCATATGCAGCAGCGGCAGCAGCAACCATTGGATCATCATTTACATCATCACCCGCGCACCGTAAGCTCTTCTTCATCCTCGAACGACAACAGCAGTAATTGCACAACTCAAACCAGTCTTACAACACTGTATCAAACCAAATCTCCCAATGAACTAAAAGTCTTGAATATTGAAAGAGAGAATTCGATATTGAAAAGGCCGCTGCCACCTAGACCGGATGAATGTAGCGAAGAAGAGAACAAAGACGATGATGACGAAGATGAAGACGATGTAGATGATGACGATAGTCTAATGCCGGAGCATTATGTCTATGAAGAGCCAACCATGCAGGAATCGATAACGGCTGTTGTAGTGGTGGCTGCTTCTGGCAATGGCATGGGTTCTTCTTAAACAATAAAAAAAATTAGAAAAAGTCAAAATTTCCCCCTTCTTTTTCCACATTCACTCATACCAAAAAAAAAAAAACCAAAATTATCAAAAACAAATTCAAAATATAATTTGGTGCTCATTTTTTACTTTATTCTTCTTCTTCTCGTTCTCGTTTTCGCTCAGACACGCATGTGCAATGGTGGTCACGCAATAAGCGTCCGAATGGCAACAATAATCATTTGAGAAGAAGTAATATATACACAGCCCACCCAGCGGATAGTATACGAGGCTTGCAGCAGCCCAATTCATTGTCAGCATCATCGTCTATGACAGCCATGACAACAGCCATGACTGTGGCTCCTACTGCCCCTTCGACAAATACAACACAACAAATGCCATACTATCATCCTCAGCAGCACACGCACACAATACCAGCTCATCTGGGCATGCAGATGCAGCAGCATCAGCAACAACAGTATTTGCAACAATTCGAACATGAACATGAATATCATCAACCTCAAGAGCTACAATTGCAGCTGCAACCACAGCAACAACAACAACAGCCCGCAACGCATTTTAATCATTCGCATGCTCATCACAATAATAATCTTCACCATCATCATCATCCTCATCATTCTCTTCAACATGCAGCCGTTGTTGGTAGTATTGGTAGTGCAATGCAGCATCAACACAGTGCGTCTATTTCCTCATCGTCGACAAATTCAATGCCCTCATTGTCAACTCAGCCTTTGCAAATGCAAATACCAGAACAGATACATCTACAGTCAAGCAATCAACCACAACATGTCCACATGCAACACAACAAGCAACATCACCATCATCATCAGCCACAGTCGCAGCAGCCAAGCCAATTGCAGCAACATGAACAACAAGATCTAGAGTTAGAACAGTCCACATCAGATTTACATGACAATATGTTCCACTGGCCTACTGCGACATCAATCGTGACCAGCTGAGTAGAGGAGGCTGCCACTAATGCAGCTACATGACAACAAAAACACCAACAACAACAATTCAAACAACAGAAACAACTTAAACTCCAACCGCAATGTGAACAACATTATTTTGGTCTTAGTTGTGGTGCTGATGCTGGTACCGGTACTGGTGAAACTGTGGACGATGCTGATGTTTTAGCCCAAACAAGTGAGTTTGAATGGACACGAGCCAAAAATTTTAAAAGTCTAAATAATGACTGGATTTGGCAGTGAAAAATACTCGTACAAAAATAAAAGGCCATTTACCTTAAAAACTAAAAAAAAAAAATTTACATTTAAAATTACAGCAAAGAAACAAACAAACCAAGTAGACGAGTTTTAAATGCTATATTAGTAGAACATAGACATACAAATAAATGTTGCTATAAACATTATAGCACTTGAGCTGCTATTTTTTTAGAGGCTTAATATTTAGCTTGAATTAAGAATATTACATAGTACTTGACAGGGAGAAATGAAAGGGGATTACAACTCGATTAAACTTTTGTGAACTTTGTTAACTTAATAATAGGGTCCTAGAAACTCTTATTGAATCAAAATTTTGTTTTTGTAGATATAGGGCTACCTTAATGTGGTGTATAGCTACCATCTAACCTATTTTATGTTACACACACCCTTAAAAAATGGTACATTTATCTATTTTTCAATGGAATAAAATAATATCTTGACTTTACACTTAGTACTAATGTATAATTATATTGTCAACTATTGAAGGTAAAACTAAGGCCCTTTGACACTATAACACTGAGTGTAACGCGACATGTTAAAAACTTTTAAAAAATGTAAAATTTATAAGAGTGTGAAAACAATTTATAATGGAACTGTGATAAATTTGATGGCCCTGAGGTACTTGCCAATCTATTTTGGTCCTTTCAGTTCAAGATTTATCTACATAACTACTTTAATTCGTTGAATAAATTTTTAATCTTATTTTTTCACAGTTTCGAGCAATAATTTTATTAACATTCGGGCATGTTCTAGAAATCGAAATAAAGTGAAATGAAATCGAACGAGTTTTTTAGTTTAATTATTTACAAAACGACCGTAGATTCTTCTGCTTTTTAGAGTTCTTATTGTTAAAATAACTGGTATTCAAGGAATAAAGAAGATAAAAAGGAATATTTTTATGAACTTTTAATTTAGGGTCCCTTTTAAAATTTCTAGAAAATGCCCGATTGCTTTGTTTGTAAGGAGCGAAATAAACGACACAAGCGGTTTGCTCAGAGATATGAAAAAAGTATAAAGCATATTTGTACGAAAATATTTTTATATTAACAGAAAGATTTTGTTATTATCAAACCGCATGTGTAAACTATTTTGCAATTTAAAGAATTAACTCTTTAGTGTTTTTTGCAAATCTGTCTTGATTTCCATGTTTGTACTTAAATTTATTCCAATATTTTTTGTTTGTTTTTGGCTTAAAATAACCCAGCAAAAGCGTTAGCAAGTTGGAGAAACATAAACACTACTTATTTTTCGGCTGAATAACTACCTTTTTTTGTTCGAGGTGTCCACAGAATTCAGTACTTACAATACACTTACTAGAAGTCAAAAAATATCTAGTTATTATTTAACTACGAGTGAGTTGAGTTGTAAGTACTTATAATATACTTACTAGATGCCAGGAAATCACTAGTTAATAGACCTAAAAAGTAGTTTTGAGTACGTTACTAGTAAGTAAATATGCAGTACTGAAAATAGCTTTGAGAATCCTCTTCAGATTACTTTGGGCTCCACCAGTAAAACGTCTTAGTTTTGTATGGTTCTCTACCAGTTACGTTCAGAAAACATTCATCTATATACATAAGTGACGCATTTAAAGTTTCATTTATTTATTTATTCATTCATTTATTTCATCTAATTCTACACTCTTTTAGGTACCAGAATCCACTTTTAAGTCCAAACCCGTTTTTTGACACTCTAGGTCCTTTTTCTTGGAGAAGGTCACACACATAGGTATATAAAATTGTAACGTTACTAACTCACTGATTCATCATCGCACAGCCTAAACGCCTGAAGCTAAAAATTTGGACCGGAGGTGGGTCTCTCCCCAAATCGGTACACTAAGACGGAATTTTTAGAAATTCGAATGTTTAGGGGGTAAAAAGGGTAAATTCAGAAACCTTTTATCTCCAAAACTAAAAGAGACACAAAAAAACTGTAATACTGATCGTTGTTCTTTTGAAGAATAAGTGGACAGGTGTCTGGTACTTTTTTCAAATTCGGTTCTTTTAGGGTGAAAACGGGTAAAACCTGAATTTTGGTACGTTTTTGTCAGTCTATCTATCTTTTAAAACAATAAACCTAGAAATAAAGTTTATACCACATTCGAAACTTATCTAAAAATACGAATACAGGTACTTTTCGAAATTCAAACGTTTAAGGGGTGGAAATCGTAACTATTTTTGGTACTTTTTTACAAAACATTTTGCTCTATTCATTGACATATTCATACTAAATTATGGGCACCTACTAAAATGCTGCAATTTTTAATACTTTAATGGGGGGAAAAATAGTACCAAAATAGGAACTACGAGAAATGTAATATTTTCTTCAGCTTTTTGGTTCTACAAATGGTATTTTTTAATTATCGTTAATATTGGACCTTAAAACATAAAATTCATCGTGCAATGTCCTGAGTGAATACGAATCTATGAGGGAACTTTTTGTTACTTTTTTGTTCTTTAACTGGTACTTTTTGAATTTTCGTAAGTATTGGACCTAGAAACATAAAATTCAAAATGCAATGTCCTGAGAAAGTAAACGCGTACAACCTGTACATATTTTGTAATAATACGGGAAATTTACTTTCTTTCATTTGCTTTTGTGTTCTACGAGTGGTACCTTTGTAATTTTCTATACTATTGAACTTAGAAACACAAAATTATAGGTTACATTTGTTAAAGCCTAGCAATATAAACTTTGGAATATAACAAAGCTTATGAAAGAAAACAAAGACAACAAAGTAGTGTTTAAAAGCTAGAATTTAAACCAGTTTAAACCTGGAAAAATAAACTTGGAATACCAAATATGTCCACGAAAAAAAGGAGACGATAACGAAGTAGCGGGTTACATGCTAGTATTGTATAAAAATGTTAAAAGCAAAATAATTAAACAATAAAAGAATGTGCCAGAAACAAAATACAATTATTATTATTCTTTGTTTTTTGCATTTTTAATTGTATTTTAGTGTTTAAATTTGTTCTCGTTCCATTTGTATTCGTGAGTTTATTTGGCAGTTCAAATCGGTAACTTTTCTCACAAAAATGTTACCGACACACTTTTTCTGTAAATTGGCGAGTAATTTTCTTACGCGACAGCTAGTACTCGCCAAAAAAGTTACAAACACAGTTAAGCGAGAAAAACAGCAGCTTGTTTCAATATATCGCATTTTTGTTTCATTTCACATATTTCAATCGAAAAGTTTCTCGATGCGAGAGTTAAACTATTATACGGTCAAACATATTATTGCTATTATTAACGTCACTGACGTGACGTTGTTTATAAATAAAAGAAAAAGGAATATCTTCACGTTCCCAAAAGCGTAGCCAAGAGCGTTAAGCGCTGATTTAGAGGTCAAACGTTCAAGGGCATTCCATATACTTTGTTTTGAAATTTAGTTTGGTAAAGAATGTTATATTTTGTTAACAGGTTTTTGAGAGTTTTAATATTTTTTAATTTCTTTTTAAATTTTGTTTTTTTTTTGCCTCTCAGCAAACTTTTGTTTAAGGAATTTTTGTAATATAAAAATGTTTCTCTCCCGATTTTCTCCCTAGAAAAGTGTAAAAAGTTTAATTGACATTGTCTAAATTCTTTTTTCTTAGTCAAAACAGCCAGCAACAGAAGAATGAAAAAAATAATAAAGTAAAAAAGGTAAAACAAAACAAAATGTCTAGAGGATTATTTGTTAAGAGAAAAAAAAAAGAAAAAAAAAAATAACAAAAACGCCCGTAAGAATGAAAAAAACAAAAAACAAAAATCATGTCACGTAATGTTCTTTATAACATTCTTTTTAATAGCATTTTCTAAAATTTATTATTTACGAAACTTTTATTTATATTTTTTTCTTTTACCTTTAAAATAAAGATAAACTCAAGAAATCCTAAAGGTTGTTAAGGTCATCAGAAAGAATTTAAAACACAAATTAAAAAAAAAAAAATCACAGGTTAACAACAAATAAATTAAAAACGAAAAAAACCATTCCAAATAATTTATAAAACTCTTTTATTAAATTTACATAAAAATTAAATAAAAAAAAAGAACATATCATGCTATTTAAATAAATTATATAATAAATCATAAAAATGTAAATAGCTAAATTTTCTTCCTTTAAAATAATTTACATAAGCAAACAAACGTCCTATTTATTAAACAAATAAATATAAATTTTTTGCAACTTAAACATTCCTTTTAAATAAAACTAATAAATTAATAACAGCAAATAATAAAGTTCAAGTTTCCTAATGAAAAAAAAAAATCTTAATTAAAAAACACATTTTTAGTACTTAAAAAACCAACCACAATCACAAATTCTATTAAATTTTATAAAATAAAATCTTAAAAACAGTTACGAAATTTTGACATAGAGCAAATATTTTAAAAATACAACATAAAAAAACTTTTAATTGCTTCAATGAAAGTTGGCTGTGGCCATAGAAAACGACTAGAACATAGTGCTGGCAAAGAATTGAGTAGTGGGCTGCTTAAAAAAACTGCAGTCAAAGTAGAAAAACTGCCATTTCTTCCACTTCTTCATTTGTCATTGGCAAAAAAAAAATTTCATTTTACTTTATTAAGGCCATAATTATGTAAAACGCAACGCAACACCAAAGAATTACATTGAAAGCAAAAACAATATCCTAAATAAATATTTTGTAATTTTGTTGTTGGTTTCTATAAAAGTTCACATTGCCTTTTAAAATTTCAAAGCAACAACAAAATTACAAAATATTTATGATTTTGAGTTTGGCGTTTCGTTGCGTTTTATATAACTAGGGCCTAAATTTAAAAAGTCGCTTTTAAACCGACTCAAAAAGCAGAAAGTTGTACAGAAATTTTTGATTTTTGTTCGACAGTTTTTGTTTTCGATTGCAGTTTTTTAACCATGGTAGTGGGTACCAAGTATTTGCACTTTTTTTAAGTAGTTATTCAGTACGTCCAGTAATATTTAAAACAAAAAATATTAAAACGTATTAAAAAAGCGGTGTTTAGCTTCGGAACGTTCCTTGAAAACTCAAAAAAAAACCAGCTTTGAAAGTATTGAGTACCCAAGTGAAGGGTATTGTGTATTAATATGTGCGTTCGTTTACTTTTCCAGTAAAATCCCAGTAAAATCCAGTAGGTGAGTAATATGAAAATTTTACAAATTTATGTGTACGCGAACGCATTTCAGTAAAATCCAGTACAAATTTGTACAAATTTTGAGGTAAACGAACGCAGTTATTGAGTAATAAAAATTGGTAGAATTTGCCAGCACTACGAGAACAGCAAGATAGAGAGAGAAATAAACCTAAAGGCTTCGTTCCTCATACGAAAATGTTGCGAACGCGTTAACGATGTGGTCGGTTTTAATGATTGGAAGTTTCTAAAAATACGTTAACGTGTCTGATGGTGTTGAAACGTGTTAAAATGATTTATGCGTGTTGTATAGACATATGAGAAGGCAATATCCATCAGTCAAAAAAATATTGTTAACTGGAGGTTAGAGTAATAGTTAGTTGTAACTGAACTTTGTGAAATTGACCGTAATACGTAAAAAACGAAGAAAAGTTGATTAATTAAAATAATTTAATGAAAATTAAATTTGATGAACTTAAGACTAATTTAAAAATATCAAAAATATGGATTATAAAATTTATAATTTTGCAACCCAAAGTCAAGTTTACGTTAGAGTACCCATTTATTCAGAAGCTTGGTAAGGTTAACGGAACATCTTATCCGCAACGAATATGTTTACGTAAAAGTAACGAGGCCTTAAAACTGGAGGACAACACCAAGCGTTAGTGCGCGGTTCCATTTTATGCATCTGTCACAAAAAAGTAGAATCAGTGTACAGCACAGCAAAACGCAAAGAATGCATATACGTAACGAACGCATGCAGAAGGATTACTTTCTTCTTTTGTATGCTTGTTGAAAAAATGTCAGCTGTTTTTGATACACAACGGACGAAAAGTAATAGATTTTATTTTCAACATTATCGATAAAAATATTTCTTGCCAAAACTGTTTTTTCGTGATAAAAATATTACCACAACAGCTGCACAAAAAGTATCAAACGGACTTGCGCGTGTTGTAGACCTCCAGTCAAGGCGAATTCATATATACGGTGGTGACAATACTACAACAAGTACGACACCAAAAACACAACATTGTAATTTTGTGTTGCTTTCATTGATCTATTCGTGAGCTTTTTCTTGATCGATATGTCAAAACCATAAGCAACTTTTAACATTTTATATCGAAGCAAGAAAAAAAGCTGCTTAGCTATGTTTCCAACGCCACCTGAAAAATTAATTCGCCTTGCCTCCAGCTTAAAAAAAAAAACTTACTTATGATAGTAAAAGCTCAGTTAGACGGGACGTTGCAAATCAGCTGCTTCATTTGATTGTATGTAATCAATTAGAACGATTATAGTTAGCAGTAAGATGTTACGTCTCAATCTGTAAGAAATAGATTGGTCTTACTTTTTTACGATAAGGTTAAGTTACTGTTACTCCCGGCTAACTGAGCCTTGAGAAATGTGTTACTTTATTGCTGTAACTTTTGACTTTTTGTTTTGAGAGAGTTTCTGTTCTAGTCGTTTTCTATAGTTGCGACCATAGAAAACTGACTAGAATCGAATCGTGTGAAATGCAACAACAAAGTAAGCTCATTAATCCCCAGTTAGCTGAGAGTAACGCTAATGTAACCGTGCAGTAAAAAGTAAGAAAAATCTATTTGCTACAGATTTAGATGTTACGGTTAAGTTACATCTTACTGCTAACTTTAATCGTTCTAAGTGCTTTACATACAACAAAATGAAGCAGCTGATTTGCAACAATACTGTTACTCCCGGCTAACTGAGCCTTGAGCCTTAAGTGTTTTTTTTTTAGCTGAGTTAGGTTTGTTTTCTCTTTCGCTCTTTTCGTTTTAGTCAATATTCTGTGGCTGCGGCAAACACGTACAACCCGGTTTAAAGTAACCGAAATACTCTTAACATTAACAATCGCATCGCAAACAAAAGTGAAAAACTTACTATGAAAATATTTGCTTTTTATTCACCATAATTATTATTATCATTATTATTATTCTAATAATTAATTAAATAATCTACTATTACCATTTAAACATTTATAATATAATTTTGAAACCAAAGACTAGTCCAGTGTGCGTTTAATTTTTATTATTTTATTCTAGTTTTAAATTTATTAAATTCATCTGTATATAATTAAATTTTTGTAAGCAAATTATTTTTTTTTCTATTATGGCAATATATTATTATAAATAATTACTTATTAATTGATAGTTAGTTTTATATGATTATAAGTATTTGTGTTTTTTATTGTATAATTTTTATTTCTAAAATAATTTTTGTTGAAATTACAAAATTATAGTAAAAACAAAACCTAAATGAAACTCTTAAAGTTCCAAACTAAAAAAAGAAAAATGAAATCAATAAAACGAATATAAATAAAATTTAAATAATAGAATTTAATCAAATTGCAAACAAGAAAAATTAAACAAAATAAAACGAAAATTATTAAAAAAAAAAAAAAAATAAATAAAAAAATGTGTTGCATAATTTCAAAATTGGGCATACAAAAGTTTTAAGGAAAAGGTAAGTACTAAATCAATTCTCGTGCGAGAATAAAATTGCATTAAAAATACTAGGGTGCTCAGCCGAATCATTCTGAATAATTTAAAATTTCGATTAAAGGATTAATCGAGTTATTTATACCGATTAATCGAGTAATAAAAATATATAGTATTTCTGTTAAATGGATAATTTTTTTGAAGTTTTAAGTCGAATAAACAAACCAAATGTATGTGTCCGTTAGAATGAAAAAAAAACCGTCATGTTTAGTGAGTAATTTAGCTCATACATAGTTTTGTTGAATTTTTTCACCACAATTTAATAATTTAAAGATTTATATTAATTTATCGGGTATGTTGTAGAAATCGTAATGAAGTGAAATTGAAGTCAAACGATAATTTAAATTCAATTATTTACAAAATAACCGTAGTTTTAAGTATTGTTCTTGCAAAAATAATAGATACTTTAAGAATGAAATAGATAAACTGGAATATTTTTATAACCTTTCATTACAGGGTCGTTTTTAAAATATGCTCGAGATTAAATCCACTTCATTCCGATTTCTCGAACTCGCCCGTATTTTTTAACAAACAAAACAAGAAAATCAAAGGGTCCGATGAATAAAAATTTTAAACAAGATACTTCGATCGATTCTCTAGCGGAAATTATTTGCAGAAGCATACCAGAGGAATGTCCGTGAAGAGTTTAAAAAAAATCCAAAATTATATTGCCAAATTTGGAGCTACATTGATAAGTTTAAATTTTACTACAAACTTTTTCTAAAATTATCGAAAAAAATCTCAAAATTTATGAAATGTTTAGATTTAGAATTATTCGGTTAATCGATTAATTTAAAAATTTTATTCGTTTAATCGAATAAATTAAAAATGCAAAATATCGATTAATTGAACACCCTAATAAATACCCATGCAATGGTTGCCAGATTTGACGTTTTATCGTCACTTTCACGATTTTACGATTATTGCCTTATTGACGATTTTTTCCCCCTTAATTTGAAGATTTTTCAAATGAAAAATTTTGTACTTATTTTTCATACAAAGCGTCGAGAATTAAGATGGCCGCAATATAAACTTATTTCTGGAATAGTCTTTGTGCCCGTTAACTACCTCATTATGTTGGTATTTACATTAAATTTCGCCGGAAAATAACTTATTGCAATATAAATTGTCCCACCAATTTTTTTTAACAGGTCTTTATTTGACACATACAAATACCACAAATTGTATTGCAAAGCCTTTAAGCTAAGTTTAATTTTAAACGATTTTTAGTTGAATGGTAACTAAAGTCTTGCATTTAATACCTTTTATTAGTAAATGACTTTTTTCGGTGTTTTTTAACCTTTTTTAAGAAGCTATTAAAAATGTTTTATTAAAAATATGTTTAAAAGCTTTTTTAACAACCTTGTTTTTTGTTTAAAAATAATAAAAAATGTTAAAAAGATTTTAAAATCGTACAGCTTTCGCTTGTAGTCCTATTATTATGATTCAATTTAAACGTAAAATAGCTTTTTAGAATACTATTTTTAAAAGCTTTTATTTCGAACCATTTCAACATGTTTTGTTTAAAAATTTTAAAAGGCTTTTTGATTCCATAAATTTTTACTTGATTTTATCTTCTTAAAAAAACATTTTAAATTTAATATTAAGGGTAGTTAAAAAACTGTTAATAGTTTTCTTCCTTATGACTTGCTATTTGCTTTTTATTTATACGTTTCTAGATTTTTATGAAAGCTTTTTAGTAAATGGCCCGTGTACAGCTTTACTTCTGTTGCCTAAAACTTGTGCAAAGCTTTGTATTTACAAGTACGTTCAAACTGTTTTAAATTTTATTCAAAAGCTTGTGAAAGATTTTCTATACCTTATAGTTGGGCACTATGTTTATTGTAACAATTGGGGTATTCACAAGGTCTGCTATCATGTTTTATTGTCATAATGTTCTAACATTTTACAATGGTTTAAAAATATTGTTGTTGCTTTGTAAGCAAAAAGTGTCTTAAATTAATAAACCTTTGCTTGCTATGTTTATTGTGCTATCGTAATTGATCAGAAGAAACCTGCGCTGAGCGGCTGAGCCGAGCGGCTATGTTTTTGTAGCCGTCGCCATTGATGGTATAGTTTTAGCCGGCTAACATCCGAATTTAACATGCGGCTAGCAATTTTTGCAAAAAACACTAGCGGCGTCAAATTAGATTAGCTTAGGACTCTGATGTTTGGTAAACAAACAAAATAAAATTAATTTGTGGTTTGCGTCTGAAAAATGGAAAATAGTCAGGAAATATCTAATTTTATTTATTAATTCATGGATAAGAATTAAAAAATATTTTGATTTAAGGAACATAATTATTTTTTTATTTTTTGTTTTAAATCAGCTGATTTAAATTTAAAATAGCACACCAATTTATGAGGGGTTGTTCACAACAGTCGTATTTTTTCATGTTATTGTTTTAACACATATGACTTTATGACACCTTGTGAATCCCCCAAATATATTGTTGTCGTATTATTGTTGTCGTATTATTGTTGTCGTTGTATTGTATTTGAGTCAAGTTTGAAACATTGCTTAAAATGTGAATTTTTTAGCGCAATGTATTAAAGTTGTATTGTGATGCATAAATGCGAGATATGCATATTAGCAAATGTACACAAAATAATTTTAATTATTTTAGTAAGCAAACTGTAATTGCTTAAGTAAAAGGCGTAACCGGTGTGCAACTAAGCGATAAACACTGTAATATTCGGCACATAGAACTCTTATAAAAGTCCTAACCTCATAAAATAATTTTCTTTTACCGGATCCATGATTGTTAACGGGTTACAAACAGAGTAAATACATTCTCAAAAATGTGTTTCTATGCCGTGGTGTATGGTATCAAATCGTCGGGCAGGGTTTGGTGTTGTCCACTGTACTATAAAACTTGACGATAAATACTTTGCTGAGTCAGTTCGACTGATCTACCAACATTGTCCCAAAGCATGGATTCTGAATTGCAGATTCTCAATTCCTCTCGTATCTCCTGTGGACTTGGTGTCAACTGAAAACTGAATTGGTACTTTTCACCAGGAAGTATAAGCTTGATAACTGAAGGCTTTGGAGGCTAAACGGCAAAGAACTGATAATCGAGTAGTGCCAAATACCTGGGAGTGATTCTTGAAAGTAAACTATCTTAAGAACAACCCATCGTTCGTTCGAGGGCAGATAAGGCTTTTGTGGCCATAAACACCTGTAGGGCAGGAACTGAGACTTAGGCCCCAGAGGCGTTAAGTGGATATGAGAGGCTGTAGTGAAACCGATTCTTTTCTATCAGGTCGTAGTATGGTGGCCCGCCATGGTTAAGGGACGGTACTGAAAGCTGCTTAATAAAGTCTATAGGTTGCTTGCGTGGATGATCACAGGCTCACTTCGGTCTTCACTGACGTGCCAGTTGATCTATTGGCTGAACAGTTGCTTTTGAGTTTCGCGGTAAGGCTGAGGGCGGTGGGGTTTGGTCTATGCGGAGCTATGGTCATGCCGGGACTAGCCCGCACACATTTGGTGACCTGGCGAGACTGGACTACTGCACTCCCCAAACCTTTATTAATGCTTTATTCACGGCTCATCATAACAATGGTGATAGGCTGTTTAATAAAACGCGACCTCTTTTTTCAAGAGGGGCAGTAGGGAAGGTTAAGATTTCTTTATCGAGAAATTGGGCATTAGGATCTCTTTTCGACTGCCGGAATGCAGCAGTGTATTGCTGGCAGAAATCTCCGCCATGAAGCGGATGGCGAACTGAATGAGGTATTGTCGTATATCTAGGGACATATGCATATTTACGGATAGCAAGGCTACCATTGCAGCTCTGGCTGGTGTCTTCGCGACATCGACATTAACTGTGGAAAGCCCAGATGCCGCTAAATGCGATTTCGGAACACTCTAGGGTTACGCTGACTTGGGTACAAGGGCCCAGTGGGTGCCTGGGTAATCAAACTGCAGACAGCCCAGCCAAACTGGGCCATTTCTTGGACGAGTTTTAAAATTGTTCCCATAACACACATCTTCCACAACTGAAAAAAGTTGGTGAATTTAAGCCGCTTATTAGTTTTTCCATACAAAATGCATTTCCACAATCTGACACGCGAACAACCAAATGCGGACACTAGATTTGAAAAAAATTTTGTTTAAAATATCAAAAATGAAAAGGATAATTGCGTTAAAAAATACCAAGGAGAGTTGTATTTATTTATTATCTAGTTCTTCTGTTTCACTCTGTTTAATATTTGTGCAATTTTATTGGTAATTTTCCTGTTAATCAATTTTAATATCAACAGATGGCTAGTTGAGACACGCAAAAAAAATAACTTTTCAATTAAAGAAAAAATGGAAAATCCGTTCGAAAAGAAAAGTTTTCCGTGAGTGAAATTGCGAAGAGATAAAATTTGTTTGTTTCTGAAGTTCTACACTTTATCAAAGTCTTTTGATGGAGCAACAATTTAAAAACGTCTTTGTGATCATTTTATTTTTCGTATCGAAAAAAATTTCGAAACGTATCAAAAACCGGATTGCGGTATTCGATAGCGTACTTATCGAAATCTGTTTAAAAATCTCATAGATTTTTTTTTGCTTTATAGAAGAATAAACCAAAATTATTCTTTAAAAATGTTAACAAGTAAAAAAAAAAAATTAACAACCCAATTATAAATAAAAACTATCCTGTAGTTTTGCCCATTTTTCTAAATATATTAATGCAATTGTCAAGCTGGGAAAAGGGAAACACACCCGGTGAAGTTTTATTCATATTTAATTGGGCTGATATAATAAAATTATGACTCATTGTGTAAATAAATTACTTGTATGGTGAGAGAATGATTTTTTGGTTAAACCTGTTTAACACTATGCAACATTGCGCACAAAAATATTTAATGAAACGAAAGATTGTTGCGAAGGGTGTCGGGAAGCTTGCGGGGTAAATGATGTTGCTGTTGAAATGTAAAATTAAACAACAATTTGATTTTTCTCTTGAATATGTTTGTAAACTTTTTTGAAATTGAATGTAAAATTTGAATTTAATAAATAGTTAAACGTTAAAGTGTGAAGCTGGTTGCTTGCAACAAAAACGTAACGTCGAAGGGACATTTGCGTTGCGTGATTTCGAGGCTTTCAACTCAACTTTAGCGCAGTCGCCATTCGTAATCGACCCATAAGTTTTTCTCAAAAATTCCCAAGTGTTAAATGGAATACAAAATATTTTAGGCCAAATTTTAGATTATTTTATGAAAATGGATTTTAATGTGTACGTACAGACGGGAATGACGCCCAAAAAAAACACAATTCCTTTCTTACAGAACGCTACCAAAACTAGAAAACAGTGTCCGTCGAAAGGGGTGTTCAGGTGAAAAAGGTGACCGTTTAGGGAGATTAAACGGTATTTCAACGTTCTACAAAACAGAAAAGATTTTTTCCAATTTGTTTCCAATTGAAAATCAGAAAAATCAGTTTTAATTAAAAGTTTAATCAAGTGAATCACTACAGAAAATATTGTTAATATCAAAAAATATTTATTTGATAGCATTAGTTTTTGTACTGGAGCAAATTTAATTAATTTTTCAATTAATATCACAAATTTTTTATTTGAAATTAATTTTTCTCCACATCCATGTACCTTATCGCTGAGCATCAGAGTTCTCCACAGAAAAAAAAAATATGGATTGTAATTAAAACCCTTGTGATATTAATTTTATTTGCACCAGTGAACGCATTAATAGTATCAATTAAATCTGACGCATTTTGACAAAACATCTTAAGTCGAGATAAAAAAAAACTCGGTGAAGAAACCATTTTTATTAAATAATAAAATAAACCAAAATTAATGAAAAATTTCGTTTATAATACAAAATTTTAATAAAGTTAACAAAAAAGTTTTTTTAATTAAAAATTCGTTTTATTAACAACATTTTTTTTTTTCAACTTTTTAAATTTGACTTAAGATGTTTTGCCAAAATGCCACAGAAATATTTTTTTCATAGTACCAACATTTTCTGCAGAAATGTTATTGATAAAAGTTAACGTTTCTTTCACTTGATAACATTTTTAATTAAAACTTATTTTATTTTTGATTAATGGTTTAATTGAAAAAAATCGTCCAGAATTATTTCTGTGTATCTGTTATCGATTTGTGCAAAAACTAGTAAAGTAGCATGGATATTTGAGAGGATAATAATATTTAAGAACTGAATTAAAATTACAAAAACAAACAAAAACGTCTTTTAGGTTAATTGGAGACGAAGTATGTAAAGCGATTAACCATATTCTACCCCAAAAGTAGTGTTGGTGCAAATAAAACCTTCTTGTCTTAAAGTCTCGATTTAACGAAAGTTTAATTTTACTTCCGTAAAATTAAAGAAACACGTGATTAATTTTTTTTTTCGTATTATTAACGAAACTTTTGTTATTATGTAGGTTAAAAAAAAGTAGCTACGAAAGTTTCTTATATAAAATGTAGCACGGCTTTTTTTGAGTGTTGATTGAAATATGAAAAAAATTTACTGTAATTCATTAAAAGAATTTCAATTAAGGTCACCATAAATAAAATGTCCTTAACTTCCATAAATAAACACTATCAAATAGAATGCATCAAATTAAAATTAATCAGTTTACAACACAATTGATTGCCACATACAATACTTCGATTACAAAAATAAGCAAAAAAGATCAAAAATTCAATTTACGAAAGATAAAAAAAAAATCCCCTTAAAAAACCCCAGTTAATCAATAACCATTTCATGACAAGCCATGTTAATAAACCGTGAAAAAATGGGACACAGAGTTGCCTGCCACGAAAAAAAAAAACACATGCAACAAAACTTCCAACATAATCAATATTTTTCAACATCATTTTTCCGATTTTTTTTTTTTTTTTATTTGCCATGCAAAAGTAAAAGTCACTAACTGAAATATTGTCATTATTTCGAATTTTCGTTGATGTTGCAGTTGTTGTCGTTGGCGATATTCACTCACTGTGTTGGCTGGTTGTTAACCAACAATATTTATGATACATGAAGTTTATGCATAAATTTGTTAAAACCATAGAAAATTCACAAAAAATAAGTTCCAAAAAAACTAAAAGAAAAATTGGTGAAAAATCAAAATATAGGTTGTCTGGTCACAACAAAACTGAAATGGTAAAAGAAACCAAACCAAAGATTCATAATGGAACAGCACGATCATAAAAAACGAAACCATAGAAAGAAAGGAGCAAAAAAAAAAACAAAAATTTGGTGACCAAAAGCAATGACACGATTAACTACTAATGCCATTAAAATATGTAGAATATTGGGAGGCAAAAAGAAACCTCAATCTATGAACTTCAAAAATACCAAGCGTTACAATAAACCTCAAAATCCAATAAACATACAAACACATACAAACATACTTTTATATAAAACAAGCAAAAAAGAAGCAAAATAATCGTTAATAAGAAAATTTAACAAACCTCAGATAAGAAATAATAGGAAAAATATATTTTTATAAAAAAATCAATATACATACATACATACATAATTTGAGAAGACAGAGAGCGAAAGGTAGAGAAATGGCTTAAATTCTATATGACTTAAAACGCCAAAAAAAAAATTCAAAATCTAAATAAAGAAAATAATCATATGAAAAAAAATCCATGTGCCAGTATGTCACACGACTCACGATCAAATTATCCAAAATACTGTGTTGCATACCACATCCTAAACAACAGCGAACATTTGTTCCAAACAAACACCAGATGATGACGGCTGCATTCGATTGAGAACAACACTGTGGCAGAGGCTGATGACAATAAGGATGGCGATGACAAAGAAAATAGATCGAAATCGAAAAATACTGAACTCTATTAACAAAAAAAAGTGGCGGGATTGAAAATGTTTTTAGCAGGGCCAATTTCTATATGCACAAAATATAAAAATAAAGCATTATACCTTAAAATCTACAAAAAAAAAAAAAAAAAAATCATGGATATTCCAACTAAAGACTGTAAAAAGAAATCATTTATTGTTAGTTTGTTTTTTTAGCAATCATAGAAACACAATTGCACCGTATAACCGTAGAAGTCTGTGACGCAAAAACGTTATCAAATTATAACGTATAAAGCAGCCCATACACGATTCAATTCAATTGTCAACTGTTTGGGTTGTTGTCTAAATCTTTTGGCTTTGTCAATTGATTAGTTTGACGGTTGTCGAGCTGGTTGAAGAAAAACCAAAAGATTTTGATTTTTCCAAGTTGACTCCTAAGTCTTTTAATTCGATTGTACTGTGTGAGCTCGAGTCTCTTGATCAGATGTCAAAAATAATGTATGTAGTTTTCTTTAAAAAAAAAAATTAAGTGTTTTGTATTGTCATAGAAAAAGATAAATTTAAAATGGATTTACAAGCGTTTGTATTTTTTAAATTGAATATTTAAAAAAAGGAAAAATAGTTGGAAAACAATTTTAGTAAATTTACAATTTTCTAATAAATATTAACTAGGGTATTCAATTTATCGATGTTTTTAATAATCGATTAATTGCGCGAATAATCAAACAATTTAATATTATTCGGTTAATCGAATAATTTTAATTTTTTTTATAGCTTAAGGTTTACAAAACAAATTGTATATGGAAATTTTACTTAACCCTGAAAGGTTTCTCTTCATTTTAGTACATTAAGGTTACTCTTCGTCGAATCGACGAACTTTTTAAAAAATAAATTCTAGCGGAACAAAAATCTGTTTAAGTTAAGCGTTTTATTAAAAACAAAAAAAAAAAAAATAAAATAATAGATAAAAAATAAAAATTCTTTTCCTCTCTAAAATTCGATACGAATTTAAACTCCTTTTTTTGTTTTTCAAATTAATTACCTTTTTAAAACAACAAAAACTAAAAAGGTAAAAAATAAATTACTTTTTTCTTTTTCAGCCCTTAAAAATAATCAGTCAAATAATACAAAAGAAAAAAAATATTTAGTTATTAGCCATATTTTACGCACGAGGCACAAAGTTAAATCTTATGTTCATATATAACATGTACTTCTAGTCATTCTTAGTTTGCTATAAGGTACGCTCTTTTGGTCCTTTGACAACATTTTCGACGGATTCTTTTCGATAAGGTATTTTATTTTGAATTTTTTCCTTAATTAAGGCCTGCAAGGGAGGTGTCTCGAATCTGCCTCTTTAATAGAGAACCACGAGAGATTAATGGAGATTTTTCAGATACTGTCGTCGGTTTTTGGGTTTTCGGTCTTTATGGAACATATTGTGAGTATTTATGATGTAGTTGTTGACAAAGGAATATTTAAAATTCCAAAAAAAATAGACACAAAAACTTACACTAAGGTTACTCTTCGTCGTTGCGACGAGTACACACCTCTGAATTTTAACTATAAAAAAATAAGGATCCAGCGTACGTCCACTTACTACAAGCTTGCGGCATCAGCTAACGTTGTTGAAAAAAGAGCGTAATTTGAATACATATGAATAAGTTATATGATAAAATGTAAATGAGCTTCGTCGATTCGACGAAGAGTAACCGTGCAGGGTTAATAAACGTTTGTTAAATTTAATAATCGTTAATATGGGGGTAAAAGTTTACAAAATTTAAATTATTAAAAAAACCGAAATTCCGCAATAAAATTTTTAATTTTTTTAATATGAGCAGGCGTTTTAGAAACATAGTTCGATTATCAATATTTCGAAATTTTAATTTTTTAAAAATTCATAAAAAAATTGGAAAATGCAGCTAGGCTTCTCTTGGGCATTTATGGGACTTTTTCTTCAATATATCTCTAGTCTGCATTGAAAGGGCTACCCCTGCAGCGCCTAGGATCCCCCAAGATGGGTCAAATGTATGACCAACCCTACTTTATTTTTCATCTCAATCATTTGTTTCTAACAAACCTACGCGCTATCTCCATTCCTTAAGGGGGCTCCCATACAAAATGTTCAATGCAGACTAGAGATATATTGAAGAAAATGTCCCATAAATGCCCAGGAGTTGCCCCTAGTGGGATAAAATGTATTACCGACCTCATTTAGTTTTTTCTCTTAAACATTTTCTCAAGACATACTTTCCTCTTATCTCCACTTCTTAGGAAGGCTTCCATACAAATATTGGGTGTTATGAAATTCTTAAATTAATTAAAATTTGTCGACTTTTGTGAATAAAATCAAAAGTTGTTAACATAATTTTTTATGATTTTTTAAAATACAAAAATTCCGAAATTTTGATAGCAAAATTATTTTTTTTTTTTTTCAAAAAAATTATGGTTCTTAAAACACTGCTCATATTAAAAAAAAGTTTTGTTTTTTTTAAAGAAAATTTTATTGCGGAATTTCAGTTTTTATTAGTAATTTCAATTAACTAAACCGTTTTTGAGTTACGCGAATATATATTGTGCAACCTTCTCCATTTTCGAAATAACGGTATATCTCGAAAACAAGAGCTAACCTAAAAAATACGGTGGGCACTATTGGATTCAGCGTACCCGAATTGTGCTAAAACGCCATGTGCTTAGCTTGTCAAAAAAAGTGTCAATTTCGAGCACAGTGTTATTGTTGACGTTAGAGAGATTGAAAGTAAAACGTTCTAAAGCATAACCAATTTCTCTGTTCTTTTCTAAAAATTGGCAGTCTTCTATTATATCACTTAAATCTCGTTTGGATTTTTTAACAATTTTATAACTTTTAACAGTCTTGTTAAAGTCTGGTAGAAGGTTGTTCTCATTCGTCCCAAAAAATCATCTCTTTCATCTGAATCATTGTGGTAAAAGTCTGTACTAAACATTCTAAAAAACAAATTTGTCCCAAACTCTTTGGATTCAGTCTTCGTACATACTAGGTATAATCACGATGGTCTTTCTGCAAACATGCAATTTGTTAATTTGCAGTGCATATTATGAATGATCGTGACCATACCACTGTTATTTATGTGCAAATGTTTTATTTTTCTAAAAATTTATTCTGGAAACAAAAAAAACTTCTGGCAGCATTGTTAAACATCTGCATTTGTTTACAATTATACACAAGCATATTAAAATAAATTTTTCTTTTTCAATTACATATTTAAATTTAATTCTCTATCTTATGTTTAAATCCACGAAAATGTTGATTTTATAAGTTTTCTTAAAACCAATATGGCGCTTAATATGTCAAATGTTATTTATAGTTAACATTTGTTTGCAACTGAGCAAATCTGCCTTACTAATTTTTCTCGTGGTTTCTTAATGCAAACGAAGAAAAAAGAGCAAATTGCAAATACGTACATTTTGTTGTTGTGTTGTGCAAATGTCTGTATTTTTGCATCGTTTGCACACTTTGCACTACCCAACGTGGTTTTCCTTGCTATATTTTAAAAAATTGTTACTCGAAGGAAATGTTCCTCAGTAAAATTTTAAACGTAATGGCTTGATTTTTTAAATAAAAGAAAAAAAACTAATACTGTAAAAAAAACAAATTTTCGACTAATCGATATAAATTATTTGAATTATCCGATAATCGAAAATAAGCGACTTTAAATTATTCGAACCATTAATCGCCCAAAACTATTCGATTAATCGAACAACGGTTAATCGTTTGAATACCTTAATATTCAGCCCTATCGTGAATATTTTTTATCGCAAAGCCGATTTTTATTCCCGTGGAGTTTTAACGAAAAAATGTGTGTTTTATTCACAAACATTTTGATTGGAAATAAAAAGGAAGAACCAGGTAACATTATTTTTTACTTTAGAAATCTAATGTGCATATTTAAACAAAAATATAAACTAAATGAGAAGCAAGAGTTCAAATTTACTTTTTAACCCTTCGTAGTACACATGAGTCTGGCCAGACCTTTTTTAATGTGTATAGAAAATCTAAACATGCGTAAGCCGGAGAGTTAAGCACAACGAAAAGTTTAATCTTTTTTTACTTGATTTAAAAATTTTATACTTATTTCAAGAAATTCCGGGATTGATTTTCGGAAGTAGTCCCATTTAGGATTGTTTTGAGTACGTTTTAGTGTTATTCGTACTTGAATTTTTGAGTACGACTCGTACTTAAAGTTTTTGTAACTCATGTCGAAAACTATCAAAAGAGATTAAATCGTTACGTTATAAATGTCATAATATTACACTCGAAGCCGATGTCAAATTGCAGACGTTGAGAGCGCCAGTCACACATATTGATGGTCAAATTTACTAATATTGCAAATTTTTCAACGACGGCGGCGTAAATACAGCCGTCGGCTATACGAAATAATGTAAAGTACGACTTTAATGTTTGTTGTTTGCAAACGAGCTTTGAAAGCATTCTTATATTATATAAAAACGTTAAAAGCAAAATAATAAAACAATGAAAAAATGTGCCAAGAACAAAATATTATTATTATTATTTTTGTATTTTGCATTTTTAATATTGTTACGAAAGTAACTTTAGTTAAGAATTAGTTGTAATTATTAGTTAAGAATAAGTTGAATTTATTAGTTATCTTGTATTTATTAGTAATTTTATTAGTTTACATCGTTTTTGTTATAATTTAGTACACTTCAATCCCAATGTGCAGAAAGACCTAGAAATGACCGTTAAAAAATCTTCAGTATAAGAGGTAAAATTATGTAAACATTAGCGCTGCCATAAATCAAATTAAAGTGTGGTGAATAGTAAAGCCTCGAACCTTCGAAAAACATTTCGAATGTTCTAGACAACCAAATTGCTGTATAAATACTAGCGGCGACTAGCGTAATAAGATCATTCTAAGTTCAGACTTTGTCAATAACGTATAACGCTGAGAAAATTTTAGTTGGTTGTGAATAAAAGCTATAAATTACGGTTGTTAAAAAGACTTTGTACTAAATAAAGTTGTGTAAATTGTAAACAGTGTTTGAAGCGTTGTGTTTTATTTATTTTATTAAAGTTGCAATAAAGAACTCGAAGCGGTTTATTATAAAGGAAATAACCCAAAACGTTATTGAAAGGCAGTAACGTAACAATATGTTTTTAGTGTTAAAATTGTTTCTTATCTTTTTCGTGAGTTTATTTGACTGTTCAAAGAGGGAACTTTCTCACAAAAATGTTACAGACACACTTTTTCTGTAAATTGGCTAGTAATCTCCTTACATAACAGGTAGTACTCGCCAAAATACTAACAGACACAGTTTAGTGAGAAAAACAGCTGTTTGTTTCAATATATGGCATTTTTGTTTCACTTCCACATTTCAATCGAAAAGTTTATCGATGCGAGAGTTACAAAACATGGGCACTGGCGTTCTTTCCCTAATGTTTACTAGATAATTAACAAGTGTCCCACCTAAAATATTTCAAATTTTACCATACTAAAAGCTCAGTCAAAAGGCAAACATAATGGGACATATGGCACTTCTATTCCTTCCTATTTTTCTCCAAACGAAAATCCACAACGAAATGTTTCGTTACGCTGCAAATCATTCATAAGAACAGAAACAACAACAGCAATAAGAACATTTACAAAAACTAAGTAAATAAAAAATGAAAAATCTAGAAAAGTATTGAAATCGTCGTGTACTTTTTGTTGTTTGGGGCCGATAAGTTTTGTTTGGTTGCCTGGTTTGTTTGATTGCTGCACGGTTCCTTGAGTTTGTTGTTGTATGTGTGTTAAGAAAGAAAGAATAAAAAAAAAAAATGGTGGCATAAACAATTGAGGAAGCTGCACAGGATTTCAAACTGACAATTGCATTTTAGTGTAAATGTAAAACGAAAGAATAGTGTTAAAGTGAAAGAAAAAATCTCGAAGAAAAAAAAGGAATACAGAACACAGAAAATTACTTTAGAGTATTATTGTCTTTATTGTATAGAGAGATTGGATTGTCTGTTTCATTTCACAACAAAAAAAAAGTAAAGGCTGGTTGGTTGGTTTGGTCCACATACTGTGTGTCTGTCAGTCTGTGTTGTCCTTAATATTGTCGTCTTTGGCAATGTTGTGATGGAGTGTTAAGATAGACACCAAATGTCGTGCAGTTTTATAACTTCATTAGCGCACAAAAGACAAATTTGCATACTTCGCCACCACCGCAACCACTACCAGTGCTTTTGAATTGACTGTTGTCAGCAACAACAAAAACAACTCAACTCTAAGCCAGCCACCTTAACGAACCTACAGCTAAAATGACAAATCTTAGGAAAGAAAATTTAAGAAAAAAAAATTGGTATGTTGAAAAGGTGACAGTTTGTTAGCAGCAAAAAAAAAAACAGTTTTTGAAACCTGCTCTTTTCATCACAAATTTGACAATGTTGCATTTTTCCTTTTAGATTTTCTTCCGTGTATTTAGTAAAACCACATTTTTGTTGAATTTAATATTTTTTTGCACTAAGAGTTTCTATTTTTTTTTGGATTTTAATCATTTTATATAAAAATTTTCATTTTCATTTAGTTCCGCTTTATTAGTAAATTTAAAACCTCACGATCCCCATAATGTCACGATCAATTTCATGAAATCTAAATTTTTGTTTTTTCACTTTTTTAATTTGGTTTTAGTTTTTGACTTCAGTTCATATAAACAAATTCTTTTGACTGTATCTTTATTTAACTTGTACCCTACAATAGGTATAGTGTGGTAAACACAGTCTCAATGGAAAATTTTTTTTTAATAGCTAAAATATGGGCATTTCTTTCTAAAGGTCAACCGTGACAGAAAATTTAAAAGTTATTAAAAGCATATTCTTTTATGATTTTTTAATAGAGAAATATTTAGATTTTACTAATTTTATAAATTCCCCCATAAATTCGATCATAAAGCCAAACAAGCAGTCTGCAAAGTTGTACAAACGTAATTTCTTATTTGTGAGAATGTTTTATTGTATGTTTTCTTAATTATTATCTTTCTTCAAACAGGTGATATTTGATAAAAATTATTGCAAAACATTTTTCTTACATGGTCTATAATCTAAGAAAGAGTTCGAAGAGAAATATTTTACAGTGCACTCGGGAAAACGTCAACTAATTAAAACCGCGGGTGTTGACGTTTAACAAATTGTTGACGTTTACGAATGTAAAATTTTTAAACAAAAAATACATCGATAATGTGCTTTTAAAGGGTTTTATTGATTATAAACTAAAACCAAACTTAAACAAATTCAAAAAGGAAACAAAAATGTCATTCAACCTGACTAGAACCATAGAAGACAATTAGAACCAAAAGAATACATTTTAAATGAGATCATATTTTTAATTTTACATGCACACATATGAATTTTAAAAAAACTTATCTTGCTAATGGTTGACTTTGTTACACCATATTGCTTCGCTTAAGTTACCGCACTTGTACCCTTTTCTAATAAGTCCAAAATATTTGCCTTTTCTTGTAGATTAAGCAATTTCGGTTGTTTTGAGCTCATTTTGTTAATGTGATACTTACGAGAACAAAAAAGCAACTGAACATAAATAAAAAGACAATAGTACATACAGTTGCAAGTTCTTTTCTACTCTACTTAGTGCCCATTTAGACAGGGAAACATTTGGAAGGGAAACATTTTGTTTGGTAG
The DNA here is from genome assembly GCA_963931875.1 of Pollenia griseotomentosa. Classification (NCBI taxonomy): domain Eukaryota; kingdom Metazoa; phylum Arthropoda; class Insecta; order Diptera; family Polleniidae; genus Pollenia; species Pollenia griseotomentosa. Next base: position 164,663,043 of record OZ007562.1, on the reverse strand, counting down.
CAAATTACGGTTGGGGAAGAAAGAATGGTTTTTGTGTTCGGTACTCGGCGACACGCTTTGTTCTCATTTTCTTTGTTGACATTTACTTTGCTTTTTGAGAAAACAACAACAATAGTAACAGAATGTTTCCGGCAACATGTTCGTCTGTGTGACCGCAAATGAAAAAACAAAAGAGAATTCCAGATGTTTTCCTTCCAAATGTTCGCTCGTCTAAACTCGGACTTATAAGGGGAATCCCCAATTTCTGATATTACTTTATAAAATAAGTGTGTATGTGTACAAATGTGTGTATTTCAACTGCTGCTAAATTCAAACTTTTGTTTTATTCAGAGTTGACGTTTTAGAGTTTTGTGGTTGGGTTGACGTTTTAGAGTAGGTAATGTAAAAAAGTAAGGGTTGACGTTTTGGGATGTTGACGTAAACGAGCGTTGACGTTTTCCCGAGTGCACTGTATTCGGATTATCGGTAAATTTTTATTTTGTTTTGATCATTATTCAGTTAAATTATTATGGAACAAATGTAACGTTCGAAATGTCACGTACCGACACAGATTTTGGTTTAAAAAAAAATACAGAAGATTTTGGAATCAAACCAAAGACATTTTATTGTTACATTGCTACGTAAAATTCTGAAAGTAGTTTAACCAAAAAATTGTGCCAGGTTTCGCTGAATTACGCCTTTTTATACATGGCCTCAAAAACTTCTTCTATTTTTCGAGCCGCTACTTTTTTTGCCATTATATTTGACCTAGAATCGCGCCATCCATAAACTTTACCATAGACAACAGTGCTTTTTTTGTGCTATAATTTAAGGGTTAAAAGACGGTAAAAATATTTGTTGTTTAAAACGTAATTGCATTTTTGATGCATACGACCGTTACGTTCAAGACTATGGAATTACCCATATACAAAATTTTCTTTAAATATCAACATTTCCTATAACTACCAATATCTTTATAAATAGCAAATTTGAACGAAATTAAAGTATTTGCAAAATTTTTTTTAATTGCAAAAAGCTATAAATATCAAAATTTGCTATATATATCAAAATTTACTATACTTAGCAATATTTCTTATAAATAGCAAAATTTGGCCGATAATACATGTATCCCAAAATTTTTTATAAATATAAAAAAAAAAAAAAATGTATATCTTAACTATACGAAATTTGCTATTAATATTAACATTTGTTATAAATAGCAAAATTTTTTATAACTATTCATATCTCTTTAAATAGCAATATTTCATAACCGCGAGACGCATCGGGTACGGTGAAATATCTAAAAGGGATATTCACATTATTACCGATAGCAAGGCGGCCTTAAGATCCCTGGAGAATGTGTTCATCGCATCGAGAATTGTCTCTGGAGGAGATAGCGAGACATTAACTGGTCACCCTTAATTCGTTAAATCGAGACGGTTCAACATTCAATGTAGGTGCTTCGCTCCCACACGCAGAGAAAAAACATGTTTTAATATGGTCACCTCCAACAAAACTATTTTATAGACAATTTTAAACATATAATGTTTAATCTAACCATATTATTGCTATCAACAACCATATCATGGTGACAAATTTTTGTCATATTTAACCATGACATGTTTAGAGGCAACCATAATATGGTTGTGGTTTCTTGATGGAGGACTACTATAACCATAATATGGTTGTCGATAACAATAATATAGTAAGATTAAACATAATATGTTAAAAAATTTCTTTAAAAATAGTTTTGTTGGAGGTGACCGTATTTAAACATGTTTTTTCTCTTTCATAAATAGCAAAAAAAAAATTTATATGTTAACTATACAAAATTTGCTATTAATATCAACATTTGTTATAAATAGCATAATTTTTCATAACTTCTAATATCTCTTTAAATATCTAAATTTGGACGAAATACAAATATTTGAAAAAAATTTTGTAAATAGCAAAAAGCTATAAATATCAAAATTTGCTAAAAAAATAGCAGAATTTACTATACTTGGCAAAATGTCTTATAATTAGCAACATTTGGCCGATAGCAATAAATTTTTAGTAGCAAAACTATACAAAATTTTCTATTGATATTAACATTTCCTCTTTAAATAGCAAAAATTAGACGAAATTCAAATATTTGCAAGTTTTTTGTAAAAGCAAAAAAAAATTATCACAATTTGCTTTAAATAGCAAAATTTACTATATTTCTTATGAACAGCAAAATTTAGCCGATGTTAAATTTTTCATAAAATTTGCTGTAAACAGCCACATTTTTAATAAATAGCAAAACTATATAAACAGCAATACTACTTTAAATAGAAAATTTAATAATTTTGTTATAAATATTATAAATATTGACGTTAGCAGTCTTCGATGGCTGCGAGTGTAAGACGGCAAATCCATCTGAGGAGTACGAGTGGTTGCGTAACCTGCCGGCCAGGGTTGGAGCCCCGGCCACGGTCAAGAATGAAAGATTATGAATAACAATTTTAATTAATTTTCATGTTGTAAAATTCCTTTCTTCATAAATATAATTTATTGAAAATTAAATTTGATTAAAAACCATAAATAGTTCAACAAAAAAACCACAATACTAATTATAAATATAAATTTTTATATTAATTCGAATGTGCATTCTAAGTCAAATTACAATTTTAAAAGCTTTTATACTTTAATGTGCTGTTTACAGGTGACAAACAATTGATTATGTAAAAAAATTTATATGAAAATCACTTAGTTTTTTGATTGTTTTTCATATAAATTTTACTACACAATCAATTGCTTGTCACCTGGAAACAACATATAATAGTCTTATTCCTGCAATATTTTCCAGGAATATTTTCTATGCACTATCAGAATTTTCGCTTGTATATTTCTCTTACGAGGCTTACGTTAGCTATCCTTTGGCTAGCAATGAAGTAAATTGTACAGAAAATTTACTTCATTGCTAGCCAAAGGATAGCTAAAGTATAAAAGCTTTTAAAATTGTAATTTGATATAATAAGTGTTACTCCCCATGAGAAATAAATTCCCAAAATTTATTATAAATAATTATTTTTTTTTTGAAATTTCATATTACGGATTGTCACCTTGTCATGATCAAAGAGCCTTAGAGCTTTGCCGGCGGTAGCTAGCTACTGGAAGGGCCTTTTTTAGCTGGTAAGGTCGAAATGGAGTGCTGAAGCTAAAACAGTTTTCTTTTTTGAATATCACAGACGGATGAACTAACCGCAAAGAATCCGCATATGGATGCAGACAGCCCCAGCAAACTGTGATAAGGTGCGACGGTACCCATAATTCATCCGCACGAAAACTATCATTATTCTAGATAAATATCAGGAAATAATAAATAAATAAGTATCACAGTTTGCTATAAATAGCAACATTTTATCAAAAATTAGCAAATTTTTATAAAATTTCATAAAAATAGAAAAATCTCCGAAAGTGTCCGGTAGTCCGTCTGTACCGCATTCAAAAGTGCACCAAAACCTCAATAATAAATTAAAGTCTATATTTAAAGATTTCTTTACTTATTTTTCAATTTGAGGATCTGTAACAAACTTGACTGTATGGTTGCTTTTGCTGTCAATTTAAATTGAACAGTCAGTCATTTAATACGAGCACATGTCTGTCTGTCTGTCTTTCCATTCGTCTGTATCTCTGTGACTCGAGTCTTTCAACATTTAGCTTAAATGCAGCTGTTTGTCTAGGTGCATGACTGTATTGACGAGAGTATCTATGAAAGTTTTTTTTCCAATTTTTTTTTTTTTTTTTTTTTGTAGTTTTGTGTCTCTTTTTTAATAGTTCACGTACTTTAAACTTCATCACAATTGGTATGTGTGATAATACAAGATGTCTTTGTAATGACGACATGACGATAATATTGATGATGATAATGACGTACTCAGCATCATTATTGTTATGTTGGTGGTATGACTGCGGTTTGGTTGTTACTGTTGTTGCCTTTTTTGCCAATTGCTCTGTTCTTCTAAAGCTGGCTGCTGATAAAGTCATCCTACACATCATCGTGATTTTATTTTAAAACTAATTTAAATGATTTTGATTTTTTGTCATAATGACGTCAAGAACAGCAGAAAATAGAAAATGAAAAGTTTTAAAAACTATATTTATTAAAGTAATATTTTAATTTAAATTATACTTAGAAAGAGAAAGACAAGATGAATTGTTAATTTTCTTTAATATGTATAAATAATAGCGGAGGAATTGTTGGTGCGTTTGAAAGCAGGAAATACGGAATTTTTAATTAGGAAAAAGTAGGAATAATTCAATATTCATTTATTTGAATAGGAAATATTATAGTATTATTTTAAATAGATTTTGACAGTCATAATTAGCTATGATTTGGTAGAGTGGAAAAGGAAAAGATCTTATAATGACATTAATGATTATTTTTGGAAATATGTATTAGCGAATTTAGAATAACACGGTTTATCAACGACAAATTTACTTCAGACCGATATGTAATATAGAAAACTGACTCTACAACTTTTTTTTTATAGAAATAGCAAATTTAAATTTTTTTTAGAAGTTTAAACAAACGAGCGTTATCAATGTTTATAACGTCGCATGAATTAAAGAACGCTGTAACTGACAAACAATCGAAAATATGTTTTTTGGCATCATTTTTATAACAAAAAAAAATACTGCGTCGATTGGTCCCGGTCCCAGATGTGTATGATGAAAAAAAAATTACTTACGCAAAAAAAACATCGTTTGCTGTAAGCCGCAGAATCACCGGGAATAATCGACTTGAGAGGAAATGTTTACAGGTAATATATAAAGCGAGGAAAAAATACGTTTTTAAAATCATGTTCCTAAAGCTATGGTCACACTTATTAAATATTTGATCAAATAAGCGTAACCCCTTCTTTTGTTAATAGTTAGTGAGATTTAAAATGGTCTTAATATTACAAAATAAACTAATTATACTACTAGACATAGCAAAAAACAGTTTTTTGTAAGATGTAGTATTTTAATCAAAATAAATATTGATATTAAGCGAAATGATTTTTTAGTTTGGTTGTTGGTCCCGTTTTTTTCGTCAAATATTTGATAAGTCTGACCGTAGCTTAAGTTGTATAGTTTTTGTGATATGAATTTTTTTCTACTTTCTGTCATACAGGTTTTTTTTTGGCTCTGGTGAACATTTTATGTTTTGTCCGTTAAAATTGTAAGGTAACCCACTGATTCATCATCGCACAGCCTAAACGCCTGAAGCTAAAAACTTGAAATTTGACCTCAAATCGATCCACTAACACGGGATTTTTGTAAATTCGAATGTTAAGGGGGTAAAAAGAGCAAAAACGGAAAAATTCGGTAACCTCATAGGTATCTCCGAAACTAAAAGAGATACAAAAAAAATGTAATACTTATCGTTGTTCTTTTGAAAAATAAGAGGACAGGTGTCTGGTACTTTTTTGAAATTCGGCCTATTAGAAAGTACACGGGTAAAACTTGAATTTTGGTACTTTTTTGACACCCCATCTATCTTTTGAACCTATAAACATAGAAACAAAGTTAATACCACATTCGAAACTTATTATAAAAATACGAATACAGATTTGTTACTTTTTCGAAATTCGAACATTTAAGGGGTCAAAATCGTAACCATTTTTGGTACTTTTTTACAAAACATTTTTCTTCATTCATTGACATATTCGTACTAAATTATGGGCTGCCACTACAATACTGCAATTTTTAATACTTTTATGTGGGAAAAATAGTCTCCAAAAAAAAAGGAAATACGGGAAATGTGATATTTTTCTTAATCTAGTAATTTTTTAATAATCATTAATATTGGACCTTAAAACATAAGATTCAACATGCAATGTCCTGAGTGGATAAGAATCTATTGCGGAACAGTTTGGTACTTTTTTGTTCTTCAACTGGTACTTTTTGGATTTCCGTTAGTATTGGACTTAGAAACATAAAATTCAAGATGCAATGTCCTGGGTGGATGAGAATCTATAAGAGTGAACTTTTTGGTACCTTTTTTATTTTTGAGTGGTACTTTTTGAATTTCCGTTGGTATTAGACCTAGAAAGATAAACTTAAACATGCAAGGTCCTGAGTGAATCAGAAAATACACTTTGGTATACAGATATGTCCACGACGAAAAAGGAGACGCTAACGAAGTAGCGGGTTAAATGCTAGTTTTAGATATATGTATGTTGTGCATCGTTGGACCGCATAAGTTATTTACGAATTAGTTATAGCGCCACGCGTTGAGATTACCAAAAAAAACCGCTTTAGCACTTCTGTTAACACTTTTATTACTGATGAAGTTGTCCTTGTTTTGTGTGTTTTTTTGGAGAGATACAAATGACGTGGTTGCTAACGCGTTAGTCACGCGTCATCGTAATTATATTTTTGTATAACAACGATTTAAAAAATAATGTGCGTAGTTTTAAAAATGTATTTCTTACGCTCTCACGAACTAATCTTCTTAGGCTTTTCAAAAAAATCTATTTTTAGATAATTCGTATCCGAAGTTATTTTATTTATAATTGCCTGCCATTCAACGGAAGTATGCGTCAATAAAAAAGTCATGTTTATTAATAACACTGTGCTAGAAATTAACACTTTTTTTTAGACGAGCCGGCCACTTGTCGTTTTAACCTAATTCGAGTACGCTGAATCCAGTGGTGCTAGCCGTTTTTTAGCTTAGCTCTGGTTTTCGAGATATACCGTTATTTCGAAAATCGAGGAGGTTTCACAACAAATGTTCGCGTTACTCAAAAACGCTTTAGCTTATTGATAAAACTAAAAAAATATGCGCAGTCGTTATAGAAACATTATTTTTTTTGGGGAAAAAAATATAATTTTTTTTTTCGAATTTCGAAATTTTTGTTTTTCAAAAATTCATAAAAAATTGGAAAATGCAGCTAGACTTCTAATTTTTTTCCAGACGTATAAAAAATTGCAAACAAAACCATCCATAAATTATTAAAATCTGTTAGCACCTTTTGATTTTATTCACAAAAGTCGAACAACTTTAATTAATTTAAGAATTTCATAAAACGCAATATTTGCTTGGAGCCCCCTAAAAAGTGGTGATAAAGTTCAAGTATGTTTCGATAAAATGTTAAGGACAAAAAACTAATTGAGATCTGTCAAACATTTTATTTTCCGAGGTGCGACTCCTGGGCATTTATGGGACTTTTTCTTTAATATATTTCTAGTCTGCATTGAACATTTTGTATTGGAGACCCCTTACATGCATTCTGCAACTGACATGAAATGCTTAAGGCTAGATTACACTATCTCACAAGTCTTACGTATTCCATAATACTTTGTGAGATAGAAATCTAATGAATTTTGTTGCGACTGTCAAAAAATCTAATTTAACATGACAGTTTGTGTTCACACCATCACACAAAGCATAAACACTCACACATGAAATAAAATGTTACCCTGATCCAATGAAAAGTATTATTGTTTAGAAATTTTTCAAAAAACGATGAAGTCGTATGGGATTTCCAACTTTTTTCATAATAGTTGTCATTTTCGTGACACATTGCATTCACACTATCACACTTTGTCATATTACTTGAGTTTTTGACATGTATTAATACAAAGTATAATAGTGTAATCTAGCCTTTAACGTTAGCACGTTAGTGTTAAGTATAGACTCATCTTGTTAGAAGTTTTCTCATGTTATAACACGGTTGTTGATGCAAATGTTTTAACAACGCTATAACATCAGGTTATAACAGCAAATCATGTCAGTTGTAGACGGGCAGTTAAGGAATGGAGATAGCGGATAGGTATGTTAGAAATTAATGATTAAGATGAAACATAAAGTGGGATTGGTCATACATTTGACCCATCTAGGGGCATCCTATTTGCACTTAAATTTTACTTTCTACTTTCCAAAATTCGATAACTTTCGAAAGCCATTATGCGTGCATACGCATGTGTTTTGTAGAAACAACAACACTGCAAGAAGAAAAATATAGATTATTTTCATGTTTAATAACTAAAAGCCCAACTATAATATGCTTAAATTGGCTTAAGCAATTGTGCGAATATATGTGATTCATATGTGTCGAACCATATTGAACTTAAGAAAATTTTTTGGTTAATTTTATGAAATTGGCATTTTCCTAAGCAAGGCGCGAAACAGAACGCACTTTCTGTACGGAATAAAGTATTTTTTGATTTTATTTTTGTTTTTTAAATGCTTTTTTTAAATTATTTTGCTAATTTTTGACTCTAGCTTAATCCAGCTTATGCATATTATAGTTGGGCCCTAAAACAAGAAGCAATAATTCCCATATTCGATTTGTTAAAATTATTTGGTTTAATACATAAAATTTTCAAATTAGAATGGTTACGAAAAACCATAGCGGGCATTGTGCTGATGTCTAATAATTGAGACTACTTCTTAAAACAAAAACAGGGATACAACAAAAGTGAAACAGTCTGAGATTAATTTTTTCATCAACAATTAACTTCAGTGTTTTTATCAAGAATAAAAATTGGGAATTAAGCACGAATAACAAAATCTTTTAAATTAAAAGTTTGTATTCCCACAAATTACTTTTGATAATAAAATGGCAAGTGCACGGCCTAAAAAAACTTAACTGGCAACATGCTTTTGCAAGTTGTTTTTTGGCTACGCCCATGTATTCATGTATTGTCATCGGGAATATGTATGTCTGGAAAGTTTCATCCATCTGCATTGAGTAAAAGGCAGTTAAATTAACGTTACAAGATTTGATTTTCCAAAGTGAAGCTAATAAAAAGCATTTAAAAAAATTGTGGCCTCCCCCTTGATTTTATCCTGGCTACGCCCATGAATTCGTGTATTGTTATTGGGAATATGTATGCCTGCAAAGTTTCATCCATTTGCTTTGAGTAAAAGGCTGTCAAAAAAGCATTTTACCAAAAAAAAAAATTTTGCCCCCCCTAGATTGTATCCTGGCTACGCCCATGTATTCGTGTATTGTCATCGGGAATATGTATGCCTGCAAAGTTTCATCCATTTGCATTGAGTATAAGGCGGTTAAATTAACGTTACAAGATTTGATTTTCCGAAGTGAAGCTAAAGAAAAGGTTTTAAAAATAAAATATAACTAAAGTACATATAACAATTATGGGTTTTTCCCGGGAATTCCCGGGAGTTTTCATGCGGGATCCCGGGAAATAAAAAATTCCTAATAATTTCTGAAAATAGCTATTTATACTTTGAAATTTAGTTTTCTATTCTCTAAAAATTAGCATCTGTGGATGGGTTGTGGATTAGATCAATTACAAGAAGTGAGTACATGTATTTAAAGCAATGTCTCCTGATGCAATAAATCTACTAAAAGCAGAATGGGCAGTGCAACAGTTAATAATTATTACATTTAGTGAAGTGAAGAGTTAATAAAGTACATTAATTCAAAATAAGATGCAGGCAGTAAAGTTTCATTGTCCATGAACAAGTCTTAAAAATAGGAGATACCTAAACATATCGCTCCTTTATTGCAACATAGTCATATCTACAAAAACAAACGATCTTGGCAAAATGCGATTAAGGTTTTCAAAATGTACCGATTAAAAGATATATTTTACTATAACTTCGGATCAGTTTAAGATATAATACGAGAAGGTATGAAGGAAAACTTTGCTAAAGTTACTTCAAATTTTGAGATATGACTATGATGCAATGAAGGAGCGATATGTTTATTAGGTGATAAACACAAATTTTCAATTTCAATTTAAATTTGTGTTGGCTTATATACCCGTGAAGTGCGGGGAAACCGAAATAAAATAACATTTTGGAAACTTGTGTAAGATACTACAACATACAACTTGAAAAACACATTGTCCTAAAGATAACAAATGGACCTATTGAAATGAAAAGGTTTGTAAAAAGCAGTCCGGTTGATGCTTTTTTTGCATAAACATTGATATACATTTGACTGATATAGACGTTGTTTATAAAAAATAAATAATTGCTTCTGATTGTGAATCCGAAGCATGCACTTTTAACTATTTGTCCAACATCGGTAAAAAATGAACGAAATTTCTCGGAAACATGATAATTAGTAAATAAAATCAGGAATATACTTTTTGCCGACTTACTAAGCGCTTTGAGTAAGTCAGAAAGTTATTTCCTAAGGCGTTAAAAAATGTTATATATTTCTTTAAAGTATTTTATCTATTTTATTAATTAACTTTTTGATCTCATATCTTGAGTACCTTAATTTTTATTTTGTTTTTATTCTTGTTTTATGAATTAAATTGTTATGTTTATGTTATCTTTTCATCTTGTATCCAGAGCATAATAATACTGAATAAAAGCATAATAATAGGGAATAAAGGCGTGAGGTGATAATTATTCAAGTTCCTATTTCAATCTTCAATTATAAGGTTTTTTTCATTAATTAATAACCAAAATTTACTTTGTATTATTTATATGGAGCGGGATCCCGGGATCCCGGGAAATTTAAAAAAGTTTCCCGCTTTCCCGGGAATTGAAAAAGTCCGGGAAAAAAAAAACTCTAATAACAATTCATACAAACTGAAAAAATTTCCTATCTATAAACCTAATGCAAAAACCATATTTACAACAATAAAAAAATATTTTGGCTAATGAAAATTCCTATAACATAAAAAATTTTAGAACTAAACTTATTTTTATATTATCTTACATACATACATAATTAAACTTATTTTTATTCTTACAAACTAATATGTATATCGTGACCTAAGAACAAGAAGGTCCTATTTTTCATGTAATTTAGGTATAAATTTAACCCTGTTGTTCCAAGACTGCGATAGCATTTCCAAAATATATCTGCGTTTGTAGTTAGTTTGAGTGTTTAAAACCGATGCTTCTTCAAAATTTGGATAGTGATTAGATTGATGACAATGATGACTTAATGCTGTCTTTTTAGAATTAATGTCCCTATATTTTTGATCGGATTTATGTCCCGCAATTCTAGTCCTTAATTTGTTCTTCGTTGTACCTATGTAAACCTGGTTGCATCTTTCATTATCATTTCCCCTACAAGGAATTTTGTAAATAATGTTTGACATATCCCATTTACTAGTTCTATCTTTTGTCTTGCTAAATAAACTGTTCAATGTGTTATAAGCTTTATATGCTACCTTATATTTGTCAGTGTCAAAGATTCCCGATTCTTTTATTCTTTCCGAAACATTGGCTATGTATGATAATGATTTATGTATATATTATTGGTTCTATTGTACTGGTAATTCTTGTATTCCCATTACTCCTATCTTCATATTGATTAATTAATTCATAACTTAAACTATTTGGAAATTTGTTTTCCCTTAATATATTTCTAATTTTAATTATGTTTTTCCCGTGATAAACCTTGTGACTAATTGTTAGTACCTACCCTATTAATTAAATTTCTAGCAGTATTTATAATAATCCTTTTACTGTGTCCTGAATAATAATTTATAATTCTGCCTGATGCTGTTGGTTTTTGATACCAATCTATTTACAAATTATTTCCCTTTCTTATAATTAAAGTATCCAAGAAAGGTAATTTTGAGTTACTTTCCATTTCCAAAGTGAATTTTATATTACTATTAAACTCATTAAATGTGTCTGACAAGTTATCTACCCCACATTCAGTAATAATGCAGAATATGACATCAACATATTTAATCATTATTTTAGGTTTAATATTTAATTTTCCAATGGATGTTTCAAGTAACCTTTCCATTACAATATCTGCTTTAATTGGAGAAGCAGGAGATCCCATTGTTAGTCCCTTCAGTTGTGTATATACTTTACTTTATTACAACTAAAGTATCTGTTTTCCTCTATACACAATTTTAAAATTCTTAAAAACAATCCCTTGTCAATTTTCGTATATTGCTCTATTATGTTCCATTTTTGCTCTATTATTTCAAGTGCTAATGAAATTAACCTTTCATTTGTCTGTATACAATGATTACATAACTTCTCTTTAAATTGTACTGAACCAAAGGTTAGCGAAATATTGAATTAAATAAATAGATTATTTAATAAATAAAAAGACCTCATGCTTAAATAATTAAAAATAATTATTAAAAAAACAACAATTTTTTTTTTCAAAAGATTTATAAAATAGCTATCGAAGCTACTTGGGACAAATTTTGCTAACACCAATAGGTAATAGGTTACATGGATAAGAAAAACACCTGTATGGCCAAAATGTCAAACTTTGACCCCCTCTAAATCAGAAACTTTTTGGCCGATCTTGTTGAAAATTTGTGTTTAAACTATTATCCAATAGGACTAACCTTGGTGCAATTTTAGCAAAATGCGATGAAAGTTCTCAAAATGTACCTTTATATACAGATTAAATAAAATTCCCAGTAAAAATTTCGCTTACTTTTTCAAAATGAATAGCTTCTTTAACTCATTATTTGAGGAGCCGCAGAACAAAACGTACTTTTTCACATATTTAAAATTTTTGGGAAATTGAGGTTTATTTTTTTCGACCCCTTAAAAAACTGTATGAACCTGGAAATGGAAACAAGTTTTTTGCTTACCAAAAGATGAATCAAACTGCCGTAAGTCAACACATTAAATGTCAAGGATATTTAATATCAAACCAATTTTATATCGAAAAAAGTACGTTTTCTTAAAAAAAAATGAAAAAAGTACGTTTTGTTTAAAAAAATATTTAAATTTTCTACAGATTCTTGTAATTATTCCATGTTTAATTATACTATTGTATTAATTATTGTTTTCATAACACTCATTCACCAAACAATAGTTAAATTATTGCAATTATTGGAGGCTATTCTTGAAAACTCGTCGAACAAATACAAATGTACATTAAAACAAAAGTAAAGTTTAAAAAATAGTTTTTGTTATACCCTCCACCACAATTAGTTGTGAAGAGGGTATACTAAGTTTGTCAGTCCGTGTGAACCTTTTTTAATATTCATCTCAGACCCCATAAAGTATATATATTCTGGCTGCTTGAGTAATTCTAAGTCGATTTAGCCATGTCCGTCTGTCTGTCCGTCTTTCCGTCTGTTGAAAACACGCTCACTTTCGAAAAACTCAAAAGAAATAAACAAACTAGGTGTCAAATTGCTTGTAGTTATCCTAAGCAGTTTGGGATTGAATTTCAGCAAAATCGGTTCAGTAGGACCAGAGCTATGAATCAAAATGTGGAACCACCACCTTCAAAAACTTGATAATTTTGTTACAAAAACTAACATAAATGATGCAAAAATGCACGGAATGCACGGAAGATCGGTACATAATTTACCCTAGGCCCCATATATGCCCTACTCCCGGAAAACAGTTTAGTCTCCTAAAACCATAATTAATAACAAATCGTCACAGTTTAAGATAATAATAATAAAAAGACATCATACAGATATTACTCCTTAAACATTCGAACTGTCGGTGGAGGGTATCAAAGATTCGGCACAGCCGAATATAGCACTCTAACTTGTTTATCATACATTTCTAAAATTAAATAAACGTGAGAATTTTGACTCGTTGCTCTCTCTTTAAAAAACGGTAAATTGTATGACAAACCAAAAACCATTTCTTTAACTTTGTTTTTGTTTTACTGAAAATTTTCACTTTTTCGACGCGTTTTCAAGAATAGTCACCATTATTTAACAGTTAATTTTAACGAAAATGTAACGACATAAATAAACGTCAAACAAGTTAAGAATATTAAGAAATGATTTGTTATTAAAACAACTTCACGAAGAAATGGCAAAAACAATGAAAAAAGCACGTTTTGAAAAAAAAAAAATGAAAAAAGTACGTTTTGTTATGCACCAATTTTTTTAGAACCCATTTTCTTGGTAAAAAAAACAAAAAAAATATGCTCACAAGATGTTTTCTTAAAGATTTTAACCCAAATATTATAAAAATATCAAAAAACCAATTTGTCAAAAAATGCGAAAAAGTACGTTTTGTTCTGCGGCTCCTCATTTAGTAGCTTTCTTCTATAACTACATCTATAACAACTTCTATAACTACTTGTTTCTGGATGTATGAAGGTAAAAAAAATAATGACTTACTTTTGAATGCATTCATTTTGGGACATTCCATGTAAAATTCATTGGTTCTTTCAGTAGAATTGTAAGTAGTGCTCTTTTGTTTTTCTGATTACTCAACACATTATTTTGTAGGCGAAGTTTTTACTGGGTATATTTTGCTATAACTCCGGTTCAGTTTTGCTTAAGTAACTTAAAATTTTTGATTTTTTGAGATAAAACTATGTTGCAATAGAGGAGCGATATGTATTATTGAAATTCTAAAAATTAAACAGTCAAATCAAGACGAAACAGGATAAAAGATTAGTCAAAACCAATTTCGAAAATATTCTTATTAATTTTTTGCCACGCTTCTTGATACCGCCCCTTTAGTTTTTTTGTACACTGCTTCGCCACTTGTAGACCGATCATAACATATCGCATATCGTTATTCATGGCTTCATTTTTGCCTTTGGTGTCTTTTAATCGGATATCAAATTTCTGTTGCCACTTATGCCATCTAGGATACTTTCCCCTAACGACAAGTTTTTGCACGCTTTTTGCTTCTGATATTTTAAATTTTTTATGACACACCTCAAATTGGGTTTCTTTTTTGACTTCTTCACATACATACATGTTACATTTTAACAGGTCCAATACAAAACCAAAAAATTTGCTGTTACTGAAATAAGTAGAAAACCGCATTAATAGAAGAGCAATCTATAACATTTTGCGGATCTCGACCTGAAAATTTTGAAACTCTATGTAAGTATATATCGAAAATACCACTAACCTAAACAAAGATTATTTAATTAAGTACAAAGTTAAATATTTGAACTTGATGGTTTCATTATAAAATTTTTACTTTTAGAAGACTTATTACAAAATATTAGCCCTCGAAGCATTTCAGTTTTCCATTTTTAAAAATTATTTGACTTTGACCGCTCACTGCCAATAAAGTTACTCAACGCAGTAAGTTTGGCAGCTAAAAATGTAGAGTCTTATTTACTTTCACTCAGTACTGAATATGGCTGTGAATGATACATTTCAGCTTTTTAATAAAATCCACAGTTTTAATCAATTCCGACCCTCCGTTTGGCTGTTGGGATGAAATTGTATAGTCGAGTAAAAATAGTCGAGTTCCACTTAAGGAAACCCGAAAATTACGCTTTTCTTTATTAACTACAATGTAGCCGGGTGTAAGCTTAACAACTTGACTTAACGAGCTTAACAACTTAAGATTTTCGGACATTTAGAACACCAAAATACATGAAAACGCACAAAAAATTATAATTTCCCCGATACGGTACTTACTTATTTTAAATCGTTATATCTTGATTCCTATGTATATAGCAAAACGCCCCGGCACGTATAAATATTTTTGACCGCTGTAACTTTTCCCGGCAAGCAGAACCCCCGCTGATTTGGGCTGTCGCACAGTGAAATTACATGCTTAAATTCCAGTCATAACTAAGCACAAAATTTAACCATATTTTGATATTTGAATTTGAAAACAGTACAAGTTTTCAATAATTGTTCAGAAAGTGGCAACGCTGCATTTGGCACAATAAAATAGAGAATGTTTTAAAAGCATGTACCTAAGAAATTTTCCTAATTTTCACGTTTTTTTCTGTTCTGATGATGATGACCAGCATAAAATTTGCTTTCACATAAAATAAACACAAAATTGCATAAACATGTAGAATATACACAAAAATACACTGTGGCACAAAAGTAAACATACAGATTGACAAACACACACACTTACAGACTCCAACCAAAAGAGTGATTTACAAATATCCACAAAAATGCGGCATGTAGCCAAAAACAGCAATCAATGAGTGACATAAATGTGTATTAAAAAAATACTATGTGTGAGTATGAGTGTGCATCTGTGTTTGTATCTATGTATATTTTTGTATGTTGTCTTTCTAACAATGTATGCTGTGGATGGATACTAAAACCGATGTCATTCTTCAAACTGACACTATCAAGCCAAGCGAGCAAGTGAGGGCCATTTACATTTTAGTACAGGAGTGCAACAGCAACAGCAACAACAACAAACACCATAATCGACAACATGTGCAGCAAGCAAATAAGAACAGCTACAAAAACAATTTCTCCTTCTAATCAAATTGCACAATTTCAATTTTTTTATATTTTTTTTTTTTTTTTTTGTGAATTTTTGCAAACAACAACAAGAAATCTATACTAATGTTACATTTCGCATTCTGTCAACGGACCAGCTGCAACAACAACAACGAATATAAAAAATTTTAACTACTACTTCTTCTGCCGCCAACAAAAACAACTATAAACGTAATGAGTAAAGCATCAAAGAAATGTCATGTGATGGTTTGATGTAACTGATATTGTTGTAGTAGTTGTTGTTCCTGTGTTAGTTGCCATTGTTGTTTGATGATGCTGATTTTCATGTCCTGCTGTATGCATTTTGGAGAAGTTGAAGACGACTACTCCGACTTAGAAGACTACGTCAATGTTGTTGCTGTTTTGTCGAAAATAAAAAACCATTTCGACATAAAAACAGTGATGATGAGAAAACAACATGTACAACAGCATGTGGGAATATTTGTGAGAAACAAAATGGGAACTGTGGATTAGGAGGAAGTTTTTTTAAACAAACAAAAATTTTTTTTTTTTTATCAAAAAAAAAAAACTTTTGTTCTCAAAATTCAATTTTCACTAATAGAATTGTATTTACTACGGCAACATTTAGCTATTTCTCCATTCTCACTAAAAAAACTCATGTTTTCATCAAATAGTCACTCTTTTAAAATATTATCTATTTGCAAAAGTCAAATTTTCACTTAAAAGTCGCTTTTTCAATCAAAAGTGACCTTTTCATAAAAAAAATTACTTTTTCACTAAAAAAATCACTCTTTGGCCCAGAACACACAGGCGTTGAATCGCAACTGCAACAAAACTCTTTTGAAATTATTGATTTAAAATCAGCTTTTATCGTTTTGTACACACACCACAATCTAAATGTACCACAAAGTGATGAGATTATCACAATCATTTCTAGTTTCTTTGAGAACAGACGTCTGCAAAATGTCAAGTTGGGGTCGTTTCTTACCCAGCAAAAACTTTACTTACAATCCTACTTTTAATGACTTCAAGAATTCATTACTTTGTAGCTTTATTCGCCACTTTTTGGATTATTAGTTATATATTAAATAATAACTTTATTATTATATCTTAAATATACAGACAAATTTATATTTTCATTATGACAATAAAAATGTCATTATAGTCATAAAACATAGTTTTTTAATGCAAAAACTACACTGCCCCGGTAGACTAGCTGGTAGAGAGCTAGTCTATCAGCACCGAGGTTGCGGGATCAAATCCCGCCAGAGACAGAAAAAAAAATAAAAAATAAAATAAAGTAAAATAGAATAAGAAAAAATAAAAATAAAATAATTAAAAAAAAAATTTAAAAAAAATAAAAAAATTTTTACTTTATTGACTTTGTGTAACTATATATTTTTATAAAAATTTTAAGTATAAAAAAAACATATTATTTTCTAGATTATAATAGGCTAAATTATAAAGGATTACTTTTGGGACATCTCGAACAAAAATAAGTACTTTTTCTAGTAGAAAAGTAAGTAGACGGCTCGTCAAATTCTCATTATTTTTCTGCTTACTTTGTAAGCAAAGTTTTTGCTGGGTAGCCAAAGAAAGAGGCGTTAAAGAAGAACTATGTCAATATTTTCAATCCAACTAACTTGCAATGTGTTTCGAGCATGTTTAAAAATGGTCGTGTCTTGTTTGGCATCTCAAAGGAGTATATGGCATAAGCCCGAATGGAACTCAAAAATAACTAGAAGTTGAAGTTTTGTTGCAGTCGCATTTCACCGTCTGTTCCGTGCCTTTCACTACAAAGGCACTTTAAATAAATTTTTCACTAAAAATAAACTTTTTCGCTTAAATGTAACTTTTCCACTAAAAAGTGACTTTAGGCAAAATGTTTCCGAATTCCCAAATATAAAAAAATCATTCAAACGACAAGTCCCATTTTAAATAAACTATATAAATTAAAATTATAAATTCTTCTTCATTGGTTCGATAGTCCTCGGTGGGCCATTACCTTTTTACTATCAATTCCCAGTTGTTTTGGTTACGGACAAGCAAAGCGGTCCACTTAATAATATTTGGCAGTCTTACATCGTCATTTACTGTGTTTTGCCAAGTTCTTTTTGGACAAACTTGAATTCTTGATTTTTAGAATTTTTTTTTTAGCAATTTTATTTTCATCCATTCGAACAACATGTCCTGCCCACTGTTGTCTTATGATATCTTTTGTTTCCAAGTCTTTTAGTTCAGGAATACATTCGCTATTGTGACGTTGTCGAAAAGTGCTGTAATTCATACTTATTGGTCCCGAAACTCCTCTTCAAATTTTCCGTTTAAATAAATTTATGAAAATTTTCTCAATGCATCAATTAACTGTCTGTTACTTAATGGCAACATTAATTTATTAGTCCGATAAACTGTCCGTTAACGATTTTGGGTTTCTCAATATACCGACAAAAAATATTGTTTTCAGTTGGCAACACCTCTCAAAATAAATGTAAAAGTTCGGAGTCAGCTGATTGAATTTATCTGTACGGCAAGTAAAAGGAAAATAAATAATTGGCAGATGAGTGCGGGTTATCTTTGCGACAGAATAGAAGCAAATGAGACATTGAGAAAGCCAAATTGCTTTAATGTGCAGTCTTCCGTTGGGAAAAAAGGTAATCGTGTAATAAGAAAACGGCCATTATTCTTCTTTCCGTATTTCACACGTTTCAGCAGCATAAGTTGCATATGGACTTATAAAGGTCTCCTATAATTGTAATTTTGTTTCTTCGGCAATTTTGATGATTCCAATGAATTACATAGTGTATAAAAGCTAGGGTTATATAGCGTTGTGTGTTAATGGTTTTCGAAGTGCACATTTTTTTGGCTTTTCTATCATTTTTGCCCTTTTTTCCATACTGACTAGTTTAAGGAAGTTATCTTCACGAGATATGGTTGTTCTGCTGACAAAGTCAATATCATCTGCGCAGGCCAGAAGTTGTGGTGACTTATCGATTATTGTATTGATGCGGCATCTCGTACAGTTTTCTCTAGATCATTTGGTCAACTTTTTTTACACCAAGAGTCGTACAGAATGGTTCGGACATTTGGTCAGAGATTTTAACACGATTTTCACTATTATTGAAGGTCTTTCTGACCAACCGTACTAATTTCTTGGGTATATTAAATTCTTTGAGTAGTTTAATGATTTCAGCTCTGCGCAGTCAAAGGCAGGTTCAAAATCAATAAAAAACAAGTAAGAGTGCTATATTCGGCTGTGCCAAATCTTATATACCCTTCACTATTGTGCGAGCAGAATACAGAGCAACTAAATAATTTTTACATATACATACATATTTACAATACTTAAAACTTCATTATAAATGAAATTTAAAAAGCGAAAACTGGTAAATATTTTTTTAAAATCGTTTTTAGAAAATAAAAATATAAAAAAAAAATTTATTTTTAAAAAACCAAGATTCGAACCAGCGAACTCACAGTTTCTAACTTAACACACCCCCTTGACAACTGAACCATGAAGAGACGACAACCGGATTTGAACTTCGCTTTTCATAAGGACCCAGAATATATATATTTTATAGGGTGTAGGACCTTCGGTGAAACTTAATTATAAAAAAAGAGTAATTTTTTGGATTTCAGTATTTTGGTCATAACTCTGCTATTTCTTAACCGATTTGACAGATTTATATACCGACGTGCTAAAGAAGAAATTTGCCAGTTATTTTGGTTATAAAACTTGGACTCGGGAAGATCTATGGTTCCCGAAAATGGGTATTTTTCAAAAAAAAAAATTAAAATTTTGGTCATAACTTTTTCGTATCTGAACCGATTTTCCCGAGTTTTTCAGAAAATATTTTCTATTAAAAATGTCCGATCTTTTGATATATAAGGCGTAACCATAGGTCATATTACAGTCAAAAAATTCAGGTTTTTATACAATTTTTAATACTTTTTTGTATGGGAGATACCACGCCCACATATCCAATCCCGCCCACATTTTGTGGGATGGTGTGTATTTATAACCTAAACCGACGGACGGACGGATATCGTTAAATCAACTTCTTTCCTCATAAGGACCCAGAATATATATACTTTATAGGGTCTTAAATCAATATTGTAGAAATTACAAACGGAATGACAAACTTATATATACCCTTTTCCACCTGTGGTGAAGGGTATAAAAAATGGTGTAGAGTTATCTTATAGACTCTTAATTTCTCTATTATCTACCGTAGGTTGAATATTTGATATGTACTAGATTTTCTGATAACAAAAACAGCATGATATGACCCAAATATGTTGTTTAGAATGTTCTTAATCTTTTATTCAGTATTGACGCAATAATATCGTACGTAACGTATAGGTAGGGCTGCCAGATGGGTCTGATTTGGCCTGATTGTCAAGTTTTTTAATGCGCGTCAAGTGAAAAAGTGATTTGTCAAGCTTTTTTGTAAGTTAATTTTTTTTCTCAAATTTATTCTAGCTATGTAACCCAGTAAAAACTTCGCCTACAAAATAATGTGTTAAGTAATCAGAAAAACTTTATAGCACTACTTACAATTCTACTGAAAGAACCAATGAATTTTACAAAGGTTCTCCCAAAATTAACGCATTCAAAAGCAAGTTATTATTTTTTTTACCTACATACGATCAGAAATAAGTAGTTGTAGAAGTTGTTATAGAAGCAGTTATAGAAGAAAGCTACTAAATAATGCGTGAGAGAAGCTATTCATTTTGAAAAAGTAAGCGAAGTTTTTACTGGGTAATAATACTTGAAAAAAGTAAGTTTTTATTTCTAAAAAACAAATCTAAAGCCCATATTTTTACTATCAATCCGTTTATACGAGGCATATATTTATATTTTATTCATAATGTGATGCACGAGCTCCAAGTTGCTACATTAGTTTTAGAAAGTGACTCCTGCACAATTGTAGAGCTACATAACGTAATGGCCAAACTTATGAACAGTATTCAAAGCCGTATGAATGATAATTTTTATTGAAGCAAAGTTGCTACAATTATGAAATCCTTTTCCCCTGATGAAATAAGTACTTTCAAGTTCGAAGCAAATGAGTTTCTTAAAAGAGCTACCAGTTATTTAGCTGAACGGTATGATTTTGAAGAAACATCAATATACAATCAAATGTCCTGTTTAAATATAAAAAAGTCCCTTGTGACTTGGAATAAGCTGTTAGAGCTTCCGCAATTATTGGGTATTTCAAATGACATTGGCAATGATAAACTGTATTGCGATTACTGTGTTCTTCGAGAAGTTTACGATATTTTACCAAAAGATATACCAAATGATAAAATATGGTCATATTTTTTAAAAAAGTGTGCAGAAAGCAATCATCAAAATTTAAAAAAGTTGATCTCATTTGTGTTTTCTATCCAAATAAGCAAATGTCTTTTGTGAAAAAGCATTTAGTGTTCTTAATAATTTATATACCAAAGATAGGAATAGAATGTCCTTCGATCTTATAAAAGCCGTACTATTTATCAGAATAAATTTTAATGAGGATTGCAAAAACTTTAAAAACTTTTTAGCAACACCCGATGGTAGAGAATTAATTAATTCTGTAAATAAGAATACGAAATATATGTGGCAAAATAAATAGAACTTATATTTTTTTTTTAAATAACACCTAAGTTTTCTTTAATATATATAAAGACTGAATTTTTATTGTTTTTTTTTTGTTCCTTTTATATTGTTTCTGTAATTTTTACTTTTTATGATATTTTTGTTTTTATTCTTATTATTTTTATGAAAAAAATAATAAAAAACAATAGTATGAGTGTTTTTATTTGTCAAGTTTTTTTCAAAATCAAGTTTTTTTTTTGGTCAATGTCAAGCTTTTTGGCAAATTAGATCTGGCAAGCCTGCGTATAGGATACCTCTGTATTTTTGCAATTAAGACGCTCTCCAATTTTGTGTAAACCGTGCAGATAACGAGACTAGTCCATACATACATGTAAAGAGTAGTCCATAAAGGAGTAGGAGTACTCCAAAACTACTCCAAATATATGGTTAAAAGGTGGTCGATTTAACATTACGATGTCCTAGGAGTGGACCATATAACCCAGTTTTGCATTACAACGGAGTAGTCTTTAAACTACTCCATGTTCATACATACTCCTAGTGGATTAGTTTTGAAACTACTCCATGCTGTACTCCAGAGTATTAGTTTTAACTTCGTTTCAAAACGAAAACATTTCGTTTCAAAACGAAGACATGTCGTTTCACTACAAACTCTTTTTAACAATGACATGGCTCATGCTTGCATAACATTGGACCAGTCCAGGGACTAGTCTATTTCACCAAAATGGATCACGTAGTCCAATATTATCTGCAGGGTATGGGTGATTAATCCAACAGCCATTCTTTAGACATTTTTTCCTTTTCTATGCCGAAGCTTTAGGATTAGACCAAAACATAGTCGGTCCTGATTCTCTTATCAGCTCTGCGCAAATATTGTAAAGGTTCCTCTCTAACTTCATGATACGCTAGTTTCATTGTCTTGCTATTTTCGTTTATCTCAGTTGTAGTTCTGATATCATCTTCAATTGGTTTTTCTGTTGTGTTGCTTAATAAAGGGTTAAAGTATGCGCTCAGATATCTAGTACCCCTTCCCTATCCCGCTGAACTTCTCTTGATTCATTTCTACATGCTTTTATTCAGCACACTTTTTGTGTTCTAATCAGTGTTCGAAAATTTACATTTTGTACTGTACTTTCGTGTTCTGTACGGAAAAACTATGGAAAACGCAAAAGCGTATAGTATTTGTGTAGTACATCCCTTAAAAAAAGTTTCTATGTTTGTGCTCTTCGTAGACATTAAGAATACAGTACTAGACCAACTCAACATAAAGATTAGAAAATTTTTGTGCTTCCTGTTTTTCTTAAAAATTACAAGCTCCGTTGCGTTCGGTTCAGCACATTAAGTTTCGGCTGGTAAAGACAACAAAAAACAAAACATACCCAGTAGTATAAAAAGTAGCAATCGCCACCAATGACAGGCAAATTGGTTAGCACTTTTACTCAGCTTGTACTAGGGACTACTGATGTGGCATTCAAATAATACCCAAATCTTTCTAGTGTTAAGATATTATAATAGGTACCCACACTACAGAAAATAGATGTGTACCGTACTCTAAATAATGTTTGTGTGACTTTTGAACACTAGTTCATGTAAAATTTCAATAATGCTTAGTTTATTGTCTAGAAATTTAAGTTTTTTTCTGACGGAGGAGTTTCTTAGATAGTTTCCTTTTTGCACTCTTATAATCTTGCTTGTCCCTCAAATCTTTTTGAATTCTTTTCAATCTGGCATTGTTTTTCTTATCAATTGCAAGTTGACAATCGTCATCCCACCAGCAGCTTCGTTTTTTTTTATTGGCATGTCCAACAGCCGTCTTAGCAGGATTTCTTATGGTTTCCTTTATAGATTTTTTCCTTTCGTTTTTTAACAGTTCAGCGTCTAATAGTTGGTTTTATTGGCGGATATCTGTGTCGAATAAAGCACCCTGCATCTTTTTACATCGAAAATATTATTCGAATGTCGGCTCTAGCTGACACTAAAAAATGAATGGAGAAAAATCTTTTGAAAAAAAAACAAGTAAGAGTGCTATATTCGGCTATGCCGAATCTTTTATACCCTTCACCATGATGAGATTAGAACAAAAAGTTATATACATAAATAACGTTCTTTAGATAGGTATAAATAAATATTAATTAAGCCACGCCAACTTTTCATTTCGCCATGCCGAAGAATATAAAAAAAAAAAACAAAAAATTTATATACAGTAAAAATTCGATAATCCGGATAATTGATTACAGACCCCAATCCGGATTAGCGAATATTTCGGATTAGCGAATGTATGTATTTATTAAAAATTATAATAATTCAAAGCATAAAAACATAAGTATTAATTTGTACAGTTCAGTTACAATAAATAAATTCCCATTTACATACATATGTACATACTTAACAATTAATAATATTAATTTTTTTTAACAAAGTAATCTAATACGGTTGTTTGTCGCGAACATGTTAAACTTCTTTCTAAGGCTTGATCACGTAATTCATAAAGAATTAAGAGTTTTTCTACTCCTACATCATTTTCTTCGGCCCACTTGATTGAGACATCCAAACTATGTACAGCATCCTTGGCTTTTACGACTTGTAAAGGGGTAAATTTTCATCTTCTTCATCTTCTGAGGATATCTGAATATCTGATACCGTTGAGTTATTATCGTTAATCCATTCTTCTACTTCTTCGGTATTGAAATTTATTTGAAAAGAATTTTGAAGCATGTCTGATAAAAATGTAATATTATTTTCATTGTCATCTAGCCTTTCCTGCAAAACGGACAAAGGCAAATCATCTTCAGAGTCCCATTTATCCGGTAGCAGTTTATTCCAGCTGGATCTAAGCACTCTATCACTGACTTTTCCCCAAGAATTTCTCAGCATAATACAGCATTTTTGAATTGTAAAGGATTTTAAAAACTTTGTGTAATCTTTTGCTTCAGAATTTACCATTTCGCACAACAACGATTTTTTATAATACATTTTGGTAAGTCTAATTGGATTTTGATCCATGGGTTGAACAAGGCTTGTCGTATTTGGAGGAAGAAAAATCGTTTTATAGTTACCGCATTCTGAAATAAATGCTTCTTTTGAATGAGATGGAGCGTTGTCTATTAGTAGAATCGCTTTTTGTGGCAAGTTATTTTCAGTTTGAAAATGTTTTACTTTTGGAACAAATGAATTATGAAACCATTCCCTGAATAAATTTGTTGTCATCCAACCATTTTTGGAGGAGTAGTATTCTACTGGAGGGCTCCTTTTGAAAGACCTTGGGTTTCGAGATTTACCAATCACAACGATGTCTTATTTGTGATCTCCGGATTTATTAGAGCCACATAGAAATGTAATCCTTTCTTTACACATTTTTCGCCCAGGATCATTTTTTTCCTTCTCATGAACTAATGTCTTGTCTGGAAGCATTTTGTAAAATAGCGCTGATTCGTCCGCATTACAAATTTGATTAAGAAAATAAATAAACTCGGATTTTATTCAATCCGGACTATAGAGTTGCAATCAATCCGGATTATAGAATACGCAATGAGCTGCAAAATTCTGTCCGGATTACTGAATATTCCGGATAAGTGGAGTCCGGATTATCGAATTTATATGTATGTATCTAAGCCCGTTTCCTCTTTTGCCAAAGTTGATGTTTGAAATTCGTTTTATAATCTTAAAATGGTTTTTTAGAACATAAAAAAATTTAAAAAAAAGAATATGAAAAAAAATTATTTTTGGGATTCGAACTGGCAATATCATCAGTCTCAGGAGAGAACTTGACAACTCGGCTACGAATGCTTTTACTGAAGAAGCGTTAAATTAAAATATATTGAGTCTATGAGTTCGTTTCTTTTTTTGAGCGGCATATCATATACATGCGTTAATGTGTATGTGTAAGCGTATGCGTAAAATGAAACACATTACAAATCAAATCCACCACTTGTAGTGAAGGGTATAAAAAACAACACATTACCAACACTGTATGACTGTTGAAACCAAAATTGAATTGGTTAGTATGGTATGTTTGTGTCGTTTTGGTAATACAGTGTTGGTATGGTAATATCACGTCTAATTGGACCTTTAAAGGAAAAAATTTGCCATTTGTGGACCGATCTTGCTGAATTTCAATAGCAAACAATTCCCGACCATATGTGACACAAATGTATAATAACCTGGCCCCCATCATATATGGGGTCTTCGGAAAATCCATTTCAACGGACAGACGGACAGACACACATCTTTAAATCAACTTCGCTCTTCATAAGGACCCAGAATATATATACTTTATAGGGTCTAACATCAATATTATAGAAATTACAAACGGAATGACAAACTTATATATACCCTATTCACCACCTGTGGTGAAGGGTATAAAAACCAAAATTTTCAGCCCTTTGACATTCGAATTTCGAAAAAGTACCTAGATATGTATACGTATGTATGTATTTTTAAGATAAGAGAAAAATTTAGTACAATTTTTATTTCTATGTTTATTGGTTTAAAAGTTAGATGGGATGACAAACAAGTACCAAAATGCCGGTTTTCTCGTTTGCTGCCCAAAAGCGCCGAATTTAAAAAAAGAACCAGAAACCTGTCAGCTTATTTTATTGAATTAACAACGATAAGTATAATTTTTTATCTCTTTTAATAAAGGACATATGAGGTTAGCGAATTTACTGGATCGATTTGGCTAGAGACAAACCTCCGGTCCAAATTTTTTTTTTTTTTTATTTCCTTAGCTATTCAATCAGTCAGTCAGTAAGTAACGGTAGAATATTATATATGTAGTTAAAACTAAATTTTTTTGCAAACATTTTACTGTATGAGAATGTATGCCATAAAAAATTAGTATAAAGTTTCTAATAATTTTGCTTATATTTCCCCCACTGTGCGATGCATTAGAAGATTGCAATTTTTTTGATTTGGCAATAATTTCTTTCAACCGAAATTCTATTTGGAAAATTTGTTAGAAATTTGGTCGTATATTTGGCAGCATGAATTTAACTGTGTCTGTATCTGCGACATTGTGTTCACTTCAAATGTGTGTTATGGAGTTTTATACCTGTCTCCATTAACATGATGATGTGGATGACTATGGAAATAATAGTGGCGGCTGGTAAAATGTATTTTTTTTTTTATTGTGTTTCTATTCTAACATAGAGGCTCATGTGCGACATGCAACCAACATTTATACAAGCGTACTTAAGTATTGAATGCAATGTGTATGTGTTTAGGAAAAAGTAAAATGAATGAAACTATCAGTAACATAAACTTTTCAGCACATCAATGAAAGTACAATGCAACAAGGACGGCAGCGGCAACAACAACAACAACTACTAACCAATCTAGCGATAATAACAAACAACAACAATTGAAAAACAATTGCACACATCATTAGATCGATACCAAAAACAACCTAAAAGCGAAACAACTGCAACATCAAAACCATACGAGCGATATCTAAACGCAATGACGACAAACTTTCTTTGTTGTTACTGCTGCTGCTGCTATTGGAAAATAAAGAAGAAAAAGAATTGTGAGTTTTACTGCGTTGACAGTAAACAATTGCGCGTAATGTTGTTTAACAATCGACAAGAGCGCAAATTGCTGTGTTTCTTTTGGGCCATTGTATTCCGATGCAGCAACCACAACAGCAATGACAATAATAACAATGAAGCAACAACAACGATGGCAAGCAACAGCAACAACATCATTGTAGAAAACTTAAGCAATACTAAGTTACATGCCAACAATTTACTATTGCCACTAAATCCCAATCAAAAGCCATTACAATGATTTTTCTTTTCACTGATCATTTCGACAATGACAACAACAGCAACAACAACAACAAGAAACAATAACAACACAAAAAATTGTACAACTATCAAGGCAAAATGATCATAGATTTTTTTGTTTGGGGCTTGAGATTTTCTTGTAAGTTAAAAATTTTGCCGAAATATCTTCGATACTGTTGAAGATGAGGGGAGCAAGAAATTGTTAAGTATCGAAAGCAGATTAAAGAAAAATTACCAAAGTCATCTTGTTGTGTCTTGTCTCATCATTTTGTATGCTAAATGTTCAATTAAACAAGATGTTATTTCTACACATGAGACAATCAATTTTTTGTCTTTCTGAATTTTATTTGACTTTAGTTTTTTTCGATTTCATTTTTTACATTTAAGCATTTTCTCTTGAAAATGTTAAAATTTTTCGTTAACAATCATCTCTAAATTGAATATATCTTGACTGGGGAGAGAAAACAAAGGTACGTAAAAATAAAATGTTTTGTCTATGTACGTTTGGGTGTTTATTTTATTACAAGATGTGATTTTCTAACGACTTTGCTTACGCCCCGAGTATCGGTAAGAGTTATATATACCAAATTTTAAGAATATTACACAACATTTAGAGGTTGTACACATTGACCAGATTTGTAGAATTATATTCAGTATATACATTTATTAGAAAAACTAAAACATTTAATTTTAAAATAATATCAAGACTCAAATATGAGATACATTGTTATATATTTGGCTCGAGAAGTATTTAATATCAATTTTAAAACACGCATTCTCTTCTATTGTTCGCTTGGTGGCGAATTTTCTGTGGTGCTCGACTACCCGCAACAATAATTGTTTTTGTTGCTTGTCCTTTACCGATTTGCTTAACTTTTATCATAAAAAATTCCTAAAACTGGGAAGCCAAAGAAGACCAACTCATACCTGGAAAAAACAAAAAGAGAAGGAAAAGGCAGCCCACAGTATGAGTTGAAGTCAGCTGAAGTCGGCTCAATGATAATCAATGGATCGAAAAGTAGAGTTGTCAAAACCGATTTCCGAAGTATTCGAAAATTCGATTTTTTGCTATTTTTTGATTTTTTGATCTTTTCTTATATGTATTTAATTTTTTAATTATCTTGCATTCGATGACATTTTTTAGTAACCACTTTCGTTATTCACAACAGTATTTTAATTGTTGTCACCATAGATAATATATTCATCACAGTACAAAGCCATTGAACTTGCAGAAGAATTCTACAACACTGACTTTGTTATAATTTCCAGCAGGATGAGTTAAGCGACAGTTCTGACTTTGGCTTTGATTTCTGGTGTACAACTTAACTCAGTTGAGTTGAAATTAAAACAACTGCTAGTGATGAGTTGTAAATTTTTGATGTTTTTGAAAATCACATTAAAAAAGAGTTGTAAGCCATAATACAAAAACTGCAACATTTCAACTGAACTAGAGTTGAGTTGTAAACCGTAATAGAACCGCTTAATGCTACCTTAAAAAATTCAAAACCCAGATAAAAGGTTGGTTAAAAACAGTTAATAACAGTGATTTAAAAGAGGATTTTGACTACAGAGATAAATTTTCTAAAAGATCTTCCAAATTAGATCTGCTTTCCATGGCATTACTGACAATAAACCCAATCTCAACGATTAGTGAACGTGTTTTTCAGTATTGTCCTCTATAAAAAGTTAGTTGAGAAATCGAATGCCCCCAACTCATTTAAGACGATTTATGTTGCAATAAAATATTTTTGAGTCAACTTTGATCTAACTACCAACAATAATAAGATAGTTTATGGGCAGAAAGACTATTCCGGAAAGAAGTCACCATTTTCAATATGATTCATCCTTGTGACAATTGAAATGTACCTGTGAGTATTAAATTTTATCAAAGTTGCGACCTGCACTTTACATGAACAGACAACCAGCCGATTGGCATACGAAGAGGTGGGTCTAGAACCAATATTTTTTAGTGTTACACACATCAGAACAAACGCACAATGCCCTCTCCACTATTGTGCTGTGGGTATAAAAACAAATATTTTTTTTTTATTAAACTGATCTCTATTTACATCTAACTAACATTTTATGTAGTAATATTAGTATTATACGTTTTAGTTCTGAGGTACATATGTACGTACAAATTGCTTGTTTTGTCTTACTTTTCTATTAAATAAATAATTTTAAAAAAATTAACAAAACCGAAACCCCGATTTTTTCAGAAGTCGGTTTTTCCAAGTATTCGGAAACCGGTTTTTTTGAATATACGAATATTTGACAACTCTAATCGAAAAGGAACTAATAATAATAATAATTTCTCGTTCTGCTATACGTTAAAGTATTGATATATCATATTGCTTGACATCAAGCTTGTCTATTTGTGCTTGCATAATATCTAAATGGGTTTGATTCAGTGATAGAAAATAAAAACTGTATACTGTTCTTTAGTGTTCTGTTCGGTACATACATATGTAGAAAACACAGACGCTTAAAGTGTTTGTGTAGTAAGACATTGAAAAAAACGTTTTTCTGTTTGTGATGTTGGAACACAAAAATAATACTGTACCCTACCAGAACAGTGACAGTCATTTGACCTATCATATGACTGGCATTGCTGTCGCGAATATCCATCATTGCGTAGAACAAAGTTTCTATAATTTTCTTAAGGCCAACGTGAAAAAACTGATGGAAACTTTTGTATACGTGTGATTTTGCATCCCTCTTTAACCTTTGAAATTTGTGGTTGATAAAATATATAGCTGAGTTGTTTACTCTTATACTCTGTAAACATCAGTACTGATGTATAAACCGGGCACAGCTGCCTAGTCAGTACTGATGCATACAACGGGCACAGCTGACTAGTCAGTACTGATGGATACATTCGTCACTGTTGACGTATTTTTAGCTTAAATAAAACACAATTCATCTCATTCAATTCTCATACATATTTTTGTCTATATTTAAAATAATAAAAAATAATAAATAATAATAAATAATAATAATTAATTTTTAAAATTTTCGAAGTGTATTCGCCTCTTATCATAATATAACATCGGGATGAGCCTCTTCATTGAGAATACGTTCAGCACCCCCAGCAGGAGCCAAACTAATTAATTCCCAGTAATCTACATGCAATTCATGTCCACCTGGTGCTGCCTAAAACAAAAAAATAAGTTTCTGCAATATTGTTCACAAAACTTACTTACCGCTTTGCCTTCTGGCACAGGTTTTAGTGTACCAAACAATTGTACCAAACATTGTAAAAATCCGTAATGTTGTAAAAATTAAACCATTGCCTTGACGTCTTAAACGATGTACCCAGCCTTAGATTTTAACGTTTCTGTCAATTTTCGACAACTTCAAATATGCGAATTTTCTTGGCAGCTGACCAACTGGGATCTTCGGATGTGACAATCTTTTTGGCTTCATCCAAATTTTGTTTACGTTTTTCCGCATCTTCAGCTTCGCGTTTTTCTTTATCGGCATTTTTATAACTTTTACGTAACCAAATCTTTTGGATTTTCTTTATTTGTGACTTACCTGCAACCTCATATTTTTCTGCAGCTCCAGGATCTTTGCTGCCGACATAAATTAAGGGAAAGGGCTCCTTTCCAGCATGTCTCATGGCTTGAAAAATTAATAAAATATTTTGCAGTATTAAATTTAAACAATTAACAAATATTAGCCAGTAAAGCGTATGACAAAAATTTATAAAAAAAAATTGGCATTTTTTGTCGTGTTTTTAGTTGTACTACTCTAACATATGTGTTAGAGTGGTACAACTAATGTAAAATTGTTGCAAGTGTGTTAGTAAAAAATTTTTTTTTTTAGTTTCGGTCATCCATTTCTTGTAGGGTACTTATCCAACTAAACAAAATGATGAGAACATTTTATCGGTTTCAGTTTTTTTTTTTAAATTTTACGAAAACAAAATACATGAACATACGAAAAAAGCCATCAAAAAATGTTTACACAAACAAAGCATCCCAGCGGGAAAAAGAAGGAGTAGGAAGGCCTTCTAGAAGGCCTCTGTACCCCTTCTTTTGGATGTACAAGCCCTTTTTGCTCCATTCCATACTCATATCTTTTTTACACACGTTCTCATTGCGGTGAAGGCCTTCCGCTCTCTCTTCTTCAGCAGGTACATAAGAAGGGTAACGGGACCAAAAAAAAAAAATTGATTTTGCTTTTGCTTGTGCAAAAAAAAAACAATTCATAAAATGTTACTCCCTTCTCATAGAAGTGAGTGTGGAAGGTGTATCTAATCTTTTATACGAAACAGCCGAGGCCTTCTATGAGGCATAAGATAAGAATAGTAATTGAATCAAAAAATCTTTTAAGCAGGCCTTTAAAAAGGCCTGAAGTAAGAAGGTCTTTCCCGCTGGGATGTAGACAACATACACACAAGCAATTTGTGCTGTGGTCGCGCAAATTGCACAACAACAATGCTAGTGAGAACCGGTGCTAATTTGTTTTGTTTGCTCATTTCTTTATCATTGTAAAAAACACTACAGAGCATTAAAATATAATGTATGAGCACAGAACCTCTACAATTGTTTTGTTTTATTACGAAGAACAGAACACTATATAATGATCGTTACTTTCATGAAAACAGTTATGAATGGTATTAAAGTATTAAGGAATTAATACACAAACATAAAATAGATATCGTTTCTGACTATGTTAGCCGTATGCTAAATAATAGATTTTCCATCCAACATTGTCCGTGCCACCAAAATGCTTGATGGGAAATTTAAACAATGTATTTGTCCTCAATAGTATCACTAACCCAATAAACACGGAGGTTTGATTTCAAATTGAAAATTATTATAAATCAAACCTTTGCCCAAACGACAAACGTTTGATAATGATCATTTCATTCTACATACGTTCTTTATGTAAACATACATATCGCTCCTTTTTATTGCAATAAAGTCATATCTAAAAAAAAATTTAACTTGGCAAAATGCGATTAAAGTTTTCAAAATGTACCTTAATATAAAGATTTATTAAAATATATTTTGCTATAACTTCGATTCAGTTTGAGATATATTACTGACAGTTTTTTTTTTACTTATAAAGAAGTTATAAAGGAACAATTTTGCTTAAGTAACTTAAAATTTTTAAGTGTTTGAGATATGACTATGTTGCAATAAAGGAACGATACGTATGCATGTTTGCATGTGTTCAGTATTCAAAAAAATGTATCCATCTGTGTAGCGTCTAAATCTTCTTAAAACTTCATATATGTATATATAATTTTTATATCACCGAAGCTTGGGTCGTAAGCCAAGTCGTATGGAAACACATCTTTTTAAATAATGAAACACCCTAATGCCCGCTATATATTTAATTAATCAGGGCTTCATCAAATTTTCAAGTCTGATTATAATTATAAACTTTAAACATTAAAGAAGACCATGGCCAGTTGTGGGGAAACAGTCCAGAGTCTTGTTAATACCAAACAACTTTAAATTAAACTGAAAAGTATTTTTTTTTATAAAAAAAAATCGTTGTTTTTACTGAAAAGTTCATCTTTTGATAAGAAAAAGGTCATTATTGCTCTAGAAACCCACTGTTCCGCTTCAAATCTCTCTTATTAAAAAGGCAGTCATTAAAAAAAAAGTGTTACTAAACACTAACTTTTTCACTAAAAATTCAATTAAAATTAATTCAAATTCAATTTTTCACTACGAATTCACTTTTTAATTAAAAATTCACTTTATCACTAAAAATTTACTTTTTTTACCAAAAAGTCACTTTAATTAAAAATTTTCTTTTTTTTTACTAAAAAATCACTTATTAATTATATATTCACTTTTCACTTAAAAGTCACTTTTTAATTAAAAATTCACTTTTTCACTAAAAATTCACTTTCTTAGCTAAAAATTTACTTTTTCACTAAAAATTCACTTTTTTAACTAAAAAGTGACTTTTTTCAAAAATTCACTTTTTTAACTAAAAAGTCACTTCTCAATTAAAAATTCACTTTTTAACTAAAAAGTCACTTTTTAATAAAAAATTCACATTTTTACTAAGAAGCAGTGTTGCCAGTGGATTTTTTGAAAAAATACCTACACAAGCTAAAAAAATCCGATTTTTCCCTCCCCTACAAAAATCCCTACGCATAATTGTCATTAAAATAGGAGAAAAGACATTAGTTATAACATGTACATTAGGGTGGCCGTTATTTTTTTTATTTTGATTTCTTATATTCTCCCCCCCTAAATCGGTTCAGTTTTATGTAAAAAAAAATACAAAAAAATTTCGTAGCGATAAGTTGTGTTTTAGGGGGGGCGTCCGTCCCTCAAAGTTTGCCATCAAGCCATTTATTCAAATGTAATTTGTTTGCGTATGACTATTTTCTAAAAACAACATTTTACAAGAATATGATATATGGCAATATTTTAGCTCTTCTAGTCAACAACATAAGCCTCTAAGAAAGTTTTTTGCTAAAATCAATATTTTAGAAAATAATTAAGAAAATAAAAACAAAATACGAAACATTTTATATACGTTTTATATATATAAAAGGTGGATTTAATGTCAAGTGACCCAATTTTGAAATAGATGTCTTTCGATTTAAATGAAATTTACACCAATTTTAGTACTGTTAGATAGTAGCTTAGACACAAATTTTCAACAAGATCGGTCAAAAAGTTTCTGAGTTAGAGGGGGTCAAAGTTTGACATTTTGGCCATACAGGTGTTCTTTCTCATCCATGTAACTTATTACCTATTGGTGTAAGCAAAATTTGTCCCAAGTAGCTTAGATAGCTTTTTGATCAAACTTTTTAAAAAAATTTTTTGTTTTTTTAAAAAATTTTTTAAATTTTTTTTTTAAATTTAACACTTGGCTTAAAAAAAAATAAAAAACAAGTTTTAAATTTAAAAAAAAATATTAAAAATTTTTTTAAAAAAAACAAAAAAATATTTTTAAAAAAGATTGATTAAATAGCTATCTAAGCTACTTTGGACAAATTTTGCTTACGCCAATAGGTAATAAATTACATGGATGAGAAAGAACACCTGTATGGCAAACTTTGACCCCCTCTACCTCTGAAACATTTTAACCGATCTTGTTGAAAATTTGTGTGTACACTACTATCTAATAGGACTAACCTTGGTGTAAATTTCATCCAAATCGGAAGACATCGATTTCAAAATTGTGTCACTTGACATTAAATCGCCTTTTTATATATATATAACGTATATAAAATGTTTGGTATTTTGTTGTTATTTTCTTAATTATTTTCTAAGATATTAATTAGTCTTAGCAAAAAACTTTCTGGGAGGCTTATGTTGTTGATTAGAAGAGCTAAAATATTGCCATATATCATATTCTTGTAAAATGTTGTTTTTAGAAAATAGTCATACGCAAACAAATTACATTTGAATAAATGGCTTGATGGCAAACTTTGAGGGGCGGACGCCCTCCCTAAAACACAACTTATCGCTACGAAATTTTTTTGTAATTTTTTTTACATAAAACTGAACCGATTTGGAGGGAGAGAGTAAAAGAAATCAAAAAAAAAAAGTTCTCCATACAACTAACGGCCACGCTAATGTACATATATTAAAGCTTTGACAAAATAATAAGTACAAAACAAAAAATATAATACATATGTACTCTTAATAAATTCAATTAAATCAACATTGAATAATATTTCAGTGCTATAAGAAAGCACTATTGCCATTACTGACTAGCGAAATGGTTGGCATTTTCACTCTATACACCAATGGCGCTAGTGATAGTGTATACCACAGAGTACATACATATCTCTTTCTCCAGACTGTAAGCTGTAACAATTGATACTCCCTATTCGTTAGCTTCTTCGCTAATCCTTAGTAATGCAGGAACATATTTTTTTCTACAACAAATTCTTTATTTGTAACTAAGGCATTGATGTCCATTTCAGCAAACAATTGCTTATGCGCCCCATACACGTTTCAATTCAATTGTCAATTGAGTCTTTCAACTGAATTGATGCTAGGCCACACACTTCATAAACTGAATTGAAAGATTTTAAATTAATTTTAAAATTTAATGATATAAAAGACAATTTTTAAAATACTTAACTTTTTTTTGCAAAATAAAACTACAAACGTTAATTTTGACAGCTGATCAAGAGCTTCGAGCACACACAGTACAATCGAGTTGAAAGACTTAGTAGTCAAATTAAAAAAATCAAAATCTTTTGATTTTTCTTCAACCAACTCGACAACTGTCAAACTAATCAATTCACAAAGCCATACACGCTTTGATAAAGACAACAACCCACTCAGTTTACAATTGAATTGAAACGTGTATGGGCTGCAAAAAGTCACTTTTTTACTAAAAAGTCACTTTTTTACTAAAAAGTCACTTTTTTACTAAAAAGTCACTTTGTTACTAAAAAGTCACTTTTTTATTAAAAAGTCACTTTCTTACTAAAAAGTCACTTTCTTACTAAAAAGTCACTTTTTTTTACTAAAAAGCCACTTTTTACTAAAAAATCATTTTTTTACTAAAAAGTCACTTTCTTACTAAAAAGTCACTTTTTTACTAAAAAGTCACTTTCTTACTAAAAAGTCACTTTTTTACTAAAAAGTCACTTTCTTACTAAAAAGTCCCTTTTTTACTAAAAAGTCCCTTTTTTACTAAAAAGTCACTTTTTTACTAAAAAGTCACTTTTTCACTAAAAATTCACATTTTCATTAAAAATTCACATTTTCACTAAAAATTCACTTTTTCATTAAAAAATTCAATTTTTCACTAAACAGTCATTTTTTGTACTAAAAATTCACTTTTTCATTAAAAATTCACATTTTCACTTTAAATTCACTTTTTCATTAAAAAATTCACTTTTTCATTAAAAAGTCACTTTTTCACTAAAAAGTCACTTTTTGTACTAAAAATTCACTTTTTCATAAAAAATTCATTTTTTTACTAAAACGTCATATTCTCATTATATATTTTTCCAAAACACAATTTGTTTGTCAATATTTCGAATTTCCAAACGCCTGTTTTTGTAAATTAGAATTGTTGGCCCACAAAAAACCTTCTGATACCTCCACACTGGCAACTTTTGTATTTTTTTCATATACATTTTCTATCTAATTGCTTAAGCTCAATAATCTTTATAAAAAATCCATTCACATCTTATGTTAGACTTTTGTGTAGTTTTTTTTTCATTTTTTTAGAAGACACATCATCCACGAAAAGCAGGCAGGGGAGTAGAAAATATTCATGTTACTTTCAAACAAAAGATCAATAAGATAGACATACGGACGGACAGACTAACAAACAGACAGGACGAATAGTTAAATTGTACTAGAAACAACAATAACAGAAACCTGAGCTCGATTCGAAAAAGAGTTTCAAATGTTAGTGATATTTGCAGATCAATTTTCAATATACAATTCTTAATTGTTAACAAAAAACAAATGCTTCAGAGAAGTTGCAACAAACGCTGGATGGAGTATGAGGGGAAACATTTCATTTTTTATACTCGTACAAGTCATGAGATTGTTAAATTAAACATTTAAATTTTGTTTGTAGAGAAGAGTAATCAAATGTTAGTTGTATGTCTTTATGTTAAATTTTGAAGTTGATTCGATTAGTTTATGTATTATTTCGGCTTAATTTGTTAATATTAAAATGACGGAATTGCATTGTTTATATGAAAGAGGAAGTTGTGATTTGTATGAAAACAATTGATTGAATAAAAGTTAAATAATGTTAATTTAAAAACAATTTAAGACAGAAAAACTATTAACTCATTTCTGTTTTAAGGACAAACACTTTGAATTAATCCCATTTCTAGTTAGGTTTTAGCCAGCCCGTATAAATAATCACCAGTTTTTAATTGTCACCTGTTTTTTTTTTTAATTCTAATTTGTTACAAAAAAAGAAAATTTTTGACTTTAAGCCCATATTTCACACAAAACTTATGTTTTTTTGCACAAAACTTACTTTAGTACTCGTAAAAACGTAACGTTGCAATAAAATGTGGTCAGTAAAAGATTAACAGAGTATAAGTCACTTTGTCAAATTTCGTGAAAATCCGTTCATAACTAACCATATAAAGACCACTCCGGAAATATTCTTACTGTCTTT
The DNA here is from genome assembly GCA_963931875.1 of Pollenia griseotomentosa. NCBI lineage: Eukaryota > Metazoa > Arthropoda > Insecta > Diptera > Polleniidae > Pollenia > Pollenia griseotomentosa. Next base: position 164,625,504 of record OZ007562.1, on the reverse strand, counting down.
AAAGGGTATAAAAAAAAATTGGGACAGCCGAATATAGAACCTTGTTTTTTTTTATTTTTTACTTAATTTTTTCCCAAATTAATAACCTGGCCCACCATGTCGACCTTATCGTTCGTTTGAACATCACTTATAAAATTATATACTTTTATAAAATATTTTTCTATATTTTTATTATATTATGTATTCTATATTTTTTGTTTCTGCTTCGTTGGTTTTTTGATTAATTCTTTTTTTTTTATTCTGCCGATTTTAATTTTTAAACTAGCTTTGAATTCGTGCAATAGTTCATATGGCAATATTGTAAATGGCAATGAATAAACAGATTACGTATTAATGTTCAATATTGAATTCCTAAAATCCTGTTTAATTGTTTTGTACATAATCAATAACAACACTCTAAAAAGAAAAATATGAATTTTATTATTTTCATGTTTAAAATTATTTCTAAAAAGAAAAAATTCCCGTACTCTTTTTGTTAAAATAATTTAGTTAAATAGTCATCAAATTTTCAAAGTAGAATGATGACGGAAAACAAAATAGTGAAACATGTGTTACAGGAAAATAAATAATTATATTCTCTCTCTCTCTCTGGTTCTACGGGTAAGTGTTTATAAATTATAATGTTTCTTAAATAAATAGTGATTTTAAAAGAAAATATTGTTGTTCGCAAGTTATTGTAAAATTATGTTAAATTAACATGAAGTAACTATGAAGCAAAATTTCTACCGAAAACAGTAAAATCAACCTTGTTTTCGACGATTTTATATTAAGGGTATTCATTTCAATTTTTTTTTTTGGTTGGAAAAATGGAAAAAAGAAAAATTACACTCTTAACTATTGACGTGAACGGGTTTTTTTTGTAAAAACTACAAACTGTCAAAAAAAAAGAAATTTTTCAAAAATTTCGCAATTGATATTTTTCAAGATGTCGAATAAAAGTGTTAAAAGTGCATTAATTGATTATTTAATTTAAAACGAAGTGAATGGTGTTATTTTCATCATAATATTCGACTACAAAAAGTTACCTCAAAATAGCGATTGTCAGCCAAATAGTCGATTATTTTATTAACTTCAGCTTCTGTCCTTTTTATGACCCCATTTCTTTTTTTAATTCTTTTTAATAACTTTTTTCATTGAACACATTCTTAATATGTATTTTTTTTTTTTTGAAAGATTAAATGAGGAAGAAGTTATCTTTGAAATGTTGTAACTATAAAAAATAATTTTTAAGATCAGAGTTGTACAATTCAAGAGTTTATAAAAAGAGATGTAATTTTTCGTACTTTGTATGAAAAATTAACAATTTTTTATGAATGGCAACATCATTTCGTTTGACGTTTATAGCGGAAAATTACATCTTTTTATCCTGATTTTTTTACACTTGGTTATAGTATGATAAAAATGTAACTTTTGGTGGAATTTTTTTTCTTGTGGTTGTTGTAACAAAAATTACATTTTTCCAACAAATAAAAAACCTGAAATGAATACCTTTATTGATTTTTTTTCTGTGTGCTTGTCTGCCAGATCAAAAATTTTACTATATTTTAATCCAATAACATGGGGGATTAAATAATATGGACAAAATACTAATTAAACTAAAAACCATGTGTACACTAAAAACCAAAAAACCAACAGATATCATTATTTTACAACATAATTAATCACGCTGCGTTACTTAAATTGAACTAAAGTCATAGAACGTTTTTGAAAGAATTTAGTTTAAATTGTTAAAGGAAAGTGTAGAAACATGATCTCGAATTCAAAACTAATTGTAAAATCTTTTACTGGGTCGACTAAATACAAAGGCCGATAAAAAGATGTAAGAAAATATCTTATATGTGTATTATCGTAAAATTAGGCAATGCTGTATTTCAACAACAATCTTTTTCATACAAAATTGTGGCATAATTATACGATTGATTTTACATATACGTATGTTTTGAAAAATGTTGTATTTATACCAGTTCTGGAAATGTTTGATTTGTTTGGTGAATTTGTAAAAGTGTAATTTGGCCTGCGATTACAAACATCACAAATTTAATTCATCTTAATGATTAATATGTCGAGCCCTTACCGCGGAAAAAGCTTAAGCAATACTTGCATCATCTCCTAAAAACCATCGCTTAAGCTTTGTTTGCATTTATGGCTCGATATATTTAATTCATTTTAACTAATTTTTTTAACTAATATAATTAAAATTTCTTATCAATTAATACTTAATACCATTTCAACTCCACCTCCCATACCTGGTTTATTTCATGGTATCGAATGTGAATTGCCATGTTGCATTTTTTACATTTAGCAATACGATAAAGTAACGATACAACAAATTTGTCTTAATTGCACTAACAAAAATCGTATTTTTAGAACGCTAAGCCATACGACGGAGCTTGTGAATTGGACAATTGTTTTTTGTAAAAAAAAAAATAGAATTAAGTAGGTATATTTATTTCTTTTTTTACAACAAAAAGTAAAATAATATTAAGAGCTTTATCTATATTCTTATAGGATTTCCAAATTAACAAAAATGTTAGAGGCAGCATTCTAATGAAAGTAATTTTAGTTACGTGAGCCAACATTTTAGTACTACTTTCATATATTAATTGCAATAACTTTTTGGGATACCGGGGTACCCTCTCACTCTGTTAAATAAATAAAATAAAAAACCTGTAAAACCTATACAAACAAGATGCACACACAGCCACTAAATTATAAAAGCAACAAAAATTAATTAGTTCTCAAGAAATTTCAGCTTTCTAGGCCAATAGATTTTGTAATTAATGAAGATTAAGAATAAAATGGTTCCCCAGCCACCCAAATAAGGGTTAAACAACTTTTCTGCAAATATTTTTGAATTTATGTGCTAAAATTTTGTTTCTAACATAAATTAGTTTTTAAAATTTTAAGATATTTTTTTTCTATTTTCTAGAATTATTTTGAGATAAAATATGTTTGTATGTATGTACATAAAAATTTTTTTTTTTGCTACTGCTGCTAGAGCATATCAAACATTATTCAGATGGGAGATAACAAGTATTGTACAATATTAGATTATTTATTACAATTATATGTTTGAGTTCACAAAAGAACAAGAATAAACAGCAAAAGTAACAACAGCCCGGTTGTAATTTAAATTTCAGACAATAAAAAGAAACAAATTCACAGTTGACCAAAAGTGGGGAAAAATAAAAAAAAAAAAAACTTCAAGCAACAAGCCAAAATCTAAACTTAAAATCATATTAATACTGAACTTATTATGTACAACACAATTGGTTGCACTCTCTGTAGGGGGAATAATAACACTTTAAAATTATTGCAATAACAACAACAGCAACTACTACTTGGAAAGTACGTTTAAGTTTTTTACATTTGTAGTAAATACAAATGTATATTGTTGCATGTGCACCAAAATGTTTGTATGTTGTTTTATTTGTTGATGCATTCAATATTGTAACTTGCAATCAAGTATTTTGGTAACAATTCAACAACATTCTAGGAAATGATTATTACTTTATTAGCTTAAATAGACAAAATAGACAAAAGCCCATTGCGAAGTGGTAGTTGCAGAAGTTCTTTTGAAAAATCTTTGATTTTTAAAATATCGAATTACTTTTACTAATTTTAGTTGCAGACATATGTTATTAAGATTATTGTGGGCAACTGTCATGACGGCCTTATGCCACAGTGGTTTTTTACACCCAATTAAAGCTATACGTCTAACAACACCACCGTATGTAAACAACAACACATAAGTGGCAATGCTTGTTTGCGATAGTCTGGACAAAGCTTTTGTGAACGAGTCTAAGGTCTCTTAACAACAGCGCGCTGGGAAATCTACCAGCAGGCAGAACGGAATACCTAAATAAAAGCGTCAAGCGTTTTTTTTGACACTAGAATTCTGTGGCCAAAGTTTTGGACTTATTGAGCCTCCCTCGTAAAACGCACAGAGGGATTGTGGTTGAAAAACACAATTTTTCGACTATTACTTTTCCAAAATTCAATGATGCAGTTCCTAGAGAACTGTTACACTAAGAAAAAATCTGTTATTGGTTTTTAAAAAAAGCCGCATTTTGTGCTTGAAAACAAACATCTAGTGAAGTTATTTAAAGACTTTACCACCAAAACTGATTAAAACTTCTTTACACTGTTACATCACACTCAAACCAGTTTGATTCACGTTGTTTCAACTTGAAATAAATTTCATTCAACGTGATTCGGATTGTTATTTCAATATAAATTAACATGAATTATAGTTATTTTAAAAGAAAAAATTTTGTTCGCAAGTTATTGTAAAATCAGGTTGAATTAACATGAAAAACGTATGAAGCATAATCACCACCGAAAAATTTTAAATCAACCTTGTTTTCTACGTTTTTAACTTGATTTTTTTCTGTGTGCATGTTCAATTTTAGTAGAAATGAGCGAATTAAAATCGACATATAAAATTTAGCGTTTGCAGTTTTTCTTGCAATAGAAAATAATTATATCCAACTACCTACGTCTTCTTACTGGAACCACCTGAAGGATGAGTGTTTATTTTTTAAATTTACGCAAAAACTTCAGCACCTTTTACCGCTCGCTGAAGAAACTTATGAATTTTCTGAGAAAAAAAACCCGATTATTGCAGTGCAGGTTTTGTGATAAAATCTGTTGCATACATCTAGGCTTACCGCAAAAGTAAGTTACCCCCCGTTTCCACATGCAAGTGCAAGTTCGAAAAACTCAATTCACTCACACTTTTTCACCACATTCACACAATTTTTCTGTTTTCAGCCAATATGCTGTTTCCTCGATTTTTCGTTGATAATACGTATACACTACTTGCAAGTCATTACTTGCATGTGGAAAAGTAGTGTAAGTAACTGTAGTATTTAAAAAAATTTTGTGGGATACGGTCAGTGCTGCCAAAACTTGGTGACGAAAAATGGCTAAATTTACGGAAAAAAATGGCTAAAAAATTGCTAAAAATGGGCTAAAAAATGGCAAAATTTTTTTTTTAAGTAAAAACACTTTAAAATTCTATAACAAAACATAAATAATTCATTTAAAGTTGTTTACGATGAAATTGTAAGTTAAGATCAATTTCTTAAATAAAAATAAACGTAAATTAATATTTTGATAGATATTTAAAAAATTAAATCATCGAAAAATTCGTCGTTATTGCTCATCTCATAGGAATCACTCTTGCCTATTAGTTTTAAATAATTTGAAGGAAAATCATAATCACGACAACATTTACCCAACATTATTAGTCCAGATCTACAATAAAAATTAAGTAAAAAAGTATAGTCGGTCAACCCTGACTAGATGACACCGTACACCACATTATAACCTATGTACCAAATTTTATTAAATTATCTTTAAATTTGCGACCTGTACTTTGCGCACAAGGTGTGCATGGACAGCCAGCCATACAAGCATCGTTAATTCGACTCAGAAAGTGATTCAGAGTCAATCGGTATACGTAAAGGTTGGCTAAAGCTATGTTCACACCTATTAAATATTTGACGTTCTACACGTGACCACTAGTTTTCTTAAAGAATTGTTTTCTTTTGCAAAACGTTTGGCTAGAGCAAACATTATTTAACAGTTTCTAAATTACATTATACAATGATCATTTTAAAATTAAAGTTTTGTAAATAAATAGAAATTGTTAAAAATAAAGCTTAAGTTTGATCAATTTACTGGCAACGCTTTTTTTGGATTTTATTGTCAAATATTTGTTAGGTCTGAACATACACAGAAAAAATTATTTTTCCAATTCAAACAAAAAATTTGTAGAATCAAACAATTTTTTGTCTGAAATCGGTCCTACAAACAAATTTGCATATTCAAACAATTTATTTGCATTTTGTTTACTGAAAAAAAACACTAATTTTTTCAAACAAATAATTTAACTGAATCAAACAAAAAGTTTACTGAAATTCAAAATCAAAAAAAAAAAAGTTTTTGCACAAGCAATGACGCGCACACAAGTAAGCACTGTATGAGAAGGTGACGGCAAAGCAGAGCCGCCGACTGGCTTTGAAACACATTTTTTTGTTGGAATAATTTTTGAACGAAGTCTTATTTATACACACAACACAATGTTTTTCTTTATCACTCTCTGTTGCTGTATCCTTTCCTTTGCTAAAGAAGAAATGTAACCAAAAACGGCAGCAGACCGACTCGATATGTTTTTCGTCATCATTCTATTTTTGTATTTGATGTATTTAACCAAACAGTTTTAAAAAATTGAATACGGGATTTTGTTTCTTATAATGTCGTGTCTGCTATTGTTTTTCTTATAGTTGCACTTTTTTAAAGCGTCCAAAAATAGACTGTGTGTGTTTTTTGTTGTTGTTCGTATATTTCACATAAAGAAGTGTTGCTTACGATCAAATAAAAAAATGCAAAAGACGACAACATTAAAGAGCGTTAAATATTTCATACAAAATTATGAAAACTTGACACCAATAACGCGTTTATTTTATTTTTGAAGAGTTGTCCACATTTTTGTTGGTTAAATAAAAATCAAACAAAAATATTGATTGAATCAGTAAAAATATTTATAGAAATTAAAAAAATTTTCAAACAAGCGGTTGTTTGAAAATAATTCGGCAATAATTTTTTCTGTGTACCTTAAGTATCAATATTTTAAGGTGTTTCAAACATCAGCACAAACGCATAGTACTGTTGTGGTGTTGGTAAAAATATTTTATTGTTACAGTAAAATTCTTTACCTAATTAAAAAAATCGAATTAACGGTTGCTAAATGTAACCTATTTCTCAAATTACTTTTAACGATGTTTACTTGGCAAAATACCCTCTCTACTTCAGCATTAGACCATGGAAGTGAGAGCAACTTTATAGTCAATTCTGAGATTTCTAAAAAAATTTTGTTGCTGCCTGCATCTCTTTACTGAAATACTTGCAACCAGAAAGAAACACCAATGTTTGTGGTGATCCATTTTATAAATTCAGTATTGGAATACTGTTCCTTTATTTTGAAAGATGTTTCATCATCTTCGTTTATAGCGATTTGAAAAATGGCTAAAAATATGGCTAATGGCTAAACTCATTTTTTAATGGCTAAACAGGGTGAAAAATGGCTAAATCTAGCCACTAAATGGCTAAATTGGCAACACTGGATACGGTTGAGATATTTGCTAAAAAAAAATAACTGATATTTCATGGGTGTTACTGTCCATAAAATACTAGCACATGGAAAGGACATAATTGTTGCAGCAGTCAGTACTCCCTAATGGTATGCTCTCCGAGGAAGCAGAAGAAGCACGTTATAACGTTTTCAGGAAAAAGAGATTATTGTTTTCTAAAAAATGTAATAAAAAAAACTCAAACAATTCTGATGTTTTGAATGATTTGCTTGCATCATCGGATCCGTATATAATGGGTGATTTTTTAAGCGTAGTTTTTTTAAAAATCTAATAAAACACTCAAATTTGCATCATATATTCAAAATTTTTATTGGAATCGATAAATTGGTCTTTGCCATTTACTTTTTAAAAATAACTTAATGTAAATGTTGCCCGCGGCTCCGGTTCAAATGGTCCATTCGTAAGGTCCAATTATGCACCACGTTTTCGAGCATTTCGGCCTGAATTCCATGAATAACACGTGTTATGTTATACTCTAAGGCTTCAATCGGGTTTGGCTTGTCCACATAGACCAACGACTTCACATAACCCCACAAGAAATAGTCAAGAGGCATCAAATCACATGATCTTGGCGGCCAACTCACAGGCCCATTTCGAGAGATAAGCTGCTCACCAAATTCATCTTTCAATATGTCCATTGTTTCACGAGCTGTGTGGCATGTGGCACCGTCTTGTTGAAACCACATATCAACCAAGTCCAACTTAGCCAATTGGGGCAAAAAAAAGTCGCGTATCATGGCTTGATATCGTTCGCCGTTGACAGTAAGGTTTCTTCCATGGTCGTCTTGTACGGCATGTGGCTGTTCTTCACCCCAAATGCGGCAGTTTTGCTTGTTTACGTATCCATTTAGCCAGAAATTAGCCTCATCGCTGAACACAATTTTTCGATAAAAAATTTCTCACAGAGCACGAATTTTGATAATAAAATTCAACGAATTGCAGTCGTTGCTCGCTTGTGAGTTTCTCCATTATGAAATGGCAGAGTATACTGAACACGTTTCACTTCAACAGATGTAGCTTGGACACAATTACCAACCACTGCTGCCAGCCCTTTAGAAGTACCAGCTGACCTGGCAAACGTTGTTTTGCCGTATAACTTATTTCTTTTAGATGTTGCAGTATCTGTATGCCAAATTTTAAGAAAACCAGTTGAATAGTAAAGAAGATATAGGGAGGGGGAGCTTTAACCCTTATTGCCCCACTTCACGCTCTATTCCCTATTTCCTTTTAGATGTTACAGTGTCTGCGTGCCAAATTTTAAGAAAATCAGTTAATTAGTTAAGAAGATATAGGGAATGGGAGCTTCTACCGCTCTTGCCCTATTTCCTATGTTATTTCAGATGTTACAGTATCTGTATGCCAAATTTTAAGAAAACCGGTTGATTAGTTAAGAAGATATAGGAAGGGAGAGCTTTTACCCGTTTTTCCCTATTTTACGCCCTCTTTCGATGTGAAATATACCTTACAACCTATTCTTATACCTAATAAATACACATGCAAAATTTCATAAAAATCGGTAAAGCCGTTTCGAAAGAGTTCAATTTCAAACATCGTGACAAGAGAATTTTTATATTTGTGTATAGAATAAGACATCATTCTCATTAACTTCTTTTAGAACTAAATGATGTTGTTTATTTTGGACTCATTTAGTTTATAAATATATATGGGCGTGGCTGATTTTGTTAAAATTTGGCTTGCAACTTTTGTTCATTCTAGAAAGTGCTTGGAGATGAAAAATTGTATGCCAAATAATTGATTTGGGTTGTATAAGAGGTGGGCGGTAGGCGTGGCTGTCATTAATGTATTTTTCTAGAATAAGCCACAGATGCATGCTAGGTTTATTCTATAAAGTGTATGCAACAAATTTGAGGACTTGTGCTTGATTATTTTATGCAAAAAATTGGATTAAGATTGTATGGGCGATGGACATGGCGGATTGTGAAGAATTTCCATTTTTTGTTCAATGATTCGAACCACTCCTTATATTACTAGGACAAAAATTTATGAAACCATCGCTGGTTCCGGACCTATAAAGTCATAGGGTCTATTGATTCTTCTGGACACTTGCTATTCAGCATATATTGTAGATCTGCCAAGTTCATTCCCGACATAAGCTTGAGGTATTGACTGCTTCCTGGGGAGTTCTTCACCTGGCGCGCATCCCCGGGCTTTGCGCCAATTTCATAAAATAACGAAGATTCGTCAATACACTTTTAGTCATGTATGCTTAGCAAATCTTGCACAGTGATAAATGGAATTAAGCAAGCCATTGGTCTGCGTCGGTCACTAAAAGTGTGTACGTGACAAATATTTTTCGTGTCATGTCCAAATCGATTACAATTACAAAGTAAAATTTGCAGGCATGGTCGTGTCTGATTAACATTTCAAACTACGCACGTAGAAATTGAAAAACATTTTTTTGCTAAAATATCTAAATTTTAGGAATTTTTTTATTTAAAAATAATAACAAAAATATTGTTAGTGAGAGTGTGGTCGTGAGAAATTAAAAAATCCTTTTGAGTAATTTCATTGCCTTTCCTTCTGAGCGCACGTGTTCTCAATTCAAAACAACTAACGCGCCCAGCTCTAGCAAGAACACCTGCTTAAGTTAACAGAATTTATTACATCAAGCTTATGTATCCTTTAATTGGCTTTTATTTAATCAATTATAACATAATGCTAGGAGAGAAAAGAAAGGTTCTATTTATCATAAACTGCCGAAATCGGGCCAGACGATAACAGGGGTCGTCGTCGAACACAACAAAATAGTAAAAAGTGAAAAGCTGTTTAACCCACCTTTTAGTCTAGACCTTGCCCCGATCAACTTCTATTTGATTTGATTGATGCAAAGCACTCTTACTCCTATAAATATACAATATACTTTAGAACAGCTTATCCGAAATCGTCTTGATCTGTTTTTCTAAAGGAAAAGATCGGAGCTACAGATGACAAGTACTTTGCATACATTTAGATTGCACCAATGTTTCTCAACAAACGCTCAAAGTTTACCAAAAGTCGGAAAAAATAACATATTGTGTATATCGTCCACTTCATAATTGTGGTTGCCCAAATAATATTTACCTACCAAGGTTAGGCACGTATTACACAGAATAAAAATAATAATTGATTTCAATTAAAAAATTTGCGATATTAATTAAATGTGCACCATTAACGGCCAATTTTTAGGTTTGTTATTATATCACATTTATATTTAAAATAGCTTTAAATACAAAATTCCGTTTTTCACTAAAGGCTAGTTTACACTATCACACAAGTCTAACGTATGCCATAATACTTTGTGAGATAGAAATGAAATGAGTTTTGTTGCAATTGTCAAAAAATCGAATGTAACATTACAGTTTGTAGTCACACCATCACACATAAACATGCTTTTGTTAAAATGCAACCCTGATCAAATGCATTTTATGGGATGTGAAATTGTTTTTCGTAATACTTGTCATTTTCTTACTTGAGTTGTTTACATGTATTAATACAAAGTATAATAGTGTAAACTAGTCTTTATTCACCAAGCTGGTACACTTCATTGTAATAACTTAGAAAGGTGGCCTCAATTTCACAACAATATAACAACAATAACAACAGGCAAAGCCGTAAGATACAGCTGTCTTTTCAGACCTCCTTGTAAATAAATACACTTTTTTATGATATTTTTTTGTATTAGTAGTGCTATCATCCCAATAAAACATTGAGTTTCAAACGAAGCAGGTTTGTAATAGCCTTTTCGCACTTGTCAACATTTCACATCAATTTGCGAAGATGTTGGAATTTTCCCATAACAAAAACATAAGCTTCGTACAGACGATGGTCAGATCTTACAATATTGTAAGCAGGCGTTGCCAACAGCAATATTTTTCTGACAATGGTGCGATTGCCAGATGCATTAATTAAGCATTAACAAATGAGCTTACAATGTTCACACAGTTGTAAGATATTTTAGCCAATTTTAATTCAATTTAAGCAACGCTGCTTACCAATATTGTAAGATCCGACCATAGTCTGTACGAAGCTATAGGGCTAGAAATCAAAATTTTTAAACATCTTTACAGAATGTTACTATCTCATTTTGTTCTCTTTTACTTTTATCGATTCTTTTAGTGTCATCACTAGAAAAGTTGCAATAAATTCTGTTATAATGTGCGTTCGTTTACTTTTCCAGTAAAATACTAGTAAAATCCAATAGGTGAGTAATATGAAAATTTTACAAATGTATGTGTACGCGAACGCATTTCAGTAAAATCCAGTACAAATTTGTACAAATTTTGGGGTAAACGAACACAGAAAAAAATTTTTTAGGCCAGTAAAAGAATTAATCAAAAATAAAATCAGTTTTTATAAAATATTTAATCAGGTGAATTAAACTTTTAATCAAGTGAATTAAACTTTTAATGGAAATATTGTCAATTTAACATTTTATACACTTGATTAAAAAGTTTAATTCACCTTATTAAATATTTAAATAAAACTGATTTTATTTTTGATTAATTCTTTTACTGGCCTAAAAAATTTTTTCTGTGAACGCAGCTATAATTGTGGCATCAGTGCAAAAATCTAAGTTTCTTTGAAAGCAGCATTACCATTTCTCAAGTTTTTTCTTTTTTGCAAGCCTTATTTTTCTTAATTTTGCTAAAAATTATTAAACAAAATGAATTAGAAATACATTTTGGTGTTATCTTTTAAAATGTTGGCACTTTTGTAGAAAAAAGGATTTAAAAAAATAAAAGTTTTTTTTTCAGAAATGGTGTCATTTTTTATTGATAGTTGTTGTTAGATGTTTCAAGTGGGAACGCGTATTTCACATTTTCAACATTTTCCATGCGTTCCTCCCAAATGTATGCAACTGTACAAAGGGTATAAGGGAGAAATGTAAGAGCTTTGCTTATACCATGTTCACACGGACAGCAATATTCGTGTTTCGCTCTCCCATTCCGGTTTTGCGCCCCAAACATGATTGAAAGAACGCGTTTGGCCGAACAAAATTTTGAGAGCGAAACAGGTCGTTTCATTTTGAAACATGCAGCGAAACAGGAAAAATGTAGAATCATCTCCAATTTTGATAGTAATTATCGTTAGTTTATCTGAACTAGCTCTCAAAATAAATCAAAGCATATAAAAACTTGTGAGTGTAGCTATCAGCTTTACACACTGAATGTTTTTTTTTCAGTTATCTTTTAGTATTCTCCCTTTCAAACCTGCTTCGTAGTAAGGAAATTCCGTGTCACTTTAAATGTTATTTTTTTCTTTTATTAAACTTGTTAACCATTCCTTCACTTACTTTACTGCCTTTCCGTATGTCTGATTGCGTAGCTCATAATTGTGCGCTTATTTTTTGAAACGTAACATTAGTGCTTTGCAAAACGATAAAAGTTTTTATTGGGATACTTTTATATTAACTAAATAAGACTTTTCAAATAAAACTCAAAAAAATCAATCTGTATTTAAGTACGATATAAGTTTATATTAAAAAATTACTTAATATAGATTAAAATACTATTCTGAAAATTGGGCATTACAGTTTCAATTTAATATATTTTGATATTACCCAGGAAAAAATTTTTGATTTTTAGTAATAGGTGGTAGTTATTTTATACGTGACCTGGTAAGTAGTTGTCATTACAATTGTTATTATTCTGAAAACTTCATTAAGTACTTACTAGTAATGACCTCAGCAACTACTTATTACTTTTATAATTTTCACTACTGAACATTTGCTTACTAATAATCAGCTTAATATCTACTTATTTGTTGTGTTGTTTTAAGTACTGAATATTTACTAACTGGTAACGTACTCAATAACTACTTATTAGGTCTATTAATTAGTGATTTTTTGGCTTTTAATAAGTATATTGTAAGTACTTCCAATTCTACTTACTCGTAGTTAAATAATAACTAGATATTTTTTCAGTTCTAGTAAGTGTATTGTAAGTACTGAATTTTGTGGACACCTCGAACAAAAATAAGTAGTTATTCAGCCGAAAAATAAGTAGTATTTACTTTTCTCCAACATTACTTGCCAACTTACCAGGTGAGTAAAGTTTTTGCTGGGTAACAACATTTTCTGCAGTAATGTTGTTGATGTAAGTAAACGCTAAATATACTTAATTAAATTTTTAATTAAACATAATTTCATGTTTGATTAGTGGTTTAATTATTTTAATTAATTATAAACAAAATTGGCGTGAATTTTCTCTGTGTATTTTTTTTTTTTGTTATATAATTGTTTTTTTTTTTTTTTGACTTAGTGACAACTAAATTTTTGGAAATTTATGATGTACACATACAGTACACAAAAACGAGTTAAAATGATCGAATTTTTCTATTATTGCCAAGGATCAATCGTTATGAAGCAGGAAAAATGTTATCAATATTTTAATATCAAGATCAACTCCCTCCCACAGCCATCATAATTAGGAAGTTAGTCAGCCGTTTTGAGGAACGGGGTTCAGTGATCGACCAGAAAGCTAAATAATTCACCAGCTATTATCTTATACCTGATTCAACTCTTGCAATTGATTTTATGTAACTCTATTGCTCATAGCCGATCTTTGTTGGTTTCTGCTCACCAACCTGTTGAATATAATAAGCTGTATTCGTTAAATCAGATAAAAATAATAATTTGTAATTGTATTGTAATTAATTAATAATTTAACACAATCAATTATTTATTGTCATAGAAAACGTAACAACATATAAGGCAATTGTGGTTCAGCACATGTGTTCGGTATTTAAATGAAAAAGTCTAGATAAAATAGTTGTTTAAATTTTAGCAAAAAAAAAAAAAAAAAAAAAACAAATGATTACCAAAGATGAAAACTATAAAAAATGCAATAATATTGTTGGACAGTTGCAGTCAGTCGTTCTTGGAATTTATCTTTCTATCTGTTAGGAGTTACAAATGCAATTAATAATTAAGTCCCAACCAAATTTGCCGAGCAATATTAACTTAAAACTTCATACATTTGTAGAGATACATACCGGAGCCTCTGCCTCTAGCACCTTTAAACTATTAAGAGTGGGTTTTTACCATCGATTTTAATCTTAGCGGCAAACTATAATTAATTAATCTAAGAATAAATTTAATTGAGTACTAACTGTGTTTGCCGATTTTAAGAGGTAGTTTAAACCTGGCAGCATTGCCATACTGAATAACAACAAATGGAAACTTTTTATCCATCCACTTAGCATTTTATGCAGAAGAAGAAGAATGTTCGCCCTTTTAATTCTTATAAAAAGAAAATAAATTCTTCTAATTATTTTATTTAGGTTTTTATATGTTTCAGAATCACTTAAGTCTTCATCTTTACTAGAATAATCCATTTTTCTGTTTTCTAAAAAAAAAAATTTAACAGCTGCTTTCGTTATACATGTGTATGTGTTGACATTTGATGATTAAGTTTAAACCACCAACATTGGCCGCTTAAACTGGCAAATTAATGTAATTAATCCTCATCTTAAAAACTAAAAACGCAGATTACAGATGACTAAATCTCTAATCTCCATTTTTTAAAACCCACCCTAAATGTAGCAAACTTTCTATAGAGAATCAAAGCCAAAATTGCTCCCGAAGTAAAAACACTTTTTCTAAATTTAGGGATTTTTTTCTAACCTTTTTTTTATTAAAAATCTCTTAAACCAAAATATATCACCAAAGTTACGGATTAATATACTTTTTTTTAGATCTTTTCTTGGAAAAATGTTCCTTAAATTATTTTTAACTATTTAGACGAAACTTTTTCAAAACTTCTTCCAATGACTTCGAGTTAAATTTAAGCTTTTTGTGGATTGGCCAACGGCGTCAAAAATATAATTAGTGGCCAATTGACGTCGCCAAAACTGGAAATTTTGCAATCTGAAAACTTCCAATGCAATAAAGCCAAAATCGGTCGTATTGCGTGGCTCTAACACCTTTTTGTTGCAACAACGTAACGTCCAGTTCATAAACTTCAATAGCAGCCCAACAAAAAGATGGTTATCATATGGCTATAGCCGGAATCGATAAATTCGAATAATCTCAAACACTTTTACGAACACTCTTGTCCCAAAATAACCGCCGGGGTTTGAGTTCAATATTACTTTTTTAATAATTTTTTTTCTGTTTAGCGAAGACTTGGAAAATAAAGTAGGAACAACTCACAATCTAACAAAAATAATTACACTAGAAATGTATGGCAAATATGTTTAAACGAGCACGTATCCAGGAAAAACTTTTTGATTTTTAGTAATAGGTGGTAGTTATTTCGGACGTTACCTGGTAAGTAGTTGTCATTACAATTGTGATTATTCTGAAAACTTCAATAAGTACTTACTAGTAATAACCTCAGCAACTACTTATTACTTCTATTATGTTCACTACTGAACATTTGCTTTCTAATAATCAGCTCAATAACTACTTGTTATTATTATTAGTATTGAATATTTACTTACTGATAACCAATTTAATAACTACTTATTAGGTCTATTAACAAGAGATTTTTTGGATTCTGTAAGTATATTGTAAGTACTTACAATTTAACTTAATCGTAGTTAAATAAAATCTAGATATTTTTTGACTTCTAGTAAGTGTATTGTAAGTACTGAATTCTGTGGACACCTCGAAAAAAAATAAGTAGTTATTCAGCCGAAAAATAAGT
This sequence comes from Pollenia griseotomentosa, assembly GCA_963931875.1. Lineage (NCBI taxonomy): Eukaryota > Metazoa > Arthropoda > Insecta > Diptera > Polleniidae > Pollenia > Pollenia griseotomentosa. Next base: position 164,609,699 of record OZ007562.1, on the reverse strand, counting down.
AGTATATATTTTTCTCCAACATTACATGCTAACTTACCAGGTAAGTAAAGTTTTTCCTGGGTATGTGCGAAGTAGAAAATGGCCACCATATGCAAGATATAATTTTTTATAACTAAATTTTAATGCCTGTATTTATAAAAAAATTTTAAATTTAATAAAGGTTTACAAAACAAATTTTGTATGAAAATTCTCCTTAATAAACGTTTGTTAAATTTAATAATCGTTTATAAATATGGGGGTAAATATTCCTAATAGAAAAAAATATATTAATTATAAATTATTTAGCTTAATTTCTTCGACCTTCTAAATATTATTTCCTTCCAATAATTTATTTTGTATTATTTCAGAATTTGAAATAGAAAATATGTTAAACATATTTAACTCCTTTCACCAGAATATTAAATTTACAATTGAAAGGGAATGTAATCATAAACTTCCATATTTAGACGCATTAGTTATAAGGAAGGAGAATAACTTATTAGTAGATTGGTACCAAAAGCCAATTTCTTCAGGAAGAATTATTAATTATTATTCGAAACATCCGAGAAGGGTTATTATAAATACTGGCAAAAATTTTATAGATAAGGTTTTAAATATTAGTGATATAGTTTTTCATAGGAATAATAAGATGAGACTCAAAAATATTTTAGGGGATAATAATTTCCCAAGAGAATTGATTTGTAAATTGATTGGACAGTACAAAGGACATAGGGAAGGTAGTGTAAATACGGTAACTGAACCTAAAATTTATAAGTCTTTAACTTATGTACCAATGTTTTCAGAACGATTGCAAAATTCTAATATTTATGATATGAATAATTATAGGATGGCTCATAAAACATATAATACATTGGATAGATTATTCAGTAAAATGAAAGATAAGACAGAAAAATTAGATAAATCTAATATTGTTTACAAGATACCTTGTAGGGGTAAGGATAATGAAGTATGTAGTAAAGTATATATAGGTACCACAAAAAACAAATTAAGAACTAGATTAGCGGGGCATAGATCTGATCAAAAATACAAAAATACATCTTCTCAAAAAACTGCATTGTCATTGCATTGTGCCAATTTCAATCATACACCAGATTTTGAAAATACAACAGTTTTAAATACAGAAACAAACTACAAACGACGCTTCATGTTAGAAATGTTGCAAATTATAAACATACCAATGGAACAAAGAATTAATTTTAAGACAGATACGGACAATGTAGCTCAAAATTACAGACATTTAAATTATAAGAATAAGATAGGAAATTAAATAAGTTTACAAAAATGTAATAGAATAATTTTTGTTTCCTGTGTATAATTTTTATTAATTTTCATAATTAAAAATTTTGTTTTTTCATTAAATTTTGTTTATAAAATTGTTTGAAATATAAAAAACCAAAAAATCCCTGAAGAAGCTATCCATTGAGATAGCGAAATATTTAATAATTTTTAAATAAATATTCTTTATATAAAACGGACCTTGAGCTTGAGAAATTATTGGAAGGATATATTAATTATATCTAAAATAAAAAGTTATATTGAACTCAAACTTCTTCGGTCATTTTGGCACAACCTGTAGAAGCGATATTTTCGGCAGTGTGCCCATTGCGATGATGCACAGGCCTGAACACATCTGTTATGCTTCCAGTTAAAATTTTTTTTAAAATTGACAATTCCTTGCGCAGTTAGCCGAAAATGCTCGAAAAGTGTGTCACTTTTGAACACGGTTGATTAAATTAGTACAATTGTACTTTTTATGGTACAATTAAAAACTAAAAAGTACGCTTGTACCCCCGTGGCTCATTTGGAACTATTTCCAAATTTTTCGAACCTATTTTATATAAATTGGCAACTCGTTTTTGCTTTCCAATGAATATAAGCGGAGTTCAGTGTTTGGTGCAAATGGTCTTGTGAAAATGCAAAATTTCGCAGCTTTTTTATGAAATCTAACGGAAACTCTGTTTTTTTTTTTTGTTATTTAACAAAACAGCAATGACATTTTGCATTTGCTCTTTTGCAAGAACATTTGCACCAAACACTAAACTCCGCTATAGTGAATAGATTTTTGCACTTGTTCATTGGACGATTGCATATGGAACATTCTAAATTAAGTATCAGCGGCAGCATATAAGCGTGCATTTTCTGATTATATGAAACAGTTTTTAAAATGTATAGGAAACCAATTCTGCAAAAGTTCTAGTAGAAGAGACGACTTCCTCTCATTTCAAGATTATTTTGGAGGGAACAGATTATATTTTGAAATATTCGTTAACGAGATGGTTGTCACGTCAAGAAGTAATCAACAGAATTTTGAAACAGTAGGAGATACTCCATTATTATTTTAATGCGAATGATTTTGAAAGAGATTTTTTAAGAGCTAAACTAAATGTTCTACTCCAGCTTGTAAAATGTATTTCCTCTTTCTGCAGTACATATTAAAAATTGTAAACAAAATGAATTTGAAAATGCAATTCAAAGAATGACGTATGCACATTGTCTAAAATCGGTTTGGACCATAATAATAAAACAGGACTTAAAACAACAATAATAATGATCATTATTATTGTTTCTTGAAGTACAAAATTTAAATGTTACTATACGTCACTAAAAATAGGTTAGCATCTACAATTCTATAACATTACTTCAACTTGAACTGTTGTATTTAAAAGTATGTACTTGTTGAAATGTAAGCTTTAAACCGTTGCTACCATGGTGGAATAAGCAGGTGGCATCGATACGGCAACAAATACAACATAACAACAAAAATAAAAATTACATCACCGTTTACGTCAAAAAATACATTAAACAAAAATCAAAGCGTGCCGTTGAATGTGACGAAATAAATAAATTTTAGCCAATTTTTATTTAATTATGATCAATATCTTATTTATTTTAATTTAAAATTATCAAAAACTTTAATAAAATACAATAATCACAGCACAAAACGTGGACTTTTTGTAAACATAAAACTTTGACATAAACCTAGACAAGCAATGCAAGAGCAAAAAATCGTCATCCGGCGTAGTGCTGCCACCTGTTTATTTCACCATGGTTGCTACAAAGATGCATATTGTAATTGATTGTAAAATGAATCGTAAGGTTAGAAAACACTTAAATACTGTTGGCTTACTTCACTTCTTTTCCGACCGTTGAATTGTTAACTAAATTGAATTTTTATATTAAAACCTTAAATTATAATTTTAAATATTGAAGCTTGAAAGTTTGCCCTCTAAAGTGTCAATCTTAATTTTATATACATACATAAAATAATTCAATTTGAAATTTGAATTGTAAACTACAAACCAAAGGTGAGCATAAGCCTTCAACTCAAAACAAATCTTGAATTTCTCTAATGTATTTGGTTTTTCTTTTCTTTTACCAAATACTCAACCCAAGCAATTATAATATTACACGCATCCCTTTTAGCTGCATTGAGTGCATATTAAATCAACCTCAAATCAAACCAAAGAATCAAAGAGAAGCGTGGTTACAGAAGTTTGCGAGGTTACCCTTGACCCCACACGTTTATCTCCAATTATCTACCCACAATTAACCAGCTTAATCTCTCTTCCATACATCAGCCAATCAAACTTCTTCACACATATTTTTAGAACGCTAAAAATTTTTATTTTCGTTTTAAAATTTTAGATTGCATTTTGAGAAATATTCGTCCATTTTCACAACAATTTCGTAAGTTGTCCGAAAAAAATTCGTTAAATTCTAAAAAGTGGACGAAAGGTCTCTCTAGCAGCAAATTAAAATAAAAATAAATGAATCCCAAGAAAAACTTTGATGAAAAATAAATTGATTTCTCGACCCTAAAAGCCGCATCATTTGTTTGCCTCTATTCTTAAATATTTTGAAAACTCCGGGGGCTCAAAACAAATTTTTGACCTATGGTTTTTAGGCAAAGTTTCTTGGAATGACTTATAGAACAAGAATCGCGATGTGCTTTTGACGCGAAACAATTTGACCCACCCTATCATGTATGTAAATTTAATGAACATGTATTTATAATTTTTTTTTTTTCTATCTAAGCTTTACATGTACAAATAAATTTTAAGTACCTTTTGTTTTTGTTGTACTGGAGGTCCTGGTAATGAAAGAAACATTTTTCGTGAATCCTATATATGACCGTAATTTTTTATACCGTTTTAAAAATCTATTGACATTTTGCTTAATTATATATTTTAAAAACAAATTCAGTTTTGCTTATAATTTTACATTCTATTCTTTACATACGTTCAAGTATTTTCACATATGAGTATAACCCATACAATTTTACGATTATTCGATAAAAAAAGCAAATTGTTTTGTTGCAACAACACGACATCCAAAACCCGTATGCGGGCCCTTGTCTTAAAAATCAACCATAAAGTGGTCAACGAGTTGAGTGTTAAAAAAAAAAATTCAATGTTGGTTTCTATTGTATAACTAATAATTTTTTATATTCCAATACATTTGTTGCATATTATTAGAATTGTTATTGTTGTTGTTGCTTTTTTTTTTATTGTGTTAAACAAGTAGTGGTCGCTGAAAATGTTCTTTCTTGGTTTTTATGTTTAATAAAGGTTACCAAATCACATAATTAAACAGTTGCATTCAAATAAAATCCAACCACAGTCACCAAACCATATCTGATTATTATCTACGAATATTGTAAAACAATTGTTTTTCAAAAAGGAATTTTATTTTTATTATACGTCGTAACACTCATTCCAAATATTCAGTCGCTAATTTATGTTGCATGAGGTAATTTTGTAATTTATTTGTTGAACAAATGTTAAACAATTAAAACAAAATTGAATTCTACTCAACTGAATCAGATTTAATTTGAAATACAAACAATTTTAAGGTCAACTTTTTATTTTAAGATGATGATGGAGATAGGAAAATGACAATTGGTTTAAATCAGATGGAATTTTGTATTTGACGGTGTAAAATTGTAACGCTGACAACAAAATTCTATGATTAAAATTATTAATGAGTCATACCAGAAATTAAGAACGGGGAATTTTCGCATTGAGAGCACAGCTACCAAGTACTAGAACTACCAGTTCTATGGAAGGGAGTAGTGAAAATACGAGTACTAAAAATGCCAGTACTTGAAGTATTTACATCAAAAAAGTACAATAACTAAAAGAAAATAACGTAAAACTTCGAGTACTAATGCTAAACATATCAACATTGATAGTAAAAGTAATGTTCTTACATTAAAAAACTAATATTAAAAACGAGTGCTAAAAGACTAGTACTAAAAGCCACAGCACTAAACAATACCTAAATTATCGATACTAAAAGTATCAGTAGTAAAATTAGAAGTACTATCTGTAGAGTAAAAGTCAGGAGTGAAAATAACAATACTAAAAATACCAGCACTTAAGCTTACGGTAGTAGGAGTACTATCACAAGTGTCACAAATACGAAGATACGAATGCTTAAATTAGCACAAATAAAAGTATCGGTATTGCTTGTACTGAAACTAAAAGAATCGGTATGAAAAGAACCAGTACTAAAAATACCAGTATCTTAAACTTCAAGTACTGTTAGTCTGGGCTCACTTTATGAAAGTTTTCTTTCAGAAATTCTGAGTTTATTTATGAGAGAGGAAGAGAACATGCTATTCTTCTCGTCCCTCTCACCAATAAAATAAGACTTTTTGAAAGAAAACGTTTGTAGTGTGAACCCATACCAAGTTCCTGCACTGGAAGTTCTAGTATTAAAAGCACCACAACTAAAAGTACCAAAACAGAATCTTGCAGAGCGAAGTATTTAAAAAAAATTTTAAAAGTACTGAAACTACATGCACTATATAAATTATACATTTTTGAGCCATCTTTAAAAGATTTGCTTTTATTATTTTTTTTTTTGTCGGAAATAATATTTTACAAAGAATAAAGCAGCACACATAAATTCTTTCACTCTAAACTAAATAAATTTTAAAATTTTAAAAAAGAAGATCAATGTATCTGTTTAATCTCTGTGGATCGTATCTCAGCAAAAGGCTGTCATTGCAATTGTATACGATAAGTCAACAAAATAAATCTGCTACGCACTTGCATTTTTGAACATCTATCCGAAGATCTAACAACCATAAAAAATTATCTTAAAGATTTATTTGCAAAAGACAAAATCCCTTGTTATGATCACAAAAAAAAAGTATTGAAATGCAAACAGTCACACTCGCTATATTTTATTACCATATCTGTAGAGTTAAACCGCGTATGAAATAAAAAAAATATAAAAGAAATCATAAATTTTGGCCAAAAAGAAATACATACTTTTAATAATCAAAAAAAAAACACTCAACATTAATCCTTAGAGAGTGGACACAAGAAAGCGAACATTGGGTGAGTAAAGTTTCCATCAAAAAAAAAAAAAAAAAAAAAGAACGGAAACTGAAACTTACATTGAGCCTGTAAATGTTAACATCAAAATATGTCTTCATATCGTTGAGATACTCAAAGGTACATTTACAATTGTAACAGAGACACACACTCACTGAATGTTTTAGAAAATGATGGCTTAACAGCGGAATTTTGATATGTTCCAAACGCCTTGCTCGCCCATAGAATCAAGACAGTCTGACGGCCAGGCTCTGTTTTTGGTTTAAACTTTATTTTGATGGTGTTAGTTTGTTGGCCAGTAACAGACATTTGCACTTACAACAACAATAACAGATGTACTTGTTTATTACCATTTCGACAACAAAAACAAAACGAATTATTCTATAGTAACTACTTGTACACTGCAATGTATGCATGCAATTCAATAGGTAAACACACTGTTGGAAACATAAATACTGTCGGTTGGCGGTAGATTTTCAAATTGCAGGTGCATTGAGGAACAATTTAAGTACCATCATCATGTTATTGATTTTAAAGGTAACACAGTGAACAAAATTATTGTTAAATACGTGATAAAAGTCAAACGTTTTCTTCCAAAGAAAACTTATCACAGCAATAATTTTTTAGAAAAAATTTATCACAGTGATAATTTTTCTAAAGAAAATTTATTATTATTGTTACTTATTATTTCTCTAAAGAAAACTTATAACAGCCATAATTTTTCTGAAGAAAACTTATCACATTAATTTAATTTTTCTAAGTAAAAACAAAATACAACAAATTCTAAAGAAAACTTATTACAGCAATATTTTCTCTAAATAAAACTTAACACAGCGATAGTTTTTCAAAATAAAGCTAATCGCAAAGCTAATCTAAAAAAACTTATCACGGGGTTAATTTTTCCAAAGAAAACTTGTCACGGGGCTTATTATTCTAAACAAAACTTATCACATTGATAATTTTTCTAAAGAAAATTTATTATTATTGTAACTTATTATCTCTCTAAAGAAAACATATTACAGAAATAATTTTTCTGAAGAAAACTTATCACAGCGATAATTTTTCTAAAGAAAATTTATTATTATTGTTACTTATTATCTCTCTAAAGAAAACTTATTACAGAAATAATTTTTTTGAAGAAAACTTATCACAGCGATAATTTTTGTAAGTAAAAACAAAATACAGCGATACTTTTTCTAAAGAAAACTTATAACAGCGATATTTTTTCAAAATAAAGCTAATCGCAGCGCAAAGTTTTCTAAACAAAACTGATTCTAAAAAAAACTTATCACGGGGCTAATTTTTCCAAAAAAAACTTATCACGAGGCTAATTTTTCTAAAGAAAACTTATCACAGCGCTAACTTGTCCAAAGAAAACTTATCACGGGGCTAATTTTTCTAAAGAAAACTTATCACAGGGGTTATTTTTCTAAAAAAAACTTATTACAGGGGTAATTTTTCTAAAGAAAACTTATAACAGGGGTAATTTTTCTAAAGAAAACTTATCACAAGGATAATTTTCTAAAAAAAACTTATCACAACAATAGTTTTTCAAAAGAAAACTTATCACAGCGATTATTTTTCAAATGAAAACTTATCACGAGGCTAATTATTCTAAAGAAAACTTATCACAGGGCTAATTATTCTAAAGAAAACTTATCACAGGGGTAATTGTTCTAAAGAAAACTTATCACAGCGATAATTTTTCTAAAGAAAACTTATCACAGCGATAATTTTTCTAAAAAAAACTTATCACAGCGATTATTTTCTAAAGAAAACTAATCACAGGTACAATTTTTCTAAAGAAAACTTATCACGGCGATAAGTGATAATTTTTCAAAAGAAAACGTATCACGGCAATAATTAAAAAAAAAACATCGCAGCGACACAGCGACTTTTTTCCAAAAAAAAAAAACTTATCACAGCGATATTTTTTCTAAAGAAAACTTACCACAACAAAAATTTTTCTAAAGAAAACTAATCACAGCGATTATTTTTCTAAGGAAAACTTATCACGGCGATAAGCGATAATTTTTCAAAAGAAAACGTATCACAGCGATAATGTTTTAAAGAAAAGTTATCACAGTAATCATTTTTTTAAAGAAAACTTATCACTGCAATACACAGCGAATTTTTTCCAAAAAAAAATATCACAGCGATATTTTTTTCTAAAGGAAACTTAACACAGCGATAATTTTCCGAAAGAAGACTTATCACAGCAATTATGTTTTAAAGAAAACTTATCACAGCAATAATTTTTCTATAGAAAAACAAAACACAGCGATAATTTTGTAAAGAAAACTTTTTACAGCGATAATTTTTCTAAAAATAATAGATAAGAGTTACTTTTCACAGTAAAATGTTGCCTGGGATACTTAAATGTAACAAAACTAAAATGTAAGTACAGTATTATTCATACAATACTTTCGTATGTTCGAACAACAATTTTCGTTGGTATGTTTAACAATTTGTTGGTATGATGTTGGGGTTGTTTTGTTATTGCTCATGTTGTTAATGTTGTTGCTGGTTCTCCTGTTGAGGTTAATGGTTAATTCTTGTATTGGTTTCATGGGTAACATGAGATTTATCTTGCTGCCATTTATAAAGGTTTTTTATAGGCTTCCTCTTTTTCATCTACAAATCTATATACGACGACTACATAAGTAAGTGAAGGTTTTGAAAAAAAATTAAAAGAAATTAATATCTGTCCGTCTGTCTGTCCAACTAGTCAACTGTGCTTAAAATGTAAACGTTTGTAAGTTTGTGTGCAACATTACAAGCATCCACTTCTTTGCAGTGTGTAGAATTTAATGTTTATTACAATATAGAGCACACATTTCTAAATGTGCTTGTGTTAAATTTATGTTTTTCTTATTGCTGTTGTTGCAAAAACATCAACTACTTGCTGTAACAATATCATCAATATCAACATTTGATATTGTTGTTAAAAAGCAGTAGATGTTATTTTATTTGCTGTGTTACAAAAAAAGAGAGATCACTGTTTTTAAAGGTCATCTCAATGCTGTATAATAACAACCTGTAATATCAAAAAATCACATCGTCAGTATGTGCTTCTCGTTTTCAACTTGCAGCAACAACAACGAATGGAAAGAATCTAAAAAATTATGTGATCTTATTGAACATTGATCACGTTTCGTTGCCAAACAACAAAAAGATTAATGTAAAGATAAGATTTGATATTTCTTCCTGGGACTCTAGTTTTAAAAGAATTACAACTCCAATAAAGTTCCAAAACAGTTTACGTTTTCTTTCTTTAAGATTTAAAAAATAACCTCAACAACTATTTCATTATAATCCAAATTTTTTAAATTGTTTCTCACTGTAGTTTTGTTATCCCTTTCTAGAGAGAGGTCAAAGTGTTTATTTTGGTGTTATTCGCTATTCTATAACATTCAACCTCTCTCACACTATTGAAATAAATGAAATTTAAAATAATTGTTTTTCAAACTAATTAGTTGAGTAATTAAATTTTTATCATGATCTAACAATTCATAATTGACCCTACAGCTAAAGCGAGCAATTTGTGTAATATTTCAAAAAATGTGTGTGTATCAAGTGAAAATGTTGTTTACGAGGGTGGTCACGTTAAACCATTCGAGGCTCATCCAAACATTAGATTGTAGTAAAGACTAGAATGCAAACCTCCCTTGCATAAGTACGCACAATTTTGTACTTTTATGTCAGCTCATTATACCGGAAATACTCTGTTGTAATAATCGTAATAAATATAACAAACTCAACATCATCTAAAAACCTAAATACACACAAAGATTAAAATATGCAATGTGCATTTAAGAGTGTGTTTTACTGCTTGTAACCCGGCAGTTTTGAAAATCGATGTTTTGTTAAGAAATATTTGTGAACAAAACAGGATTTTAAGCGTGTTTTTAAGCGAGAGTTTTTTTTAATAAACTTTATTAAAGTAATAATATTTTCAAAGAAAACTTATCACAGTCAGGGTTACCGTTTTCGAAGAGGGTCAAAAGTATGAAAAAACAGAAGTAAGGAAAAACATGTAAAAATCAATTAAAATAGATAATCATTCATAAAAGCCAGTTTCGATCTACCAAAGGTTAAAATACAATTAGGTTTAAGGATTGATGTTTGACTATTGACGTCAGCAGTCGTCGATGGCTGCGATCTCCCTCTGAGGAGATCAAGTGGTTGCGATCGAAACATGTCAGGGTAACCTGCCGGCCAGGGCTCGAGCCCGGCTACAGTCAAGAATGAAAAAATATCAATAACAATTTTAAATAATTTTCATGTTGTAAAATTCCTTTCTTCATAAAAATAATTTAATGATAATTAAATTTTATGAACTTAAGCCTAATAAAAAAATATTAAAAATTTGGATATAAAAAATATATATATAAAATAACAAGTATGTATGTATGAGTTATGTTTGCTATTAGAGAAATTTTACTTTTCTATAGAAAATCTAGTTAAGAAGTTTTCACATTTTTTTAACACAAACTTGCGTGCGTTCTATACATATTTTGTTATTAAATCTTCAATTGAGGTCCATTTCTCCATCTCCGCTTTAAACAAATTGTGAGAAGAAAGCATGGAATTGTAAGTTTCTACTTTGAATTTGTTGCAAAGTTTAGTTTTAATTCAAAAACACTTGTTTAGCTGAAGCACTACTGTTCAGCAGTGTTGACAAAAAACAAAATGTTAGTGCTTTTCCAAAAAGAGTCAAAAAGTGTCACAAAATTGTTAAAAATTATAGAAAAGGTATTTCAAAAAAGGGTCATTAAGGGTATCACTACCGTCAAAAAAGGGTCAAATTGATACTTTAGTATCAGTATCAGCGTTAAGATCACAGCGATAATTTTTCTACAGAAAACTCTACAAACTTTTAATTTTTCTGTAGAATATTTATTTAGATGAGATATTTTTTGTAAAAAATTTATCAAAGTAACAATTTTCTAAAGAATATTTGTTTGAGTAATATCATTACTACAAAATATTTGTAAAAGTGATACATAATTTCCTAAAAAAACGTATAACCATTTGCGAAAATATGTCATGTCAGATATATTACAGCAATAAATTTTCTAAAGAAAATTTATCACAGTATTAAATTAAAAAAAAAAAATGATAACATAGGCCTGCAAAATTTGGAAAAAGTCAAATTCCCGGTACTAAAGTATACAAACATACAGTATAGTTTAGAAATAATATACAAAATGACCCACAGTGATAAGTTTTCTAAAAAAAAAATAATCATTGTGTAAAGGTTTTTTTTTATAAATTTCATTACGGACTTCTTACCGTGACATGTTTTCTTTTGAAATATTATCACTGTGATATGTTTTCTGTCAAAAAATTATCACTGTGATGTGTTTCCCATACAACATTATCGCTGTGATATGTTTTCATTAGAAAAATTATCACTGTGATATGTTTTCCCTTGATAAACTATCACTGTAATATGTTTTCTCTAAAAAAATCTCACCGTGCTGTGTTTTATCTTGAAATATGATTTATTTGATATGTTTTCTCTGGAAAAATTATCACTGTGATATGTTTCCCCTAAAAATATATCGCTAGAATATGTTTTTATTCGAAAAATTATCACTGTGATATGTTTTCTTAAGATATTTTATCACTGTGATATGGTTACTCTAAAATATTAACACTGTGATATGTTTTCTCTAGAATCATGTTTAACTTTGACATGTTTTCTCTGCAAAAATTATGGGTGATACATTTGCTCTACAAAAATTATCACTTTTCTGTGTTTTCTTTAGAAAAATGATCACTCTGATATGTTCTCTAAAAAAATATATATGTAATTGATTACTGAAGTGCGTTCGAACACCACACAGGCTAACATTTTTTTAGGCTATAGACCAGAGTATACTTTTAGACGAATCTGTACTCAGAATTTTCACATTATGTTTTCGAGATATCTTAGCTTCAAGTATTTTAACCTTGTTTTTCGCTTAATTTGGGTGGTTATAACTTCGCAAATTTAACTTTTTTTATAACACCTGATACGTCGTCTGAAAGTCCTAAATTTAAAAAAAATATTTTACTTGTGTAATATCTTTTTCCATCTCTTAGATAAGATGAATCCCTATATTCATTTAATTTCATTTATTTATTCATTTTGGATCACAAACCATGGTATTTTTGCTATTTTTTTTCGGCCAGTCTGATTTTTCTAAAAATTATTCCAAAGAAAATTTATCATAGCATTAATTTTTCCAGAGAAAAAATATCAAAGTGATAATTTTTCTGAAGAAAACATATCACAGTATTATGAGTAATCCACTTGCAAGCACGCTTAAGCTTTGTACAGACGGTGGTCAGATCTTACAATGTTGTCATTAAAATTGACTAAAAATGTCTTGCAACTGTGTGAACATTGTACGCTATTTTTATTTGGCAGATGTGTTAAATTAATGCAATCAGAAAAATGACAATATTGTAAGATCTGCTTTAGTTAAAAAAAAACAAATTCTGACAAAATCGATTTGAAATGTTTTTTTTTTAAACTGAAATGCCAAGCAATATAAAAAGTTTTGCAAGAGTATTGAATATTTAACCAGAAACCTAGTTTTGAACAAGGTTGATAATGGCTTAGGGACGCATTTTAAAAAAACAAATAAAATCGCGACTTTTACAGAATTTTTAATCTTTAATCCAAATTTTTAATATTTTCAATTAGGCTTAAGTTCATCAAATTTAATTTTCATTAAATTATTTTTATGAAGAAAGGAATTTTACAACATGCAAATTAATTAAAATTGTTATAGATAATTTTCCATTCTTGACTGTTGCCATGCTCGAACCCTGGCCGGTAGGTTACCCCGACATGTTTCGATCGCAACCACTCGATCTCCTCAGAGGGATTTTCCGTATTACACTCGCAGCCATCGACGACTGCTGACGTCAATAGTCAAACATCAATCCTTAAACCAAATCGTATTTTAACCTTTGGTAGATCGAAATTTGCTTTTTTGAATGATTATCCATTTTAATTGATTTTACATGTTGTTCCTTACTTCTGTTTTTTCCGTACTTTTGTCAAGAATTCTTCCTGAAGTCCAAAGTACATTTTTTTGTTTTTTCGTTTTTGTCTTTCTTTTTTCTTCTTGACTTTTTCAGCACAACTTGAAGGACAAATGTTCACATAGAGCTCGTACCCTAGCCTTAACAATAATCAGTCAAAAAAGCAAATTCCGATCTACCAAAGGTTAAAATACAATTTGGTTTCAGGATTGATGTTTGACTATTGACGTCAGCATTCGTGTAAGACGGCAAATCCCTCTGATGAGATCGAGTGGTTGTGATCGAAACATGCCAGGGTAACCTGCCGGCCAGGGTTTGAGCCCGGCTACAGTCAAGAACGGAAAATTATCAATAGCAATTTTAATTAATTTTCATGTTGTAGAATTCCTTTCTTCATAAAAATAATTTAATGAAAATTAAATTTGATGAACTTAAGCCTAATAGAAAATATTAAAAATTTGGATTAAAAACCATAAATAGTTCAACAAAATAACCACATTACTGATTGATTTTTAATTTTTGTATTTTAACATAGCGGTGTTTGCAATCACTAGTATGATCAATTTTTTTTGAAAAATACTCATTAATACGGTTTTAATTTTTAAATTAATTTAAATAATCAATTAAAATAATAAATTTTCCTGGAAAACTTTTTCCTGTGACGATTTGTCTAAAAAAAATCTAGAAAAACATATTCAGAACTACAGGGAAAACGAATAAACTACAAGTGTTTATTGTGAGTTGACTTTTTTAATCACTCATACACACTCTCCATGCAGAAACTTGCATGCATACACGGATACTCGCACGTTTCCTTCATTCCACTTGACCAAATTTTATGTGTTAAATTTACCAAATATTATAATAAATCAATTAATTAATTAATTTGTACAACCTTCAATAAACAAATGGGCTAAGTCAACTGGAGCAGATGAAACAACAGAAAAAAAACATTTTGAATAGGTTACAAATTTGATGTTGGTTGCCATTATTTAAAAACAATGTATCTTGTGGCACGGCACGTCCACCTTACAATAATAATTCGATAAATAACCGTTACACTATAATGTTCACAGGTCAATTAGTTGTTTCCTTCCACCGAAACCACCACCATCGCTATACTTCTAGTGCAAACATCATCCACATCAATATTATCGTTATTTTCCGGAAGAATTTCTCATTAAATTTTATAAATTTTACAATAATGACTTAAGCAAAAAAGAGCAAAAAGGGAAAAAAGCATTTGGACAATGATGAAGAAAAAATGCGTTTAAATATTCATGACGAGTTAAAATGCACCCAATTGGAATTATTGCCACAGGGAATTTTATACAGCTGTATGGCCTGAGGTTTAGCAATTCTCTTTTTGGAATTAATAACAAAAACTTTAACTTCTTTTTTTTTCACAAAAGAACTGAAATTGAAAAGTAGTGGGTTGTTTGGGTTTTTAATTAATGAAATTTTATTTTGGCAATCTTCTTGGCAGTTGCTTGAGGTAATAAAATATGTGAAGTTTTTCGAACGTAAATTGGCAATTATAAAAATGCATTTTATGTTTAATAAACTAAATTTAATAATAAAATTGTCAATATTGAACTTTAAAGTCTTACATTGTTGCTAATTTTGAAAGGCTTGTTAAATACAGTTCTATAATAGTATAAGTACATTCCAATGACTTTCCAAATAAATATTTACAATTTGATGTTTTTTTATGTGCATAAAAAAACGTAAAAATTTTAGAAGAAACTTTTTTAATTACAAAAGTCAACAGATTACTATTTGGAAAAAATTTACGAAATACAAATTTTAAGAAGAAATATTTTAAAACGCAATTTCTAGTTGGTTTTTATTTTTTAATTAGCGATAAAAATCGTGTTTGCTGGTAATTTGGACAGAAAAACCTTCTGCACCAAATGCAATTTCAAAAATTAACACAAATTATTTTTTTACTACATTAGCGGATTTCCGAAAGAGCAAATGCAAAAAATCGTTGTTGCTCTTCTGTTAAATCAACAAAAAAATACAAATAATTTTCTTCAGATTTCTTAAAAGAGAAAAAAATACCACAGTGAAACGTTCTCTATAAAAAATGTATAACAGGGATATATTTTCTTTAAAAAATAATTTACAGTTTTCTTAAGAAAATAAACCGGAGTGACAAGTTTTCATTAGAAAATAAACCACATTGATCAGTTTTCTTAAGAAAATTTATCACAGCGATAACATTTCCACAACAAAATGTATCACAGTGATAAGTTTTCTGCAAAAAATTTATCAAGTGACAAAATTTCTAAAGAAAATTTATCACAGTGAAAAAATTTCTAAAGAAGATATCTCACAGTGATACAATTTCTAAAAAAAATTTACCACAATGATAAAATTTCTAAAGAAAATTTATCACAGTGATAAGTTTTCTAAAGAAAATTTAACAGTCATAATTTTCTATAGAAAATTTATCAAAGTGATTAGTTTTTGCAAGAACATTAATCCTAGTGATAAGCTTTCTAAGGTAAAATTGTCACAGTGATAAGTTTTCTAAAAAAAATGTATAACAGTGAAAAGTTTTCTAAAATAAATTAAACAGTCATAAGTAAACAATTTTTTAAGAAAATTTATGACAGTGATAAGTTTTCTAAGGAAACTTAATCACAGTTAAAAGTTTTCTAGAAAACATTTATAACATTGATAAGTTTTCTTAAAATAATTTTTCACAGTGTAAAGTTTTCTAAAGGAAATTTATCACAGTGAAAAGTTTTCTAAAGGAAATTTATCACAGTTTTTTATAAAAAATTTATCACGGAAATAGGTCTTCTAAAGAAAAAGTATAACAGTAATAAGTTTTCTAAATAAACCTTATCAAAGTGACAAGTTTTCTAAATTCATCAAATTAATACGATTTCTAAGGAAAATTTATCACAGTGATTAGCCTTTTAAAAAAACATTTATTAAATGATAAGCTTTCTTTAAGAAATTTTTCACAATTATTTAAAAAAAAAATGTATTAGAGTGAGATGTTTTTTAAAGAAAATGTTAAACCTTGATAGCTTTTCTACAGAAAATTTATCAAAGTGATAACTTTTCTAGAAAAAATTTATCATAGTGATAAGTTGCCCAAAGAACATTTATCACAGTAAAAAGTTTTCTAAAGAAAATTTATCACAGTGGTAAGTTGTCTAAGGAAAATTTATCACAGTGATAAGTTTTCTAAAGAAAATTAAACGGTGATAAGTTTTCTATAGAAAATTAAACAGTGATATCCTTTTTATAGAAAATTTTTAAAAGTGATTAGTTAGTGATTGCTAAGCCTTCAATGGAAAAGTTATAACAGTGAAAAGTTTCTTAATAAAAACAATTTATCACAGTAATAAGTTTTTTTAAAAAAATTTATCACAGTGATAAGTTTTTTAAATTTATCACGGTAACAAGTTTTCTAAAGAAACTTTATCACAGTAATAAGTTTTGCAAAGAAAATTAATCACAGTGATAAGTTTTCTGAGGAACATTTTTCACAGGAATAAGTTTTATAAAGGAGACTTATCATAGTAATAAGTTGGTTGAGGAAACTAAATCACATTGATAAGTTTTTTAAAGAGAATTTTTAACAGTGATAACTTTTCTAGAGAACATTTATAACATTGATAAGTTTTCTAAAAACAAATTATTAGACTGAAAAGTTTTCTTAAGGAAATTTATCACAGTGATAAGTTTTCTAAACAAATCATATCAAAGTGATAAGTTTTCCAAAGTTATCACGTTAATAAGTTTTTTAGGGAAAATTTATCACAGTGATTAGTTTTCTAAAAAAAACATTTATCAATGTGATAAAATTTTTAAGGAAATTTTTCACAGTGATAAGTTTTTAAAAATATATATATCGGAGTGAGATGTTTTTTAAAGAAAATGTTAAACCGTAATAAGTTTTCTAGAGAAAATTTATCATAGTGATAAGTTTTCCAAAGAACATTTATCACAGTGAACAGTTTTTTAAATAAAATTTATCACAGTGGTAAGTTTACTAATTTTTATTTTACAGTTATAAAATTTCTTAAGAAAATTTACCGCAATGTGATAACAGTGAGAAGTTTTTTAAAGAAGATTTTTCACAGTGAAAAGTTTTCTAAAGAAAATGCAGCACAGTGATAAGTTTTCTGAAGAAAATGTATCACAGTGAAAAGTTTTCCAAAGAAAACTATTCACAGTGAGAAGTTTCTTAAAGAAATATATTCGCAGTGATAAGTTTCTTAAATAAAATTTATTACAGTGATAATTTATAATTTGCTTTCTATAGCAAACTTTCTTTAATAAGCTTTTAATAAGAAGTTTACTCAGTATTTCTCTTGTGTTTATGTGTTCAATTTGTTCCCAAGATTTTTTAGTAGATACAAATTATAAAATTCCTCTAAAATAATTATGTATTTTGAAAATATATTTTCAAACAATCATTATAAATAACAAGCAATAATTCCTGGAAACTACATTCTTCCGGACAACACCTACAAAAATTGTAAAGAAAAAATTATTGTAAAAAAAAAATTATATTCAAATTTCTACATAAAAAAGAAAATAAAAATTTATGGAAACTGAAATCAGTATTATAAAAATCGCACACCATTATTTGAGGACAGTCGCTGAAATAACTAAGAATGACAAAGAAAATTGCAATTAGAATTCAAAGACAATTAGAGCCTTGTGCCCGGCAGCAGCAATTTCTGCACCGGCAGTTCTTAGCCGGGCAATCACTTGAGTTGGCTGGCTGGCTGGTCGCTAGTCTAGTTGGCTGGCAGTCATCATTTATGAAACTGAGAAACTTAACAAGCCAATAACAATAAGAATTCAAACGAAGTCACCAAAAAATGTCAACAATGCAGCAGAAGTTGGTTTATAAGATCTCTGGCAAAAAAAAAGCAAGAATACAAAATAAAAGTACTGCAGTGTAAAATGCAATTGGATTTTTTATTCGCTCGGTTTCCTGCAACAGCAATGTTAGTTGTTGATTGTTTAAAGCCAAGTTAACAAAAAGCAAATTAAAACTTTGGTGGAGGTCGACACAGGAAGTGAAATGAACATTTGTCTGTCTGTCTGTATGTTTACTTTGCTTTGGGTTTTTCTGTTCCCTTTTAATACAACAGCAAAGTCAAAGCGGTTCTTTCTTATTAAGTTCATAAAAAAAAGAAGAGATCAAGTGAAAAATTGAACTAACTACAGACCAAAAACGCTGGACAGACGTTCAGAGATACAAGAAAATAAGAGTAAATGAAAAAAATAAACAAAAATTGTCGCCAATATACGAATGTGCTCGAACATAAAAGCACAAGTAGTTATCGACCCAAAGCAAAGCGGCAAGTGGAATAGACTGGAATACAAAAATATAAAAAAAAATCTGTAAAATGAAAGAAAAATTACAAAATAAAAAACCTTAACGAACTTAAACAAATCGAAGCCAAAGAAATTAAACTGTCCCCCTGCCAGATTACTGGGTAAGCAGTGTTGGACTGCTTTACGGTGTTGCTTAACTAGATGGGTGTATTACGGGTAGACAAAATTGAACAAGCTGTAAGTGTGGTTGTGTATTGCTAATAAACACAGCCAGCTACTTAGGAGTTTTTAAAGTACAGGGTGTTTTGGTTTTAGAATATATTTTTAATATACATTTTCGACTTTATCACTTGTTGTAACATAACGAGTCATTACCGCAAGAAAAGCTTAAGCGACAAAGACAAAATTTTACAGGAGAAAGTTTTTTTTTAATCTATATATATAAAAATGAAAAATGTTTGTATGTGTGTTTGTTTGTTTGTTTGTTGGCTTATAGACTCCTAAACTACTGAACCGATTTTCCTTAAATTTTTACAGATACATCACGTGAGCCCTAAAAATAAAATAGGCTACTTATTTTTTCGATAGGGGCAGGGGAATTGGTATCCCCCATAGGATGCCAATATTAATTATCGCATATATTAAGATCCGCTGCACGCATTATGCAGAACTTCGGTAGTAAGATCTTCTGAGCCCCAAAATTAAAATAAAATAGCAGCGGGGGAAGTGGAATCCCCCATAGGACGCCAATGTTTAACATCGCATATCTAAAGAACTGTAATAGTGAGAATGTTCAAACTTTCTAGAAGTCACTCTTATGGTATCCAACACTTTTGAAAATAAGAATAAAGCGGGTAGGCGCAGGGGGGGAAATACCTCCCATAGGATGCATATATTAAATATCGCTCAACTGAAGAATTATTAAAGGGAGAGTCTTCAAAAGTGGTTAAAGCTATTATTATAGTAAACTATAAATTTCAATATACAAATGGGCGGGGTAGACGGGGGAGGAGCAGTACCCCTCATATATAGAAATATTAATAAGAGCCACTGCACGCATTTTGTTGAACTTTTGGTAGTAGGATCTTCTGAGCCCCAAAATTAAAACAAAATAGCGGCGGGGGTAGTGGTACCCACCATAGGACGCCAATGTTTAATATCGCATATCTTAAGAACTGTTATAGTGAGAATGTTCAAACTTTGTGGAAGTCGCTCTTATGGTATACTTCACTTTTGAAAATAAAAATAAAGCGGGAAGGCGCAGGGGGGAAATACCTTCCATAGGATGCATAAATTAAATATCGCTCAACAGAAGAACTATTAAAGGGAGAGTCTTCAAACATGGTTACAGCTACTACTATGGTAAACTATAAATTTCAATATAACAATGGGCGGGGTAGACAGAGGAGGAGCAGTACCCCTCATAGATAGCAATATTAATAAGAGCCGCTGCAAGCAATTTGTTGAACTTTTGGTAGTAGGATGTTCTGAGCCCCAAAATTTAAACACAATAGCAGCGGGGGAAGTGTTACCCCCCATAGGACGCCAATGTTTAATATCGGATATCTTAAAAACTATTAAAGTTAGAATGTTCAAACTTTGTAGAAGTCACACTTATGGTATACTACACTTTTGAAAATAAAAATAAAGTGGGAAGGCGCGGGGGGGAAAACCTTCCATAGGATGCATATATTAAATATCTCTCAACTGAAGAAGTGGTTTAAGCAGTTTAGCGAAGCGCACCGGGTTAAGCTAGTTTCATATAAATTTTGTATGAAGGTTGTCGCTAGCGATAAAATTGTTTCTGCTATAAAATCGTAACGGTTTATTAAAAAAAAAAACAAAAATTTAAAATAATGTCGCCTAAGCTATTTTTGCGGTAAGGGCTCGATAATCTGAACTTTCGGTTTTTTAATATTTTGGCGTTTTTTCTTTTGCTAAAGCTTACTTTTTTGATCTCTGTAGTATTATTAAAAATATTTTTTTCTTTAATTTTTATTCATTTATGGTGTTTTCTTTTCTACAAAAAAATGTGACATTTTATTTTTAAATAATGCAATACGGTGCCTGTTTCTTAAAAATTTTGTTCCCGAAAGGGGTGGCTTGTTTTATTTTAATAAACTCATCCTTTTCGGGAGCAAAATTTTTAAGAAACAGACACCAAATTGCATTTTTTTAAATAAAATGTCACACTTTTTTGTAGAAAAGAAAACACCATTAGATATGTTTATGGGTATTTCCATCTTACGTACGTGACATTTGTACGTCTTCAAAAAGTTAGAGATTTTGAAAAAATGGTGGTAACTGAAAAATAGTTTTATTATTATGTTTAAAGAGGGTAGTTTATTTAAAAAAAAATTGGTTTACATTCGCAATTTTTTCGGCAATTCATTTGACATTTCTCAATTTCAGTCTACTCAATTTGAACCATCGAAAGATACACAATCGAGCAACGCGTTAAAGTTTTTCAACAGTGGACGAAAAATTTTCATCGTCAGTGATGAGGCACATTTTCACCTCAGTGGATTTGTCAATAAGCAGAATTGCCGCATTTGGGCGAATGATAACACAAGAGTGATTGATTGGGGCGGTTTATGGGCTGGCGGCAACATCGGGCCATGTTTTTTCCAAAATGAGGCCGGTCAGGCAGTTACTGTGAATGGTGTTCGCTATCGTGAGATGATAACGAACTTTTTATCTCCCAAATTGGAAGATATGGATGTGGACGATATAAAACAATGGCTGTTTTGCGCGACAAATTCATTGGCCGTGTTTTCTCACGTGGTGACGATGTCAATTGGCCGCCAAGATCATGTAATTTTACACCGTTGGATTTCTTTCTTGGGGGTTATTTGAAAGAAAATGTGTACGTCGATAAGCCAGCAACAATTCAAGAGCTGAAGGATGAGATAATTCGGCACATTAACGGCATTGAACCTCAATTATACCTCAGCGTCATTTGTACCATCGAATGGAGGTGTGCCGCCGAGGTTGCGGCGGCCATTTGGCCAATATTTTGTTCCATACAAAATAGAACCATACCAATATTATCATAATAAAAGACAATAATTTCCTAAATAATTTGTATTTTATTTAAAACCAACATCGGCCCTTCAAATTTAACCACCCTATATTTCTAGTGCTTACAATATCGTACGTGACAACCTTTAAAACTTCTAAAATTTGCATTAAAAAACTTTGAACTTTTATTTTAATACGCTTGCGACTAATCAAATGCAAGTGACGTAAATGTGATTTTTGAACAACGTACGTGATATTTGAATAGAATCTAAAACAAACCAAACAAATATACCGCTGATCAAACTATACATAGGGGATTTCCTCATCGATCATGTGGATTTTTTTTTGTAACCAGTGTTCGAAAATAAACATTTAATATTGCTCCTTAGTGTTCGGTTCGGTAGGTTTGTGGAAGACACAAACGTAGTAAATTATTAAAAAAATAACAAAAATAATACTGCTCTTATCCAACTCAACAAAAAGATGATATAATATTTTTTTTTAAAGCCATAAACTGCATTGTGTTCGGTTCAGCTAATTAATGTTCGTTCGTTTTTGTTGTGCTTAGCGCCTTTTTGGCTGGTGAAAAAAAACCAAAAAAATTTTTACAGAAACAAAATACACATACGAAAAAAAAAACAAAAAGCCAGCAATATAATTTTACACAAACAAACCATATTCACAATACACACACAAGCTGTTCGTGCTGCGGTTGTTGCTAAAATTTGTTGTTTGCTCGATTCTTTATTAATGTAAAAAAAGAAACATTAAAAAATAATGTTCGTCTACAGTATCACTACAATTGTTCTGTTTTTTAACGAAGAACAGAACGCTATATAATGTTCGGCTCTTTCTTGAAAAGAGTTACGATCGGAAGGGTTGTGTTCGTCTACACAAACACTTAAAAAAATAGATATCGTTCCTGAGTGTGTGAGCCTAAATAATGTTCTGTTTATTTTAGAACACTGGTTGTAACAATTATTTAAAATATAATTGCAATGTTACCAGTATCTGAATTAAATCACCAGAAATGGTGAATACAGTTTTTTGCAATTTCTTAAAATAATTGAAAGATATGCGTAGTCAATTTAAGCTTTTATTTTGTACCCTTTAAAATGGTAATAACCTCTGCATAGTAACGGTTGAGTTTTTTTTTCCTTTCTTCCATATTTTAACCCTAGAACCCTAACGTTGTTTTTTATAAATAAACACTTATCATTAGTCGAAACGACTAATATGTATGTACTATATATTTTCGATTGTTTCCTTATTTATGGACAAAATGTTAGTTGGTTTGATATCAAACAAGAAATTTCTTTATTATTTTGCAACATATAATTTTTTTAATATTTATTAGGAAAATTTTTGTAGGATACTGCATGAAAATGTCGATCGCTGCTAGTCGAATCGACTAACGTTAGGATTGCAGGGTTAAGAAAAGTTTTAAGGGTTTTAGTTTTTTGAGTCGTGGTTGACATTTTCATCGCAATGCCCATATGTTTAAAAAAAATCCCCAAATTATATGTATACTAATGTTTTTTTTTTTCAAATATAAAAAAAAAATTCAAAATTAGAACATAAATTTTTATATTATTCGTTGAAAATATTTATTTGTTATTTTGCGATTTAAATAAATAAATTGCCAGGCTGCTTTTGAAAATTTTTAAGATTTTTTATTGAATTTCTTTTTTAAAAAAATGTTCGATATTAAAAATATCTAACTATTTTTCGATTATCCGACCTTGGCGAAGTTTTCTTTTGTCAAATTCATTTTTGACACATATTTTTTTTAATAAAAAAAATTTAAATTTGATATTTTTACAATAAAAAAATTTAAGACATTTAGATTTGACAGTTTTTTTTTTAAATTAAAATTTTTTGAATTTGTCGTTTTTTATCTGAGATTTTGTTTTGTGGATAATTTTGGCGATTTTCAATATATTTCGTGATTTTGATTTTACCAAATTTTTGATGAGTGAGTGATTTTTTTTTTATTTAAAAGCTTTTTAGGTTTTATTTCAATTTTACTTATTTTTCTGAACATTTTTCTACGATTCGTTTCTTTATTTTGTTAAATTTTTATGGTATGGCGATTATTTAGGGGTCTTTTTAAGACTTTTGATATATTGCAATACATGTATATGTTGTTTTTTAAATTCCGTGATCTATTTTCTTTAATATTCGGGGGATTCTATAAAATTTTGTGATTAACCATAATAACTAATGATGCGATTCCCATGCAAATGCATGTTTTTTGTTAAAAGTCTAAGAACGATGTCGACCAATTATCTTTCCGAATCATTAAATTTGCATTAAAATGGCATTGGTTTGTTCTTGCATATTGTTGCATATTTTGGTGAAAGGGCATATTTTTGCATATTTAGGTTTTAAATGCATATTTTTGCATATTTTGAAATTTTTGAGTGATTTTTTTCTTCAATTTCCATATTATAAAACAAGTTCTTAAAAGAATTTTTAAATACACAAAAAATCTTTTTTTTTAAATCAATAAATAAATTCTTTTAGATATTTGCTTAAAAATAAACAAGATTTCCAAGATCCTTCTTTTTAAACCGAAAAAGCTGAAACGTTTTGCGAAAAAAAAATAAGTTTTTCGAAAAAAAAAAAAAATTCAAATGTTTTTGATCTGATCTGGAATCAAAGTGGGATCTGAAAATAAATTTTTTCAAAATGCAAATTTATTTAAACAAACAAAAATTTAAAATAGTTATTTAAGTTTTTTAAAGATATTTTAACAACAATAGATTGATTTTTTTATATTTTTTTGGTTCTAGTAACATTAAAAAACGATTTTTTATGGACATTTTTTAAGTTTTTAGTGCATATTTTTTATTTTTTAGGGCATATTTTGGATTTTTTTTAGTGCATATTTTAAGCGCATACTTTCGATTTTTTAGTGCATGAAAATCTCATCCCTTATAATAACCAAAATAAAGTTAAAATTTAAGAGTTACCTTTTTGCAAGCCTCAGGCATTAATGGCGCAATGTAACTTGATTTTAATGGCAAAGTAATAAGGTACATTTGTAAAATCGTTTTAAAATTTCTTAGGCCTTAGAAAATCAATTCCAACAGCCTTGTACTCATTTTCACAAACTTTTGCAACCTCCTTTTTAAACCTAGATTTTTTTCTGTTTGTTTGTTTGTATTTAATGAAACAAACGAAGAGCTAAAAAAATTTTTGTGGTTTGAATGAACCAACTATAAAAACAACAACAACAAATATTACAACCAACAGCAGAAGCATCAGCCGCAGCAATACCAGTACCAGTAACAATAAGGAATCAACTTTACCGCAGAAACCACAATTAAGGAACGGACCATTTAAAGAACCACCAAGAGGCATTAGTTGCATACCGAAAACCCATTCACAGAATTACTTGCCATTTGTAAATTGTTGACAATTTATGCATATGGAAAGAAGAGGACTTCATATACGGGCTCATGCCACTGTGACTTCTTAAAGCAGCCTTCTGTTCAAACACCCTCTTCTAACATGCTGTCTTCTGGCCTTCTACAAATTTACTGTTCAATTTATAAGCTTTTTAGTGCAATTGCCAACTCTTTTTTTTAAATTCCTAAGGAAATTTCTTTAAACTCCAGGGGAATTTATGCCTTTTGAAACATACGAAAATGTTTTGGAAATTTTTTAGGAAAACACATGTCTTTTCATAAAATGTGTGGTTCAACTGTAACCAGTAGGGCGATATACAATTTGTTTTAATATCGACTTCACTTTTTGATTTTGTGAATTTTGTGTAAATGAGTGTGTTGTTTTTTTGTTTTGACTCAAATAATGTCTTAACGCCTTTTTCTTGTTGGTTTAGGTTTTTAATTAAATTTTGTATTAAAAAAACAAAGTCTAAAAACATCTTGGTTTTAGGCAAATCACTTTGTTGGTGCTGTAAATAAGTATTTTCGTTTTGAAATTTGAGTGTTAAAATATATTCGGAAAATTAGCAGAACTTTTTTACTCTACTGCTTTGATTACTAAATTAATTCCAAATTCCTCAAAATCGGGTTAGCTATTTACCCGTTAAAGCGCAGCAAAAGCAAAAGTCAATTTCACATTCGGTCAAGGGAGGTCGTGCGGACTGATAGACTATAGACCGAATGGAGGATGAACGGCTTTGATTTTCTTTTGAGTACGGAAACAATTGCTTTAATAGATCTCTTGTAAAACGATAATTAATATTGTCTGTAGTGGAATTCTCTAACTTTTGAGGATTAACGTTAACGTTAATTTTACTGGCACAGTTTATTGCTTACGGTAACAATACAGCAATTCAGTAACTTAATTTTAACAACATAGGTTAATATTTCAATCAAGTGGCATCTTTGTTAATTAATTAGTTTATTTAACGAACACTGTCACCGAGTGCAAACTACTTCTCGTGTGAAAAGACAAAGTACTTTCGAAACTAATAAAGCCCCATTTAGGTTTTGCTAGTCTGCAAAAAATGGCAAAAATTCGGAAAATTTGCAAAAATAGCGAAAATTTTTAATATTTCAAACAAGCCATAAAATTGATTAAAATTCGCTAAAACTATAAGGAAATGCAAAAATTCGGTAAAAATTGTTAAATTAGCGGAAATTCAAAAAAATTTGCAAACTGTTGCTATTTATTAATAAGCGTTAAAGCTCTTAGGAACCGCAGGAAGAAATCGCTTATATTGGGAACATGGCTAAAATTCGCAAAAAATTGTAAACTAAATCGCTTAAAAAAACAAATTGTCGGAATATATAATTTTTTTTTTTTGCAAAAATAGCGAAAATTCGCGTAATTGTTTAATATTTCGAACAAACCATAAAATTGATTTGAAGTCACTAAAAATATAAGGAATGGCAAAAATTCGGTAAAAAAAATGCTTAATCAGGGGAAATTCGCACTTTTTTTGTGTAGAAAACAAAACACTATTAGTGATTTCCATAAGCTGCATCTAAAATGTTATATTTTTAATGATTTTTATAAATTCCCAAAAAACAAATTTTTTAATATTATTTTTGCAAAATGTATGTAAATAATGTGAATTTTAAAAATGTTAATGTGGCTTTTATTTTCCAAAATTTTCGTTTGTTTTTTTTTCTTTTTTTTTGTAAAATAACTACGAATTTAAAAGTAAACAATGAAAAATATTTTGCCGTTAAAATAACTTAAATACCTGTATTGGAATTCTCTAACTTTTAACAATTAACGTGAACGTTAATTTTACGGGCACAGTTTATTGCTTACGGTAACAATACAGCAATTCAGTAACTCAATTTTAACAACATAGGTAAATATTTCAATCAAGTGGCATCTTTGTTAATTAATTAATTAATTAGTATATTTAACGAGCACTGTCATCGAGAGCAAACTACTTCTCGTGTGGAACTACTTGAAGTACTTTCGAACCTAACAAAACCCCATTAAGGATTTGCTGGTCTAGCGAAAATTGCAAAAATTCGGAAAATTTGCAAAAATAGCGAAAATTTTTAATATTTTAAGCAAGCCATAAAATTGATTAAAGGACGCTTAAACTATTAGGAATTGTAAAAATTCAGTAAAAATTGTTAAATTAGCGGAAATTTGCAAACAGTGGCTATTTATTAAAAATCGTTAAAGCTCTAAGGAACCACAGGAAAAAATCGCTCATATCGCGAACATGGCTAAAATTCGCAAGAAATTGCAAACTTGGAAAAAGACCGTAAAAATTATTTGAAATCGCTAATGGCTTAAAAAACAAATTTTCCGAATATATAAATTTTTTTTTGCAAAATAGCGAAAATTCGCGAAAGTTTTTAATATTTCGCACAAACCATAGAATTGATTTAAAGTCACTAAAACTATAAGGAATAGGAAAAATTCGGTAAAAATTGCTAAGTTAGGGAAAATTCGCAAAAATTTTATAACAGCGGCATGACGGCAAAGTCTACTTTTTATTAAAAATCGTTAAAGCTGTAAAGAGTCAGAAAACTTACAGGAATAAATAGCTTCTACCGCGAACGTGACTATAACTCGCAAAAAAATTTCAAACTTGGAGAGAAGCACTAAAATTTATTTGAAATCGCTAAATCGGTTAAGAAAAAAAACATAATGTCGGAAAATAACAAAAAAAATATGAAAAAATAGCGAAAATTTACGAAATTTTTTAATAGTTTAAGCGAACTATAAAATAGATTTGAAGTCACTAAAACTACAAGGAATGGCAAAAATTCGGTTAAAATTACTTAATTAGCGGAAATTCGCAAAAATTTGCTAAGCGGCATGATAGGAAAGTCGACCACTTATTTTTTTTGAAGAAAAGAAAACACTATAAGTGATTTCCATAAGTTGCAGCTAAAATGTAATATTTTAAATGACTGTTATAAATACAAACAAACAAATTTTTTCATATTGTTTTTGCAAAATGTATGTAAATAATGTGAATTTTAAAAATGTTAATATGACTTTTATTTGGCAACATTTTTGTTTGTTTTTTTTTTTTTAAAAATAACTACGAATTTAAAAATAAACAATGAAAAATATTTTGCCGTTAAGATAACTTAAATACCTGACGTTAAGGTAGGACATAGCAGTTAACGTTATTGTTAAAAAAGTTACTGAATAAAATATACGTTAACTTTGCTGTTAAATATTTTTAACAATTTAAATTTTGTTAAAATTGAAAAGAGAATCGCACTACTAGACCCTATTCTAAGCACTTAAGTGAAACTTTATACAGCCTATGTCCGTTAGGAGGTTTCAATCTTTATTTTGTTGAAAAAAATTTTAAAATCGGACCGGCATTTCTCAAGACTACCTATGTTGTGTATTTTTTATCCAGTCCGCTCTTAAAAAGTAACGACGATTCAAATGAATTCTTGAATAAGACTATATATTTTTGCTTCTGAATTAAGTATTTATAGAAAAATTTACTGAACAAAAAATTTTTCGCCAAATATTTATTTAAAACATCCATTTTTTTGCATTAATTTTACTACGTCTACAAGTTAATTCTTTTATTTAAAAAAATTGTGTTTAACAAAATTTTGGCAAATAATTATTTAAAGATAACAAGTTAGAGTGTTTTATTCGGCTGTGCCGAATCTTTGATACCCTCCACCGACAATTTGAATATTTCGGAAGTGATATCTATATGATGTCTATTTATTATTAATTTATCTTTATAAAAACAGACATCAGCATTAAAATAGGTTGCGGCTTACCCTATATTAAATTATTGACCGACAATTGCTATTATGATAGCATAATTTATTACGGTTTTAGGCGTACTAAACTGTTTTCCGGGAGTAGGGTTTATATGGGGCCTATGGTAAATTCTAAACCGATCTTCACGAAATTTTACAGTGTCATTTCTAGTCCAAAAAAAAACTGTGACGTGCCAAATTTTGTTATGATATCATTTATAATTATGGTTTTAGGCATACTAAACTGTTTTCCGGGAGAATTTTTTATATGGGGCCTAGGGTAAATTATGGACCGATCTTCATGAAATTTCACAGTGTGATTTCCAGTCAAATCAAACGAACATTTGCAAAATTTCATATCATTTTTCAATCATTTATGTTAGTTTTTGTAACAAAATTATCAATTTTTTAAAGTGGTGGTTCCACATTTTGATTCATAGCTTTGATCCTACTGAACCGATTTGGCTGAATTTCAATCCCAAACTGCTTAGGATAACAACAAGCAATTTGACAGCCAGTTTTTTTATTTTTTTTAAGTTTTTCGAAAGTGAGCGTGTTTTCAACAGACGGACAGACAGACGGACATGCCTAAATCGACTTAGAATTACTCAAGGAGCCAGAATATATACTGTCAGCGTCAAAATAAAGTGTACAACTGGTTTTCCAATATAAAAAGTGATATTTTAGCAAAAAATAATTAAAATTTGTAGAAGTTTATTATCATTTACAAAACCTTGGACAATGTTATTACAATTTAAAATTAAAAATTTTAAATACTTCAAAAACAACAAAATCAATACAATAAAAAAACTAATATACTCCGTTTTAAACGCGTCAAAAAAAAGTGTACAGTTTTACAATACTAAGAAAAGTGAAGTGGCTAATACTTTGATTGATTTCGTTTTGCTTTTAGGACGGCTTATAGTCTCTTTGGCATCAATTCCACCCATTTTAAAGTTAGATCAGTAGACAATTTTGGCTACCCTTTCTGCAGAATTTTATTCAGAGAGTGCTTGCTGCTAATGTTTTTTTTTTAATTTGTCTGTCCAAATGTTTTCAGATGTTTACTTGAGTTGATATCGAGCGACTATTGGGCTGATCCATCTGTTTTATGACGTTTTACAAAAGCTAACCCTATCACTCTTCACTTTAGATACTATATTTTTTTCGTTGAATTTCTTATTTCTACCTTTTATCACGTTTATTTTTTGTCCAACTTGCTTTTGTCACTTTTTGGAGCAACGTATTTTTCACAGATGACGGCAAGCTTGAAGTCTGATCAAAATTGGCAAAGTAGAAATTTAACTTTTTATAAATAACATAACCCTTTTTATATTGGAAAACAAGCTGTACACTTTATTTTGACGCTCACAGTATATACTTTATGGGGTCTGAAATGAATAATAAAAAAGTTTCACACGGAATGACAAACTTAGTATACCCTCTTTACAACTTACTGTGGTGGATGGTATACAAATAGATATAAGCTTTTTAATACTTCACTCTTTTTATATTATGCAAATATTTTTATACAAAATTTAATTGCTTTTGTTCAGTTGCAGTTTTTTAAGCCCTGATATAGATTATTAAAGATTGAAAAAATTTGAAATTGTGAATATTTTTCTTCAATAAATAACATTTTTAATTTTTATTAGTCGTAGAATGCATAACCAAAAAATATAACACAAACGCATAACCCGGGTACCCGTGTACCTCAATGTAATTTTAAATCATTTTCAGCTTCACAGAAAAAATTTTTTTATTTAAATACCGTTAAATAAACAAATAAATTAAATAGTTTTAATTAATTTTAATTTAATTTTTAATTATTTCAACACAAATGATGCCAAAAACTATAAATGACGAGCCCTAATTTCCTCTCCGCTGAACACATAACAAAAAAAATAACACATAAAAGCATAACCAGGGCACCCGTGTACCCCATTAAAATTTTTAGTCATTAAGGGCTAAAAAATCAGAGCAAGTTAAACTCTCTTTTTGGTTTAAAATGTGTTTAAACCAACAAATCTATAAATCATTAAACATATAAACCATCTTTAAACGCATGAAATTGGGCGTTTAAACTACCAGTACAAATCATATGAATTTGCCAACATTTGTCGTAGTGCTGCCACATGTTATTTTTTAACAACATGTAATACATGGGACACTGATTTATTGTTGATGAGTTTAAACTACATATAAATTCAAGTTTAGTTCAACTAAACCAGCGTTTAAACCATCAGTGATTTATTAGGCATAAGTCATACAGAAAAAATATTAAACTTAAAGACTGTTTACAAAAAATATTTAAATATTAATGAAACTATTTAATGTATTTAATTAAAAAATTCTAAATCAGCTCTTTACTCGATAATTTTTTTCATAAAAAAAGTATTGGGTAAACGGGTACCCTGGCTATGCGTTTGCGTAGGTTTCATCTTTGATAGCTTATAGTTATGGGACCGTTCAATCGAATTTCATAAATGATCAATAAAACGACTCAAAAAGACTTGAATTTCCTAGATCCGAAGTTTTATTGCTCTATTAGTATTGGTTTTGCAGCTAGAAACGTTTAAAGTTGCTAGTGAACACACGGCTACCCGGGTATACATTCTACGGTTAAAAAAATTATCAAGGAACTTTGCCGTTTCAAACAATGTGTTGATTGGTTTTAAGAATTTCCAACAACAATTCCACAAGTTTAAATTATTTTATTTTAAACGAAAAAGTTTTTTGTTATTTGGTAAATATTTTAATTAAAAATTTCTTTAAAAACAACTAAAATGTTAATTAAATGTAAATTATATTTTTATATTTCTTTTTAAAAAAAAAATTATTGATTCAAATTTCACACGTGTCCTAAATTTATACGAAAAACAGTCAAAAAACTGAGTACTTTTCATATCAATTTTACTACAAGTTCAATCAATTGTGTTGTGAAAACAGCACATAATTAAATTTAAATACTTTTAAAACAATTTTTGAATAGATAAAAAACTACTAATTATTTTTTCTGTGTAGATATCATATAGAGCCCTCTCCTTAAAGCACAGCCGAATATAGCATTCTTACTTGTTTTTACGTAATTGCATTCAAATAAAAAAAGTGTTCTACAGACAAGTCCAAACAGGTGCAAAAGTTCATATGGGGTTAGAGAAAACACATTAGGCTTTAACCCCTTTTGACACTCAAAAGTTCTATTTCTCTAAAATTCCAATTTGTTAAAAATATAGCACTTTAGAAAATATATAATAACCAAAAGAACTGCAGTCGAAACCAAACACTGTCGAACAAAAACAAAAATTTGTGTCCAAAGTTTCTTTTTTTGAGTTGATTTGTAAGCGACTGTTTACATTTAATAAATCAGAAATAAAAGCAACAGTTTTTTTTCTTGGCCAATGGCAAATGAAGAAGTGGAAGAAATGGCAGTTTTTCTACTTTGACTGCAGTTTTTAAACCCTGTTAAAACATACAAGTAGTGCTATTCCGTTTACAACTAGTTGTGGAGTGTATAAAAAACGTATACCAATAAGGGCTAAAAAATCAGAGCAAGTTAAACTCTCTTTTTGGTTTAAAATGTGTTTAAACCAACAAATCACTAAACATATAAACCATCTTTAAACGCATAAAATTTGGCGTTTAAACTACCAATACAGACCATATGAATTCGATAAGATTTATCGTAGTGCTGCCACATATCATTTTTTTAACAACAAATAATACATGGGACACTGATTTATAGTTGTTGAGTTTAAACTACATATACATTCAAGTTTAGTTCAACTAAACCAGCGCTTAAGCCATCAGTGATTTATTAGCCATAAGACCCTTTCAAAATTGTTATCTCAGTATTTTTCGGTACGGCTTTCCTCTAAAAAAAAAAAATACTTTCTCCCCTAACCAATAATAAACTTTCCTTTGCAGACCCTAATCATTGCCTTGGGTTAAATGATGTTAAACTAGATATTAAAATTGTCTAATATAACTATAATCAATATTAACACTCTATTTGCCAAACGAATGTTTGTTATTAAGCATAAAAGGAATTAAAGCAAAAAATGAACAAAAAAATTAAAGGCAAAAACACTTAAAAGGTTTAATTACTACTAAAGTGTGGAACATGTTTATGGAAATTATTCTCACATTTTAACAAAGATTAATGATAGTTCATCAATGTCAAAGTTAAAAAGATAAAAAAAAACTTGTATGTTTAAAAAAGGTGGTGAACATATATTTATTTATTAATTTTTTCCCAATTATTAAAGATATTTTCAATACAAATTCAATTTGGAAAATTTTGTTTAAAGCCTGGTACCTTGTTCAACATTTCACGAGAAACACTGTCAAAAGGCATATAAAAAAACAATATATGAAAAAATTTTGATAGAGTTTTACTCTGTTCATTTTGTGAAAAAGTTCCAAAATGTTTTGGCAACATTTTTTTACAATTGCGAAATAATGTAAGCTGCACTTATTTCACGTGGAATTTTAACCAAAAGCAAAAAAAGTATGAACTGATTATTAAATAAGAAATAAAAAATTAAAATTCCAACACCGGTAATAGTTTTTTATCCATATTTACTTTCTTTTTTTTTTATTAAAAAAATTATTTTTAGTAAAATATATGTGAGGTTTGTTTACATACGCAAAACAGGAATAAAAACGTCAAATTGTACAAACTCGCATGATAGGTAACATTGATACTAGGGTTTCTAATTTCCCGGACCTTTTCTGTTCCCGGGAAACGAAACAAGAAAAATCTTATTCCCGGGAATCCCGGGATTCTGTGAATAAAACAATGATTTCATTAAATGAGTTGAAGACAAAAGTTTAAATTTTTTTTATAAGAATGTACATACATATACAACAGTCTAAAAAAATTAGCTTAATTATTCCACAGAAAACCAAAACAAAACCAAATAAATTGTTACATGCATATGCACATGCATATTATATATGTGTGACCTTCTCCGAGAAAAGGACCTAGTGTGTCAAAAAACGGATTTGGACACAAAAGTGGATTTTGGTACCTAAAAGGGAGTAGAATAAGATGAAATGAGTTAGATTTCTGATAAAAATTTACCCCATCAAAACGTACAAAACGAACTTGGGAAAATCGATAAAAATGAGAAAAACATTAAAATTATGAATTTTTAAATGCGTTTTTCTCAAAACTTCATTTTCACACACTAGGTCCCTTTTGTCGGAGAAAGTCACATGTACGTATATATTTATTTATTTTTTTTTGGAGATAACGAATTATTAAAACTTAATTATATTTAGTAGTTATTATTAATAGCAACTTGGTAAAATTATTTTCTTTTAAGATTTTTAGTATTATTAAGACATTTTAAAGCTCATCAGAGATTCTATTTTTAATCCTTGTTGATATGTATATTGCCTGCTACCGAAAACGTGCTCGCTCTCTACAGACGTTGGTTTTATAGTAAAAATCGCATCATACAAAGATTATAAATTTGTTGGTCTTGTTACCCGTGACTTCATAGACGTAAAATTCTTTTTTTAAGGGCTTTTGTATATTCTTAACATTTATTTTTTTAGAATGGTTCTGGTGTTGGTGATGGTGTATCGTGTACATTTTAATTTTCTACTTCATTTACTGCTACGTTGATATATTGGCGTAGGAAATATAGTTCGATTTGTAGGTAGTTTTTAGTAGTTTTAGTAAAGAATATATTTTTATTGCTCGTTTTAAATTTTAACGATGCTAACAAATTAAAATTTCAAAAAATTAATTTTGAAATTTGAAAAAAAATGTACCGGGATTCCCGGGAATTCTTTCCCGCGTAGAAAGTGATTTTAGGAAATAACACAATATTTTGACATGACAAAGTCCATACAACGGATGTTATGGCATTAAAAGCTTTTTCTTTGAGATCAATATTTGTGTGGGGGCTATAGTCAAATATGGACCGAACAAAATAAAATATGGAAATATCATTTAGATAACAACAATTTAAGTTTGAACCAATTAGAATCTAAATATGTACAAAGATAATAAAAATTCGTTTGTGTGCACAAAGACTTGAAATAAGCGGAAATAAGCTTTTAGGGCAACTATGTGTAATTATTGACCGATTCTTACCATTTTTTACTGGCATAATAAGCTCCTAATGGTCGCAAAAGCTTTCTTCATGAACGAAACTTGTATGGGGCTATGTAAAGTTACGAACCTGCTATCACCTTTTTGCTTAATTTGACATTTCTTTGTTTCAGTGCTTGACAAATTCAACCATCGAAAGGTACACAATTGAGCAGCGCGTTAAGATTGTTTAAGCCTCTTACGAAAATGGGCATTTAAATTTAAATGCATTTAGTGCTCTTCGTCTTTTTTTGTTCAGCATAATCGACCTAATGTGTCGTCCACTATCGGGAGAACTGTGAGAAAATTTCAGCAAACCGGATCTGTAAGAAATGTGAAAACACCTGTGCACGCTTGCCCAGTTCGTTCTGGCTGGCGGCGCCATCCAGCCGTACTTCTTCGAAAATGTGGTCGGCCAAGCAGTTACCGCACTGAAAGAAAAATGCTTCATATATTTAATGAATCGTTTTCATAAAAAAAATTGCACTGGTTAAATGAAAATTTTCATTGTCCAAATGGAATTTCGTAGTTATAATGAAGTATTTTCGTTAAAATCGATTCATTGGATTTCGTAATTACGTTAAAAATTTTCATTGGATATGTGAAAACTAAAGTTTGTTCAAGTTAAACAAAAAAATTTAAATGGAAACATAAAAAAACAATATACAAACATAACTATGTTCATAAATTAATACAAAATTATAGTTTCCTTAAAAATATGTTTAATTTTTAATTAAAAAATGTAAGATTTAATTATTTCATACATCTAATGTAATATGCCATTAAATTTATGAAATCAAAAATTTTTTTTAAAAGCAACATATTTCAATAATTGAAAAAAAAATTATTTTTAACATTCAAATAACTCTATAGTCTCAATTATTATAAGTATAAAAATATTTCGAAAAAGCATGCCTTCATAAATTTAAATTTTCGTTATGACAATGAAAAATGTCATTATAGTAATGAAACGAAAACTTTCAATCCATAAATACGTATGTTTTTAGTTTGTTCTCTCTTTATGTGGTATTTTTTTATTTTGCGTAAGCAAAAAAAATCAACGGTGTTATTGTTGTTATGTTATGACAATTTAATCTCATATTTACGCTCTTAATTGTGTAATGGCAAAAAACATATTTTTTTTATTCAAAAACTGTACTGCCCCAGTAGGCTAGCTGATAGTGAGCTAGTCTATCAGCGCCGAGGTTGCGGGATCGATTCCCGCCAGCGACTCTGGTAAAAGAAAAGTTGAATAAGAACAACTTTGATTAAAAAAAAATTAAAAATAAAAAAAAATCTTTTCAGCGCCGAGGTTGTGCGGGATCCGATTCCCGCCCGCGACTCTGGGGCCAGATTCTGGCAGTCGTGATCGAGTACTTTCTCGATTCGAAAGCAATTTAATATCTAATTATTTCAGTCAATACTGAACGAATTGGAATTAATTTTTCGTTATTGTAAAGCTTTCATTTAAGTTTCACAATACTGAAAAAATAATTTCGATTCGTTCAGTATTGACTGAAATAAAATTGCTTTCGAATCGAGAAAGTACTCGATCACGAATGCCAGAATTAGGCCCCTGGTAAAAAAAAGTTGAATAAGAACAACTTTGATTAAAAAAAAAATTAAAAAAAATTAAAAATAAAAATTAAATAAAAAAAAAATTTGTTTACTCTTTTGAAAGTATTCATCCAATGAATAACATTCATAGATCTAATGTAATGTTTCATTAAATACATTTAAATGAAGCAGGTTTCATTGATCCAACGAAGCGCTGCATAGGTTCCTTTTTAATGCAATTTTTCATGGGATTAATGTTTTTCACATTGGTATTCTGAAGAAAATTCTTTCAGTGCGTGAATTGCGTTCGCTTTCACGAGATGGTAACGGACTTTTTGTGGCCATAAATTGAGGATATGAACCTGGATGATATCTAGTTCCAACAGTGTTATCTCACGTCGTAGCGATGTTAATTGGCCGCCACGATCATGTGATTTGACACCGTTGGACTTCTTTCTTTGGGGAAATTTAAAAGAAAAAGTGTACGTCAATAAGCCAAGAACAATTCAACAGCTAAAGGATGCGATAATTTGGTACATTAACGACATTGAAACTCAATTATGTCTAAGAGTCATTGAAAATATGGACCATCGGATAAAGGTATGCGACCGAGGCCGTGGCAAGCATTTGGCCGATGTATTGTTTCACACATAAATGTCATAGACCCTGCCATCATTACAAGATAAATATAAAGATAATTCTCTAAAAACTTTTTGTCTTTTTACAATTAATATCTTGCGTTTATATTTCGTCATTATCTCCACAAGGCTTACATGGACAGCCTGCCAGCCAGCAAGACAGCCAATCTAGGATTAATATTTTAAGGTATTACAAACATCAGCACAAACGCCAAATAGCTTCTCCACTATTGTGGTGTGGGTATAAAAAAGAAAAACAAGACATTTTTTGAACTGGTATGAATATGAACAGCCGTGTTCTGGAAATCGATTTCGAGTGAAATTGGAAATGAATAAATTTTGAAATTTATCCTGTGATTAAAGTTCATAAAAATATTCCCTTTTTTATACCTCATACTTTGAGGACCACAGAACTACTTTTGAATCAGGAAAAGCCACGTTCATTTAAAAAAAAATTAATTAAAAATTTTAATAATCCAATATCCCGGCTTGCTTCGCTAATTGGGAAGCACGATTTTCCATACATTTGTATTGATTTTATAGAATGTTGTAACGGTGTTTTTGTTTCAACAAATTTCTTAATTTTATCCGCTTCACTGGAACAGCAAACAGATTTTATTGTAAAAGTGGCTAGTTCAAGCTTTTTCTCAATATCAACAGCCTTTTCCCCTGATCTAGAACGCGTCGAAATGCCCAGGTTTTGTTCTAAGCTTATATGCTTTTTTGACTCTTTGTTGCAAAATATTTAAATTTAACTTTACTTCAGCAAATGTAATTTGAAACCAGTTGCAATCAGCAGAAAACCTTCACATACATAATTCCATTAGACTTAAACGGGAAATCCCCTTTTTCTGTTTAAGCTTTGTACAAACATTTTTATATTAACAACGCAAATCGAAGCACTTGCGACGCAACTTCGAAGCCATGCGACGCAAATTGAAACAACTTCGATGCAACTTCGAAATCAGAGAAATTTTAAAAAGACGCAACTTCAAAAACGACGCAAACCGAAGAGACGCAAACCGGGGTATTGGTGTAATTAGTATTGTGGTTATTTTTGTTGAACTGTTTATGGTTTTTAATCCAAATTTTGATATTTCTAATTAAGCCAAAGTTCATCAAATTAAATTTTCATTAAATTATTTTTATGAAGAAAGTAATTTTACAACATGAAATATATTAAAATTTATTGATAATTTTTCATCCATGACTGCAGCGGGGCACGAACCCAGGCTTTCACGGACAGGTTACCCTTACATGTTTCAATTGTAACCACTCAATCTCTTCAGAGGGGTTTGCCGTTTAACACTCACAGCCATTGACGACTGCTGGCAGTCAATTGTCAAACATCAATCTTTAAACCCTTTATCCAATTTCATGTGATTTCGATTTCCAAAGCATGGCTGAATATTTCTGACAGGAAGTTTCGTCTCATTCCTTAACAATCAACGAACTTATTGGGGAATAAAAAAAGAAAAGTTATGTCTTACTGCACAAACAAGAGCAATTAAATTTAAATAAAACCGACTTTCTCATGCTACTATTTCAAGTTTCGCCGACTATTTCCATAAAAATGTATTTTCTCACTGAAAAGAAACAGAAAAAAGGACGTTAATGCAAAATAATTGACAAATTATTCGAATATTTATTAAATTAAAGAAACAAACTCAAACAAAGAGAATATTATAGAAAGTAAATGTCTCACTTTAAGCTAATAAAGTAATTAATTTAACACTTCAAAGTGACAACAATAAAGCTGCTACTCTTTTCCTTCCTATTCAAACAACATTTTATTTATTTATGCAGAAAAATTACAGGCAGACGTATTAAACGGTCCAACCAACTGCCACCCTGTGTTTAACTTTTCTAACATTTCAAATTAATTTCGTTTGAAAACGTTTTTACATTCCAGTCAACTCATTCTATCCTTTGTTCGCTGTTCTTTAGCCAGTCACTCATTCGTTCATTCATTCCTTTCAGTCACTTCCTAAAATGGTCTGTTGTTTATTTTATAAACTCAAATTCAAGAAAATTATGTCTTCCCTGAAGTATTCACTGTACTCACAACTTTTCAGAGAAAGAAGCTGTAAAATTTTACTTAAATTAAATTAAAACTACAAGCAGAGACAAAGACAACAACAAAAATAAAACTATACTGAGACTTGTCGTGTCCACCTCATTTAATATGCAAATTATTAAAAAACAGAGTTCGCAAAATCAAGACAATACAAAGACAAGTAGTGGAAGAAAAAAGCTTTTCTTGGAAGCCACGTTGGTCCACTTGTCTGGTGGCTGCAGATGCTGGTGTTGATAGTTGATTATTGCGACACCTGTTCTAAATGAGCTCAGATGAAATGAATAGTGTTAAAAATTTGAAAATTACACTCAATCAACTGAAGATGTAGCAGCAATTAGCTACTGGAACTTATTGAACTAAAACAAGTCAAGAAACAGAATGTTTGGGATTGATTAAGGGCTCATGGTCGTTGATAAAATTAATTGGTCTGGGTAAGGACAGAAGACAGAAGTTGATTATTTTGAAAAACTAGAATTTTTTTAAAGCAACATTTTTAACAGCAAAGATACTTCTCCCTTAAAAGACACCTTTGAAAAAGAAGACACTTTTTAACTAAAAAAAGTAAAAGTTTTCAATTATTGAAGGATCTATTGGTTTTTTCTTTCTAAAAAATATTATTATTATCATTATTATTTATTTGTTTAATCTTAACGAATATAATTCTAAGATTAAATTTAATTTGTGAGCACTAGCGACGTTGGCCATCAGCTCTTCTAAAAAATAATAATGCATTTTAATTGTGTAAAAAATTTATCAGGTTTCACGCACCCTTGCAAAGTGATACATATTTCTAAAAAACAATGGAACAAAATAATATCTACTTTTAACACTAAACACTAATGTGTATATAGTGTGTTAAATATTGAATGCAAAGCTTGTACTAATAAGCGATATTCACAACGGTTGTAGCGATTTTTGACATTAAATCTTCTTTCAATTCCCATAAGCGTTAACAACTTTAAAAACTTTTTGCGCCAAAAAAAATACAAATTATTATATTATAATAATATAACCAAAAATCACAATATAACACAAATTGTACGTACGCAAACCCAAGAAATAAAGTTAAAATTGAAAATAACACTGTGCTAGTTGCAAAATTAGACAAGCCGGGCACATGGCGTTTTAGCATAGTTCGGATACGCTGCATCCAATGGTTCCCACCGTTTTTTTTGATTATCTCTGGTTTTCGAGATATGTATACCGTTATTTCGAAAATGGAGGAGGTTGCACAACATATATTCGCGTAACTCAAAAACGGTTTAGTTTATTGAAATAACTAAAAAACCGCAATTCCGCAATAAATGTTCCTTTAAGAAAATATAATATGAGCAATTGTTTTAGAAACATATTTTTTTTTTTTTTTTTTTTCTTTGAAAAGTGTCAATTTCGAGCACAGTGTAATTGCTTGCATAAAAAAGTACTTAACGCCGATGCAAAAAAGGGTATTATCTCACACTGAATTATAACTGGGGGTAAAAAATGGAACAAATTTGCCATTTATTTTTGCAACATATTTAGAAAGGAAAACGAAAACTTCTCACATTTTTGCATATATTTTTAGAATAGAACAAAAGCCCGCACGAATGGTAGCACAAATGGAACATTATTGTCAGAAAAGAAAACACCATATGACAATTATGTGTGAAATAAAATATTGGCCAAATGCTCGCTACGGCTTCGGTGGCATACCTCTATCCGATGACTCCCTGCGGGAAATTTCTGTCAATTGTTCCAACGGACTGGTATTGGGATTTGTGAAAATAGAACAAGTACAAAACGAAAGAACTCATGACCAGTGGAAGGAGAACCAATCATTGAAATAGTTTATGAAGAACAAAAAGGTAGAAAAAGTAATGAATCACAGTACAGTATTCACCGGTAGTGTGAAACATTTTTTGGGACTTTTTAAAATTTGTATATGGTAAGTTATGAACAGATCTTCACGATATTATGAACTGAGTTTTCTACTGTTCGGGTGTTATTATTGACGAAATACTTGATTATTCATATCATATTGACAATGTTTACTCAAGAGTATGCTTTACTCTTCGTCGGTTATATTATCTCAACATGTATTTACCATATCGAGTAAGATGTAAAGTGGCACATGCTTTATTAATGTCTCAAATATCCTATTGTATGGAAGTATATTTATGTACATCGTCCGGTAACATTAATAGGATAAGGCTTTTAGTCAACAAAATTGTAAGATTTGTTTTTGGTATAAGGCTCTGTAATCGAAATCGAAATTTAATTCAAAATGGTAATCAGCATAATTTATACAATCATATATCACCATATGTGAATCGTTTTTTAAGATGTTCTTTTGAAAATTTTGTAATTATGAGGTATTTGCTAATATTTTACAGGCTTATCAAAAATGCAACACCACAGTATTTGTTACACCGTTTTAGATTTACGCATTCCACCAGTAATGTTCAAATTTTAATCCCCAGAATATATTACTCATTGTTTGAAAAATCTTTTCTTATTCCTGTTGCCAGTAACTGAAATTATCTGCCCAATGAACTATGAATTTTCAGTTTTTCTCAATCAGTTTTCCGTAAAAGAATAA
The DNA here is from genome assembly GCA_963931875.1 of Pollenia griseotomentosa. NCBI lineage: Eukaryota > Metazoa > Arthropoda > Insecta > Diptera > Polleniidae > Pollenia > Pollenia griseotomentosa. The sequence continues at coordinate 164,567,831 of OZ007562.1, read as the reverse complement.
CTGAACACCTAAATCTTAGCCAAATCTAATTTTATTTTTTCTGGTCCATCGTTGATTGTGGACTTATGTTCTTGTTTTCTATAAGTTGTATGTACACACAGAAAACAAATTGGTTGGGAAACGGTTGCAGTAATAAAATATTGATCAAGTTACATAATTTATTATTGCAAAAAATGTTTAGTTCTAACTGATTTTTAATTCTCTTGATTATTAAAACGTTATTCTAACTGGAATATGATTCCTTCAATTCTTTTATTAGTTATGATAACTAATTTAATTCAGTTCTAAAAATTAGTACAAATGGTAAGAATCACAACCGAATTTAATACAGGGCAATACTGAATATTGGTTATTGCAATCAATAATTTGCTTTCGTCAGTAAATTTTGTAATATAAATGTTAATTCATTTATTGCAGCTAATAATTGATTGTTGGAATAGTTTAAATTCGAGTACAACAAATGAAAATATAATTATTTGGTATTCACAACCAAAAAAAAGCTATATGTCCCAATTGTTTTAGTACTAAACTAATTATAAACTGAATTTTCTGTCAAAAGTAAAAAACAAATTTGTAAGTCATTTAATTAAATAAGTTGTAATATCATATTTAAAAAAAATTGGTTCCAGATCCTAGTACTCTCCTCCTCTACCGGTGATTTTACCACTACATTTAGCTCCGGGGTCACTAGGAATTTGGGCGAGTATAGACAACCTTTGGCTTTCTGCTTCGCTTGGATTTCTTAAAAGAGCTGTGTTTCGAGCCCAACATGTTCGCCACTTATGAGTTTTGCCCACTTATTTCTCAGTTCCTTTACACTGCCCGCTTGGTCTAATTGAAAGTCTTTTAGGTGCGATAGCAATTCTTTCCGTCTAAGGAAGTAGGCCCACGATGTTCTCAAATTTTTCTGAGTTGGTCGGGTAAATAATGTATGTATGTATGTGTTTTATAACATTAAATAACCGCCCTTATCGTGGTTGGCGAGTTAAAAATACGCCTCCGACTGTTTGAAAATATATTTAAGGAAGTGAGTTCACATTCTCTTTAATCTATTACCAAACTATCGCAGGCGTATTTCAAATTCGCCAAACACGATAAGGGTGAATGTATAAGCGATACATAAAATATCTTAATAAATAAACAAACAAAAAATGGAAGTTATTGAAATAATTTTCATTTTCTATTTAATAAATCGGGATAATGGTTTATGCAATCGGTGGGAAAAATATATTGATTAACTCTATCAAATCTTTTGTTATAAACACCAATTATGTGTTAATTCAGTTGCATCTATCATATATTCGGTTATAACCATATTTTTGTTTTCTAAAAACCATACTAACAACCTACAATATCTGTGGTTACAACTGATAGTGTACTAAAATTCAAATGTTGCTATCAAAAAAAATATGCTAAGCAACGAAATTTTCAGTAATTGTAACTGAATTGTATGATAGTACATGCAACCGACGAAATTCGATTGGCGACAAATTCGGTTGTGATCACGAATCTGTTTTCTCTGTGTAGTGTTACAAATTGAAGCTTTTTACAAAACATTAGATAATAGGTATTTTTTAAAGTTTTATTGTTTTGGGTTACTATAAATTAATCATATAGTTTTCAATTGTAATATGTACTTTGGCCACAAAGGGTTTTTATATTACACAATTATAACAAATAAAAAATAAAAAACAGAATGGAAATACACGTACAGAAAAGACATTTTTTCATATCGTCACCTCCAACAAAACTATGTTAAATTAATTTTTTAAACTTAGTAGGATTAGTTTTACTTTATTATTATTATCGGCAGCAAAATAATGATGTGATAAGTCCTCCATCAAGAAGCCACAACCATATTTTGGTTACCTCTAACTATTGTTTGGTTATGACATAATAACAACATTTTCGAAGGGAACCATGATTTGGTTATGGCTTCTTGATGGAGAACTAATTAAGCCACAATGTGGTTGCCGGTGACAATACCATGGTTTAATTAACCATAATATGCTGAACCAAATTTTGTGAGAAATCATTTTTTTTTTGTGTTGGCGCTATTTATTAGGTCTTAGATGAATATTAAAAAAGTTTCAGACGGAATAACAAAGTTAGTATACCCTCCTCACAACTAAATAGGCACTTTTTCACAAAATATGTTTTTTTTTACTAAATAGGCACTTTTTTTACTAAAAAGTTCCATTATTGCTAAGACGTTTCTTTTTCATTAAGAAGTAACTTTTTTACTTTAAAATGACCTCTCCACTAAAATATCGACAAAACTGTATTTGTTTTACTAAAAGGTCACTTTACTAGAAAATCACAATTTTACTAAAAAGTTTTATTATTCATTTACTTAAGTTACTTTCTTAACTAAAAAGTGAATATTTTACTAAAACATACTTTTTACAAAAAAAAAATCTCACATTTTCATCAGATTCACTATTTCACTGAAAAAACTAAATTTTTCACAAAATGTAAATATTTTTTACTGACGTTTTTTGGTATGTTTGAAATACATGTAAAATTTGAAAATTAAAATTTATTACGAATATGTATGTATATTAAAATACTTTTGTTTAAATTTTGGCATTAAGCCTCTATAATGTCTATCTGGCGCTGAGGTGAAATTGTAATATTGTTATATTTTATAATAAAATTTGAAAATAAGTCTCTTTTTCACTCAAAAGTAAATATTTCCTTAAAAGTCACTTTTTTACTTTATAGGCATCTGTGCACTTAAAAGAAGAAATAACGATTAATTTGTTCAAACGGAAATGTGTAAATCCCCTTAACACGATCTGATTTTTCAAAGATCCAAAACATTTTTTCATGCTATAAAAACCTTAACAATCTTTTCTCTGTGATCTAAAACATGAACGAGTTTAAATCAGATTTTTAAACTTCAATAATCAAAACTGAAGAATGACTGATGAGTTAATACAACAGTTAACGGGCACATATTTTATGACTTAAAAATGTGACAAAAATCAATTATTTTCTTTCTTTTCGGCTCACAATAATGTTTATCGAATAAATATCTTTTGGTTTTTGGGAAAATGTCACCGCTTTTCCTGTGAGTTTAATAAGTAAGTTTTGATTTATTACATCTAACCAAAAAACCAATTTAGAAATATATCACACACATACAACACATACACTTAAACACACACCCATTAAATCATGTGCACATTACAAACACGATTGTCATGATTGAGATTTACTATTCTAGTCAGGGATTGGTAGGATGACAACTTGTAAATTGTAAGTATTAGTGTAGATTTCCTGGAAATACAATTTAATTGTTTTACTCAAGAGCAATCGAATCAACAAACACACACACACACAAACTCTCATACATGAAATTAAATTTACAGTTTAATTGTTTTTCAATCACAAATAAATAATATCTTTCTAGGAAGTATAAAACCATGTTTTAGTGTTAGATATTGAGTATGTTTGTGTTTGGAAGTAAGTTTGTCTCATTTTCCACTTTTAAGAGGGGGTTCACTTGTCACATAAATGTCAACGCATATAATTTTCTGTACTGACAATGACAACTACACTCACTCACTTATCGATCAATGTATAATTAATTGTTTTGGGTTGATAGTGTAGGTTTGTGTATGCATGTGTACGTCTATCTATATTCGAACACACAAGTGTATAATTGAACCAAGACTGATTAATTTCCTCTTTAGATCTTAAAATTATGCACACAACGACAGCAAGCAACTACAATTAAAATTTGGTTTTGAATTTAATTGCTTATTTTGAAATTATACTTACAACTAACTCGCACGAGTATCATTTTATCCAAATAAATAAATTTGTCAATAATTATAATTATTATAAATTTTTTAAAGAAAAGGGTGTCTTACAGATATCCGCTTGTGGAGGCACTATTTTAGCTATTTTTTAAACACCATAAACTATAATACATATCTGACTTCAAATAATAGGCTTTAACCAGAAAAGCGAGCTCAAAATAAGAAAACATATTTATTCATTTGTCTTTAAAAGTCCCAAATATATTTTCTGAAGAAGCGTAACTTTGCAGTAAAAAAAAATTTTTAGTAAAAAATTTACTTTTTAATAAAAAAGAAATTTCTAGTGAAAAAATTTACATTTTAGTAAAGAAGTGACTTTTTAGTAAAGAATTGCCGTTGTAGTAAAAAAATTACTTTTTAGTGGAAAAGTTACTTTTTTGTGAAAAAGTTACTTTTCAGTGAAAAATTTACTTTTAAGTAAAAAAGTTACTTTTTAGTAAAAAAAAGTTACTTTTTAGTAAAAAAAGTTACTTTTTAGTAAAAAAGTTACTTCTTAGTAAAAAAAAGCGACATTTTAGTGAAAAAGTTACTTTTAAGTGAAAAAGTTACTTTGTAGTGAATAAGTTACTTTTTAGTGAAAAAAGTTACTTTTAAGTGAAAAAGTTACTTTGTAGTGAAAAAGTTACTTTTTAGTGAAAAGTTACTTTGTAGTGAATAAGTTACTTTTTAGTGAAAATTTTTGGTGAAAAAGTTACTTTTTAGTGAAAAGTGGCTTAGAAGTGGCGTTTTATTAAGGAAGTGCTAGAAATTCAATATCAGAAATGAGTTTAAGGCATTGAACTATATTTATGGTAAACTAGCTTTTACCCGTGACTACGTTCATGCTTAAAAGAAAAAGGGTTTATCTTATAAAAAATTTACAAAAATTACACACATAAGATAAAATATTTTAATAAACAACATTATAGAAATTATTATTCTTCGCCAACACATACATACATACATATAAGTTTCAAGCACTCGATACTCTTGAGCAACCTTTATTGAGCTGTCCATATCAAAAGCATGGGTCTCTATCTATGTATATTCCGACAACTGGATCATATGTTATATGTATGTATGCCAAAGAAATCAAAAAGAGAAAAAGTACCAAAAGTATCAATTATTCCCGTTTTTTCATCATAAAAAGTACCCTATGTCTTAATCTGGGCGATATGTTATCCCAAATCTTTCGAAAAGAGAAAAAGTACCAAAGTTAAAGGTTAAAGGTTACAAAGAGTACAAGCTTTTCCTCATTTTAGGCCCCGAGAAAGGACACAGTATTTTAAATTAGGCTTTAAACTGTATATATATAAAAAATAGAAAGAGTTCTAATTTTACCGCTTTTACCCCTTAAAAAGTACCAATTTTATTCCTTCAAAAGTACGCTACATTTTAATCCTGATCATATGCAATTTTCACGCCAAATGCTATCCGTCTGCCAAATTCCAATCAATTAAGCGGTTTTCGAGTGATTGAGTAACAAACATTCAAACTTTCACATTTATCATACAGAAGAACTCCGATAATTCATTATCGAAGGGATCGACTGGTTTTTGCAAGTTAAAGGAGTTTTCGAAATATATAGATTTAAACTAAAACAAAACGATTTATAGGGGCTTGCATTTTATGAGGTTTGCCTTTAAAGCAAAGGTGTTTCTCTTAGACAATTTTACGTCACACCATTCACAAAAACTAGAAACAAACTAATCTTAACATGGGTTCTTCACCTGACAATTTTTTGTTATACCAAACGTCAACGTCTATGTAAAAAAAAACTCTAAAATTTTTTGTCAGAGTTTTTTTTTATATGAAGTTTGACGTTTATTATGACAAATATTGTCAGTCAGGTAAAGACCCCATGTAAGAAACATAAAAAAAAATCCAAAACGAAAATTAACCGCAATTGTTAAAAAACTTTAAAAAAAAACATTGCCTTTGAATTTTTTTGTTTTTATTACGAATAATACGAGGTTATTTACGTGTAACTACGATTTAGAGTTTTACCTCAGACTTTGAATTCAGAAACAATACGAATTAACGAGGGGACCAACATGTATGTGATTTTTGCGAATGAAAGAGATTTTCTCAAGAGACTATTTGAGACTATTGACTATTGAGCATTTCGAATTTATAGGGTACGAATTATCTGTAAAAAAAGGATTCTGGATTAAAAATTAAACTCGTAATGTTTTTTATTCTCACATGGCGAACCTTTTAAATTCCATTCGATTCTATCAACACCTTAAACATTTTCCTTTTGTATTAGAAGATCTTTGAAGTTCGATTACAATTACAAATTTGAGATGTGTTCCTTTACGAAATGTGTTCTTATACGTAAGCGAACAAGTTAACGGTTTTTTGATTTATTTAACTCAATTTGTTGTCGGTTAAGTTTTCTTCATCAAACACTGAATTAATCTTTTCAATAAATCTCAAAAAATAATTTTTTTTTTAATTTATTGGTTTTTAAAAATGAAAATTTATTTTTAACAAGAATGATAAAATCACACACACAACTCATATAAAAGATAACTGAATAATGGGGTGTGTTTTAGAAAAACTTTTAATGCCACTAATAAAACATAAAAAAAAAATAAAAAAAAAAAAAAATTTAATTTTCAACAACAAAATGTTTTAAATCTGGTGAGAAATTTTATTAGAAATTAGAAAAGAATTTAATGGGTTAATAAATCTTCAAAATAAAACGAAGATCATCGAATAGAAAATAAAAAAAAAAACAAAAACACAACCTAACAAGATCATTAAGCGCCATATGTTGAAAAATTCAAAAGAGGAAATCCAAATCCACATCCAATAAAAAAGAAAGCAAGTAACACAAAAAGAAATGATAATTGCTGTGAGCAGCAGAAGATTGCACTCCCAAGTGACATGTTTTAGATGATGCATTCATTCTTTTATTCATTTCCTCACTCATTCCATGAGCGACAATAATAATGATGATGATGATGGGAGGCATAATGTTGCTGGTGTTTCACATTTTACAAAGTTCATTTTGTGTTGTTTGGCAAAACTCTAGAGAGTTGACAATGATGTTGTAGGTTCATGTTGTTTTGTAAACGTATGTGCGGCCATGGTGATTTTTTTCTAATGTTTTCAGTTTCTTTGAACAAAAGAACAGCCAAACAAACATACATGTGGTCTAACATCAAACATACTTACACACTTATGCATACTTAGAGATGTTGCAAACAACAACAGATACAGTTAGATTCAATTGAAAATGATTGAAATCAAATAACGCCAACATAAGCAGCAGCATTAACACACACAATAGTATAAGTACAGTAAAGAGAAAAACTTTCTTTGATTAAAACTGGACCAAGGGCTGATAATAAATCTAGAGCAAAAATGGGAACTTAATTTCAGTTAAAGCGAGTGCAGCTCAGCTAGTGATTCGAATGTAGCTGTAGACAAGGGCTGCGGAATCCATAGTCTTATGTAAATAAGCTTATTTTGGAATTGTAGAGGGTTTTCAAAATTTCGGATGCCGCAGGAATCAGGATAGTTACAGTTGTCAGCCAATTGCAATAGAGTACGTAACGCAAAATACAGCGCACAGTTCGCTTCAAACGTGACCATAATAAGCCCGTAGTTCTTAGCTTCATATACTAGATAATCATGAACATATATTCGCTGATATTGGGTTTGATTGGGATAAGAAAGTATCTGGCGATATATTTTCTCAATGTCTGCATTAAAAACCTAACGGAAAATGCGCCAACCTTGCAATAAAATGGCTATATCTGTCTGTAAAACAGGACCGGTAAGGTAAGGTGGCCGGTCATTAAGTCCCCGCATAAACCGTGTTGGTCCCTAGCGTTACCACATTATACTATAACCCCTAATTGAAACGGTAGTTTGATGTGATGATATCCAGAGTACTCCACACTCTCTTGGCGAATGCTAGGAGTCCAATACCAGAGATTTCCCCTAAATCTTGGAAGTAATGATCTCGCAGACAGTTCGCTCTGGAGCGTATCCCGGCCACGGTCAAGAATGAAAGATTATAAATAACAATTTTAATTAATTTTCATGTTGTAAAATTCCTTTCTTAATAAAAATAATTTAATGAAAATTAAATTGAATGAACATAAGCCTAATTAAGAAAACATTAAAATTTTTTTTTTTTTAATTTTTTTTTTCTTAATTTTTTTTTAATTAAAGTTGTTCTTATTCAATTTTTTTTTAACCAGAGTCGCTGGCGGGAATCGATCCCGCAACCTCGGCGCCCTTTCAATTTTTTTTTAATTTTTTTTTATAATCAAAGTTGTTCTTATTCAACTTTTTTTTTTAACCAGTCGCTGGCGGGAATCGATCCCGAAACGTCGGCGCTGATAGACTAGCTCACTACCAGCTAGCCTTCTGGGGCAGTGTAGTTTTTGAATAAAAAAAATATGTTTTTTCCATTACTAAGTTCAGAGCGTAAATATGAGATTAAATTGTCATAACATAACAACAATAACAACGTTGATTTTTTTTGCTAACGCATAATAAACAAGTAAGAGTGCTATATTCGGCTATGCCGAATCTTATATACCCTTCACCTTGATGAGATAAGAACAAAAAGTTATATACATAAACAACGTTCTTTAGATAGGTATAAATAAATATTGATTGAGCCACGCCAACTTTTCATTTCGCCATGCCGAAGAATATAAAAAAAAACAAAAAATTTATATATGTACCTAAGCCCGTTTCCTCTTTTCCCAAAGTTGATGTTTGAAATTCGTTTTATAATCTTAAAATCGGTTTTTAGAACATAAAAAAATAAATTTAAAAAAATTGTTTTTGGGATTCGAACTGGCAATATCATCAGTCTCGGGAGAGAACTTAACAACTTGGCTACGAATGCTTTATTTAAACGGCATATCATGTACATGCATTAATGTGTATGTGGATGCGCAAATTAAACACATTACAAATCAAATCCACCACTTGTAGTGAAGGGTATAAAAAAACAACAACAAACACCACATTACCAACACTGTATTACAATAGCCACTGTATGACCGTAGAAACCAAAATTGAATTGGTTTGTATGGTATGTTTATGTCGTTTTGGTAATACAGTGTTGGTATGGTAATGTCACGTCTAATTGGACCTTTAAAGGAAAAAATTTGAGGCAGTCGTGGTTTTTTAGTCATATCTCAGCCATTTGTGGACCGATCTTGCTGAATTTCAATAGCAAACAATTCCGGACCATATGTAATATAAATGTATGATAACCTGGCCCCCCTCATATATGGGGTCTTCGGGAAAATCATTTCAACGGACAGACGGACATTGTTAAATCAACTTCGCTCCTCATAAGGACCCAGAATATATATACTTTATAGGTTCTAACATCAATATTATTGAAATTACAAACGGAATGACAAACTTATATTTACCACCTGTGGTCAAGGGTATAAAAATGAAAAAGAGGGGGACATTTTTGTTGTATGAATCAAATTTCAATTTATAAAGCTTTTTGACATTTGCTTTAAAAGCAGAGTTACCATTTGTCAAGTCAAGTTTTCCGTTTTTTGCAATGGTTTCTGGTTTAATTTTTTTTGTTTTATTTTTAAACAAAATGAATTTCTAATAAATTTTTGTGTTTCCTAATCCGAATTTTTTACTAATTATTTTGTGTCTTCTAGAATTTTGGCAAGTTTGTAAAAAAAAAGTTTTTATTTTTTTTAATTGTGAAACGATTTTATTAATTTTTTTTTTTTTTGTATTTGTGGTAGATGTTAGATGTAAACTACATCTTCAACGCGTTCCACCGAGATGGGGATCAGTGTAAAAAGGCTATAAGGCCTTTTAGAAGGTTAATTATATTATATAAAAAAAAATACGAGTAAAACTAAAGCAACGTTTAATGCCGATTTGAAGTAAAATCTTAACGTAATATTTTTTGAAAAGATGCAGGTAAGCAAACGAAGTTTAACAGTTAACAGGCAAAAACTTTTTTTTCACACTGTAACTTATAAAACATTCAAATTTTATGTTTCTCTTACCCCTTTTGATTGTGTTAAAAGTTCCTTAAATGAATTCTACATTGAAAAAAAGTGTTAGTATGTATTTTTTTTTTTTTTTTTTGTGGACTCATGTCATGGTTAGAAACTTTCATGAAACCAAGTGATTATTCATTACAATTGCTTTAGAAAATTTTTGCTACGTTTTTTTTCTTCTCCTGCTGTTGTCTTTTCATTTCTAAGCTTCTTCTTTTTGTAACAACAACATTTGCATAAAAGCATTTGGGACTACAATTGTTGCAACAACCTCAAACAATTATACAAAACATGTTACAAAAGCAACATCGGCAGCATTATCAACAGCAGCAATAATAAAATTACAAAAGATTTCAAAATGCCTTTGAGTAAATGAAATGAAAGAAGGAAAACGAATGAATTGAAAAAAAATAAACAAATAAATAAAAATAAAAGAAATAAAAATTGTCAATTGTTAATATGTGGGGACAAAACATGGTCAAGTTTTGTTTGTTGTTGGTAAGAAAACAACCAGCAACAATCCCCAACAGCAACTGAAAACTCCTTAGAAAACATGGTTCAAAGAAGAGTTTTCACTAGTTTTTTTATTTTTTTTTTGTTTTGTTCTTTTTTGCTGTTTTCTTGTTTTCAGTTTTCTGGCAACAGGTTACATGTGATTTTTCTTATGTCTTTCTCTACGAGTCCATCCAATTTTTTAGCCTTTCTATTGCTTTATGTTGTTCTTTTAAGTCGTTAGATTTTCAATTGTTGATTATGCCAGGACACTACTGACTGTAGGAATACGATTTCAGGGTAAAAAAAAAAACAGAACAAAATAAACCAATTCCCACTGACGAACAAGAAAATTTGTAACATCGCGAAAAACAACGAAAACAACAAAAAAAAAAAAAGCAGAAGTAGAAGAACATCAATGGGAAAGTAACATTTTTTCGATTTTAAATGAGGGAAGGATGCTTAAAGTTGTACTTCAAGTACTTGTGCGTCTAAAGCAATATTTAACACAACTGGAGGTAGGTTTAAGTTAAGATTACAGTTATACAAACTAGATCTTAGATTAAAATGAAAGAGAATCTTCTATTGATTTATGGAAAATATTGATATAAACTGGACGTTAAATAGAACTGCAACTCGATTAAAGCTTAAACTTATCTACAATTAATGGTTAACTTCATCTAAAACGAAAGAAGTCCCAAAGATCTATTCAAAGTACCTTTGCTTCGTAACTTACAACTAAGGAATAAACAAAGTTACGATTACGAGTTATTAATATGAATGTACAACTGGAGAGAGCGAGAAAGAAACCCGAATGAACTAGATCCACGCAGGGATGTTAAATGTACAACAAAGTACATAAAAATTCAATTGTACACAAAAAACCAAACGAGTCCTAACCGTGAAAATAACGTCAGCAACATCATTTTTAATTTGCGTTTATTTTTAATAAATGAGTTTATTGGTAACACTTACATTAATTATCTCCTTTCATGGTCACACAGGGTACCGTTACGATTTTACAGCAACAACTATTTTATCGTAGGCGACAAATTTCATACAAAGTTTATTGGCAACACTTACATTATCTCCTAAAATTTCACGGTCAGTTTATATGAAAAAAACTTAAAAAAAACTCTCCTGTAAAATTTGGTTTTTGGTGCTTACGTTATTTTCGTGGTTAGGGCTCAATATGTAATGGGTGATTTTTTAAGCGTAGTTTTTTTAAAAATCTAATAAAACACTTAAATTTGCAAATATTCAAAATTTTTATTGGAATCAATTAATTGGTCTTTGCCATTTACTTTTTAAAAATAACTTAATGTAAATGTTGCCCGCGGCTCCGGCTCAAATGGTCCGTTCGTAAGGTCCAATTTTGAACCACTTTTTTGTGCATTTCGGTCTTTATTCGATGAATAACACGTGTTATGTTATACTCTAAGGCTTCAATGGCTTGCCCACATAGACCAACGACTTCACATAACCCCACAAGAAATGATCAAGAGGCGTCAAATCACATGATCTTGGCGGCCAACTCACAGGGCCATTTCGAGAGATAAACTGCTCACCAAATTCATCCTTCAATATGTCCATTGTTTCACGAGCTATGTGGCATGTGGCACCGTCTTGTTGAAACCACATATCAACCAAGTCCAACTCAGCCAATTTTGGCAAAAAAAAAAAGTCGCGTATCATGGCTCGATATCGTTCGCCGTTGACGGTAACGTTTCTTCCACGGTCGTTTTTGAAGAAAAATGGAGCGATGATGCCACCAGCCCATAAAACAAACCAAACTGTCGTTTTTTCGGGTAACTCTTTGGTAACTCTTGTACGGCATGTGGCTGTTCTTCACCCCAGATGCGGCAGTTTTGCTGGTTTACGTATCCATTTAGCCAGAAATGAGCCTCATCGCTGAACACAATTTTTCGATAAAACAGTGGATTTCCATCGAGCTGAATATTGGTAATAAATTTCAACGATTTGCAGTCGTTGCTCGTTTGTGAGTTTCTACATGATGATATGGCAGAGTATACTGAGCACTTTTCACTTTCACAGATGTAGTTTGGACACAATTACCAACCAGTGCTGCCAACCCGAAAAACTAAATTCATAAAAAATCACCCATCATGAATAAAATAAGGTACATAAAAGTCTTATAAATAAATGAGATCAAAACTAGGACCTTATTTGTTTAGTTAATAAAATAAAAAAATAATGTTGCCTCGTCCGTCATAAGTCCATTTTTACAATGTGGGACTAAGCGCTCTATACACCATAATACTGGTCTCATATTAAAGCGCCCATTACATTAACGATTTCTTGTACAACTTTAATGCAATAAAAAGAACTCAATAATTTGTTTGCTTTTCTAAAAATTCAAAAAGGGAGAACTATGAAAAACTTTTAAATTGTACCAAATGAGTCACGGTAGTACCACGGCACTTAAGAAAGTCAAACTGTACCCAAAAAAAGTACAATTGTACCAGCTTTAACATCCCTGGATCTACGTAAAAGGAATGAAAATATTAATGAAAACTTGAAGTAAAATTAATTGCGCAACGATTTAAGTTGAATTTAATAACATTGAGCTGCACCTCGATTGAACTTGACTTGATCAATGACTGATGCTAAATTTGTCCAATGATCAAGGAAAAACTTGATTTTAAATTAAACATAAGCTCGATTTACAACTGAAGCTTAAAATTTAAAATGGAATGTTTTGACATGTTCCCGTACTGATTAACGAATTAGGGGTTGTTAAGGCGTGAAATTACCCTGCATAGTAACGTTTTTAACTTAACATTTATGAATGGTGCCGGAGAGTCAGTCAATGATATTTGTGCGGTGTCACATGACCTGCTGGGTTTAATTGAACGTTTTACGGTAGAAGAACAAATATGGTCGGACCATCTGCCGTTAGTTTTGAATTTTAAAGTAAGACTTCAAAATACCCCTAATAAAATACAACAACTGCTTCCAAAGTTACATTGGAATGATAATTTAAAAGGACAATATAACCATAAAGTTCTAGATAACCTGAGAATTTTAAAGAATCAAAAAGATTTAATAAATTTGGAGGATATAGTGAACATTATAAAAAAATCCACAACTCAAAATAATTTAAATAAAAGGTTAGTTGCTAAAAATAGATGGTTTGACTGGCAATGTAAAAAAGCTAGATATACTTCTTTTGAGTTATTGAAAGAATATAAACAACATATGGATGCCGAATCCAAAAGAAAGTATTTAAAGGCAAATGCAAATTTTAAAATTGTTTGTAATGAAAGAAAAAATAAGTACTATACGGAGCTAGAAGTCAAGCTTAATAAAGTAAATGATAGTAAATCATGGTGGAAGATTGCAAATGAGATCCGAAATAAAAACGATCAAGAACTGCCAAATATTTCTTCGTCCGATTTTAAATCCTATTTTATGACACTACTAAACCCATTGCAGAATTCAAAAGATATTCAGTATGCGTATTTGTACCATGAAGATAGTTTTTTGGATAACAATATTACAACAGCGGAAATATATCAAGTTTTAGCGAAGGCAAAATCAGGAAAAGCACCAGGTGAGGATAGAATTCCCTACGAATTTTTCAAAAATGCACCGCATGAGTTAATAATTGAAATGGTAAACGCTTATAATGCTCTATATAATAATCTTCAAGCAGATAAAACCTTTACCACAAGTGTAATATTCCCTATTTTTAAAAAAGGTGACATTAATCAAACAAGTAACTATAGAGGAATCTCTTTTATGAACACCATAGCTAAAGTGTTAATGGCTGTTATCACGGAAAGATTGTATAATTGGGTCTATCAGCACAACATTCTCTCCGAGTACCAGGCTGGTTTTAGAAGAGAATTTTCCACTGTTGACAATATTTATAACTTAACGACCATTGTGCACCTGAAGTTTAAGGAGGGGAAAAAAGTTTACGCGTTCTTTGTTGACTTCAAAGCGGCTTTTGACAAAGTCGTTAGAAAATCCCTAATATATAAGTTGCATGCTATGGGAGTATCAACGAAAATGGTACGTTTTATTGAAAGCGTATACAATGAAACATATTCAACAGTGTGGAATGGGCAAGAACTTTCAGAAAAATTTGAGACTGCTTCAGGAGTTAAACAAGGATGCATATTATCCCCTTTGCTTTTTTCATTATATATAAATGATCTCCATGATTTTCTTGAAGGTGGTTTACAAATTGGTAATTTAAATATCAGACTGTTGTTATACGCCGATGATATTGTGTTGATATCAGATGATGTAAATGTTCTACAAAAAATGATAAAAAAACTTGAAACTTATTGCAACAACTGGAACTTGGAAGTAAATTTGGCAAAGTCTAAAATAATGGTATTTCGAAATGGCGGACGGTTGGCACATCATGAAAAATGGGTATTCAATGAGGAGGAAATTGAAATAGTCAACGAATACTGTTATCTTGGCATGATCCTAACTCCGAAATGTGTATTTACGAAACACGTATCAAAGAGATTTAGTTCTGCAAAAAACTGCTTAAACTCAACATGGAGTAATTTTTTGGGTAAAAAGGATATATCGTTTCAAGCTAAAACCCACCTGTATAATGCGGTTTGTCGTTCCATACAATCGTATGGAGCTCAAATATGGGGTCATTCACATTTTGACGAGGTTGATTGCTTACAAAGATACTTTGTCAAACGTGTTATTAATTTACCGAAATTCACACCGAATTATACACTTTTTTTAGAATCAGGTATGGAAGATGGCCACTTATTTACCCTTGAGTTGCATATGCGTTACATTGCTCGAACCCTCTTTCAGTATACCAACGAACGGCTCCCAAATTTTTTAAGTTTAGTAGCTCTAACACATAACATATCGTGGGCGAACAGTTTAAATACACTGGGCCTAGAGTACAATGTCCGATTATCACCAAATATAACACAACAGGAGTGGAACCAAAACCAAACACTTATTTTAAATTCGTTAAGATTAAAAAACCATTTAAATCATCTACGTGGGTGGGAGCTAACGGAATCTTTTTATAATAAAACAAATCCAACGGTAGGACACTTTTATTTCAATGGTAATCATACCCAAACTAACATAATGTGGATCTTCAAAGCTCGCTGCGATTTGATAGAACTGAATGGGTCTCGGCATTCGAGAAGAACTAACAAAATTTGCTCTTTGTGCAATTCAAAAGAAGTTGAAAACATCCAACATTTCATTGGAAGATGCCCAATCTTAAATTACTTTAGATTAAAATGGTTTAATAAGATAACTCTATCTGATGAGGAAATAATTAGATATTTAAATGGGGAAAACAATTGGCAGAATTTAGTGCAATACATTATCAGTGCTTTAGCTTATCGTAAAACACTAATATTTGAATTTAATGATTAAAAATCAATATGTGCATTATAAAATTAAATTATATTTTTTATGTGAAACTCTTTTTTTCCGGCTAACGACATAGTCACAGCCGTATATTCTTTAAGATATTTTTATAACGTTTTTAAAAAACAAAAACAAAGAAAATACCAAATAAAGAATTACTACTACTACTACTAGTAACGTTTTTTCTGAAAAATTTTCCATGACTTTTAATGATTTTCGGAACGATTGCTTAAATGTGTTTGGTTCTATTTGAATTGGAGTTTGCTATACGGCTTTTTACGTACTTGTAACATCACAAAAAAAAAAAAAAAAAAAAAATGCAGAAACAGATATAAGCTTTTAAAATCACTTGGGGCCAAAATGAGCCCAAACTTTTTAAACTTTGAAAAATCTTTCAATTCGAATGGTCACACAACTAGGGTTTCAATTATTTTATTTCTCGTTTCCCGGGATTTTTCTTGCGGGATCCCGGGAAATAAAAAATTCCTCATAATTTCAGAAAATAGCTATTTATACTTTGAAATTTAGTTTTCTATTCTCTAAAAATGAGCATCTGTGGATGGGTTGTGGATTAGAGCAATTACAAGAAGTGAGTACATGTATTTAAATCAATGTCTCCTGATGCAATAAATCTACTAAAAGGAGAATGGGCAGTGCAACAGTTAATAATTATTACATTTAGTGAAGTGAAGAGTTAATAAAGAACATTAATTCAAAATAAGATTCAGGCAGTAAAGTTTCATTGTCCATGAACAAGTCTTAAAAATGAGGAGATACCTAAACATATCGCTCCTTTATTGCAACATAGTCATATCTACAAAAACAAACGATCTTGCAAAATGCGATTAAAATTTTTAAAATGTACCGACTTAAAGATATATTTTGCTATAACTTCGGCTCAGTTTGAGATATGACTATGATGCAATGAAGGAGCGATATGTTTATTAGGTGATAAACACAAATTTTCAATTTGAATTTGCGTTGGTTTATATACCCGTGAAATGCGGAGAAATCTAAATAAAAAACATTTTGGAAACTCGTGTAAGATACTACAACATACAACTTGAAAAACACATTGTCCTAAAGATTACAAATGGAGCTATTGAAATGAAAAGGTTTGTGAGAAGCAGTCCGGTTGATGCTTTTTTTTGCATAAACCTTAACATACATTTGACTGATATAGACGTTGTTTATAAAAAAGAAAAAATTGCTTCTGATTGTGAATCCGAAGCATGCTACAACGGTGCACTTTTAAGTTTTTGTCCAACCTCGGTAAAAAATGAACGAAATTTTTCGGAAACATGATAATTAGTAAATAAAATCAGGAATATACTTTTTGCCGACTTATTAGGCGCTTTGAGTGTGTCAGAAAGTTATTTCCTTAGCCGTTAAAAAATGTTATATATTTCTTTAAAGTATTTTATCTCTTTTAATTATTAACTTTTTGATCTTATATCTTGAGTACCTCAATTTTTATTTTGTTTTTATTATTGTTTTATGAATTAAATTGTTATGTTATCTTTTTATCTTGTATCCAGAGCATAATAATACTGAATAAAAGCATAATAATAATAAGTTCCTATTTCAATCTTCAATTAATTTTTTAATATTGAACCATTTCTTTTACTTTCTTTGTAAACAAGTTCCCTTAAGTTTTTTATAAAAGTTTTTTTCATTAATTAATAACAAAATTTACTTTGTATTATTTATATAGAGCGGGATCCCGGGATCCCGGGAAATTTAAAAAAATTTCCCGCTTTCCCGGGAATCGAAAAAGTCCGGGAAAAAAACTCTAAACACAACTCATTTCATGCAGACCACAAATATTTAGAACGTAAACGTTATTTTATTATGCTAATATTTTACCCAACGTACTGAGAAAGAAAAACACTAGGGATAAATTAAGTTTTTAAAATTACTTTAAGTACGAGTCGTACTCAAAAGTTCAAGTACGAATGACAATAAAACGTACTCAAAACAATCCTAAATGGGATAACTTTCGAAAATTAATCCAGGAATTTCTTAAAATAAGTAAACAAATTCTTAAACAATGCGAATTGACTAGAAGGTGGGGTCATATGGTGTTTTTTTTTTGTGGTCGACTTGTCAAAGTTTGTAAATAAACTAGTTTTTTATGTAAACAAGCCTTTTTTTACTAACAATATTTTTGACAACCCGACCACAGAAGCAGTGTTGCTGTAGAGTTGACCTCACCTTCTAGTCAATTCGCGTTGTTCTTAAACTTAGTAAAAAAAAGATTGAACTTTTCGTTGTAGTGCCACTCTGAGAGTTAAATGACAAAGTGAGCGTTTTAATCTCTTATAAGTTTATTAAGCTACGGTCAGACTTATCAAATATTTGACGAACAAAACGGGACCAACAACCAAACTAAGAAATCATTTCGCTTAATATCAATATTTATTTTGAATAAAATACCACATCTTACAGAAAACTGTTTTTTTTTTTTTGCTATGTCTAGTAGTATAATTAGTTTATTTTGTAATATTAAGACCATTTTAAATCTCACTAACTATTAACAAAAGTAGGGGTTACGCTTATTTGATCAAATATTTAATAAGTGTGACCGTAGCTTAAGTCACATCTCTCATCAATGTATTATTTATGCGTGCATGCGCTTGTGTTTTGTTATGGATACTGTAACGACACCAAAAACAACAAAACAAAAAGAAAAACAACATATGAAAATAATGTTTAATTCTTATTTAGTTTATATTTTTAGTTAAATATGTACATAAAATATTAAAAGTAGAAAACAATGTCGGGCATGATGCTTGTGTTTTATAACTGAAATTCTGTAAGCTGTAAACGGGTAAATAAATCAATTTTAATAATATTCTTCTTCTGTTTTAGGTTAAAATCAATTTGATTACACTTTCGGATTATTTTAAATACGATTAAATCAACTTAATAATACTTGAATCAACGCATTTTAAGATTGATTCTATCTAAAGGCCAAACCATAATGAGCTAAAGTTGGCTTAAGCAAATGTGCGAATACATGTAAATTGTATGAGGCAAACCATATTGAACTTAACCCTCCGTTACTATCGTATATTTCACTTACTTCGGTACTATCATTGGGTGTAATCCACCCATGCCTTTTAAGTGTCTGCGTTTCTTAACTGTCATATTCGAATACACCAATAATGCAATTTTTTTAAATAATGAGCACTTAAAACCGAACAAATTTTGTTTTATTCGTATATCTGTTATTTTATTTCAAATTATATGTATGTTGTTTATTTAGATTTCATTAAAAAAAAATTAAAAATAATATTAAATGGATTATGTAAAACTAGTGATAATTAAGAAAATTTGTAAGCCAATCCTATGCGGGTTACTGATTTGGAAAGTTGAAAGGATATAGAAAAAAAAGTTATTTAATAACATTTTTCTAAACAGAGTAAAAAAATTTGTTTTCCAACAAAGTAACATTTTGCATAAAAATTGAGCTAAGTACCAACAAAATTTAGTTACTCATTAAATCCATCAAACATATCATCATGGTTTTTGTAATTTTTTGCCAATGCTGAGATTGTAGATTGATAGCAACTAGTACACAGTAGGTGGCTGTGTCTTTTGAAAAAAATTTCGCATTTGCACAAAATGTAATCGCTACAAAAATGTATATGGCTTCTATCGATGGGTATAAAACACCCAAACAAATTAAACGCTATTACTATCGCGGGTGTAAACCACCCAAGCTCTTTATAAAACAAATTTTACGTAAATTTAATCTCTAATGAATGTAGTAGAATGTACTTCTTAACATAAAAAACTATTGAAAGATAGATTACATTATACTAAGAGAACGTTTTTCATGAAAAATAATATAGTTTTCTTTAAAGTTAAGCCTTTTGGGTGTAATCCACCCAGACGATAGTAACGCAGGGTTGAGGCAACTTTTTGCTAAGTTTAATGAAACTGTCATTTGCGTAAGCAAAGTGCAAAACTGATCGCACATTCCGTAGAGAATCAAATGTTTGTTGATTTTATTTTTGTTTTTTTAAATACATTTAACCCTTTACGGCGCAAAAACGCCAATTTCGTAAGTTTTTGTTAATAGGTAGTAAATAGGCTTCTATTAATGGAAAAATTAATAAAAAAATTTTTATTCATATTTAAGATCTTATTTATTGAAAAAAATTATATGTTGCAGAAATGCAACATTGCAGCAGTAGCTCTAAAAGTTTAAGTTGAATTAAAGAATATGAAAAATTTTAAAGCAGTTGTTTTGCTTATTGTAGCACAGACTAACCCCGCATTTTTCGCAAGATGTCTGCATATAGCCTTTGCATTCTGGAAATTTGCATCCCATGCGTTTATCGACCCAAACTGGACAGTGTCCGTATTGGTCCAACCTGACATCTTTCGTTATCAGAAAAATCAAGGCCATCTTCACTATTTTCTCATTGTGATAGAATCATTTTTAGGTCCCTAGGAGCTATATTACGCAATTTACGGCTCATTTTGATACTAAATAAAAATCATTCACAATGTTGAAAAAATAGTAAAATAATACACCTCAATAGGCAATGTTGCATATATACAACAAACCAAAATCTGTATAAATAGGCAATGTTGCATATATACAACAAACCAAAATCTGTATAAATAGGCAATGTTGCATATATACAACAAACCAAAATCAGTATAAAACGTAAACGAAATTGGTTTTGCGAAAAATATATGCAATTGATTATTGAAATATATCCTCTTACCTTTCACTCAAACAAATTTCAATAGCCAAATATCACTATTACTTAAAAAAATAATTTTTTGAAAATACATTCAAAGAGGGCACAACAGATTTCTGCACACGCGTCACTTGAATGAAATTAATACAAACTTGTTGCTGTCTAGAAATTTTATAGTTTTTAAACCGCAAGAATGCTATGTTGCCAAACTGCAACATCGACTTAAATTGCTATGCTACCAAATATAATATTTTTACACGTACTTTAAGGGTATGTTGCAGAAATACAACATGACGCCGTAAAGGGTTAAGAGACTTTTTGTTAAATTTTAATAAGAACTCCCCAAAAATTTTTAGTAAAAAAATTATTTTGTTTCGTTTGTAGCGACTGGTTTCGGCAAGTTTTTTTTAATTCTTTTTATGCGATTCCAGTGAGGAATTAGGTACAAGCAGAAAAATATGCTGTTTTTGAAGACGAATGAGTCAATTTATAAGAACTTGAAGCTTGTTCAATCGGTTTTAGGCATCCTTAAAATCAACAATTAAAATACATATTTCCCAAGTTTTATTATATTGTCTTTCATATTTACTTATTTTTAAGGAAGACATATTTGCTTGAAAATTGTCTTTAAAAAATCAAAAATTGTATGTGTCTTAAACGGTTTTAGATTCTTTTTTAAATTTTTCTTTTTTAAAACACTCACTCAAGAATAAAACCATAAGCTTCTTAAGTACCTTTTTCACACAGAATAAAACTATTAATCTTAATTAGGACCCTTTACACCATATAAGTTGTGGTTAAGAGTAAGATAAAAGTTTTGCTGCTTTTTTCATATTTTATATACGAAACAAAGAAAAATAAGCGTAAATAATAAAAGAAGGGAAATATATTAAAAATGTGTTATATACCCAAAAAATCCCCAATTATTTTTATTAAATTTCTTTGTCCTTTTTGGTTGTATGAAATCCCCAACTTTGGGGATAAATCCCCAAGTTATACAGCCCTGACAGCAGGTTAAGCAAAGCTATGCATATTATGGTTGGGCCTTTAGTTTTATTTAAATCAATCTCATTTTCGGATTATTTTAAAAACGAATTCGGGATTGAATATGGATAAGTTAAGTATGTATTTCGCACTTGAATATCCGTTCTTGAATCAATCTTTCTGTACTTGATGCAAGAAAATCCGTTCTATTGATATTGCTTCGGATTGATTAAGGTACGGATGGATTGATTTTTCTATTCAGTGTAAGTTCATTTCTTTGGAGGAGCCTAGTGTACATATCGCACACTAAATCATAAACAGGCACAGCACAAAATTCTAAAATGTGTAGGAGAGGTGGAAAACTGGCTTCAAAAACCTGGTTGCAATTTTTTAATTAAATTGATTTTCACAAATGTAAAAGCAGAAAAGTTAAAGAAGGCAGTGACGCACCCGAAATTTTCGTGGTTTTAAAAAAGCGCTTTTAATAAATTTTAAGTTTTGTTGCTTTATAAATTAAAGTGCGATATGTATGTGTTACATTGAATTTACAAGTGAAATAAAAATAGATTAATGTAGAA
This sequence comes from Pollenia griseotomentosa, assembly GCA_963931875.1. Lineage (NCBI taxonomy): Eukaryota > Metazoa > Arthropoda > Insecta > Diptera > Polleniidae > Pollenia > Pollenia griseotomentosa. Next base: position 164,545,842 of record OZ007562.1, on the reverse strand, counting down.
TTAAAGAAAATTACAAATTACCTGGGAAGGCAAAGTTTGCAATTGATTTCGTTACAACTATATTCGGATCTTGGAGGAAATCTTGAAACAAAAGTTGTATTGCAAATTCGTTTTCTTCATATTTGTAAACATATTTTTTTGCTTTTAATTTTTGTTTTATTGTATTTTTCTTAACCTTTTTGTTCATATACAAACTATCCCTGATTATGACTATAAATGGACAAGCTTAAGGTGAAATTTTGTTTAAGCGGGGCGGCCCAAATAAGACCAACGTTAAACACGTATACAATTTTTATTTTGTAATATAATTGTTTTTTTTTTCTCGTTTCAGACTATAACTTAATTCTTGGAAATTTATAATGAACTCGTAAATAACAGAAAAAAGTCTTTGAGCGATCAAATTTTTCTATTCTTGTCAAGGTTCAATCGTGTCACGCTGTGAAAATATCGTCAATACTTTTTAATTCAAGATCAGCTCCCACAGTACTCATGATTGGGAATTTATTAGGCCGTTTTGAGGAACGCGGTTTAGTGAAAACTGCAGTCAAAACAAAAAATTGTCAAACAGAAAACGAAAATTTGTGTACAATTTTTCGCTTTTTGAGTTGGTTTGACAGCGACTGTTTACATTTAATAAATCAGTAAGTAAGTATGAAGTAAAAGCAACTGTTGTTTTTTAGCCAATAACAAATACAGAAGTGGAGGATATGGCAGTTTTTCTACTTTGACTGCAGTTTTTTAAACGCTGAGTGAAAGGCAGTCCAAGAAGATGTGCCGTCGAAATATTCGCACTGAACGAAACGTGGAAGCTGGGCGGCAAAGTGTTAGTCTGAGTTTATACGGTTCATTCTTTACTGAAAAGATTGCTACTTTATAGGCGAGAGGGGCGAGTGGAAAAGAAACGAGTACATACCCCTCGCCTCTCTCGCCTATAAAGTAGCAATCTTTTCAGTAAAGAATGAACCGTATAAACTCAGACTTAAGGAAGCACTCACTGTTCCAACTCTCCGTTGTTCCGGTCAATTGCGCATTTTCACTAAAGCATTGCAGCGAATGTTTAAGTTGAATCTTAAGATTCATCCAAATTGTGCAAAAGCACTGCTACCGCTTGACAACCAACAAGACTGCAGAAGGTTTTTTGAATAATAAACCAAAGATAAATGAAAAATATCTTTCTATTTCAACTTGAATTCGTTCCCTTCAACATAAAACTTTGGCAAGCAAATCCAAACTAAAATTACAACAGAGCTCGCAAAAAACGTGTTACATTTAACTTGACTTTATTTCGAATCTATGGGCCTTTTGAAACTCTTTTTTTTTTTGACTCATTGTTCAAACAGAACAAAAAAGTTTTTATTAAAAGTAACAGAAAAAAATACTAAGCAAAAGAGAAAAGTACAACAAGTGATATTTGCTCCTGATGACGATGGAGGATGATGGTAGTGCGGACATTGTGATGGTGGTGGTACTTTATTTTTAGTGATCAATTGATATGGGCAAAAGACTGATGATGACCATCAAGAATGATGTATTTGTACACCCATACATTTTGACATGAAAACTATGCCAAATGCCACTGTTTCTCAAAAAACAGAAACGAAAAATGAGGGATCCTTTAGGAAACTTAAACAAAAACATCAAACACTGAAAGCACTATGAAAAGCATGTTCCCAGATGACTAGGTACATAGTTGGATGCTAAAGCCAGAAAAAACGCATGACTCTGTTGACTCTATTGGTAACTCCATCATCTATCACGCAGGAGGCATGCAACACATAAATAGTGACTGAAGAAAAATAGACAGACGCATGCAAGTGTCTGTTGGATGGATGCCACAGAGAGTATAAAATAACAGCAAAACAATTGATCGCTTATCATCCAGCACCTCTAAGTATTTATACACCACTACTACCGCTCTGTTAACTTTAGTGCTGTTTTCTCGAGAAGTCTATGCGTCCTCCCGGCCTTTTGAAAACAAAAACTTAAAGCAACAATAAGGCCTCATATCAAAAAAAACTTTGTATGCAACTGTTTACGTTTAACAAGTGTAGATCAAGAACAACACATGCGGACAGCTTAATATAAATACAAAACCAAGTCAAACCGAACTGAATTGTAAAGAACCGAACCACCAAAACATCTACTGCGTTTAGTGTTGCCAGGTGACGGGATATGTCCCCAATATTAAAGTTTCAACATTTATTTGGGGGATTAAAATATATAGAACTTTGTCAAGTCTTTAATTTTCGGAATTTACAGGAATTTTATTAAAAGATAAATTTAAAAAAGCATTTAAGCTTTTGGTTCGATAGGACAAAAAGGATTACATATGTACAATTAAAAATCTCTAAGCGTTTATAGTGCAACAATAGTACAATATAAATTTCTGCAAAGTTTTGGGCATTCTAAGCTAAAACCATTTAACATATTGGTGTTACATCCTCCCGGGTGTAGCATGTGTATCCATAATTTATATCCGACAATGATCCAAAATAACGGGCCTCTTGAAGTCTACTTGATTTCTTGCGAACGAAAGCTCTCCAGAGTACTTTCTCATCTGGTTTCACGAGAGTCAGTAGCCCCTGATGCATACAAGCTGGACATTGATTGAGGCCCCCGTTAGTATGCTTCTTGCGGGAAATACTTCCTGTCCTGCAGGATGATTGTCTTTGCGGAATCTTTACTTTTCTGATAGAAGGTTGCTTTTCATCAAGCTGTTCACCGTCCGATGGGGGAGTACCTTTCTGAAGCATGAACTCACAAAAGGTTTCAAGAAAGGCAGCTTTTTTGACAAAGAGTTACTTTCGGGGATCACGTTTTCGCTGTGGCTTATACTAGGGTGTTCAGTCGATTAATTCTTGTTCGATTAATCGAACAATTTTAGATGATTAATTGTTCGAATAATTTAAAATTGCTTATTTCGATTAAAGGATGTATCAAAGAATTTATACGGATTAATCGAATACATAATAACAATTTATTGTATTTCTGTTAAATGAATAATTTTTTTAAAGTTTTAAGTCGAATAAACAAACAAAATGTATTTGTCCGTTGAAATCAGCATTTAAAGAACAAAATAGAAAAACTGCCATTTCTTCCACTTCTTTCTTTGCCATTGGCAAAAAAATAAACTGTTGCTTTTACTGCTGATTCATTTAATGCAAACAGTCGCAGTCAAACCAACTCAAAAAGCGAAAAGTTCTAGACAAATTTTCGTTTCTTTGTTCGATAGTTTTTGGTTTCGATTTCAGTTTTTTTAACCCAGGGGCCAGATTCTGGCAGTCGTGATCGAGTAATTTCTCGATTCGAAAGCAATTTAATATCTAATTATTTCAGTCAATACTGAACGAACTGGAATTATTTTTTCGTTATTGTAAATAATTGTAAATAAATAATTTCGATTCGTTCAGTATTGACTGAAATAAAATTCCTTTCGAATCGAGAAAGTACTCAATCACGAATGCCAGAATAAGGCCCCTGGTTGGAATTAAAAAAAAAAACATTCATGCTAAGTGAGTAATTTAGCTTATATTTTTGTTACATTTTTTTAACATAATTTAGTAATTCATTTCACAAAAAAGATTAATATTAATTTATCGGGTATGTTCTAGAAATGGAAATGAAAGGAAATTGAAATCGAACGATTACTTAAATTCAATTACTATTTACAAAAAGGGCGTAGTTTTTTTTGGTTGTAAGTGTTGTTCTTGGTAAAAAAAAAGTAGACACTTAAAGAATGAAGTAGATAAAATGGAATATGTTAAGAACTTTCATTACAGGGTCATTTTTAAAGTTTGCTCGATTTTAAATTTACTTCATTTCGACTTCCAGAACACGCACGTATTTTTTTTTTAACAAAATAGTTCATGCGTTTCTCTATTTAGAATGAGTAATAATGCTAAATATAACAGGTGCCCGAAAAAGTATTAACGTAAATGATCTTTAAGAACTTCACTAATTTACCCAGTGCCTAAAACCTAGTACTTGAAAAAGATGCTCCACCAACAAAATCAAAGGGGGCTACAAATGGTCCAAAGAATAAATATTTTAAACAAGACACTTTGATCGATTCTCTAAAGGAAATTATTTGCAGAAGCATAGCAGAGGATGGAATGTCCGTGAAAAGTTTAAAAAAATCCAAAGTTGTCAATATAACTTTAAAATCTAAGTGCCCAAAAGCGAAGGAAAAGTACTAATTTTTTCGAAAATTATCGAAAACAAATTTCGTAATTTATAAAATTTCTGGATTTCGAATTATTCGATTAATCGATTAATATTAAAATTTAATTCGTTTAATCGAATAAGTTTAAAATGCCATATATAATATTATTTTTATATATAATATAATATTTTTAGCTTTTCTAAAATCTTAGGAAAAGATTTCCTGATGAGCTGGCCTAAGCAACCAGTGAAATGCGCATAGAAGCTAGCTTTCCCTCAACAATAAATTTCAGTGTATTTATCAAATATGAAAAATTGGGAATTTAGCACGTCATACAGAAACCCGATTAATTGAACACCCTAGTTTATACCCACAGTCGCAGGAAGGAAGACTTCCCCATGATTGGCTTATTTTCAGGCTTGTGGGAAATTTTGGTCTGTTGCGTTTCTGCCTAGGGTCTGTTGCTATTCGACAGAACCTGCTGGATTTCTAATATTAGTGGAGGTAATATAGCTCCGGCTCCTACACAAGGGGTGAGTGTAACATTTGTGAGGCAATGCACTTAAAATTGCTAGCTGTGTGTGAAGTATTCGTGCGCACACAAAAGGTGGTTAGCAACCGCATTGTTTTTCACCTAGTTGTATAGATCGACCAAGAGATTAGGCCATTGCAAGGTCCTCTCATAAATCATTTCAACAATGTCAGTAATGAGCAGTACTTCATACTTTAAAAAATTGTTTGACAACGTTTTTCGGCTTCAATTCGTGTGGCTTACAATTTTCTTTTAGATGAATCCTGTCAGGGTTACCGTTGAGAATTTTGAAAAAGTCGCACAAAAAGTCTTTTTTAAAACAAAAAGTCGCACAAAAAAGTCGTTTTTTCAAATTTAAGTCTCACACTTTTTTTAACATTTTAATTACTTTAATTTAATTACCACCCCGGTGATAATTTCGGTTTTATTTCTTTAAAAGCTCTTTTAAATTTGAACAAATTGTTTTCGTTAAAAAAACTGAAAAAATTGGTATGACGAAAACTTAAAAAAAAACCGAAAAAAAGTTTTATGACGATAACATTTTCTCATCGCTTATAGACATGCAGTAACACCCGGGTGGGCATTGGTAAAGCCCTTATGACACTACATTTTTTATTCATTAATTGATATAGAATTGATAGAAAGAAACAGTAAATGTTAGAAAGAGCAAACTGGAGCAAACTATAAAAAATGTAAACAAAGTTTTGTAGTTTTTTTTTTCTCTTGTTATGGTTTTGTTTCAGGGATGGCGTTGAGAATTTTTAAAATTGTTCCAACAACCTTTAAAAATTGTACTTTTTTACCCTAATTGTACTAAAAGATTTTTTTAGTTGAAATTAATTTTATTTATGTTCATAAAAAATACCACAAAAAGGTACTATACATCTTTGTTTAAAAAGTATCAACAAAAAAGTACAATTGAAACAACTTAGCCATCCCTGTTTTGTTTATTTTATTAAATGTTGCCAACTTTTTGTTTATGAGAAACCTAAAAACAAAAAGCGGTAAATCGCTGAATTTGCCCATAAACCGCTGATTCAGCAACACTTTTAATATTTCAAGCTTGAAATGTCAATTTTAAGTTAAACAATTTTACATTTTTTTTGACATAACTTCATTTTTTATCGATAACTTTTTAAAAATTGTTGACAGTTTGCCATTTATCTTAATACAGCTGAACTCTTTGCACTTGGTAAATTTTTCTATTACATTATATTTGTACTGTTCACCAAAACTTGAACAATGCATTAAAAATGTAGTGTCATATGGGCTTAAACGATAGCAAATAAAAAAAAAGGAATTAACACTTTAAACGATATAAATAGCTGAAAAATAATTCGTTAAAAATGTGTTTAAATACTCTTTTGTGTATAATTTTACATTTGATTGATTTTTAATAATGTGTTTGTATATACTTTAATATTTGTATAAACTCTACGTTTTATGTTCTTGAACTTTTTTTGTAATTTCGCACGAGTTCATTACTTGGCATCGAACCTTCTATTTCAGTATCTAGAAAATTTAGACTTGATAACATGGACTTACAAGTTTCTACTTTTAACGTGTTGGTGGATAAGTTATTTTTCATTAATTCTAATTTTGAAAAACAATTGTCAGCACACGCACTGTTGTGCGGTACAGTTAATACATGCGCTGCTTATTTGTCTAAATTAAGGTACAATGGTTAATACAAAGCAATTTTTAAGCTTCCTACTGTATGCTAAAAATGGTTAGCATTTGTAATTTTAAAAATGTAATTGTATGATTTATCATTGGATTTACTTTCCAACAACTTAAATTCGTTAATAAAAGCCTGTGTAATTTATAACATTTTTAAATAAAGACACTTTAAATAATAATGCCGATCATCCTAGATTGGCATGGAAATTCAATGAACACGATACAACACAAGGCATATACAATACAGTTCAGCAGTTGAAATTTTCTGGATCACCTGATCAATCGAATGAGGTTACATATCCCGGGGAATGATTAAAACAAAATTGATATTTTTAAGGGAAATATGTGAAATTATGCAGTGTAAAAAAAGTAGTTCACTTACAAAAAAGGGGCAAAAAGTCGCAAAAAGTTGGAAAAAGTTGCAAAATTAGACGATTTTAAAAAAGTCGCACAAAAAGTGGCAGAGCGTCAAAAAGGTTGCAAATTGCAACTAAAGTCGCACAACGGTAACGCTGAATCCTGTTGCTTGCAAGCGCTTTGAAGTTATGAATTATTTGGCATGTGCTGCCTCAGCAAAAGAACAGTCGTCATCTTAGAACTTTCTTCTTCGACCTGGTTGGTCTTCGTCCGTTTTAATACTCCACTTCTGAACCCCTTAAATCATTGTTCATTTATTGCATATTTAGGATTAGCTTCGGACAGCAATTGATGTGGGTCAGCTGCATTTTTGAAGGAAGTTAAGGAAAACTTTCCGTAAATGATGCTTTGGTACAAAATACGACAAAGTGAGAATAAAAAACATGGATATTAATTTTTCAAATAGGCAAGCCATTGCAAAAGGTACGCCTTTGTTTTAAAAATTATGAATTTTTTTAGTTATAAGCTTTTTTTTGAAAATTTTAGAGTTAATAAGTATTTTTTTAATCTTCTATCTAATTTTAATCCCATAGTTAGGCCCGTTTTCACAACTTACCGATAGCTAAAGGTAGGATTTTTTCGGGCGTATAAAAAGTGTTCCATTATTACAACTTTACTTTAACCTGCCAGGTATGATAAACCTTAATTTACTTTATCGCTCGCTTTAGGTAAAAGTTAAATTTTAGTAATAGAACGCTTTTTATGAGGCCTGTTAAAGTCTACTTTTAGCTATCGGTAAGTTGTGAAAACGGGCCTTAATGTTTTATTTTATGAAGGGTCTTCCAAATAACTTTTTTTTTTCAAAATCCTATAAAAAAAAACTACTGAATATTTTCTCAAATTTCTTTTTTTATTTGAAAGTACAATCCTTCCGGCTAATAATAGAAAATAATTTCATTCAAATGGCAGCCTCGGCTGGCCATGCAGTCGCCTACACGATCGGTCCAATTTTTAAGCACATTATTGATTGTGGGCAGGTGTATTTCACCAATGGCTTCACGAATATTGTCCTTTAAAGCGTCAATTGTCTCTGGCTTGTCGGCGTTACACTTATCTTTGACGGCACCCCACAAATAATAATAAATCGCAGCTCCGAGGTGGCCAAACGACATCAGCTCTGCGGCTGATAATTCGATCTTCAAAAACAGGGCTCAAAACATCGAGTGTAGCTTCGGCTGTGTGGCATGTAGCGCCATCCTGTTGAAACCAAATGTTGCCAATATCCTCCTCTTCAATTTTTGTGAACAAAAATTCGTTCAACATGGCCCGGTAACGATCGCCATTGACTGTAACGGCCACTCCTTGCTGTTTTCGAAGAAAAATGGCCCAATTATGCCTCTGGACCAAAATCCGTACCAAACAGTGACTCGTTTTGGGTGCATCGGCTTTTTAATGTATTCGTGCGGGTTTTCTGTGCCCCAAATGCGACAATTTTGCTTGTTTACATACCCGCCAAAATCAAAATGAGCTTCATCTGAAAAGATGATTTTTTGTGTCAAAATCGGCATCTTCTGTAAGTCGATCGCAGGCCCACTTAGCGAAGCGAAAACGCATTGGATGGTCAGTTGGCTTCAACTCCTGAACCAATTGGACTTTGTATGGCGTCATACCAAGGTCTTTATGCAAAATTCGTCTCAATGATGTCTCCGAAATGTTCAATTGTGGAGAACGACAGTGAATTGATATTGATGGCGCTTCACGCACACTTTCTGCCACAGCAGCAATATTCTCTGGTGTACGCACTGTTTTTTGCTTTTCACGCTTTGGTTTATCGATGAGGATGCCAGTTTCTTTCACTTTTTTCACAAGATAACGAACGTACGGAGCTGACGGTGCTTCTCTTCTTCCAAAATCCGTACGCCATTTTCACACACATTCTGCAACATTACCATGATTTTCAAAGGAATGTCGCAATATTTCCCAGCGTTGTTCAAGCGTACACACAACCATATTCGATCAGCGGAAGGATAAAACTAATTATCTGTCAAATCAGACATGAGCTTAGTGTTACCATTTACGAAATAAGCACTAGTTGAAAAAAAACGTTAGATGGCGGGCCCGTTACAATATTTAAAAATCGGAAACAAAAGTCAAATTCTAGATGGGTATTTTTAGAGATTTTAAGCTTTTAGTCGGGAATATAAGTCTGGCAACATTAGTTACGTTCATCTTCTTTTAAGTTTTTGCTCTTCTTTTGTCTATTTTATTTGTTTACAGCTTCTTAAGTTAAGCTTAAGCGCTTTTGTTCTTTATTATGCTGGTGTTTTTATACGCTGTTTTTGTTCATCTTCCTCCGCTGTTATGAATCGTTGCTTTTTCTGTGTTCTAATGTTTATTGAATAACGAGCAGCAGTGGCAGAATCGAGCCGCATCATTCACATCATAAGCGAGAGAGATAAAGAAAACCCCTGCCGTGTATTTTTCTTATTTTCCAATTGCACCTATAGGAAGCTTATGATCTTGTCAATTTGATATAATGTCCGTTGTGTGTTTGTAATACACAACAGCAACAACAAAAATACAATACAATACACTAGAACAGAAGACAAGACTCCTAGGATTCCTGCAACCATTGATATATGACCCTATAAAATTAGACCGCTTATTCGTTTAATAAATGCAGCTATTTTTGCATTTTTTTTAGTTCCATCACTCGTTTTTTTGTAGATGTTTTCGGAAGCAAAAACAAAAAACAAATTCCATTGTACTGGCTCGTTTGTTGGTTTAGGAATCAAAGAAGAACGAAAAAAAACGATTATTGATCGATCAATTTAAAAAATTTTAAATGTGTGCGTGCGATGAGTTTTTCATGCTTATCAGATAATTTAAATCGAAGGAAATTGTTTATATTCAATAAAGGAAGATGTGTGCTTGAAGAAAAAGAAATCTTTTTAGGCAGAAATGCAAGGTTAATATTAGTTTAACAGTTAATTGCAGTAAAATAGCAAACCAAATAAACTAGACCATTTTGAAAATTGTAAACTGAAGTAAAAACAAGTAAGAGTGCTATATTCGGCTATGCCGAATCTTATATACCCTTCACCATGATGAGATAAAAACAAAAAGCTATATACATAAATAACGTTCTTTAGATAGGTATAAATAAATATTGATTGAGCCACGTCAACTTTTCATTTCGTCATGCCGAAGAATATAAAAAAACAAAAAATTTATATATTTACCTAAGCCAAAGTTGATGTTTGAAATTCGTTTTATAATCTTAAAATCGTTTTTTAGAACATAAAAAAGTTAAATAAAAAAAAAATGAAAAAAATTATTTTTGTGATTCGAACTGGCAATATCATCAGTCTCAGGAGAGAACTTAACATATCGGCATATCATATACATGCATTAATGTTTATGTGGATGCGTAAAAATAAACACATTACAAATAAAATCCACCACTTATAGTGAATGGTATAAAAAAAACAACAAAAAAACAAAAATCACATTACCAACACTGTGTTACCATAGCCACTAAAGAAACTATTTTTTAATTTACTCTGCAAATTCTTATCGATCTTATGTATAATAGATTTTTTATACAAAATTTAACATTAAAACCTCAATATCTCTTAACTGGTCTGACTACACTTAGTGAGTTTTACTTGTCAACGGACGATATATACTTTATAGGGTCTAACATCAATATCATGGTGAAATTACTACAAGGTGGCATCACTACGGCATCTGGTAATTTTTTGCTTAACTGTGGTGAAAACCCCAAGATGTCATTTTTCTTTTGTTTATGTTTACATTCTTGAAAAACAATTTAAAAAAAATCATTTTTGTGCGGTTTTTAAATGAAAATTGTGCATAACAATTAAAATATTTGCAAAAAATAAATCGTATGTGGTTTTTATATGTGCGTCTTTAGTTGTGCTAACAGTTTTTTTTTAATAATAAATAAAAGCAGAAATAATTGTGTATGTGACCACGTCGTGTGTACGTTTGAAAAATGCGTATATTTTTGATATGCGCTTGTGCGCCACTTTCTTTAAACTTCCAAAGGACTTGTAGTGAAAAAAAAGTGGAAAAACAATTGTTTTTAATTCAAAAAAATTAAAATTTTAAGTATGAATCTTTTAGTAATTTTTTCATAATATATTTCGTTTATTTGTTTCAGATCAGCGTTGCCACTGAAAATTTTCTATTCGACCAAACTTATTAACCAAAATCCTTTGGACTCGACCTGTTTTCTATTTTTGATACATTTTAGCAAGTTTAGTTATAATTAACTACCAGTTATAGCTGTTAGTTTAAAACTTATTTTTTATATACCTTTAATATAAAATTAAAATTTGTTTTGCTTCTACTGAAAATTTTTAAATTTTGAGTTATCATGGAGCCGTAGGTAAATTATGGACAGACCTTCACCATATTTGGTGTCATAAAAAGGTTTTTGTTGAAATTTAATGACAATCAGTGCATTCCGCTACAAATTTATGTTAGTTTTTAGGGGGGTAGTTTCACATTTGGGAGCTTAACTCTTTTTCTAATAAAAACATCTTTGAAGAACTAGAAACAATTTGTAACCCAAACGGCTAAATCGACTTAGAAGACCCAGAATATATATACTTTATGGAATCTTCGATGAATATTAAAAAAAAAAAAATTCACATAGAATGATAAACATAGTAATATGATAAATTAAATTTCTCCTTAATGCACAATTTGTTTAATAACGAAATTGTTTCAGAATTCCTACTTCGTAATGTTTAGCTTTCTGTTTCTATTCGCCCTTTCAGAAATAGCATTCCACATAGACTTCAATATTTTCATTCTCATTATGCAATGTTTATACGTTTATTGATTTCTATGATCGTTAAGCATTGAAAATGACCACTTTAATATCTTTAAAAAGCTTTAATCTTTAGTTTTTTCGATTTTGTTATATATGTATTTATTAAACGTGTAACATTGCCCTAAGGTTTAGCCTACCATCCTACCAAGCGAAAATTATCCGACCAAATGTTGTCGGAAAAGACAAACAATGGCAACATTGTTGCACATAATTTTTGACAGCACGGAGTTTATTACACAAACAAATTTGCCTGTTTTTGTTGTATTGTTGTACAACAACACCTAGTGCTGCCACCTTGTAGTAATTTCACCATGATCAATATTATAGAAATTACAAACGGAATGACAAACTTATATACACCCTATTCACCACCTGTGGTGAAGGGTATAAAAACTATGCTTGCACTTGAAAAGAAACTACTTGTGCAACAACTCTTTAACGAATTCCCGTTCATACCTAATTGGCAAATTACATCAACTTATAAAGTACTTTTTTGTAAATACAATAATTCGACTATTTTCGTTAATCAGTAGAGTTTATTTTTCCCGCACATTGTGGATTCTAGGAAACGCGGGATCTCGGGATTCCCGCCCATAATTTTGTATTAATTTAATAACTTACAGTCTGTTCGTCGATTTTGAACGTTAACGTTCGCATAGAAAATTATATTTAAAACAAAAACAAAATTCGAAATTGACGAACAGGCTGTTAATTCTCCAATGATACAAGTATGCTTAAAATAATTAAATCAAGAACATAACAAAAACGAACAAATTAAAGATTAAAGTAATTTAAAGACACTTAATGCTAAGTTCACACGTTTAAGCAAAATGTTGATTTAGCTAATCAAAGCCGTTCACGTTACATTTGAGATGATTAAGATGACAGATGATTAAGAAAAAAAACCACCAAAAAACCATTTTAATGATGAAATTGTGAAAATGTATGAATTATTTAAGGAAAAAAATAAAAACATTAAGCAGAAATCTTGGCCGGTTGTACACGATCATGTTGGCGATTCTACATTTGAGGTATATTCAGTGGATTCTATGTGATTTATGAAGTGATTTAGTTGTCATCATGCCACTTTGAAGTGATTAACAAATCACTTCAATGTATGGGTAATCATCTCGATTTTGATGTGATTATAGTTTAATCACGTTCGAACTGCTTAAACGCGTTTAAGAAGCCAAATGTGAACATACTTTAAGAGGTAAGTTTTGATGCCAATAGGAATACACATTGTTAAATTCAGAGCTCGTTCTGCGAATTTGCATAATTAGACTAAAAGTATTGAACACTGTCAAAGTCACCATGTTCGTTTTGCTCGCACTGGAAATAATGTCGCTGCTGTATCTATCACCTACAATTAGGCTTGCCAGATATGAAATCCATAAAAACAGTACATCGAGAAAAAAACGGCAGTACATTAATGTAAAAAAAAGTACATCAAATTTTTTTATTTTATTTTCTTAAATGCATTGAGTAGCAATTCATAAAGAACCGAAATAAGATATTTTTTAATATTAAGTATTTAATATACTTAAGCACTGAAATCTTTTAATTAGCCAGTTGTTTCAAATTAAATGTTAAAAACAAAAAGCTTTGTTTTTTTTAATTTTGTAAAATAATAACGGAAGTTTCAGTAGGTACAATATCACGTGTTAGTTTAACAATTTAATTATTCTAATTTAACAATTTCATTATTGTAATTTAACAAATTAATTATTGTAAATTTAAAATATTGCAAATATTTATTACTTTTTTTGTACTTCGCTAAAAAGGCCATTTTTATCGTTTTCTGTTTTTAAAAAATTTAAAAACTCAAGGTGTATTTATAATTAGTTTTTATTATTAATTCACTCTCTTAATTTTCAATCGAAATTAAACTTCGGTCTTTTCTCCAAAACATTGAACTAAAAATTCTTTCAGTTGTTTCAATGAGGAAGTGAAAATACTAATATTTTCGGAATTGAGAAATAATCAACTTTGTAGAAATTCTTTTCATGTAATTTCTCCTGGTTTTTCTTTTCAAATTTTTTTTCAGCAAAATCTTTCAATGATACGAACAAATTATTTATACAAATTAATTGAAATGTTTGAAATTAAGTTTCGTTTTCGAAAGAAACTTATCTACACGCTTTTTAAAAAGGCAATTCTTCTGTTCAATATCAAAGCTGTGGCTAATTTGCAAGTTCGGCTATGAAATCATTCATTTTTGATTCTTTTGTTGTTTAAATTTTTCGCAAAGTTGCTTTACTTTCTAGAACATGTCTACTAATTTTAGGTTGCCATTATCCTCTATTTTTTTAATGCATAATGTGTATACTATTTCCTATGTGGTGTAAAAAGCCAAGGTTTGCTTCATCAATTTAATTTTAAAAAAATTTGCTCAAAACAGGTGAACAACAGCTTTGGAACGACAAGTAAGCTTTTACGGCTGGAAAGTTTTTTTAAAAATCTTTATACTTCAGGCGTCATCGAGTTGGTATATGACGCAACATTTCAAACCATTCAAAAACGCAAAATTCAAACATTACTTTCCGATTTGCAGTCTTTTAAGTGGATGTCGAAAATTTGTTGTACTTTATTTACAAACGTGTAAATAAACGTGTTTTATTTTTGTGCAAAAAAAAGTACAAAATGAAGTACAAAAGCTAAAATAAAGTACAAATGCGTACTTCTTTAATGGTTATGTAGAAAGCAGTACAGATAGTAAAAAAAAAGTACGCGTACTGCTGAAAACAGTACGTCTGGCAAGCCTACCTACAATGGATTATACTATTATGTTATTTTGTATTATGGTATTTGATATTCTATAGTTTTATTATAATGAACTTCTTCTATTATAATTTTAATTTACCCCTTTTCGGATTTACTTTAAATTTAAAACATTCGAAATTATATTTCATTTATATTTAAGCTATTTATTTACTTCTTTTGGAATTAATATGTACTTTATTTGAACTTGTATTTTGAATGTAACGGCTGGTAACAACGCCACCTGGTTCTGAGATGACATACTTAATAAACCACACTACAACACTGGGCAATCACAGCTGTCTGATCAGGGTTGTGAACTATTCCAATCAAAAACTGCCGTGCCCCCAATCAGTATCAATTTTTATTTATTACACTGGTCGGCAAAAAAATCGTTTTAAATAAAAATATTTATATAAAATACAAAGATTTTACAGTGCTAAATTAAAATTTTTTCTATTATGTCCAGTTTTTTATGGGCTAGACTTAAATTTCGCCCGAAATAAGGCTGTTATGCTACATTAACTTTATCATAACTTGAGAACGATTTGTGCGATTTTGTGCTTAGGAATAAAATTTTCTTTAGTTTATACAATTAATAATTTTCTTATTTTTAAAATTATTTCTAAATAAGTAGCGATCATTTTTTTCCAGGAAATTACACACATTTTTATCATTGATCAGAAATCTAGGTATATTATGAACAAAATAAGCCATGAAATCATGAAAATCAGTAACCAAAATGTGATTGAATCAAACTATGAACATATTAAGTTTTTCCAATTCACTTTACAAAATTTTTGACTCAATTAATACACAGTTTATATAAAAAGATTTAAAAAAGGGAAGCATATGCAACTTTTCGACTAAAGTTTCTGAAATGAAAAATAATTTGAATGAATTGATATTCCCGGAAATATCAAGAATTACAGTTGGGATATTATCAGTTTCACTTTCCTCTGTGAATGTGACATTTTTTTTTGCAATTTATTGTTATCAAAACAATCTGGAGATTTTTTTCAACTAAATTTGAAATTTCGAGTGTCGCTTAAGTTCAAATTGGATATTCGTATTCGGTGAATACTAGCGCGGCATTCGTATTCGCAAATACATATTTAAAATTGATTTTTGTCACATCTCTTACATACATACATACTTACTTAAGAACAGTGTTCGAACATAAATAGAACATTATAAGCGTACGGCTCACACACCCAGCAACGATATCTATTTTTTAATGTTTGTGTATACGAACACAACCCCTAATACCATTCGTTACTATTTTCAAGAAAGTTACAAACATTATTTAGTGATCTGTTCTTCGTTATAAAACAGAACAATTGTAGTGTTTCTGTAAACACGCATTATATTTTAATGCTCAATAGTGTGCTTTTTACAATGATAAAGAAATGAGCAAACAAACATTTTTTAACAACAACCACATCACGAATAGCTTGTGTGTGTATTGTGCACATGTTTTGTTTGTGTAAATTTTTTTTCGTATATGTATTTTGTTTTTTAAAAAATTTTTGGGTGTTTTTTTAAGCAGCCGAAAGGGTGCTAAGAACAACTAAAACGAACAAATACTAATGTGCTTAAAAGAACACAACGAATTTTGTGGTTAAAAAAAAAACGGAACGCAATTGCAAGTTCTTATCTTTTTGTTGAGTTGGATAAGTACAGAATTATTTTTGTGTTCGAAGATCACAAACAGAAGAAACGTTATTTTTTAATAAATTAGTACACTAATACTATTAGCGTTTGTGTTCTCCACAAATCTACCGAACCGAACACTAAGAAGCGATATTTAATGTTTATTTTCAAACACTGCTTAAGAATCGAAGATATATTAAAATTTTAAACACATTTTTATATTTATCTTTATTAATTTTTATTAACTTTAACATTTATACTTAAACATTAATAACCCTCTGCTTCTATATGAAGTTTTGGTGGGACCAATGGTGGGAGGGCCAAAGCTGATAAAGCAATGACGAGGCCAAAAATAAAACTTGTTATAATTTTTATTTTCCTGTTGAACATTTTTTATCCAGTCAGCTCTCAAAAGTAATGACGATTCAAATGAATTCTTAAATTAGACTATTCGTTTTTGATTTTGAATTAAGTATTTATAGTAAAATTTTGTGAACAAAAAACACTTCGCCAGATATTTTTATTAAAAAACCCCATTTGTTAGCATTACTTTTCTACGCATACAAGTTAATAATTCTTTCATATTTAAAATTGTGTTAAACAAAAATATGGCAAATAAATATTTAGAGATTGTTATACAATTTTTGCTGCTTTTGTTCATTCCGATATCGTATTAAAGAACTTTTTTCGGACAGTCATTTGTATGGAAAACAAGCAGAAAAAGATAGATAAAAAGTGGCCGGCGTCTTAATATGGGACCTATTGTAAATAATGGACTAATCATAACAAAACTACGTCGAGTTATTTTAAGTTATATAAAAGTAAATTGTACCAAATTTTGGTTTCCGAAAGTGTGCTTTATATGGGGCTAGTTACGAATGAGGAGGTAGTTACTAATTGTTGCATTAAGGACGCGGACTGGCATACTGAGAAACATGATAAAATCTTTGCAAGCGAAATATTTAAGATACAATGTTGTTCAAAGTTGTGTTGAGTTTGGCAGTGTTTTTAAAGTAACAGCAAGCGAAGATTTCTAATGAGTACAGTAGAGTTGGTAGTTAGTAGGTTCTAACCAAGAGTATTCTATTTTTAGGAGTCTGGAATACTATGCAGCCCAAAAACACTTTTTTGGCCTAACAAATTTCAAATTTACCCTTCACCCCTGGGCGCCCACTAATTTTTTACTACAGCTGATAGTATAGCTAAGTGCCAATATTTTGATGCCCTAAACGAATTCGAAGGCAGTGCTCAACGTCACCAAAATTTTCTTTTTTTCCAGAGGCAGTTTTTACGAAAGAAATACAAATGAAGAATTCATTAAAAATTTAGATGGGATCACTTTCGAAAACCAATCCCGAAATTTCTTAAAATAAGTATAAAATTCTCAAGCCAAGTAAAAAAAAGATTAAACAATTCGTTAATAGTGCCACTCTGAAAGTCAAATTACAAAGTGTGCGTCTTAATCTGATTTTAAGCCTGGTACTCTGTTCTACATTTCACGTGAAATGCTGTCAAAACGCATATGAAAAAAATTGTGCTAGAATAACTATGAAGTAATGTTGAAAGAGTTGTACTCTGTTCAATTTGTGAAAAAGTTCCGAAATGTCTCTGGCAACATTTTTTTACAACTGCGAAATAATAGCTGCGTTCGTTTACCCCAAAATTTGTACAAATTTGTACTGGATTTTACTGAAATGCGTTCGCGTACACATAAATTTGTAAAATTTTCATATTACAGTAGACGCTCACAAATTAGAGCTTTCAGTAATTCGAACGTCCAGAAATTAGAATCAGTGTTTGCAATACATTAAACGCTCTAAAATTCGAATTTATAGTTCTAATTTCAGAGCGTTTTTTTTTTTTTTTTTTTGTTATTTGAACACAAGAAATCCGCAATTTATTTTTATTCTGTTTGAACATGTAAAACTAAAAAGGGGAATTACCAAATTTTAGATGTGTTTCTTTATTTGTTGTTTTTTTTGTCGCATTTATATATATTTGTGGCTAGTTTATTTGTGAAATTCGAAACATGTGTACATATTTTGGAAGTCTCTATTAAAAAGTGAAAGTGTATCATTCGAAATCTCAAATAGACGTAAAAAAAACACTTTATCATTGGAAACGAAGGTCAAAATATTAGAAAAGCTTGACAAAGGGTTTGAAGGGAATATTAATGTTACGACATCTTCAATCAGCTATATCAAATCACATAGAACAGCAATATTAAATGCTGTTTTCAACACATATCAGGAAGCAAGCAATAAATCTTTGCACAGCGCTGAATACCCAAATATGGTAAGTCGTCTGTATGAGTGGTTTAAAGAGAAAGCTAAAAAAATATTTAGAGAGGAATATCCCTATAAAGATGAAAATGCATTCCGTGGAAGCAATGGATAGTTTTCCAAATATAAGAAACGACACGGTATTTTTAATTTTAAAAAATACATTTAATGTCAATCAAATAAAATTGAATTAAAAAAAATTTAAGTAATTTTTATTTTTTATTCGAAATAAAAACGTCCAGAAATTAGAATAATTCAGAAATTAGAATTGCCTCAAAAACAAAGCGGTTCTAATTTGCGAGCGTCTACCGTACTCACCTACTGGATTTTACTGGGATTTTACTGGAAAAGTAACCAAACGCACATAATGTAAGCTGTTCTTGTTTCACGTGGAATTTTAAACAAAAGCAAACAAGCATGCACTGATTGGTCAATAAAAAATTTAAATAACGCAACCGGTTACAGTTTTTTTTTATCGATATTTACTTCTTTTTTTTTTTAAAAAAATTTTTTTTAGTGAAATACATGTGGGGTTTGTTTGCATACGCAAAACAATGTCGCCTACTTTGCAGAAATAGAAACGTCAAATTTTACAAGATAGGTAACATTGATACATGTCAAAATTTTCGTGTGAAATAATCAATGTTGCTTAAAATTTTTCACAAATTTGAACAGAGCACTAGGCTTAAGTACCGGTTCATATCTGTCAAGTTAAACTCGCAAAGTCTTAAGTTTTTAGGAGAGAGGGGGAAAGAAGTGGCATTCTCGGGATTAAATATGGATAAGTTAAGTATTTTTCGATTAACAATAAAATCCGTACTTGAATCAATCTTTCTGTACTTGATTCGAGAAAATCCGTACTCACCGTACTAATTATACCGCTTCGGATTGATTTGAGTACCGATTGATTGATTTTTCTTTTGAGTGTATATACAAAGACAACTATTAACCATTGGCAATGAAAATTTAAGACTCACCGCAGTAAATGCTTTATTAGTTAGCTTAGGAAGCAATAAGCAGCCCAACGGCGATTACATGGAACTGGTAGAGCTGTCTCTACTCTGAGTGCTCCTGGTGCATTCCACCATGCTCGTTTGATGGCGAAATTGATATACGCCAGCAAAATCCACTTTTTTCGTAAGGAAGGCGGTTTCAAAACCACAAAAAAGAAAATTTCGCAGTTAAAACGTTTTGTGAACTTTGGAGTTCTTATACAGTGCAACTTCGATAGTGCGGACATGCGCTAGTCCGGTCATTTCAATAATTCGGACGCTTCTAAATTTCGGAAAATTTAAAATATTTACCTCTACAAACCGGAAAAAAATTTTTTATGCAAGAACAAAAATAAAAAGCCGTTGTTTAAACGTTTTCACCTCGCATGTTTTGTTATTCACACGTTGATTCACATTTTACACTGTCATTACTTCAGTTCCGGTTCTCTTATTCGCAAGCGTGTTTGTCTTATTTCCTACAAAGTGCCACGTTTTTAAATATTAAACGAAAACATAAAACGCTAACTTTAAAGGAAAAGTGCAATATTTTACAAAGTCTTGATGAGGGAAAAACGATTCGGAAAGTTGTTGAAAAATTGTATACTCAACATACAATCAATAATTTGCGACTTTAAAAAAATAAGGAGAAGATCAAACAATTTATTGCGTATACTTACAATAAATCCGGTAATATTAAACCAAAAAAAATGTAAAAATCCATTTTAATAATACAACTCTTTTTTAAGCAAATAGAAAAGTTATGAAAAAGCAGAAGGGATGACAGGGTAGGACGATTTCTTAGCGAGCTCAGGTTGGTTAGATGTCCCACATGGCCTGGCCAGACCATATTTGACTTTCATATGCAATATCTTTTTCAGTAGCAAAAGTTTTAAGAAACGAAGGCTATGAATTTTACAAGTAAGCTGCCCTGAATCAAATATAACAAATTTGGAATCATTTGGATCACATTTAAGGCACAAGAACCCTTCCACAAAAAAAGTTCGCTAAGTGCACTTCATAGTCTGGCTGGACCACAGGTACCTTTAAAATACATAACAGGACCAAAATACTAACTCGCCATCTAATTATGTACAAGTGGTACCGTACCCGTCAAGTTCAACTTATTACAAAATAATAAATTTCCTTTTTTTTATTAAGAATAAAAATTGGGAACTAAGCACGACAAACAAAATCTTGTTAATTACAAATTTTGTATTCCCAAATATTACTTTGATAATAAACTGGCCAGTGCACGGCTTAAAAAGCTACACTCGCGAAATGCTTTATTTTTTGAGAAAGCAATAAAGCAAGTTGTTTTTGCTTTTATTTTGTTTTTTCTTAACCTACTTACAATAACAATTAATGCTGGAAGAATGGCAACCAATTGTAGTGGGGAATGTAAGAAAAGATAAACTCACTGTTTATTGTTGTTGTTTTTATTTAAGCTTTCATATTGTTACAAGTAAGACTGTTGCTTATAATTCTTATTCGCTTAACAGTTTTATTTGTTTAATATCTTTAGTTTTTCTAAAAATCTTTGGATGAAGTTTCCTGATGATCTGGCCTAAGCAACTAGTGAAATGCGCATAGGAATAGCTTTTCCCACCAACAATAAATTTCAGTGTTTTTATCCAGAATGAAAATTGGGAATTAAGTATGACAAACAAAATCTTGTTAATTTTACATTTAAAAAAGACTGATTTATTTTAAAATAACACATAATAAGTATAAAGTTTAGTTTACTTATTTGGATGGGGTTTTCAATCGTGGTCTGGCCAAACCATGAGGTGCACTTAGTGGTACAAAGGTTGTAGAGCATCGGAGGGTTAAGTAAAGGCTTGGTATTTATTATCTTTAAATTTGTGGCGACAAAGTTTTCAACAGATTAAAATTATCTTTTAATTCACTTATATTATTTCAATAATTTGCACGACTTTAGTCTGGACAACTCGATAATCCGACCGAGCCTACAAAATTATGTGTCCGAATTGTCAAAGGTGCACAGTTTATATAAAATATTGGTTTAAAGCCTCTATGGCTTGGTACTGGAATGATTTTGGCATATTGCCATTCTGTCGGAACAATACTGGTGGTTATAATTGTGTTATAAAAATGTTTGATAGGGTGTATTATGCGTGGTAGTATTAAGATTATGCACCTTGGATTAATGTCATCCAGACCTACGGCGTTTAATTTGACTTTATAGAAACCTTCTGCAACATCATTTAGACTGCGGCACTTAAAACTGAAATTTGCAACGTATGGATTACTTATATGATGGTGTTTGAGCATAAAAGCCAGGGTTTACTCTCAGCATGGGGATAAAAACTAAAGATTTGTTAAGCTAATCGACATCTAAATCATCTTCACGAATTGTTGTCTATTAAAGTTTCGTAAGACTGGAACTTACAATGCCGAATTAGGGAAAGATAAGTCAAAATATTTCATGGGGCCCATATGCCTTAGACCGTAACGAATTAATATAATCTCGTAAAATTTGGTCGGTCATTTGTTTCCTAAGACTAGAAATTGCACTACGAAATTTCGTGAATATCTGTCTATGGGTTTATATAAAGCTAATTCTCGCGAAACACTTCAATAAGAACAAGCCCGTAACGAATTGTGTAACGAAATTTTATCTTATGTAGCCATTTTAATATATTTATTTAAGAGTCTGTATTACACAAAAAAAATATAAAAAACATTTAACAAAAATAACAGTTAATTATTTAAATACTTTGTCGGCTTGTGTTTAAAGATACCTCGGACATTCAGAAAGTGTTCGATGGTGTCATTCATATTGGTTGTAAATGCTGTAATTTTATGAACGTAACATTAAAAAAATATAACAAATTCTATTGGTTGACACAATAGAACACTTTGCGAATTAAATAACTATATACACAGCGCTTAAACAGGTAAGCGCCGCCCCTATGAGCTTATTATGATTGCGCAAAAAAAGGTGAAGCGACAAAAACAAAATTTTACAGAACAAGGTTTTTTTAATTTATTTCATAAAAATTTTTTATGACGGTTGTTGCTTGAGATAAAATTGTTTATTATCAAAGTGCACGGCCAAAAAAACTAAACTGGCAACATGCTTATTTTTGCGAGAGCAAAATTAAGCAAGTTGTTTTTGTTTTTATGTTGTTTTTTTTAACCTACTGACAACTACAATTAATGTTGGAAGAGTTCCAAGCAATTGTAGTGGGGAATATAAGAAAAGATAAACTCACTGCTTATTGTTGTTGTTTTTGTTAAAGCTTTGATATGGTTACAAGTAAAGGCCCAACCAGAATGTGCATAAACAAACTTAAGCTACTGTCAAAAAGAAAACAAAAAGCCTCTCAAATGCGTTTAAAACAACAACAAAAAGAAAATAAAAAAACATTGATTCCGTACGGAATGAGCGATTAGTTTCGCACCTTGCTTAAGCAAATGACAGTTTTATAAAACTTAACATAAAGTTTCCTTAAGTTCAATATGGTTTTACACATATGATTTACATGTATTTGCTCAGTTGCTTAAGTCACGTTATTCACATTCTGGTTGGGCCTTAAGACTTTTGCTTATAATTCTTATTCGCTTAACAGTTTAACTTGTTTAATATCTTTAGTTTTTCTAAAATCTTTGGATGAAGTTTCCTGACGATCTGGCCTAAGCAAACAATAAATTTCAGTGCTTTTATCAAGATCAAGAATAAAAATGGGGAATTAAGCACGACTAACAAAATCTTGTAAATTAAAATCTAATACTGGTGTTCCATTCTACTCGTCACTGCATGCACGATTCTGGTAAAAAAAGCATGGAAATTTAGCGTTAAAAGTTGTATCTATTTTATTTTATTTTCGATGAAAAAACTTACGTAGTTTTTACGTCTTCAATTTAGCGCCTGCAATTTCTTATAAGATTTTGCTTAAGATTTCAAAGAGTAAATTTTGTTTGCTCATTAAGTGGTCTATTGTTTTCAATATTGCTATTCTGTGAAAGAGAAAGCAAAAATTGAATCTTAAGAGTACTTAAAGCTGTCAATAAGCAAAATATTGACACAAATTGGTAAAAGTCCTTGAACAACCGTACTCTTGCAGAATAACTCGAAAAGCGCTGGAAACATTAAACGAAGTAAAAATAGAATTCTTTCGCATACTAACAAAAACAAAATTTAGGGCAAATGTTGGCGTTTAAGCCAGCTTATCTGCTGTTCAATGATTGATAAAAGATGCTCCACGCTTAAAAATATCAAGCATTTTGAAAAAGAACACATGTCATGGACTTCAGATTGCCGCTACATTGTCTTTTAAGTGTTTTAATCGTTTGCACATGTTTGCACATGTAATGTATATGCATTCCACTGTGTATTACTAGCACAAAACTCAACAACACTTGATATATTGATATATAAAATATATCTTTTACTCGGTGGAGTGTATCAAAGATTTGACACAGCCGTTTATAGCACTTTTACTTATTTCATTTCAATAGAACATATTTATACATACAAGTTTGTTAATCCAAACATGTGTGGAACAAATTTGAAAAGTTTGTTCCGTACCTGTGTTTTGCGTACGTTGACACTATTTTCAAAACAAAACTATAGAACAGTTGTTTAAATATTTGTTAAAGCACACACACGCAAGTGCCCCAGAAAAAAACCACACACGTTTCAAATGTTGATTTTGTACTATTAGTTAGTCTGGATGCACACAAAAAAAGTTTTCTTCCACAAAGCCTGAGTTTATTGATGAGAGTGGAAGAGAAAATGATATTATTCTCCCCTTCCTACAAAAAAATCAGACTTTCTAAAGGAAAACTTTTCTCGTGTAAACCCAGACTCATGCCATTAAATACAATATGGGTATTTTTAGTCGACCAAAATTATTGTAACGTCTTAAATTTAAGGGAAAACATTTTTTATTTTGTTCATATTATGATTCTCTTTTAACCTGGGGCCAAATTACGGCATTCGATAACGATCGAAATTTCCATTTAAATTGTATTGTAATTTCGATTGATATCGAATGCCATAATTTAACCCCTGCCTATACTCACGTATACGATCTGTGGGCTCAACTCCCAAGCGATTTATTTTGAAAAATAGGCAGTAAGACAAAGTCTTGACAAAAAGTACGAACAACAGAAGTAAGGAAGAAATATGAAAAAAATAGAAAATTGATAATCAATTAAAGTAAATTTCGATCCACCAATACCATAAGTTAAAGATTGATGTTTGACTTTAGACTGGCAGACGCCGCAGTGGCGCAAACGGTAGAACCGCAAAGAGTTCTGATGATGGGAATGTAGTTATTATTTTTAAAAGTAAAGTAAAATCGACCCGAATTCAATTCCGTGTTCTGTCAAGAATTAAATTATTAAAAAAAAAATTGTATTCATTTCATGTTGTAAGTTCTTCCCTTCACTAAAAATAATTTAATGAAAATAATGGCGATTTCTATTCTGAGAAAAAAATGCTACAGTATATGCATGTAACACTTTTCCATGTTACCTATAATCACTCGAAATGTTACATGTTGTACAACTTCAATCGAACAGAATTAGCTGCCTTTATTTACAACTACAGTGTAAATTCGATAATCCGGACTCCACTAATCCGGAATATTCGGTAATCCGGACAGTATTTTGCAGCTCATTGCGTATTCTATAAACCGAATTGATTGCAACTCTATAATCCGGATTGAATAACACCCGTTTTTATTTATTTTTTTTATTCAAATCACAGCATGCTTTGTAAAATGCAGTTAGATTAGTGTAATATGAGTATGTTTGCACATGCGTTTTTTTGCTATGAATTATTATAATTTTTAATAAATACATACAATCGGTAATCCGGATAATTCGCTACTCCGGATTGGGGTCTGCAATCAATTATCCGGATTATCGAATTTTTACTGTATTACACTTTTATTATTAATGTAGTTCATTAGCGATTTTTAAAACTATTCGACTATTTGCTGCACACTTACTTTACGGTTTGGAAACAGACATTGACATCACTTATTGCTTGAACAAATTTAAAACGATAATAAATACATAGAATTTTCCACCAAAATAAAAAAACGATTTAATTCAAAATGGAGTGTGCTGTCAAAGAATATTTAGATGTAGAATTCTTTTGACAAAACTTTTAAAATATTATGACAAACAAAATAAAATATTGGTTGTACAAACAAAGTAGTATGTACCAAAGTTGTAAAACAGGGCAGTATGAACCCTTAAGTAATAGTAAGGGTAAAACATGTAACATGTTTTGCATGTTTTTCATCAACATTTTCACAAAAGAACTTGAAAATTTTTCCCACAGTTGTATTTTTAGTACAAACGAACACAAAATGTAGAACATGTAACATTAATGCAACATTTTTCTCAGAAAAGAAATCGCCATAAAATTTTATGAACTTAAGCCTAATTAAAATATCAAAAACTTCAAATAAAAACCAACAGTTCATTGAAAAGTCACAATTGTTATTATTTTAGTATTTTTAAAATTATTGAATACAATAAATTGGATTATAAAATACAAAAGTCGAATAAGAGCTACTAAGCCTCCACCTAAGGTGTTAAAAGTCATCAATTAAAAAGTTATTTTCTGAAGCACCAACATACGGAATGAATTCCGTTTCCGAACGGAATTGTACTCTGTGACATGGCTGATTATGTATTATTAAAAAAAAATACATATTTATTTATAATATTTTTGTCGGCTTTTTTTAGCTCAATAATTTTTATGCTTGGTATATCATAGTTTTTTACTAATAAACACCAAAAACTAAACACTGCTCTACAAAATGGAGCTTTTTAAAAATTTCTTAAATAAAAATTACTGATCCTTATGTATTATGTAATCTGCTGATGACGATGGTGTCATTAGTTTTTCCCTAACAGCTTTAGTTTTAAAGATAGAGTGACAAATATTATTTGAACAATTTTAACCATTTTCTGTTTTTGTCCTTAAAAGCTTTAACTACTTTCTGGATTAATTATCTACACAAAAATCTCGTTCTTTTGAGAAGGGTCACATTATTGAATTTATCAGGATATCTCAGTGTTATTGCAAGGATATTAAAATGTTTGTGTTGTTTTTAGTCCATGAAATGTTTTTTTATGTAAATTTTCTGGAATAAAAAATAACAGATCCTTATGTATTTTTGGTCGCTGCTTACGAATGTAAAATTAAAATTTTGACTTACCACCTCTCGTTTTAGAGGAATTGTGCATTAATTAAAAAAATTTTAATTTTTCTTTTTAACCCCATTTAAAACAATTTGGTTTTTATGTCAAATTTATCTTCAATAACAAAATGGCTACGAAGAAAAGACTTGGTGCAAATAATCCAGACTGTTTTCTGTTAATATATTCATGAACAGTATCGTAAACCTTTAGACATCGGGAAAGTTGGATATTTCAAATAAAATTAAAATTAATATACAGTAAAAACTTCGCCTACAAAATTATGTGTTGAGTAGTCAGAAAAGCATAAGAGCACTACTTCAAATTCTACTGAAATGAATGCATTCAAAAGTAAGTCATTATTTTTTTTACCTTCATACATCCAGAAAAAAGTAGTTGTAGAAGTTGTTATATATGTAGTTATAGAAGAAAGCTACTAAATAATGAGTTAAGGAAGCTATTCATTTCGAAAAAGTAAGCGAAGTTTTTACTGGGTATTTCCATTGAAGATAAACAATAGGCGCTAAATACTGGTTGATAAAAATGCGCAGTGCCTTTACGGCGATGGTAACTTGGGAAATGAACCACTTTTAAATTTGGGACACCAATGCGGGAGCCCCGTAATCGTCCTGAAGCTTGTTCTTTTGGTACTATTAAAAACATGTAGAAAATTAGATGAAATGTGAAGATGTTTTCTAATGGTGTTTTCTTTTCTACAAAAAAAATACCACATTTTAAAAGGTGCATTTATAAAATGTCTTGCCTTACATGTAATAATGCAATTTTTTATTTGACGAGAACAAAACACAAAACTGGATCGCCCTGTTTTTAACAGCTGACAAAAAGTTTGTTCTTAAATATATAAAAAAATATGTACATAAATCAAAAAGGATGTTCTTCAAAATATAAAAAAAATACACATAAACCCAAATTTGTTAATATATTAATATTAAATAAATAAATAAATGAACAAAATGAATGACCAAATTTCAATTTCTTTAGTTTGTTTTTCATAAAATATGTAAACAAGAAAATACTTTTGCCAGATTGCGAATTTATTAACACCAAGTTTTTACGATTTCTTGATTTGACGTTTTTTTTCAAAAACAATTTTTTAACACCGAATCCATTTAAATTTTATGTCACTAACAACCTACCATTAATAATGTTATGCTTTCTTTTGTTTTTACTATAAAATAATAGACAAAATTACTATTAAAACTTAAAAATTTTACTGTCCTGATTAGAGGCGTTTTTTTTCCAACTTCGTCTGGTAACCCTATATATAAACAGAAGCCATCTTTTTACAGGGCATTATCAACACTCTCGATTTATACGGGGCGTAAAGTGCAATGCCTTATGCCATTTAAGGGTGAATTTTTTTAGAATAAAACACGCTGCCCTCTTAGAGAGCAAAGCATTTTTAAGAAACGAACACCAAATTGCATTTTTTTAAATAAAATGTGACATTTTTTGTAGAAAAGAAAACACCATAAGCATTTCACGGCACTTTTAATAAGTTTAAAATTTTCTTTACTAAAATAAGTTCGTTGGAACGTCTTTTATTTGTGCATACGTTGAAAAATGTGGAGAAACAATTGGATTTTTCAAAGTTTTAAGGACTTATCTTAAAATAGATAACTTTGAACATCTTTGCAATACAATAAAAGAGATTTTTGCGTAGATTAAATATTTTCAAGGGAAGGGTCATTCGTGAAATATTAAGCGAATAATACAAAAAATGTTGTTAATTATGCAAATATTAAAAGCCACTATATCTTTACAGTACTTTTCGTTTGTAGTCACTACCGCTTATAGTCACATTAGCGATATAGTCCATTTTATCTGTTTATTTTGCCGCTTTAAGTTAATTTAATATAAAGTATTAACGTTATAGTTCATTTAGCGTTATTTATATATTTGCCATATAAGCCATCTATCAACAGTCATCAAAGGGAAAAGTAAAGCAAATTAATGGCGTTATAGTCACATTAGCAATATTTACTAAGTTCTTTTTAGTTTTCAAAACCACAATCCATCCAAAGAAGGAAAGAATTAAATCGCTTAATTTTTGAGATCAACTCTCTACTCGTAAAAAATTAGTTTTTGCGTTTGGTATCAGTTATGAATTACATTGTTGTTATTTAATTATTTTTTATCCAGTATGCAACTCTGTTGCAAAACTATGAGCCTGATGTCGGTGTAAATTATATGATATTTTTATTTTCTATATTCACATAACTTTATTATATTCGAATTCGGCTATGTGCCTCATACTAATTATGCCATCATAAGTAGTGACATGGTCTTTCATTGCTAAATCTTGTATGTATTTGTACGTTGTAAGATTTTTGTGCATTTTCATTAATTTTCATTAAAAAAAGAATAGACGATACCTTAGATCTTCTTATATTTCTAGAGGCGCAGGCCCGCTTGTTTACTGGCGCAATGACATGTTATACCCAACCTTAAAGAAAATGGCGCGGTTTTCTGTTTTCTACTTGAGGTCTGGTTCAAAGGGATTTCCGAAATCGTAAATCTCCGCAAAAGTGGAGAATACTTTGTTTTTTTAAACAAATACCTCATTTTTAATATCAATTTTAAAAATTAATAATCCTAATTTTTTGGATAAAAACAAAATAATTAATTTTATCATTGAAATTAAATTCGTTGTTTTTTTGTCCCTAGAATATAATACTTATTTTTATTATGTAGACGTCATACTCGACGAATTGACGACGCACAGTGGTGCCATTTAAGTTTTTTCGTTGCAAAAATCATATCTTTTGAACCGAATAAGATAATTGAACAGTTTATGATAGATAACTGTTCAGCCTATGAAATGAGCGTTTAAAAAGGGTGCTACGCTCTGTAGGGGCCTAATTATGGGTTATCAAAGTTAAAATTAGTAGAAAAATCAATTTTATGGTAACTAAAAAAAATTATTTTTACAATTTTAGATTGTTTTTATTTTTTTTCTTTAGGGTTTTATGTTTTAAATTATTTTTTTTTTTTAAATTTATTTTTTAAATTTTCTGTAAAATATTCATCACAATTCGTAAGAGAAGGTATATCTAAAAGACTTAACCATTTCTAAACTATAATTATTTTCTAACTCTATTCGTGACTTCACATGCCGCAGGGAAGAAATAAGTGGATCGGAAGATGCTGCCAACATGTTGAAGAGGTCCTCATTTTGCCTTACCCTTGATGCTTTGAATGTGTTCTGCAATCTATATTTTTTATAAAATTTGTTAAGAGACTCCTGTGCTTCTTCAGAAAGTTCTCCAATTGGCAAAGACTGGTACTCAATTATATCTTTGCCATGCGCCAATATTTTATGGACGGTCGGGGTCAACTTCTTCTGTAAATACATTTCTGCTAAAAGAGATGGATGCAGTTTTCGACGCATATTCTCCATATTTTGTAGAGTTGACATTTTCTTTGCAGTTTAAAACATCCAAGATCGTTTCCAATATTTTCACGATATGATTGTCAACTCCAGTGATTCTAGTTACTACCTTATCATTTTCAAAAAATCTGCTAGAAGTGTTTCCATCGTTTGAGTTACCGTATCCGTGCTTGGGACAGTCTACTTTTAGTCCAACTTGTTTAAAAAAATCATCCTGTATTTGCTTCTTTCTGATCTTTTCCTTATCCTTTATGGATGTATTTTCATCGAAGTTTTCCTCCTCTTGTGGTAGGGTAAACGCCAGTTTTAGCAAGAATTCCATACACCTTATCCTTGCGTGCAATGGTGACATTCCATATTCGTAATTCTCCTCATTTGTACAATCGTTTAAATTACCAAAGTTCTTATGACTCTTTTTGCAAATCGGGCATGACATTGTTCTTGACCATTTGTACGCCAAAGTATTGTTTAAGTGAGGTACGTACATGCTAATTTCAATGAGTAGTTTTTTTCAAACTATTAGATCAAACTACTGTCAGTCAAAACATATAAGGGATGGACGCCATACAATTTCTGCAAACATGTCTTTTTAACCTTTTTTACCTCCAGAAGCCAAACGGGCACGTACGGGCAGATAAAACCTTTTGAATTATGTAAAGAAATAATCAAAGAACAGGTTTTGCAAATATGGCAAATATAGAAAAATATAGATTTTTTTATTTTCCGTCAAAGTAGAAAAATAGTGAAAAAACGGATAGTTTTTAAATAGTGATTTACCAGGAGAAACACAAAGCAAACAGTTAATTTTTTTTTATCATTATACATTTAATAAATACATCAATCAATACAAACAAAAAATAAGGCGATTCGTTACCTATTTTTCGTGATATTACACCTGAAATCGCAACAAATTGACTAAAAATTGTGTGCTTTTTTGAAAACCGAAAGTCGGTCAACTTTGAACGGTTATATCTTCTAAACTAAAAATGTGATATTATTAAGAGTGACATATTTTAAATCGTTGAAAAGTTTCCTATAACATGGGTTTATTCAAAACTTCGTTGGCGCTCATGAAAATTTTGATTTTTGCAACCTCGTTTGCTCTACGGGCGCCACTGTGCGACGTTGACATTCACACGATGATAATACGTAAAAAATATAATTGTTATTTCACTTGTTCAATTATTTGTTAATGATATTTATAAATTAAAGTTAATAAATATTTGTATCTTATTGAATTAAAACAGAAGCTTTCAGAGTTCTACTTTGTTAGGCTTCATTTTCAAAACATAACAAAAATATTTTTTATATATGTATATGTATGTATCATCTTATTGATTAAAATATAGAAAGGCTTTCAGTAAGTATAATTTTGTACGTATGTATGTAGATTTTTTTAAGCACACTAATTTTATCATTCGTCGTTTTAATGGTGGACCAAATACGCATAACTCTAATGTCTTTATGGATAAAACCTGCTTTACTTAAAGGTACAGTGGCCGACAAAAGTCTACATACGACCCTCATTTCTTCCACCTGACGAGACCAAAAGCATTATGAAAAAAATAATGATGCAGGTTTGTTTGAAATCTGTAGCTCGTTTCTGTATATCTCGCATCGTAAAATTTCTTACATGAAGTGTGAAACAAAAAATTCCATCGTTTCTCGATTTATGAGATAAAAGTGTTTTTGTATTTGAATGCGAAAACAGACACAACAAATTCTGTTTATACTGGCATATTTCCAGTACTAAAGTGTCAAATAAAAGCGAAACGTCAACAAAAGAAATAAATATAATAAAAACAGGGCTGCCAGATTTGACGAGTTATCGTCATCTTGGCGATTTTTTGTTCCGATATAAACAAAGTGACGTTTTGATGATTTTTTCTAAAAAAGTGACGAAAGCAAAAACAAAATCAAAAATATTTTATAATTTTGTTGTTACTTTCTATAGAAATTCATCTTGAATTTTTAAATTTCAAACACTTCTATTTTGTGGCGTTGAAAATTGAAAAAAAAAAAATAATATGAATGTCTATAGAAAGCAACAACAAATTTATAAAATATTTTTGATTTTATTTTTGCTTTTAATGAAATTGTTGGCGTTGCGTTTTACACTATAAGCCCCTTAGTCTTCGAAATAAGATAATTGTAAATATTTTTATATGTTTGTTTATTAGAAAAAAAGATATCTTTAGAAACAAGGCTGCTTAAATTTTTATATTTATCCCTATTGTGAAAATTGTCCTCGAAATTGTTTGTTTCTTCCCTAAAAAATGTATCGGCAAAAGCAAAATTTCGAGGGAAAGTAATGGACCGACTTGGCTTATTTTGAACATTTAATACTTCTTATATACATATGCAAAATATGATTGATATTTGATATTCTTATCTTATATGTACACTTTTGTGCCAAAACCATTATTCCGGCAAGAAAGAAATTTGTTTGTCTCCCAGTAAAAACTTTTTCAAAATGGATAGCTTTTTTTAACTCGTTATTAAGTAGCTTTCTTTCATAAGAACTTCGATAACTACTTTTTTCTGGATGTATTAAGATAAAAAAAAATGACTTACTTTTGAATTTGTTCTTTTTGGCACAACCCTTGTAAAATTCATTAGTTTTTCAGTAGAATTGTATGTAGTGCTTTTATGTGTTTCTGATTACTTAACATATTATTTTGTAGGCGAAGATTTTACTGGGTCTTTAACCCTATTATTTATGAACCGATTTTTTTAATTTTAACTACAAGGTATTCTACTAAGTCTATTTCAGGTAAAAAAGAAAAAGATTATAGGAATAGGTAAATTAAAGATTTATATCTCAATTATTAAATAATAATTATTAAATACCCATGAACTTTAACTATGTTTTTGTTTGATTATTTTTTAATAAAAGTCGAAACAAATTTGTTTAAAATTGATTTTAAATTGCACGATTTTTAAAACAAAAAAGACGATCTTTTTAATTTTTTTTAGGAAATTGACGATTTTAACATAAATTTGTCTGGCAGCACTGATTAAAACCAAAACAAGAAAAGGCCAAC
Source organism: Pollenia griseotomentosa (assembly GCA_963931875.1). NCBI lineage: Eukaryota > Metazoa > Arthropoda > Insecta > Diptera > Polleniidae > Pollenia > Pollenia griseotomentosa. The sequence goes on along the minus strand of OZ007562.1, from coordinate 164,512,919 downwards.
AAAAATTTAAACTAACAAAATATAACAATTGTTTTTTGTTTATTTTCATCATATAAATTATGCATTTATCATTTATATTCCTTCTATTTTTTTATTTATTTAAAAAAGATAGTATATAAACATATTTTCAGTTCAAAATATCTACATTTTGTTTTTCTCGCCACCAATTTCAAATGTGACTTATTTTGACAGTTCTTGAAAGAAACTTTTCGCAAAATATTGTTATAGAAACACTTTTTCTCGCATCCTTCCAATAATTGCTGGAAAATTATTTAAATGACAGATAATTCTCGCAAAAAAAAGATACAGAAACACTTGTATGAGAAAAACCATTTTTTGTTTCATTTCACACTATGTATTTTTGTTGCAATTCACACGTTTCATGCGAAGAGTTTTACGATGTGAGATATACAGAAACGGGCTACTGGTTTTATTAATAGAAAACGAAAAAATAACATACTTCAATATACATTTTAAAAAATATTTACAAAAAACGACAAAAGTCTACATACGGCCAACATGTCATGCTTTGTGTTTTGCTTGCTGTTGGATGATAACGGCTAAGTACCGTTATTTTTTTTAAATTTACTTTTCTGCATGTTTACCATCAACTGCATTCGGTTGTATTCTGGACAGTTTCCAGCATAATTCAATTGTAACAATCGCCTCGCGAAAAGAAATTTCAACTGATGTGAGAAACTTAGTCGTAAAATATAGAAACGAGAAAAAATCGTTCGGGGAAATATCAAAACTGTTGAATTTAAGTAAAGCAACAGTTCAAACTGTATTTAATAATTTTAAAAACACTGGTTCTATTGAAAATAAGCCGCGTAGTGGTCGCCCTAAAAAGCTTAGTCGCAGAGATGTCAGCTTTATAATGAAAGAAGTCGAAAAAAATCCAAAAGTGAATGCCACAACGCTGGTCCAAGAGCTAACAATTAAAGTAAATACGGTCCTGCATACACGAACAATTCAAAGAACCCTAAATAATAATGGTTTCCACAGCAGAACTCCGCGCAAGAAACCCCTTACAGTAGACGCTCGCAAATTAGAACCGCTTTGTTTTTGAGGTAATTCTAATTTCTGAATTATTCTAATTTCTGGACGTTTTTATTTCGAATAAAAAATTAAAATTACTTAATTTTTTTTTAATTCAATTGTATTTGATAAAAACAAGAAAACAAAACGTAATTCACTCCAATACATTAAATGTATTTTTTAATATTAAAAATACCGTGTAGTTTCTTATATTTGGAAAACTATCCATTGCTGAATGCATTTTCATCTTTATAGGGATATTCCTCCCTAAATATTTTTTTAGCTTTCTCTTTAAGTATGGGCCTAGTCACTGTACACTTTTTTCTCGTTGATTTAAAAACCACTCATACAGACGACCCACCATATTTGGGTATTCAGCGCTGTGCAAAGATTTATTGCTTGCTTCCTGATATGTGTTGAAAACAGCATTTAATATTGCCGTCTATGTGATTTGATATAGCTGATTGAAGATGTCGTAACATTAATATTCCCTTTAAACCCTTTGTCAAGCTTTTTTAATATTTTGACCTTCGTTTCCAATGATAAAGTGTTTTTTTTCGTTTTTTTTTTGACATTTCGAATGATACACTTTCACTTTTTAATAGAGACTTCCAAAATATGTACACATGTTTCGAATTTCACAGATAAACTAGCCACAAATATATATAAATGCGACAAAAAAACAACAAATAAGGAAACACATCTAAAATTTGGTAATTCCTCTTTTTAGTTTTACATGTTCAAACAGAATAAAAATAAATTGCGGATTTCTTGTGTTCAAATAACAAAAAAAAAAAAAAAAAAAACGCTCTGAAATTAGAACTATAAATTCGAATTTTAAAGCGTTTAATGTATTGCAAACACTGATTCTAATTTCTGGACGTTCGAATTACTGAAAGCTCTAATTTGTGAGCGTCTACTGTATAAGCGAAAAAAAACCGAAAACTTCGCTTGGAATTCGCCAAAATTCATTTGACAAAGGATTTGACTTCTGGAAACGAGTTTTGTTTAGAGATGAGTCAAAATACAACATTTTTGGAAGTGATGGGAAAGCTAAAGTTTAGAGAAAAGCTAATACAGCGATGAATCCGAAGCACTTAGTACCTACTGTTAAGCATGGGGTGGCAACGTGATGGTTTGGGGTGCTGTCGCTGCATCTGGTGTAGGAAATCTTGTATTTGTCAAAGGTAATATGGATCGGTTTCAATATAAGTCTATTTTAGAACAAAATCTTGGAGCATCGGTCAATAAATTAGATCTTGGTGAGAGTTGGATTTTTCAAAAAGATAAAGACCCGAAACACAACGCTCAAGTTGTAAAAGAATGGCTGCTTTACTATGTCCCCCGACAACTGCACACACCACCTCAAAGCCCGGACTTAAGTCATTGAACACGTTTGAGAGATTTTGGAACGTAAAATCAGAAAGCATCATATTACTAGCGCTCCAATGTTGAAAAAGATGCTGAAAGAAAAATGGCTAAGAATTACGCCGATTGAATTGGAACATTTAGTTAATTCAATGCCCACACGCTTACAGGCTGTTAAAGATGCCAATGGTACCCAACCAAATACTAAATTTAATAACTAAAATATTATTTAACCCTTTCGGTACATCTTTTTTGATTTTAAAAATCCAATTTTTTATTATCTGGCTTTTTATATTATAGCATAATTTCGATTTTTTTCTTTTTTCAAAAAATGGACCCCAAAGTGGTTTTTAGGAATGATGCCACATGGCATCATTTGTACTCAACGGTATAAAAAAACTCTTTTTACTGGTATAGTTAGATATGTATTTTAATTCAGTTTTGCTTATTAAATTCATTTAAAATATCACAAATTAGAATATAATATTAAATTTATATTTTTAGATATATGTAGATATAAAAACCCATTTTGATATATATAAAAAACACAAAGCTAGGTACATAAAAGAAAATAAAATATAATAATAAAGTATAAAATAATTACTTCATTCATAAGTATGCATTTAAAAAATAAGAATACTGTAAGGCCAAAATAAAATTAATAATGCATAAGTTTCAAAACATTTAGTTCCGATTTGCATGGTAAAATTTAAAGCAGTTCCGGGAGGCATTCGGAATGCACAAATGGATATTGCACTTACTACATTTGTATCTGGAATACGATGAGCAATTTTGCGCCTTGCATCTAACTTTTCCTGGTGTATATTCCGGCCAATGATTTATACCATCATACCTAATGGAGACAGGTGGAGACACTCCACACTTCAGTTTGGATGCAGTTGAACTACTTCTCTCCGAAGTTGTAGGACTGTTTTCATGTGGTGACTTCGTTGGACGGCCACGCTTACGCGCATTGCTTTTTTGGGCAGCAAAAATTAGAAGTGCATCTAATAAATCATTTCGAAATTCTAATAGGTCCATACATTCTTTCTCTTTAAGTTTATTGGTTTCGCAATCATTTTTATACTCCAGCCATGAGTTACATACGGCAAGATCAATGAAGTGGTAAAAAATTTTTAATGTCCATTTTCTGGACCTAATTGAAATACGATAAAGGGAAAGCAGAAAGTTCATTTTATCAACACCGCCCATGTTTTGGTTGTAGATGGAAACAAGATTTGGTTGTTCAATTTCAATTTTTTTTTTTTTTGTCGCACAAAAACGTGTCACAAAATTGACGCGTTCTGGACCATAGATTGCCTCGCCCAATTTTTTTCAGGTCTTTTTCAGATTGAAGCGGAACTTTTCCAATTCTATTTGTTCTGATTGTTCCTGTTGCCCATACTCCGCGTTCTTTCAAATATCGCACTAAGGCAAAAGTTGTGAAATAATTATCAAAAAATAGTTTATAGTTTTTGTATACGGGAACTGTTTTTGCCAAATGAATGACAATATCGGAACAGAATCCAAACTTTTTTTCCCCAATTATAGTATTTTTTCCTTGATAAATTTCTAAGTCATAGATTGATTACTCCTTTAGAGCTGCAAAGGCAAAATATTTTCACGCCCCATTTAATGGGTTTCTTTGGCATATATTGTCTATGAGTGGATCTTCCTTTAAAAGGTACCATCATTTCGTCCACACAGAGATTTTCATCTTTTGGTAAGGAGTACAACTTTTTGTAGAAAACGTCCAATAGGGGCCGAACCTTGTAAAGCTTATCATTTTTGTTTACGCTTGAAGTGAATTTCAGACTATTGCGCAGAGAATGGAATCGGCTTCTTGACATACAGTGACGAAAAGAAGGAATCTCAGTTGCCTTCGACCAGTTTATTTTTAGACGAGGATAACCAATTGAACCGGTCATTATTTCGAGAGCAATAAATTGAATTAATTCATCACTGGTTATATTTATAGGTGCCCCCGTGCTCATGAGCGATGCTTGATTGGTTGACGTGACGATTTCAGTAAGAAACTCCTGCGTAAAATACTCAAAAAAATATTGTATGGGAGTCTTAATACTATTTTTGGGTAAATAATGCTCGAAGTTTGCATCTGGGCAGACCAATTAACCTTCTTCCATTTATAACTGTCACGCTTCTTTAATGGTTCTAACACAACTTCCTCATCTACGATTTCATCTTGTATATTATTTTCGCCAATATCATCTAAATTTATAGCAACCGGATTCTGTCGAGATAGCTATTCCATAACAAAAGAATTATTTTTCTCCAAGGCTCCCATTAGGTCGTCTAAAATGTCGGAATCATCTGATTCCTCAATATCAGAAATATCCGACTCATCAAAATTATTTAAGATCTTTTCTATTTCATATTCTTTAATTTTTTGCGGCATATTCACTTCTTTATTGTGTGGCAGTAAGCATTCAAATGAGTTGATCTTATTTATCAAACGTAAAAAGTCGTTATTTTTTGTTACATACTTTAAGCTCCTTTGAGTAAGTTTTGATGCCATATGGCGTCATGCAAATTTAAAAAAATCCTACAGCTATATTAGTGTTTTTTTTTATTTAGCGGCTAATATTAATTATATATGACGTCTTCTTGCATACTTCTGCAAAAAAAAATAATTTTTATCGGAATTAATCTAAACTACAAGCCTTCAAAAACCCTTGATGCCATATGGCATCAAAAACACCGAAAGGGTTAATGTTTCAATGAAGTTTTTTATGTTAGCTATTTTTTCGTTTTTTGTAAATATTTTTTAAAGTGTGTATTGAACAAACAAACCTGCATCATTACTATTCTTCATAATGCTTTTGGTCTCGTCAGGTGGAAGAAATGAGGGTCGTATGTGGACTTTTGTCTGCCACTGTATATTATAAAGAGTGGTCCATTCAAAACGCACGATGGTAATTGTTAATAAAACAAAAATAATTTTCTTCATATCTGTAATTATTATGAAAGGATCTATGGCTATGTGTAAAACAAAATATCGGCCAAATGCTTGCCATGGCTTCGTTGGCATACCTCTATCCGATGATCCATATTTTCAATGAGGTCCAACGTCGTTAATGTGCCAAATTATCTCATCCGTGTCACGTTCATTGGATTTGACAATTTACATCGCCACGACGTGAGATAACACGGTAATTGAATTTATCGCGCAAGTGGCACCATCCTGTTGGAACCGCATATCTTCTAGGTCCATATACTAAATTTCCGGGCACAGGAAGACCGTTATCATCTGTCGATAGCGAACTCCATTCATGGTAGCTTCTTGGCGGCGTAATGACGCCGTCGCCCATATGCCGCAACAAACAGGGGCCTAATTCTGGCAGTCGTGATCGAGTAATTTCTCGATTCGAAAGCAATTTTATCTCAGTCGATACTGAACGAATCAAAATTATTTTTTCAGTATTGTGAACCTCAAATTAATGCTTTACAACACTGAAAAAATAATTCCAATTCGTTCAGTATTGACTGAAATAATTAGATTTTAAATTGCTTTCGAATCGAGAAATTACTCGATCACGACTGCCAGAATCAGGCCCCAGGTGTTTTCACATTTGCTTTAGACCCTATATATTTATAAAGGGTGGTTAAATTTCAAGGGCCGATGTTGATTTTGAATAAAACACAAACTATTTAGGAAATTATTGTAATTTTATTTTATTATGATATATTGGTATTACTCAACTATGTATGGAACAAAATATCGGCCAAATGGGCGCCGCGACCACGGCGGCACACCTCCATCCGATGGTCCAAATTTTCGATGACCCTGAGGCATAATGGAGGTTCTATGCCGTTAATGTGCCGAATTATCTCATCCTTTAGCTCTTGAATTGTTGCTGGCTTATCGACGTACACCTTTTCTTTCAAATAACCCCAAAGAAAAAAGTCCAACGGTGTCAAATCACATGATCTTGGCGGCCAATTGACATCGCCATTACGTGAGATAACACGGCCATTGAATTTGTTGCGCAAAAGAGCCATTGTTTCGTTAGCTGTGTGGCAAGTGGCACCGTCCTGCTGAAACCACATATCGTCCACATCCATATCTTCCAATTCGGGCCATAAAAAGTTCGTTATCATCTCACGATAGCGAACACCATTAACTGCCATTAACAGTAACTGCCTGACCGTCCTCATTTTGGAAAAAATACGGCCCGATGATGCCGCCAGCCCATAAACCGCACCAAACAGTCACTCTTTGTGGGTGCATTGGTTTTTCGACAATCACTCTTGGATTATTATTCGCCCAAATGCGGAAATTCTGCTTATCGACAAATCCACTGAGGTGAAAATGTGCCTCATCACTGAAGATGGTTTGCTTCGAAATTTATCATCCATTTTCATAATAAGTCTGGATAACTTTAACACGTTGTTGGATTGTGTATCTCTCCATGGTTCAAATTGAGTAAGTCTGAAATAGAGAAATGTCAAATAAAATTCGGAAAAAAACTTGGCATTTAGGTGTGGTTCACATTCAACATCGGCCCTTACAATTTAACCACCCTTTATATATATATATATATACACTTATACATATATACATAATTTATAAAAGTTCTCTTACTCACGCAATAACTAACTCTTATATGAAATATCTAACGTAGGTTCGGTTTGTCCTAAATTTTACTAATTTCTCCCAAATTGCATTAAATCTGTCTGTTCCTCTGTACTTACTTTCGGTAATCTATCCTCGAATCAGTTCCGGGATAGATTTTTATCCTTTTTTAAATTTGCCAGACACTTAAAACTTTATTTAATACATACACACAATTCTCGTATTTTTTCTTTTGCCGCACAAAAACCCCTTCTACCTTTTTGTGCTATATAAAGGATTTTCTCTCAAATTCTTCATCTTTATTTTTGAACACTTCCAATAAACCAAAAACAACATAAAAATTGTGTATACTCCTTTTTTCTAAATATCCTTAAAGTCGTTTATTCATTTTCCAATTTGTATCTCCTTTTTTCTTATATTTTCTCCTGGCTGTTTATTTTAATCTACATATGTCCTAGCTGTTTATTTTTTATCTCTGCGCCAGCTATGCCTATTTATCTTCATACACATATCCTGGCTGTTCATATTAGCCTGCCTTTACACATGCAAGTAGTGCCATGCCACTGTTGTATACATATTATCAAAGAAAAATTGTTCGAAATTGTCGAATCTCATGCCATTTGCTTTTGTGTTTACATATGCCACTATGAGTACATTTTCAAAATGTCGTCAAAGCGCAAACTTGAGATAATTTGTTTGCTTCTCAAATTAAAAAAAAGTACCAAAAAACCAAATAGAGCTACCGAGCTAATCATATAAGCACATTTTTGGGGGAATGGCTTACATTTATTTATATAAGCTGTATTTTAACAATATCAATGCTCTATAATTGACATACTTGCTTTTATTAATGCGTGTTTCAAAAAATTAATCATAATAATACATTTATCAAGTCAAAACTTTAATTAAAATTTGACAATAATCCATTAAATTTGCATTAAATTCTAAACGGGGTAACATTGTTCATCGTTTTGTCATTTAATGGCATGCAAGTGCCGAATTTCCACTCGCATGCAATATTTGCTGCCACTGGAGCTGCCATTGCGAAAAATGTGAGTGTATTAGTAAAAAAGTGTCAGTGTATTGAGTTTTTCGAACTGGCAGTGGCATGTGTAAATGCTAGGTTATCCACCAGGCCATCAGAAATTTCAGTAGTATTCTCTACTTCATTCATTATGCAAAACATTTTCTTTTAAATAACCGCTAATTTTCAGAAATCTATTTTTTGAATGATTTTTACAACGATGTGTTATTGCTCCAAATTTCCGCGTTACCATTTCACCTAAAAAAAAATACTACACAGCACTGCCAACATACACCTACACACATATGGAAACGTCATTTTCATTCACAGCCGGAAGATTGCACATGGTAAATATTGCTCGTCGTAAATTACAACTTTCTTTTAATTTAATTTACTTCTATTTTCAGGATTTTCTTTCCAGGCTAAAAAAGACGACTATTTGGCATTTTACAGTATCGTTCCTATACATAAAACAAAAAAACTAATTTTCTTCTCTCTTTCAATCAGGTTACAACAACTTACATTCGAATGGGACTCGGGCTGGATTTTTGTCAATCCACTTACATATTTTTATCACCCCTCCCTAATATAATCTTTACACCGGGCCATGTGCTAGAGCTGGTGCCTTCGAATTATATTAAGCCCCTCTCATATATTTTATTTGTTAAGGGACTCGAGGACTTAGGTTATTGTGCTCCTCACGGCAGCTTTCCCTAAGGCCTTTCCACGCAAAATTTTTGTTTTACTGCCCTTATAGTTTAGCCCGCAACAAAAGGATGCCACCGAAGCCTTGGAGAGAATTTGCCTTGTCTTCTACATTTGACTCCAAAATACGCCTTTTCGCTCATTTAAAAAATAAAAATAAAATATTTAATAAATAAAAAAACTATATTTTATTGTGGACTTACCGAATGCGATGTTCATACGACGATTTTATCTACTCGTTTCGCTCTTTGAAACTAGATTGCGAAACATGCTGTTCATACGATTCATTCTTGTTTCATTTTGACATTTTTTTTTGTGTTGTTTGTGCGATATTATTTAAAACACATTAAGATGTATGTAAAAATTAAAAATATATTATTTAAAACTTTTATTAATATTTTTAATCCAAATTTTTAATTAGGCTTAAGTTGATTAAATTTAATGTTCATTAAATTATGTTTATGAAGAAAGGAAGTTTACAACATGAAAATTAAATAAAATTGTTATTGATAATCTTTCATTCTTGACCGTGGCCGGGGCCGGGGCCCGAACCTCGGCCGGCAGGTTACCATGACATGTTTCGATCGCAACCAATCGATCTCCTCAGATGGATTTGCCGTTTTACACTCGCAGCCATCGACGACTGCTGACGTCAATAGTCAAACATCAATCCTTAAACCAAATTGTATTTTAACCTTTGGTAGATCGAAGTTTGCTTTTTTGAATGATTATCCATTTTAATTGATTTTACATGTTTTTCCTTTCCTCTGTTTTTCGTACTTTTATTAAGAATTCTTCTTGAAGTCCAAAGTACATTTTTTGTTTTTTCATTTTTGTCTTTCTTTTTCTTGTTGACATTTTCCAACACAACTTGAAGGACAAATGAACACATAGATTTCGTGCCTTAGCTTTAACAATAATAAGTATTGTGGTTTTTTTGTTGAACTATTTATGGTTTTTAATCCAAATTTTTAATATTTTTAATTAGGCTTAAGTTCATTAAATTTAATTTTCATTAAATTATTTTTATGAAGAAAGGAAGTTTACAACATTAAAGTTAATTGTTATTGATAGTATTTCATTCTTGACCGTGGCTGGGGCTTGTTGTAGTTGAAATTAGAAGATCTTTCGTATTTTTTCTTGACCTGGAGTGCTCCGTGGAGATCGCAGGTATATTTTTATTTGCTTGCTAATTACAACTCAACTTAAAATTATTCTTACCCGCTATTTATACTTAGTTCTTATAATTAAAATGCTGACTGTACTAAAGTCAGCAAGTGTCTAAGGTGCTGACTCGTATAATTGAGTCAGCCTATTTTGTGATTACTTATTACTTATTATATACGAGGGTGACTCTCAACATTATATACGAGGGTGACTCTCAACATCCCTCCCCCCTTTATGAAAAAGTGCGGTCCTTCGTCTGGTGTTGATGCGCTTTGATGTTTATTGACGTTGTGAACAAATTTCTCAATATGTTGTTGTTGCTGCGATCCATCTGAGCTATTTTCAAGTAGTGGTGATTCTGAGATATGGTTTCTCGTATCGGATTCTGTGGATTTGTGTTCCGGTGATTTTGGATAAGCCACGCATTCAGAACCTTCTGGTCTACATTTGGCAAACAGTGGTGTAGTAAAATATCCTTTAAAGGAGCCAAGGCAATTTTGCCACTGCCATCCAGTAATTGGTTCATGTCGTGCACATTACGTTTCTTCATTTTGGTTGTAAGATCCTGTTAGGTTGACCTCTAGTCATCCAGTAACTGGTTCATGTCGTGCACATTACGTTTCTTCATTTTGGTTGTAAGATCCTGTTAGGTTGACATCTAGACTTTTTTTTTTTTACAGATAGACTGGGGTTTCTTTTCCTTGTTTTATACGAAATTAAAGTCTATATGGGGTTCAGAGTAATGGCCAAATTATTATTAGTATTCTTTGCCACCCCGATACAATTGTATTAGCTGCTCTGAGCTTGACCATCTTGTTGCTGGTTATCGAACTGAAACAAGAACTTTTATATAATTCAGATTTTTACCTTTTTATCATCACATTTTTCCGTCCTATGATCTTAAAGTTCTTTGGACATGTATTCAATCAGAGTTATCGTTTTGCAAAGCTATACTATCCTTCATATCATATACATCAGAATTAACACAATCCAAGACATCCGAACGAGAATCACCCTTTTCATTTGGCATGTGTGGAGACATCATGCGCGGTTATCCCATCGGTTGTTGAGCGAATAAAGGCAGGGTACTTAATAACTTCTTCATGTCAAAATATAATAGTAATAATAATAATAAATTTAAAAAACTAAAAAGTTAAGCTACAATTTTTTGATATCAACAAATCAGTTAGGGAAAGATGTATATTTCTTAATAGCTATGGTAAAAATTATCAAATAAAAGAATTACAGTAGATACAATAATAAAATCCATATTTTAAGAATTAAATCATTAATATTATGGTTTTTAATTAACTCATTTCAATGAAATCATTCAATGATTAATTTATAACTATAAAAATATTTTTTATGTTCTTCTAAAAAAAAAAATATAAAAAATCAATTACTTTTTTTTTATTTTTTTTTTTAAGACTTCATTGATTTCTCAGTTATCTTAATAACTTCTTCATGTCATAATATAATAGTAATAATAATAATAAATTTAGAAAACTAAAAAGTTTAAGCTAAAATTTTTTGATATCAACAAATCAGTTAGGGAAAGATGTATATTTCTTAATAGCTATGGTAAAAATTATCAAATAAAAGAATTACAATAGATACAATAATAAAATCCATATTTTCAAAATTAAATCATTAATGTTATGATTTTTAATTAACTTATTTCAATGAAATCATTCAATGATTAATTTATTACATAAATGGATATAAGAATGTTTTTATATGTTCCTCTTTGTTTTTTTTTTTTTTTTTTTTTTTTTTTTTTTAATTAGAGGCCAAAAATGTTATTTTGATTTTGTGGTGGTCTGGCTTTAAAGTAAAAATATTAAAAAAAAATTAGAATCAATTACCTTTTTTTTTTTTTTTTATATTTATATTTTTTGACTCAAATATTTATTTAATTAAGCAAAAGGCAAATGATCGCGGTTGTAAACAAAATGCTTGCTGGGATCTATGCAAAAAGAAATGTAAGAAATATAAAACATTCAACGTCTGTGCTAAAGTGTTTAGGTTTGCACATTCTAAAGTGGTTATTGCACTAATGTATTGTACTGGGCATTGTAAATATGTATAAAGAGTCTTGACTCTTTGTAAATATTTTATGCTTAGAGTGACAATAATTCTTGTCATTGATAAATTTGTTCCTCCCAGTGAATAATTTTATCACTGAGTTGCAACAAGTATTTATGTTTTATATTTCTTTTGTCCAGCCATCCTTATTTAATGGTTCGCTGATTACTCAAATGTTTGCTTAACCAAACGATCATGATTTTAAATGGAATGCTTACTGGGATCTACACAAAAATGGAATAAAATAAAAAAAAATTTAAACACTAACGTGTGTGTTATAGTTCTTAGGTATGCACATTCTAAAATGTGTATTGCACTGTTGAATTGCGCTGGGCGTTGTAAATATGTATAAAGAGTTTTGATTCTTTGCAAATATTTTATGCCCAGGGTAACAATAATTATTGTCATTGGTACATCTGTTCCTCCCAGTGAATAATTGTATCACTGAGTTGCAACAAGTATTTATGGTTATGTTTACATTTCTTTTGTCCAGCCAAAAGTTGTCTTATAATAGTTCCATACCGAATGCTTGCTGGGATCTACACAAGAAAATTAAATAAAAAGAAATATAAACCATTCAACGTCTGTGCTATAGTGCTTAGGTATGCACATTCTTAAAAGTGTATTGCACTAGTGAATTGCACTGGGCGTTGTAAATATGTATTATATCAGCATTTAAACGATTAATGTTGAGGCGCGCACGTGGAATAAAAAAAAACGCAAACGAATGAACATAAATTTTACGGTTAAATTTATTTTTATCTAATGTTGCCTAAATGCGAAACAAATATTCTTTGAATAATTAACGAAGTATAATTATCTATTTATTATTTTGCTTACAATTTAAAAAAAAGTGAAGAAAAAAAAAACATAAGTGGAAAAGATAACGAACTGGTTTAGCCCCCTGTTCCCCATATTTTTTATACAAATAAATTCGTCCAACCTATGCACTGAATACATACTGGCACTTATCTGGTGTTGGTTAAGGGTGAGATAAAGAAAAGATTTTATGATCGATGCCAATATTTTGTTTTAACGATAAAAAGATATTTTATAAGAACTTCTGTTGGTTTGTTATGTGTTAAAAGATATCCATGAAAAAAAAAAGAAAAGTAACATTGTTTTAAAGTTGAATGAAAATCTATCTTCTCATTTAGGAGACGTAAGGGTACCTATTGCGATTTACATGCTTATGAATTTTGTAAACAATTTGAATTAAAATTAAACCGAAATTGTGAAATGTACTGTGTGTAAGTGAGTGAGTGAGTGGGTTACTGAAGACTACCCAAAGTTAAATGTTAGCCACGGTTAAGCAAATGGTGCCCCGTTAGGACTAGAGGATGGACCCTTCGACCCACACCAGGCCGAATGGATCCTAGACGGTACGTTTTGTTTCAATTGAATTTTCCTATTGAATTTATACTAATTCCTTTTCTTTTTCCAGCCATCTGGGACTGTTGCCCTTTTTACTGCAGGACCATCCTCATATGAACTACGAGTTATATTTTAATTTATTATGAACTATAGAGTAACCTATACTAAAGTCCGGTTTTTATTTCAGGTAGACACACCGTTTGCGGAAGGGAGTTTCTGTCAATGCCAATGTTGGATTGGTTGACGCGAAGTTTGTGGGTAAGTCTGTAATTTTACTACATAAGAGCCAAGAAGCTCCTGTTAAATGCTTTAGTGAAGAGTGCGTTTAAAATGGAGAGTTTATTTAGATTTCTACCTTTCGTTTCATCTTCGTTATATGACCCTTCTGGTCCTTTCCCCCTGTTTATGTATTTTAGTTTTACTTCCGAGTATCTTGCTTAAACTGTGCTTTTTTTTTTTCATTTCGTGACCGTCCTGGTCCTGTCTTTATTTCTAACATTTTTTCTGGTTAATGTCTTTATTTCTTAATGATCCGTTTGGTCATATTCCCCCCTTTTGTTTTTCCCTTGGTTTATCACCTTTTTTTTTTTTTTACCCGCATTTTCTGTTATTTTTCTCGAGTATCGCCCTTACATTCTCTCTTCATCTCGTATCTTTGGTTTCGAGCCAAAATAACTGGGATGGGAGAATGGTTTGACTGATACTTCCCTTATATTATACCGCCTATTGTTATTCAGCTTGCTATTATTGGTGCTGCCACCTTATTTTATTATATACTTGATACTTTCCTTTTGATCCTCTTTTATGTTTACCCTAAACTTTTCCTTCACACCCCCCATAGCGTTTGCCGTCAGCTGAAATCGTATCAAACTTTCGCACTAATTTCCCCTGTTGTAGGCAAACTACCCATGGTTGTGCTGCATAGGAACCTTATCACTGTTTGAGTATCCTGCTTGTATTCCATCTTTGTCCTGTACCTTTGGTTTCGAGCCAAAGTAACTGGAAACGAAAATGGAGTAACTCATACTCTGTACTAAAACTAAATATACCATTCGGAAAGAAGGGAGAAAAAAAAACGGAAACTACCCCTTTTTATTGAACGTATCAAAATCTATCCCCTTGCACTCTACCACTTTTGTCAATACTTATTTCGCTAGCTTTATCAAATTGTTGTGATAAACCTTCTCCGAGTTCTTGTGTCTTATTCTTACATTGACCGGTGTTGGTACTCCCGTAACCTCGTAGGGACCTAACCATATAGGTGAGAATTTATTTTTTCGCGCCTGATTCTTTAGCCAAACCATTTGTCCTGTCCTAAAATGTCTAGTTCTCGTGCCCTTATCATAATATTGTTTTGATTTTTCCTTTGCTCGAACCTGGTTTTGTCTCACGACTTCATAGCTTCGTTGGATCTGATACCTAAGGATCTTGCTATAATCGTCTATGTTATAGAGAGGTGCTGGCTGTTTTTTGAGCCTCACAGGTATTTCAAATTCGAATCCGTACAGGACCCTATTCGGTGTTTGCTTAGTGGACGAATGTCGGGTATTGTTGTGCACATGCATAGCATGATGCAGCCATTCATCCCAGTTAGTTCCGTCAAGCTTCACAAAACTCCTTAAATATTCTGCCAGGGGTCTATGCGTCCTTTCCAAAGATCCATTGGATTGGGGATGATACGGTGTTGTATAAATGTTTTTCACTCCAAGCATTTTACAAACTTCTTTGAATAGTTTCGAAGTAAAATTACTTCCGTTATCCGTCACCAGGATCTTGGGGATGAAGAATCGTGCAATTATTTCCCTGAAGAACTCTCTTGCCACTGTTTTCGCCTCCATGTCGGGGATAGCTGCGCAGGCAAGGTATTTAGAAAAGTCGTCTAAGAAAGTTACTATATATTTGTTGCCGCTTGAAGATTCGGGTAAAGGTCCCACAATATCCATGAAAATTCTCTCAAAAGGCAAATTAGGGGTTGTGGTCAGGGTCATTGGCATCCTATCTATTCTCGAACTTTTATTTTGTTGACAAAGCTTGCAGGAGGCAACATACTTCTTAATTTGGCCCTGCATACCGGCCCATTTATATTGCGATCTTATGCGGAAATATGTTTTAAGTGCGCCTTGGTGTCCTCCCACCGGCGTGTCGTGAAATGTTTTAATCACATTATGTATATCCTTTTCGTCCGTTAAGTACGTCGTATTATCCTCTTGCTTATTGTTTCTATCAGTCTCCGATTCATCCCGCACCCCTCTTGGTTGCCTATTCTGGTTTTCCATCCTCTTGGCTTCCGACCTAGTTATTGCCCCTATGTTCACCTCCTCAGTTGGCAGGCGGCTGAGAGCGTCCGCGTTCTGATTTGTCTTGCCAGGTTTGTAACGTATCTCGAAATCATATTCCAATAGTTTTAGCCTTAGGCGTCCCAATCGACCTTCCTGATCCCTTAGATTGGCTATTCCCTTCAATGGTTTATGGTCAGTAAATACTATGAAATGTCTGCCGAAAAGATATGATCTAAATGTTTTGGTTGCCCATACAATGGCTAGCAACTCCCTCTCGATGGTGGAGTATCGTTTCTCCGTGTCGCTTAACACTCTGCTAGCGAAATAGATTGGTAGGTCACTTCCAGGTTCTCCTTGGGAGAGAATTGCTCCCAGGGCGCCATTACTAGCATCTGTTGTTAAGATGAAAGGTTGGTTAAAGTCGGGGTATTGTAGTAGAGGAGGATTGGTAACAGCTTCCTTTAACTTGTCCATTGCTTCCTGACACTCTTGTGTCCATTCCAATTTAGCGTCCCTTCTCAGCATTCGATTCAGTGGTAAAGAGATTTGTGCCGAGTTTGGTATGAACTTTCTGTAATAATTCATTAACCCCAAAAACGCTTGCAGCTCCTTGATATTTTTAGGGGGTGGTATATCCCTCACTGCACTAGTCTTATTCGGGTCTGGCAACACTCCTCTTTCTGAGCACTGGTGGCCTAGATAAATTATTTCCCTTTGCAGAAAATTACATTTCTCGGGGTGCAATTTGAGGTTGTATTTGCGCAAGACGTCCAGGACTTTCATCAAACGTGAATTGTGGTCCGTTAAATTTCTGCCATAGATAACTATATCGTCTAAATAGACAAAACAGTCGATTCCCTGCAGCCCGGTTAATATTGAGTTCATTATTCTCTGAAAAGTGGCTGGTGCACCTGTCAATCCGAAGGGCATGCGGTTGAATTCAAAATGTCCTAAATTGGTGCTGAATGCTGTTTTTTGTTTATCCTCAGGGTCCATTAAAACTTGGTGGTATCCACTCGCTAGATCAAGAGTAGTGAAGTATCGACTGCATCCCAGCTGGTCTAGGATTTCATCAATTCTTGGTATAGGAAACACCTGTTTAATTGTGGCATCATTTAGCTTTCTGAAATCTACCACTAGACGCCATCTTTTCTCGCCATTTCGTCCCGCTTTTTTGGGAACTAACAGGATCGGGGAGTTCCAAGGGGAGTTGCTGGGTGATATGATTCCATCATTTAGCATTTGGCTTACTTGTCTATTGATTTCGTTCCGATGGACTTCGGGTAGTCTGAACTGCCTTGTATTTATGGAAGGTTGACCGGGCGGTGTGGGTATCTGATGCATTAGGACATCCGTATGGGTTAGGCCATCTCCGGGTAGTTGGAAGATGTCATCGTATGTTTTCAGGATGCCCGCTATCGAGGCCTTTTCCTCTGGATTCAAATCCTCGCTAAGCTGTATTGTTTCTAAAAGTAATTTTTCTCTTCTGGATTTTTCCACCGAACTAATCGCATTTATTGCTGCGGTGGCTTCTGCACTGAAATTTTTGTAGCTTTCAAAATTCAGGTTTACTTTTTTACCTAGTCGTACAGCAAAGTCGTTAGTGTTGAGGATAGGGACAAATGCCTTCCCAGCTTTCACTGATGTAAGGGTTTCCCCCACGAAAACTCCTGGGAATATTTCTGATTTATTCACAATGATATCCCCTTTGACCGATGCTACTGTTGCTGGCAAGATCACGTGGGAGCGTCCTTTAATAAACATGTTACCTGGTATGTATAGGTGCGGTTGTTTTTGCTCCGATGTGAGAGGCAGGGAGGCTATTTCTTGCTGGTTATCAAAAAATTTTATGTTTTTACTGATGGTATCAGTAACAGTTCTGTTCCACATCATATCTCTGCCTAGCAAGCCATCTGCCGGAAGTCGACTTCCCTCAGGAACTACATGCATTTGTAGTGATAAATTGCTTATACTTGCATGCCGTGCGGTTATTGTGCCCACGGATGTAATTCTTCCCCCAAAAGCTCCCGACAGACTTTTTTGCTCGTTCGCATTTATTTGAATGTGTGGTGCTAAAGCTTCTGCTTTTACTAACGTGGTATCCGCTCCCGTATCTATGAGCAAGCACAATTTTTTATTAAGCGCCTCATCACATGGGAACTGTATGAAGGCGTCATTTCCTCCTATAATTTCTTGGCTCTCCATACGTAGTTTTTGCTCATTTTGTGACCCCGATTTGTAAAAAAAATTTCCGTTGGCCTCCGGAATGTATGTGCATATTTTTTCCCTCCAGCGTACTCTTTTGTTATTGTTCTTGACACTACTACCAGAGGTTTCATCACAAGGGGTTTCTAAGGGTAACTGAATTTTTCCGGCATCCCAGCCATTTAGTTTTGGCTGGGCCGCCTGGAGTTTCCCTGATTCCTCAATGGGCAATTGGTCCTTATATGTCCCACTCTATTACAACCGAAGCATCTAATTGGTTCATCCCTCATTCTTCCATTAACGAAATTATCCCTATTGGGCTCATTATGTGGTGAAGCCACGGCCTGTTGTCCCCTTTGTTGATTACCCTGCCGTTCACTTGGCATATTATTACTCCCTCTGGAGCCGAAATTATTAGCCCCTTGCCAATCGGTACTCGACTGTGTATTCTGGCCGCGCACTTGGTTGTCGGAATACCGCTGCTGTGGTTGCTGGCAGAACTTGTTCTCTGTGTGGCCATTTGTTCTACATATCCTGCAGGTCAACGTGCGTAACCTTTTAAAGCACTCTACTTGGTTGTGACCCCTACGGTGACAGAAATTGCATTGTTCTACTTTTTCTTCTGCGTTACCCCTACATGAGGGACCTATCTCATGTCCATACATGCCACATTTTACGCAATATGGAGTGTTTAATCTCTGTTCGCAATTTGTCCTATTGTGGCCTTCCTGGTTGCAGAAACTACACGTTGTCGCTATGGTCACAGTGTTTATCCCAACCTGACCATCGCCAAAAAGGTGTTCTGCATTTTCCACTATCTGCACTAATTTTTCTAAATCCTCATTTTCCTCGCCTACAAACCTTGTTCTTAGAGCTTGGTCTCGGAGCCCTTTAATGAAGCTTTTTACCGCCAATCTCTTAAAATCTTTTAATATGATTTGTCTACTGTTGACATCGCTCCATTCATTCACTGCGATGCCTTCCGCTTCATTAAGTAATGCTTCTATTCGGCTGCCGAAACGGCTCGCAGGTTCTTTTGCTCCTTGCCTGCATGAGATAACAAGTTCCCTGATCTGGTCTAGCGTTTTGGTCTTAAGGTACTGCTTTTTTATCGCGTTACAGAGAGCATCCACTGTACCGAAGGAGTGGGGTGCTATTCGCACGTAAGCAGAACCCATTAACCGTAACTTGAGGCACTCTATGACTTCTGGAGTTATGGCTCTGCTATCGTCAGTTATCAGTTCTCGCTCTGCCAACTTACATCCTTGAATAAAACGGAAAACTTCCGAAGTCAAATCCGGTCCCTCGGTGCCAAAAAACGTAGGGACTATGTTGTTGACAAGTTTTGTAATTGTTGAGATTGACGCCATGTTTTGCCTTTTAAATACTGAGTTGCTTGAAGTGGGGGTTGATATCAGTCTCTGGAGGGTTCTCCGGGATTCCTCTACAAGGCTCTCGAAATCTGCTTTAATATGGGGCGATTTGAGTTTAAGCTGTACGAATTCCCTCTCGTATTGCGATAAATCCGCTAACTTTCTGTTTATCGTTTCTACAGTATATCCCCTGCTACCCGCCTTTCTTGCGTTAATTTTGATACTCTGTGTTTTGGCTATCAAATCAAAAGCTGCCGCTTCCTCATCTATTTGGAATTCCTCGGTCAAATTGTCCGCTGTCTGTCCGCCCGAGGCTGTATGGTCGCCGTCCGCTTGTTCTATTACTATTCTTGGAGCTCTGAAGCCTTCCTTTGCCAGTTCTTCACTTAGGGAAGGAGTGGGTGACCTACTTTTGTATATAATGTCTAGTTCACGATGAGCGTTTTCCAAGGCTGTTTGAAGTCTTTGTACGGTGTCGTCTTGTACGTCTATTTGCTGTTGTTTTTTTAGTTGTTTCTCTAGTTCTTTCTCACTATACCCCTTTTTCCTTAATTTTTCGCCCAACGCCGCGTTTTCCTGCACTACCTGTTCCAGCAAACTGTCCGTATATTTGATTTGCTCCCTTAGCTTGCGACTTTGCTTTTCTAACAGTTTTTTTGTTTCCTCTAAGTCTTCTATCCTGTTGATTAAGTCCGCTGATTGGCCCTTGTTCAAGTCACCTAACAATTGTAAAACATAACCAACCTCTTCTAACTTGGTCAATCTCTGGTGCCTTATAATCTCCCTATGCTGTTCCGTAAATTCTTTACCTAGTCTTAATCCGTTCAATTCTGTCCACGCGAGCACCTGTAGACTGTCCACTGAATAGTTATATTTATTAAGTTTGGCTAGTAATTCGTCTGTTTTTGACTGAGGGTTGTCCATTTATACTCACGAAATTTGCAAAATAATACTTACCAGCATCCAAACTATTTGTGCCATCCTTAAATTTTTTGGAGAAACAACAAAAAAAACTTTTTACGCGTTACCAACAATGTCGCGTTGTACTGGTCCTTCCTCAAAACTTCCCCAATACAGCTGGTGTCAGTGGCAACTACCTGTACATCCACCACTTTGTATTTTCACACAGATACTTAAGGCGTACCAGAATGTGGCTGCTTAAGACCTTCAGCACTTTGCTTCTACACTCAGTGGTTTCCTTAACGTTTCCCTTGCCACTGTCTTTACCGATTTAGTTAAGTTTTAAGGAAAAACCAACCGAAATAAATCGCCTCCTAATGTGGTGAAAAGTCCGCGGCAACTTAATTGCAATTCCACCAATTCGCACTTCTTCGAAGATACTAAAGGCGTACCAGAATGTGGCTGCTTAAGACCTTTAGCACTTTGTTTCCGTGTTTACTGGTTTCTTTTACTTTCGTTGCTCTCGAAACCAGTCGCCATACCAGGGAGGGATCTAAATTCGACAAAAATGTCGTGTAATAAATAAATTTTATTCCTGGAGGGTCCCTTGGGAATCGCAGGATCTTTATTTAATTACCGGCTGCGCCAATTGTTGTAGTTGAAATTAGAAGATCTTTCGTATTTTTTCTTGACCTGGAGTGCTCCGTGGAGATCGCAGGTATATTTTTATTTGCTTGCTAATTACAACTCAACTTAAAATTATTCTTACCCGCTATTTATACTTAGTTCTTATAATTAAAATGCTGACTGTACTAAAGTCAGCAAGTGTCTAAGGTGCTGACTCGTATAATTGAGTCAGCCTATTTTGTGATTACTTATTACTTATTATATACGAGGGTGACTCTCAACATTATATACGAGGGTGACTCTCAACAGGCTCGAACCCTGGCTGGCATGTTACCATGACATGTTTCGATCGCAACCACTCGATCTCCGCAGATGGATTTGCCATCTTACACTCGCAGCCATCGACGACTGCTGACGTCAATAGTCAAACATCAATCCTTAAACCAAATTGTATTTTAATCTTTGGTAGATCGAAGTTTGCTTTTTTGAATGATTATCCATATTTATTGATTTTACATGTTTTTCCTTACTTCTGTTTTTTCCGTACTTTTATCAAGAATTCTTCTTGAAGTCCAAATAAATATAAATAAATATACTAAATTTTCGGGCACAAAAAGACCGTGATCATCTGGCGATAGCGAACACCATTCATGGTTACTTCTTGGCCGACTTTATTTTCGAAGTAGTTCGGCCCAATGACGCCGCCAGCTCATAAATCGCAACAAGCAGGTGTTATCACATTTCCTAAAGACCCGGTTTGCTTCTCCCAATTGTGAACGCA
Source organism: Pollenia griseotomentosa (assembly GCA_963931875.1). NCBI lineage: Eukaryota > Metazoa > Arthropoda > Insecta > Diptera > Polleniidae > Pollenia > Pollenia griseotomentosa. The sequence continues at coordinate 164,491,399 of OZ007562.1, read as the reverse complement.
TTTGGTCGATTATGCTGCCCAAAAAAATCACGAAGTGCACGATGCATGTGCATGTGCATCCAAACGCCCTGCTTAATTGTGTACCTCTCCATGGTTGCATTTGTCAAACACTGATACCATGTTCACACGGACCGCAATATTCGTGTTTCGCTCTCTTATTCCTGTTTCGCACCCCAAAGATGACTGAAACTACTTGTTTCCCCATACAAAATTTTGAGAGCGAAACAGGTCGTTTCATTTTGAAACAGGCTGCGAAACAGGAAAAATGTACTATCATCTCCAATTTTGATAACATTTATCGTTAGTTTATCTGAGCCAGCTCTCAAAAAAAAATCAAAACAAAGAAAAAAACAAAATAAAAATGTATGTTTAATAAAATAAAGTGATTATTATAACATTATAACATTAATAAAAGTATTAAATAATATATTTTTAAGTTTTATTTACTTTTTTTTATCTATTTTAAAAAAAATCCCACTAACAACAAAAAAAAAATGTCAAAATGAAACGAGAATGAATCGTATGAACAGCATATTTGGCAAACTAGTTTCAGAGTTATATCGTCGTATGAACATAGCATGAAATAAAGAAATGTCAAATTAAGTTGGGCGAAAAACTTAACGTTAAGGTGTGGCTCACAGTTAACAGCGTGCATTATGGTTGGAGCATCCTTTATAAAAAACACAAGGAGTTAATACTAACTGAAAAATATATTCTCTGGAAATTTACATTAAAAGTTACATAAACTTTATACTTTGTCCTTTCGACTAATCATATGCAAAGAACCCCCTATTTAGCCAATGCGTAGCCAGTTTTCGATTCACACTAGCGAACTATGCTGTTTGTATTTTATGGTCTCATGTACATATATTTTGGCTAAAACTTGATTTTTCGGAAGAAAATGAAAGTTTTATCATGATTATATCACGGAAACTAATTAGAATTTTTTCCCTGTCTGACGCAAAAGTAGCTAGAAAAAGTGTTAAGCAAACTAATTCGAAAATACTGCACCTAGTGCCTCAAAATTACTGATATGTCGAAAAATTTTAAATCTTCTTGCACCATTTGTGACTCACAGCTGCCAAACTGTGGAGAATACAGTAGAGTAATCTTATGCTGGGTACACACAGTGCAATCTACATGCAATCTACAACAATGCAATCTCAAAATAAGAAAGCATGTTGATGTTGATGCAATCTGGAATGAATAAAAATGAATTTAATTCACTAGATTGCGTAAATGCGTTGCATTATATGTACCCAGCATTAAGAAAAAATATTCCTTACCCTAAAGCTGGGATCACACGATTGCCGCAATGCACCAATTTTCATACTTTTTAATACCCCAATCGTGTGACTGCACAACCAATTGGCTCATGTACCAATCAAGGACAATATTGTGCTTACTTTTACCAATCAAATACAACCCTGGTGCGGCAATCGTGTGACTGTTTGCTATGCAACCGCGCGGCAATAAAAATAACAAAAATGCACCAATATTTATTGTGTTCTTGTGCGGCAATCAAACAACACAATACGCACCAATATTTGCCTTTTTTTAATAAATTTACTTTTTGTGTTTCTTTTAGTTGGTAATGAAGATAAATATTTATTTATTTATTATGCATTTTAATTATTGCTATTCACAAAATATGTATGTATGCTCATAGGCATATTTAGCTGTTCAGTGAGAATATTTTTATTTAAGGTATTTCTATGCGAACCTTAACATACGAAATTGTTAAACAGACTTAATTTTTGGAATTTCTTAAAAAATTTAAATAAAACTATTCAACAAAAATTTGTTTAAGTACATACATACATATATATGATACATATTTAATTTTAATTTAATTAATAAACCAACAAGAACTTTCAAACAAATAAAAAAGCTGCATTTGCGGCAATCGTGTGATCCCAGCTTAAGTCTACACTAAAGATAAATATCTCAGCAAGTTGGCAATGACGTCGGCAGAATAACAGAGCGATATTTCTTATTACTCAGCTTATGTTAAAGGCATGGGAAACCGTATTTATGATAACTCATAATTTTAAAGAAATCAAGGAAGAAGGTGCAGTGTAAAAATTACGCAATCTTGCAAAAATTATATTTATTAATATAAATTCTTTCTTATTCGACTTATTTTTTAATGTTTATTAATTTGTTTAAGCTTTAGATATTTTTTTATGTAAAAATATTAACTTTTATTAAATTAAATAAAATTTATATTTTTATATAAAAAAGAACTCAAGCTTAAACAAATTAATAAAAATTTAAATAACAAAGATCGAATAAGAAAAAATTTATATTAATAAAAATTATTTTTGCAATTTTATTTTAGTGTTTATTTAATTCATTTATTAATTTATTTTACCACAATTATAATTTGCTACAATTGCACAAACTTAATTTCTTTCCCACACAATTTGCTTCTGTTTTTTTATTTCTTTTTTGCTCCTTTTTTCCAGTTTACAACCAAATTTGACGTTTTATGTTAGCAATAATTGTCAACAAAAATAGACTAACAACTATTGCAACATAAATTGCCGGCAATAAATATGTACAAAAAATTGCTGTCTACATAAAGATAACATTTTGACATTTACGGCAATATATGTCGCAATAATTATCTCTGGTCTAGACAGGCAGTTATAATATAGTTTCAGATTTGAGCTTTTATCCCGAGAAATTACCGGACAAATTTGCAGGGAATTTTGTTGATTTTTTTGTTTCCCGATTCCCGGGATTTATTTTGTCGGGAATACCGAAAATTGCAACCGTGTGTCTCTACAAAAAATAAGCAACTATGTGCATCAGTGTTGCCAGGGAAAAAATAAAAAAAATAACGCTCTTCTTTCAAAAGAGTTAAGTTTTTCGTCAAACGTTACATTTTGAAATATTCCGTGAATAAACAGTAAATTTGTGTTATTTATATAAAATAAATATTTTTATTCCATATTTCACACAGAAAAATATCAATCTGGCGGCGGAAAAATAAAAAAAAAACTGGAATTAAAAAAAAAAAAATTTTAATATTTTTTGGGACGTTTTCGGACAAAGTAACTTTTATGATAAAGTGTAATATCAGCTATTTTAAACGGCTTTTTTTTACTCTTTAAGTTAAAATATCTTGTTTTGAAAACGTTTCTAAGTCTTTAAAGAGATACAAAGACAAGTATACCCAAGTAAGTTTTTACCAAATAAGGGATGTATTTAAAATTTCTAGATGTGAAGCTACTGTCATGAAATTAATATTAAATTATTATGAAAATAAAAAGCATACTTTGATGACAGAAATTGCTAAACTTTTCAAAACCAATGGTGGATTCAGCTTGGTGTTTGATAAATGGCCCAGCTTGAAAAATAAACGATATCCAAACATACCGATATAACATAAAATTTAAAGAACACATTGTTGCCACAATTTCGGACGGGCCAAACAAGCAGAAAAAAATTGTGAATCAAAGCCCAGCTTGTGGAATTTTTTATGTAAATCACACAATTCATTTAGCTGTTTTGGACGTTCTTTATAAGAAACGCGTTAATCATTAAATCAGTTTCAGTGAATGTGACTCTGATAATTTAGATGAACTAAAAGAATCACTAACTTGTTATATCATATCAGCGAGGAATAAGCTACTGTTTTTAACAATACCAGACAAATTATAAAGTTTGGAAAGGAGTTAAAATTATAGTATATCTTTAACAATAAAACCAACAATTTTCTTTTATACAAAAAATATAAGAAATTTATTTAACAAAAAATTGAAATCTAAATTCTAAAACTAACTAACTTAAAATCAAAAAAATATTTTTAATGTCAAAAAACAAATTCAATGAAAAACTGATTTATGTAAAAAAAATCAATTTAGTTTTTTCAAAGTGTTTTTCTGTAAAGTGTTTAACAGGCACCACAATCTCGCTATAAGCACTAGATGGAACTAAAAAATAACAATGATTGAATAAGTTTTAAGAATTAGAAATTAAATTAAAAAAAGGAAATAGATTATAGCCTAGCAGATTTTTGTAGAGATGAATCAAAAATAACTGGTATTTTTGTTCAAAAAATTAAAAATCAAAAAATAACTGTTATTTTTGATCGAAAAAATAAAAATCAAAAAATAACAGTTATTTTTGTTCAAAAAAATAAAAATCTTAAAATAACTCTTAATTTTGATCGAAAATTTTGAAAATCAATATATTTTATCATAGACAAGTTCATAAGGATCAATATGGTATACTTGAGTCAGTTTTTCGCCATTTACTTCCATATGCTTTTTTTTGTTTTAAAATTCGAATATAACTGTTATTTTCGGTCCCTGATTGTAAGCACTATCTCATAATCCTAATAATTAATCCCACATTTTTATATATTTTTCCATTTTATTTAATTCAAAGGGCGTAACAACTAGTGCTGTCAATTATTTGCCTTTCAACTTTGTTCGAATAATTCAAATAATTGTTTTTGTTCGTTCGATCAAACGGTTAAATCTAAATAATAATTCGATTATTCGATGAGAGTAACGAATAAAAAAAGTTATAATAAATAAGATACATCTATCTGTCCATTCATCTACAACTATGGAAAATCTTCCATTTTCTTCTTTATTTTTTCTCAAATCTGCTACGACTTCTTCTTTTTTTGATGCGTACAACTTTTCATCTTAACTTCATTCACATTGTTGTATTACTTATAAAATCGTAATACCATTAATTTTAAATAATCCGATATTACTTTGGATTTTGGAAAGGCGTTTGAAGAACTACCACCTTCAGCCAAACCCCTTCATACAATTTCTTCTATAATACAACCACTGTCTCTATTTATGTATTTCTCCATTGGAACAAGTTTTGATGTCGTTGGAATTTCTTCCACTACATCGTTTTCAATGGTAATAATGTGACACTTACACACATGGTAGAGATATATATAATTAAAAAAATATATATAAAAGACAATAGCAACCTTTTCTATTTTCATGATATGATTTATATATAATTAATTTTTTTATTTTTTAGCTATTTGTTTTTTCCTAAGTTTTTCACCCGAGTTTCACACTCACTTTTATACCCTTTCTTGAACAATTTTTAACGTTTGATTTAAAAAGAAAACAGCTGTTACAATTGTTTGACAAAGATTTGTTAAATAAGAACATAAAATTATTTTTTTTAAATACTATGAGTACTCACGGTTTTTGCTTACTAAACATTGAGAATAATAGTGATACAACCAGTGCTGCCAGACGTAGGGGAAAATCCCTACATGTAGGTATTTTTGATACTAAAATAGAAGCGTAGGGAAAATCGGACAGATTTTTTATAATCTCCAACATGTAGGGATTTTTCGTCATATCGCATTATTTATGAAATAAATGCAGAAAAAACGAATTTTTAGTAATATTTTTTGTCCAAAACGGTTAAAAATTTTTATTTTCCCTGAAATGGCTTAAAAATATGTTTGTATATTCGAGTAAAATCTATTTCTTATTACTAATTATTTTCTTCTATTTTAATAACAGTAATGCGTAGGGATTAGGGTGTTTTCCCGGGATTTCCCGTCCCGGGAATTTCAATTATTTTGTTTCCCGTTTTCCCGGGATTTTTCTTGCGGGATCCCGGGAAATAAAAAATTCCTCATAATTTCAGAAAATAGCTATTTATACTTTGAAATTTAGTTTTCTATTCTCTAAAAATTAGCATCTGTGGATGGGTTGTGGATTAGATCAATTACAAGAAGTGAGTACATACGTAAATCAATGTCTCCTGATGCAATAAATCTACTAAAAGCAGAATTGGCAGTGCAACAGTTGATAATTATTACATTTAGTGAAGTGAAGAGTTAACAAAGTATATAAATTCAAAATAAGATGCAGGCAGTAAAGTTTCATTGCCCATGAACAAGTCTTAAAAACAGGAGATACCTAAACATATCGCTCCTTTATTGCAACATAGTCATATCTACAAAAACACACGATCTTGGCAAAATGCGATTAAAGTTTTCAAAATGTACCGACTTAAAGATATATTTTGCTATAACTTCGGTTCAGTTTGAGATATAATACGAGAACGTATGAAGGAAAACTTTGCTAAAGTTACTTCAAATTTTGATATATGCTTTATTAGGTGATAAACACAAATTTTCAATTTCAATTTGTGTTGGTTTATATACCCGTGAAGTGCGGGGAAACCGAAATAAAATAACATTTTGGAAACTCGTGTAAGATACTACAACATACAACTTGAAAAACACATTGTCCTAAAGATTACAAATGGACCTATTGAAATGAAAAGGTTTGTAAGAAGCAGTCCGGTTGATGCTTTTTTTGCATAAACATTGACATACATTTGACTGATATAGACGTTGTTTATAAAAAAACAAAAATTGCTTCTGATTGTGAATCCGAAGCTTGCTACAACGGTGCACTTTTAACTATTTGTCCAACCTGGGTAAAAAATGAACGAAATTTTTCGGAAACATGATAATTAGTAAATAAAATCAGGAATATACTTTTTACTAAGCCGTTAAAAAATTTTATATATTTCTTTAAAATATTTTATCTATTTTATTAATTAACTTTTTGATCTCATATCTTGAATACCTTAATTTTTATTTTGTTTTTATTATTGTTTTATGAATTAAATTGTTATGTTTATGTTATCTTTTTATCTTGTATCCAGAGCATAATAATACTGAATAAAAGCATAATTATAGGGAATAAAGGCGTGAGATAATAATAATTCAAGTGCCTATTTCAATCTTCAAATAATTTCCCAGTAAAAACTTCGCCTACAAAATAATGTGTTGAGTAATCAGAAAATCATAAGAGCACTAATTACAATTCTACTGAAAGAACCAATGAATTTAACAAGGGATGTCCCAAAAAGAACGCATTCAAAAGCAAGTCATTATTTTTTTTACTCTAATACATCCAGAAAAAAGTAGTTATAGAAGCTGTTATAGATGTAGTTATAGAAGAAAGCTGCTAAATAATGAGTTAAAGAAGCTATTCATTTTGAAAAAGTAAGCGAATTTTTTACTGGGTTTTTAGTATTGAACCATTTATTTTAGTTTCTTTGTAAACAAGTTCCCTTGCGTTTTTTTATAAAAGTTTTTTTCATTTATTAATAACAAAATTTACTTTGTATTATTTATATGGAGCGGGATCCCGGGATCCCGGGAAATTTAAAAAAAATTCCCGCTTTCCCGGGAAACGAAAAAGTCCGGGAAAAAAAAACTCTAGTAGGGATTTTTGTAGGGGACATTTTTTCAACTTGTAGGGAAAAATCGGATTTTGTTTAGCATGTGTAGGTATTTTTTCGAAAAATTCACTGCCAACACTGGATGCAACTATGGTTTTTTCCATATAGCACTAAAAATACTTCCCTGCACAAGAAAAAAAATGAAATTTTAATAAAAAAAACAAAACAAAAACTGTTAAAACAATAAAAATAAATTTGAGAAAATTGTAAGAAAATAAAAAAAGATAAATAATATTGGTAAAATAAGAGTTGTTTATTATAAATAAAAGATAATGCAAATTTGTTAATGTCTATTTTTTTGTGTTTGTATGTGTTACGCAAAAGACTTTTAGTCAGTTGTTTTGTTATAAAAAACAAAATGTCGCTAGCCCTACGTTTCTACATGAAAGTGTATACTAGGGTATTCATTTAATCGGGCTTTTGCTTTAACCGGTTAATCGCTCGATTAATTAACCGAGGTTTTGGTTTAATGGGTTAATAATCGGTTAACCGATTAATAAAGTTTGGTTGTAAATTAAGTAATTTCAGTAAATAAAAATGCAAAAATTAATTATTATTAGAATCTTTTAGTAAAAAAAAAAAAACAGTAACATAACGAGCAAAACAATTCTTGAACTAAAACGAGCAAACAAAAAAGTAGTAATATGAAAAACACATTTTATAATTTATACATAATATTTGTATGTATTTATTAAACAAAGAAATGTGAGATCCCTGCAGGAAATGTCACTAGTGAATCTGTACTGATTCACTATTGACACAGTCACCAGTACCAGTGACTTATTATACCCCAGACAATGTTATTTGCTATAGACATTTAACATATGCGTGTCATTGGAAATCTACTAATGACATTGGTACTACTGACTAGGTAGTTCCTTTGGGAACATATGTAGACATTGGAACCAGAGAATCACTAGAACATTTAAGTAAATGTAGTGTACACTTTTGGTACGAATACGAAATTATAACAATCTTTTTTATTATTTCATCCACTTTTATAGGAATTGTACTTCTAAGTGGTTATTGATAAAATTTTTTTCGTATTAAAGCCAAATATAGTGGCAAATGTAGTGTATTGTAGACACTTCGTTGACAATGTCACCAAAATAGTCGACATAACTGGTGAGTTGGAGACACTTGCACCCAGGTTTCCTTCAGGGATTTTTTTATTAATTATTTCAATAGTTTGAGATTTTATAAAATAATCATTTGGAAAAATAATTTGGTTTAAATGTTTAGAGTTTAAGCGATTCTTTGCTTTAGTTTTGATAAAACTTGATTTGGAAGCAATTTTATCACTTATCGAAGATGTTTGAGAAATCGGAAGCAAATCATAATACAGATTCAAGATTACGCATTGCACATGTTTACAAAATTCAACTGTTTCATGTGACGTCACTTTAGCATTTTATACACATGTTTTTTTGCTTGTGTTTCTATATTTTAGCTGTACTTATACGCTGATGTGACGTAGATGCGCAGAAACATTTAATTCGTAAAAGCTAAATTCGATATCTTGGTTTCTTTGTCCTTTTCCAGGATTTCTCTCAACATATAAAATCTTTCATTATTTCGGCTAATTTTGTTAAAAATGGTTTGTATTACAATCGAGAGCTTCTTCTATTGTCAGGTCATCATCTGACTAATCCTGGCAAAGCTCAGCACCGAAAAAAAATGAAATACGAACCCCTAGTTTCTGTTTTTGTACTGTATTTTAAGAATGTATTTCTCGAAGGAAATATATTGTAGGAACAAATATTTTCCAAACATAAACCTTTTTTATATGAGACGAAACAAATAATTAAAAACGCAAAAAAATATGTTATAATACATACTACAAAAAAACTAAAATTATTTGTTACATCGGTTAATCGACTGAAATCAACCGGTTTAATCGTTAATCGAAAATTGCCAAATTTTTATTAACCGATCAGTTAATCGGGTAGTAATTAATCGGTCAACCGAGTAACGGTTAACCGAATGAATACCCTAGTGTATACGTATTATCAACGAAAAATCAAGGAATCAGCCGATTGGCTGAAAGTACAAAAATTGTGTGAATGTTAGTGAAAAAGTGTGAGTGTATTGGGTTTTTCGAACTTGCACATGCATGTGGAAACGGAGTAATGTCAAAAAAGTAAAATGTAAACGCACTAGATTTTGAGGAAGATTTTAAATGAAATCTACTAGATTTCGTTGTAATGTAAATGGTCAGTAAAAAAATTGTTCGATTAACCGACATTATTTAATCGATTTATTCGTTATTCGAGTTTATTTTTGTTTGATCGATTAATCGAATAAGTCTTAAACGGTTGACAACTCTAGTAACAAACTTTTTTTTCATTTAATAGGGACATTAAATTTAGTCTAGTGCATCATTATCAATCAAAAACTCGTTTTTGAGTTTTTTTTTGTTGTTAAGCCCTTTAGCATTTTAGGTGGCAATATATTATAATTTTAATTATAATTCGTGTTACTTAAACTAAAGCCTAAAATAGTTCAACTCCATAAAATTTTAATAGTTCAACTCGATAAAATTTTAATTTTATTTTAAATAGTGCTATAAGACATATAAGCGCGAATATCTGGAATGAAAAAAAAATTAACAAAAAATTAAGTAACATTGTAAAACAAAGTTAAGTTATTACTCTTATGCCCGTTGTCACTACTTACCGATAGCTAAAAGTAGACTTTAACCGGCCTTGTAAAAAGTGTTCCATTATTAAATCTTTTTTTTGAAGCTGAAGTGAGCGATAAAGTAAATTAAGGGTCATACTACCAGTATAAATTTTCTGTACAATTTACTTCATTGCTAGTTAAAGGAGAGCTAAAGTAAGCCTCGTAACAGAAATATACAAACGAAAATTCTGATAGTGCATAAAAAATAATCCTGGAAAATATTGAAGGAATAACACTATTTAGGTATTAAAGCTTTCAAAAATTGTATTTTGACTTAGAATACACATTTGAATAATATGAAAATTTATATAATAAATGTTACTCACCATGAGAAATAAATTCCCGGATTCTATTATTTCATAAAAATTTTGTATGAAGGTTGTCGCTTGAGATAAAATTGTTTTGGCTATAAAATCGTAATTTAACCTTATGTGACCATGATATTTTAGGAGATGATCCAAGTGTTGCCAGTAAGGTCATTTATAAAAAAACGACAATTGAAAATTATGCCGCTTAAGCTTTTTTGCGGTAAGGGCTCGATATAATTAAAAATATTTTAATGCCTTCAAAATAATTTGAAATATTTTGTAAAAAAATAATAATTTGTTAAAAAATAATTAGAATAACACGAAATAATACTTATGGCGTTTTCTTTTCTAAAAAATAGCAAGTAAGAAAGTATAGTCGGTCAAGCCCGACCATACGATACCCTACACCAGAGTATTTAAAAACACATCATGCTTATGTGTCCATATAAATATGGATTTATCTATGTTTATAAACTTCATTAAAATCGGTTTGAAAGTTTGTGAGAGGCAGAAATTGCCCCCTACCTCCCCTTGTGGTCCTATTTTTGAAAAACTATATAGCTTATGTGTACATATAGATATGGATCTATCTATGTTTTAAATTTCATTAAAATCGGTTTGAGAGGCAAAAATTGCCCCTTTCTCCCCTTGTGGTCCTATTTTTTTAAAACTGTATCGCTTATATGTCCATATAGATATGGATCTATCTATGTTTTAAATTTCATTAAAATCGGTTTGATAGTTTCTGAGAGAAAGAAATTTCCCCCTATCTTCCCTCGAATCCTACGATTCGGCCCATTTTGAATGGGCTTGGTCCTTGTGCCAATATGAACCTATGTCCCAAATGTTATCAAATTATCTCCAAAATTGCTACCTGTACTTTGCGCACAATGTTACATGGACAGCCAGCCAGACGGACGGACATCGCTAGTTCGACGCAGAAAGTGATTCTGAGTCGATCGGTATGCTTTAAGGTGGGTCTAGGACCAATATTTTAAGGCGTTACACACATCAGCACAAATGCATAATACCCTCTCCACTATTGTGGTGTGGGTTTAAAAATGTATTATATTTGTGTATGTACTATATTTATCAGGTTACACGCACCCTTAAAAAGTGATACATTTTTCAAGTTTGTTCTGGGCTGACGGCGTCTTCAGGCCGAACTTCATCGAAAATGAGGCCAAGCAGTAAGCGTTAATATCGCGAAATGATATCCGACTTCTTGTAGCCAGAAATTGAGGATATGGACCTTGACGAAATGTGGTTCCAACAGGATGGTGCCACTTGCCCCACAGCCAACGAATCAATGGCTCTTTTGAGCAATAAAATCAATGGCCTTGTTATCCTGTGCCACGACCATGTGGTTTGACGACGTTGGACTTCTTTTTTTTCAGATATTAAAAAAAAAGTGTACGTCAATAAGCCAAGAACAATTAAAGAGCTAAAGGATGAGATAATTTGTCGGATTAACGATAGTGAATCTCAATTATGTCTCCGAGTCATTGAAAATATAGATCATCGGATAAAGGTATGCCACCGCAGCCTTGGCGAGCATTTTGCTTGACTTCTACTACGTTTGACTCCAAACTACGCCTTTTCGCTCTTTTAAAAAATAAAAAGCAAATATTTAATAAATGAAAAAACTATATTTTATTGTGGACTTACCTAAGGTTACTTCTGGATTAGATTAAGACGTTTAATAGCTTGCAATTACAAAATCAACTGAGTTAGTATATTGGTCCAATTATGTACATACATACATATCGCTTCTTTATTTTAACGCAGTCATATCTGAAAAAAATCAAACTTGGCACTATTATACAGATTATTATACAGATTTAATAAAATATATTTTGCTATAACTGCGGTTTAGTTTGAGCAGCTTTGCTTCAGTAACATAAAGTTTTTGAGATATGACTATGTTGCAATAAAGGAGCGATATAGATATAAAAAATAACCAGGCGTTAAATGAAAATTTATGCTTAAATTTACACATTTGGGTGTGCTGGCAGATTATATCGCACACCTAGTTCAAAAGTGACTAAACTCAAAATGATAATTTTTCGGGCTTATAAGATATGCTATTTATTTATATGTTGTTGTTGTTAACTGTTACTTAAAACAGGTATGTCTTATTTTAAGTTTCAATTGGTATAAGGTTGCAATTCATAAAAGTGACTTATTTTTAGTTACATATGCCAGAAAATAAAGTCGTAATAGATCCCTACTGCTAAGTGCTAATACGAATTATGACCCTTTTGATTCAATAAATCTTTGTTGGAGTTTATATTTATTAGACAAGTGTCAGTTTAGAATTTGGCGAAACTGTCAAAACTGGAAAAGAATTCAGCTAAAGTGACATAGCTTAAAATAGTTCGGTAACTTGTGCAAATAATACATTAAAAAAAAAAAAAACAAACTAAAAATGTTTCATTATCAAGCGTATAAATGTTAAAAAAAAAACCTTTTAAATCATAATCTGTTTGGATTTTCTACTAAATGGTCCAAAAATTTGTTTTTATCTATTTTTTGAGGCCAAAAACAGGTTTTTCGATTTTTTTTGCGTTTACTCACTTTTGAACTAGGTGTACGTTATATTATTTTGTGTGTAAATAAAATTTTTACATATTAAATATCACAAAATGTTTATATACTTACATATGTATGCATGTATGTATGTACTTGTTTATTTACTTGCTTGTAAATATAATCGAATAACAATTAAAACAGTTGTCACAGTTTATTTGCTTTTTTTAACCAAAATTAGTTTGTTTTAAAACTTTTTTAATTCTTTTATTAATTGTACAACCTTCAGTGTTCTAATCTCTCAGTTAAATGAATCTCTTAAAATATTCTAGAGAGACAATGGCATAGAGAACCTGGTAGTTGTCGCTGGAAAAAATATGTTTGTATGGATAAAACTAAAAAGAATGTTTTTAAATAAGTCAAAATGGATGTTGATGATCATCGCGGTATTTTTATATTTGAAATGTCACTAACAATATATTTTTTGACATAACAAGTACAATTATTGTGATTTAATGGCAATTGTTTAAAAAACAAAATTTAAAGAAAGTAGGAATTAAGGTTGCCACAGTTAATTATTGTTGCCATAAAGTACTTAAATTTTTTGTTATTTCAGATACGAATTTTGCTAGCTGGTAGTGATCTAGTCTATCAGCGCCGAGGTTGCGGGTTCGATTCCCGCCAGAGACTCTGGTTTCTTTCCTCCAGACAAGCGTAGAGCTTCGCGGGATTAGCTTAGGGAATCAAAAAAAAAATAGTTAAGTGCAAGTAAATAAATTTCATAGACCTATGTATGTTGCTGTAAAAGTTGTTTCGTTGAAGGAATAATTTAAGTTATTTCAGCATTGTTTCTACCAACATAAATAATATTTTTGGATCTTATGTGATTAAATGTAACATGTTAAAATAAGCAAACCAAAAATTACAGGCCCAAACTCCATAGTATTTACAGACGAATTTTCGAGATTTTACACTATTTGGAAATGATAACAGTCATCGGCTCACAAAAACAGAGTTATGTTAAGAGGTTTAAATTCATATAGGAGTATTTGTGCCGAGTATTATCTAGATACTTATGTCCACATGAGATTTTTTTTGTCTTAAACGGAACTTAGGGACAGGCGCTAAATCGTTTATTAATGTTAGCATTTAAAAGAATGTTAAAGCTTTATAAAGATGAAAGCTTTAGCCAATTGTGAACTGATTCGAAAATAATTTTATTTTCCATAAAATATTTTTGGGGCGAATTTAATAATGATTATATCATTTAATCGTTGAGCCACAGCTGGTTATGCGTCTTACTGGCACATATTAATAACACTGAAATAAATCGCAAGTCGCCACGGGTTATCATTCTTAGATCAAAGTAAAATTTTTCTTGGTGGCTTTTTAGGTAATTTCGAATCTTTTTAGCGGGTATGCGCAAAAAATTAACCAACCAAATTTAATCATATTATCAACAAGATTTCAACTTGTACTTTGCGCACAAAATTAACATGGACAGGCAACCAGCCAGACGGACGGATGATTATCGTTAGATCAATTTAAAAGTGTTTCTAAATCTAATAGTAAATTAAAAGATTCCTTTAATTTTTGCTTATTCGTATATTAAAATTTCAAGTTTAAAACAACAATTATCTTTAATGACAACCTGCTTTTTCTGAAAATTTGCGAGTAAAAATTAAATGTAGATGTCCAAATTGAAGCAACAGCTTGGGTATACAGATAGATATTTAAAACAGAAAAGCCAATATTTCGCAAATACTTTTTTTTTATTTGCCTCAAAAAGCGAAAATTTGCGCTAAAAACTAAAAATGCTACAAAAAGGCTCTTTACAAAATTATGAAAAAAAAAAATACAGAATGCGACAATGGTATTTTGATTATTTCAGGGTGGTCACATACAAACATACATACATCCGACTTAGATTATGAAAAAGAAGCTTAATATAGCTTTTGAGTCCGCTATGAAAAATAACAAAAAAGTTAAAGTTTTGACAAAACCAGAAATTATCAAAAGAGATATTTTAATGTTTGAAGCAACTGGTACTAAGAACCGCCAATTTGCATAATTTATTTGAAACACTGTTTGCAATAAGCCCTATATCTTTCGAAAGTGAACGTGTATTTTTTATTTCTGGAAATTTTGTTAACAAAATTAGGAACCGGCTTTCGTATAGCACTATTTTATTGAAGCCCACAAATTTAATATTTACTAAATTATTTTGGAGTTAAAAAATTATTATTCATGATTAAAACATTAGAGAAAACCATACATATTTTTCTATTTTATTAACTTATATTTAAATTTTTAAAAATTTTTATTCTTGATAAAAACACTGAAATTTATTGATGATGGGATAGAGCATTTCATTAGTTGCTCAGGCCAGATCATCAGGAAACTTCGTCCGAAGATTTTAGAAAAATACAAATAAAACTGTTAAACGATTAAGAATGTAAGTTAGCAAGTAATATTGGAGAAAAATAGACACTACATACTTATTTTTTGGCTGAATAACTACTTTTTTTTGTTCGAGCTGTCCACAGAATTCAGTACTTACAATCCCCTTACTAGAAGTCAAAAAATACCTAGTTATTATTTACCTACCAGTAAGTTGAATTGTAAGCACTGGCAATATACTTACTAGAAGCCAAAGAATCACTAGTTAATAGACCTAATAAGTAGTTATTGAGTATTAAATTTTTTTTTAGAAAACGTTCACTTGCTTTGCTGGAACTCTGTATGTCTATCTGTAAAGCGCATAAATGTACAATTACTTTTTAAAATGCACCATTAGAGCTTTGCAAAATAAGAAAATTTTTTTTTGTGTGGCTTTATTTGTAGCCTTTATCTACTTCAGTAAACACTTGGTGCTTTTGGCCTGTACATAATAATAATGTAAGTGCCGGTTCACACACGTCAAGTTTGACTCTTCAAGTCTTGATTTTTCAGAAGGGAAGGGAAAAGGAAATGCCATTTCTTTTTCCCTCTCTTCTAAAAACTCAAGACTTGACGAGTCAAACTTGACGTGTTAAAACTTTAAAAATGTTCAATACTGACATTCAGATGCGAAGTCTATAATTTTAAATTAAGTCCTCGCAATCTTATAATAAAATGTTAAAAACATTGAGTAGTCTGACATTTTTTTACATTTTATTGTTGTCAAGGCAAATGGGATATTTTTTTTAAATTAAATTGGAAATATCGAGTGGCGCTATAGTTCAAATTAAAGCGCAGATATTCGTATTCGTATTCGAGATTATTTAAATTTTATATTCGTAACTTCACGAATATACATACGAGTACTTACCTCTATATAAGTATAACACAGTTAATTAAGAATCGACCAATATTGAAATTTTAAAAACATTTTTATATTTAAATTAAAAATTTTGATATTAATTCGAATGTGTATTTAATAATCATCATCATAATAATCAACATCAAACAATTTATCTTTCTTTCTTTTCGCAATCTCTTCTTTTGTGGCCGGCGGTATGCATGCCAAAGCTGAAGCAATGATAAGGCCAAAGATAAAACTTGTTATCATTTTCATTTTCTTGTTGAGTATTTTTTATCCAGTCTTCTCTTAAAAAGTAACGACGATTCAAATGAATTCTTGAATAAGACTATATATTTTTGCCTCTGAATTAAGTATTTATGGCAAAATTTAGTGTGCCCCTCAGAACTGAACAAAAAATACTTCTCCGAATATTTATTTAAAACAGCCGTTTTTTTGCCCTAGTTTTAATACGCATACAAGTTAATTCTAATATTTAAAAAAAATTGTTGGCAAATTATTATTTGAAGTTATTATGCAAATATTTTTTTAGAAATTGGGTTGCTTTTGTTCATTCCAAAGAACTTTTTTCAGAGAGTCACTTGTATGGAAAAAATAGATATAAAGTGGGAGGGGTCTTAGTATGGCACGTGTTTTAAATAATGGACTGATCACAATAAAATTACATGGTATTATTTAAAGTCGTATTAAAGTAAATTGTACTGAAAGTGTGCTTGATATAGAGATAGTCTTGAATGGAGGTGTATAAAGTTCCTTAAATATTTTTATTTCTGTTTAAAAAATAAAAAACTTACCTAAGTTAGAGGCAGAATGCATCGACTGATTGTTATTAAATGTTGCCCAAACTAGTTTTATATGACTAGAAATCACACTTCTAAATATCGTGAAGATCGGTCCATAATTTACTATACACCGCGTATAACGCGCACTCTCAACAAACACTTTAGCCCATTCATGAAATAATCACACATTTTAAACTAAGAAAAATAAAATCATACAATTTTGTATTTTTAATAAAAAAAACTTTTAATATATATTTTTTAAAAGAATTTTTTTTTTTATTTTTGTTCAGGGTAACTGAAGTAAATATATTTAACCGTTTGCAGCATTTTTTTGCATAGCAATTTAAAAAAAGCTTTTTTGCAGCATTTTTTAAGTTAATAGCGCATATTTTGCCTTTTCTGGCTATTCTGTTCTAAATATCTATCTGCATATCCAAAGTGTTACTTCAAATTTGCCATCTACATTTATTTTTTTTTTTTTCTAAAATTGTAGGACAAAGCAGGTTGTCATTAAAAAAAAGTTATTATAAACATTAAAATTTTATACATTTACATATATGTAGGTAAGCAAAAATCTAGACCAAGCTTTTAGTACACGGATTCACTGAAAATCACGTTAAAGTTAACCTTGGGCGCAAAGTATAAGTTTCAATTTTGTAGATAATTTTATAAAATTAGATAAACACGTTTTAATTGAACTATTTCTAACCATGAATCATCTAACTGTGTTCGTATTTAGATTAAATTTCCCCAAAAAATATTTTACTGCAAATTAATTTCTTTTCGAATCGGTTCACATTTGCCCAATGCTCCCATCTATAAATAGCTTTATTTTGTTAATGTTAATATAATAAGCAACTTAGCGACGGTCCATAAAATCCCTTTAAGACAAAAATAACATATGGATGTTAATATTTAGATAATATTTGGCACAAATAACTCTGATATGAATTTTAACCTCTTAACATAACTAGTATTTTTGTGAGCCGATGGCTGTCCATCGTTTCCAATTAGGGTAAAATCTCGAAAATTCGTCTGTTAATACTATTGGGCTATTCACAAGGTAGTCATAAAGTTGTATGTATTAAAATAATAACAAGAAATATTTATGACTGCTGTGGGCAAGCGCTTATAATTTAGATTTCTAATGTACAGTAACGACGAAATAATATTTTTTTTTAAACAATTGTGAAATATTATTTAGGACATTATGACGATATGACTTGATAGCACCACTTGTGAATAGCCCATATGTAGTTTAAGCTTTACCGATATTAATTTTTACGCTTAATACGCGCTTTTAGAGCATATTTCTGGTATAGCTGTTAATTACCAATTACAGAAAATACAGTAAGTTACGGTACGTTACATTACATTACATTACATTACATAACATTACATTACATTGCATTACATTTCATTACATTACATTACATTACATTACATTACATTACATTACATTACATTATATTACATTACATTACATTACATTACATAACATTACATTACATTACATTACATTACATTACTATGCATTACATTACATTACATTACATTACATTACATTACATTACATTACATTACATTACATTACATTACATTACATTACATTACATTAACGGTCGTCTAAAGCAACCTCAATTCTTTAAATTTTGAATGCAAGAAGTTTATCACTACCCAGCAAAAACTTTACTTACCTGGTAAGTTAGCAAGTGATGTTGGAGAAAAGTAAACACTACTTATTTTTCGGCTAAATAACTTCTTATTTTTGTTCGAGGTGTCCACTGATTTCAGTACTTACAATACACTTCCTAGAGAAATATCTAGTTATTATTTAACTACTAGTTAGTTGAATTGTAAGTTCTTACAATATACTTACCAGAAGCCAAAAAATCACTAGTTAATAGACCAAAAAGCAGTTATAGAGTACGTTACCAATAACCAAATATTCAGTACTGCAAACAACACAACTTATAAGTAGTTATTGAGCTGATTATTAGTAAGAAAATATTCAGTAGTTCAAATAATAGAAGTAATAAGTAGTTGCTGAGGTCATTACTAGTAAGTACTTACTGAAGTTTTCAGAATAATGACAAGTGTAATGACAACTTCTTACCATGTAACGTTTGTAATAACAATCCCATATTACTAAAAATCAAAGAGAATTTCCTGGGTATACGCAAAAGGCTTCAAACCTGTATTTTTAAAGAGAATAATAAATAAAGCAATGCTCTTTTTAAAAAATTCAGTCATTTTTGGTCCCATAGGAAAGTTCGACTGTATATATATGTATATACAATGTATGTATGTATTACATATATATGTGATTATGGGTACGTTCATAAATGCATCAAAAATGTGCATCACTGCTGCAGTGATGCAAAATTTTGTTGCTGATGCGTGATCACCAGTTGCACTTGTGATGCTGATGCTTTTTTACTGCACAACAGCTGTGCAAAGTTTGAGTTTTTGAATACAAGCTAAATTTTAAAAGTTTAATGAGATGGCAATTTTAATTGAAAATATTTAACCAAAATTAATAGTTTTCTTATAAATTACAAGAAAAAGCATCAAAAAAGAAAAATAAAACGATTTCTTTAATGTTAAAAGTTATTGCATCAGACAATTAACTGATGCAATAATTGCCAAAATTTGTTGCAGAACGGCGGCATCACTGCATAAAAAACTTTTGACACATGAAAGTAATGCCAAGTTTCTTACAAGTGATGCATTAATGAACATTCAACTTTACTAATGCGCAACTGATGCGCAACAACTGCATTTACGAACGTACCCTATTATGTTTTTATTTAAATAAAACCAATAGTAAAACATAGTTTTTATCCATTTTTGTTTTACTTTAATATTATACCATGTTCACACGGACAGCAATGTTCGTGTTTCGCTCTCTTATTCCTGTTTCGCGCCCAAAACGACTTGTTTCCCCACAGTGTTGAAAAATTCAGTACTTTAGTACTTTTTTCAGTACTTTTTCATATTAAAAATACCGCAGTACCCCCGCGTTGTTTTTAGTACTTTTTTATCCTTTGCGCTTTTTAACCGTGATGATATCATTTCAATAGCAGACTTTGGTAATCATGAGTCTTGCAAAATTTATATTGTTGTGTATTAAATATAACTAACAACGTTAATATTGAGATGAAAGCGAGGGCGCCAGGATTCATACTTTGCTATACAGAATGGAATATTTGCTCTTACAAGTCACAAGAAAATTTATAAAAAAAGATGCATTTGATAATTTATTAGTGGAAAATTTGAATTTAAAAGAAAACCATTTACCTTAAAATGTATCTTTTTAGGGAACTCGATTTGACATTTTTATAGAAACATGCAAAGTTAACAACGAAATTGTTTATAAATTAAAAAAAAAACATATTATCTGAGATTTAGAGAAACATTTGTTTTTTACTTTAAATTACAAGCAGCTTCACTCCAGAAAATATTGTTATCAATTCCGTGTACTAGCGGATCTCTCAGAAATAAAGCATTTCAGAACTGAAAATATTTAATTAAGAGCGAAATGGATGAACTAATGTTTGCTGACATTTCACAGATTGCTTTTGGAATTTTATCGATACCACATTTCTCAGCATTACTTGAACGCACATTTTTAAATGCATTATTATGTAAAAAAGCAAAGCAAGAAATCGTTTACACGTAGAAACTGTTTCAAGTTTCAAACTAAATTTCTATTAAAATCAAATGATAGTAGCTGTTGTAACTAGTTACATATTATATTTCTTATTTTCTCTAAAAAGTCACATGTAATTGTGCATGTCTGTCAAAATTGCTGTTTTACATAAGGTTTATAATATTCGGTCACAAACGTACATGTAATTTGCTTCTGACATTGTCTCTGTACTTTTCGCATAGTTTTTGCAGAAACCAAAGTAGTTCTCGGTTTCAAAATAGCGTGCGGCCACCACAAAATTTTTTATTTGCACCGTAAAAGAGTTAAGCCGTCTTAACATTTCTTTTTTTAAATTCGAAGATAACATTTTAGGATAATATCATTAAACGTTTTTTCTTTATCTATGTTCATAATTTCTATAAAATGGTGAAGTGATCATACATATATCGGTATTGAACAATATTAACTTCAACCGGCTAATTATTCCGTCAATACTTATTTGGTCAAATATTTGATGAGTGTGACCGTAGCTTAACGCTTATGTATAACAAAAATATTATGTATCTTTAATATAAATACTGTTTGCTCTTTAATACATAGATAAATGAATTCCAATAAAATATTTATTGTTGCTTTTATTTTCATTAACAATTATTTTATTTTTTAACAAAAAGTACCATTTGTTGGAAAAAGTACTCTTTTAGTTAAAGTTCAGTACCATTTCAAAATTTCAATTTTGCAACACTGGTTTCCCATACAAAATTTTGAGAGCGAAACAGGTCGTTTTATTTTGAAACAGGTTTCAAAACAGGAAAAATATACTATCATCTCCAATTTTGATAACATTTATCGTTAGTTTATCTGCACAAGCGCTCAAAAAAAAATCAAGACAAAGAAATAAAACACAAGATTAAAATTTGATGTTTAATAAAATAAAGTGATAATTATAACATAATAATATTAATAAAAGTATTAAATAATATATTTTTAAGTTTTATTTACTTTTTCATCTATTTAAAAAAAATCAGACTAACAACACAAAAAAAAACTTCAAAATGAAACAAGAATGAATCGTATGAACAGCGTGTTTGGAAAACTAGTCTTGGTACGCGGCTATGTAGTCCGCTTTTTCAGAACCAATCGCACTGTTTCTGAATAAACATTAATATTGTGGTAATTTTCCAAAGTGTTTCGAATTTGCACGGCTGTTATTTTGGGATTTTCACTAATAACACTTTTTATAAATTGCTCAACTCGTAAGGAAATTTTGGGTGGACGTCCAGTTTTTGGCTTGCTAACTAGAAATTGAGACTCAGAAAAGTGTTTTATTACAGTCTACACTGTAGACTTGACACGTCCAACAATTTTAAAATTTGAACTCAAGAAATTCCCATCGTTCCTTTTTTTTTAAAATATATGCACGCATTTCATTACAAATGTCCTTTATTTTCTTACCTTTTTTAACAAAACAGTAATAATTTTTTTTTCTAAAATTACTGCAGTCTTTAAGAATTTGCTTGCAAATTTAGCTTGTGCCACTTTCCGTATATTATTTTTCCTTTAAATCTTCTTAATTTAAAAAGGACAGTTTTCTATTTGGCATCGTACGTATAATTAATTATCTGTGCTGTCAGATAAACTTGCAAATGCAAGCAAAAATATCGAACAAAAATCCAGAGTTATTCTTAAGCTCCAATTTAAGGGGGAGTACGTACCATGCCATGAACAACGGTACGCGACATGATGTGATCGGTCTTTAAATGGCAGCGCTTTATTTAAAACACTAAATGGGCTGCATATGGAGGCGTGGCTTTAAAAATTTAACGGTTTTAGAACCATCATTGACATACCTTTCATTCAAGGGGGTGACTGGCACAAATTTTTTTTTTGTAAGGAGGTCGACCCGCTCTAATGTACATACATATATATGTTCATATTTTTGAGTGTATGTAGTTCCATTGTTTCTAGAATTTTTTGAACCTGTAAATACATATTTATGTAATTGTAAGTGAACCCTTATAGAATATTTTATAATAATATTAGTTTTTTAGGTTTCCTTTTTTAAAATATCGCAGTTATTTTCCATTTTGTTGTGATTTGTTTTTTAAACGAATGCCTTTTACTTACTTATCGTCTACTTTTCACTTTTGTTGTCATTTATTACGAAGATGTTCATTTTATAAGAACAAAAAATATGTAGAAAAAAATTAAAGCTTTCTTTGTCACTCGCCGAAAATGTTTTTTAATTTTATGAAAACCTAAATCTGATTTCTTTCGTTTATTTTACGAACGAACAAATATTTTTATTTTCTAAAAACAGGCTGTTAGACACTCTGAATAAGATAATACTAATATTGTGTCCTAACTCGAATTGGGCTGTTATTATGGGTTTGACCACAGATATAATCGATCTATATAAATAATTATTTTCAGTTTACATATATCACTACAAATCAGACCACGCAATTATGTAATATTCGGTACAAAATTAACCATATTTTCTATATAAAGCGTCCTTCCCATATGACTAGAAATCATAACAAAAACTTCGTGCAGAGCGGCCCATAATTTACTCCAGGCTTCATATAAAGCCAACACTCGAAAAACACTTTGAAACACCTTAAACCGTAACGAATAAAGCTATTTAAATAAGGCTGGTTATTTCTAATTGAACCAAGTCATTTCTTGCTGTCATATTCGGTAAATTTGTTGGAAATTTTCCAATAAGATAAAGCCCTGAAGCGCTAAAACTCCAATAGCAGCATCAGGGAATTGAATTCACAAGGTAGAGGGCTTATGTGTATTATCAAAGTCAAGTTGCATAAGTTGACCTGTTGCTCCATTAACTAAGCCATCGCTTGTATTAATAATTACAGTAACCATATATTTTGCAGTTGTCTTAAGTCTTAAATCATATCGAAGCCCTTGGGTCTCTGAGGTCTTTAAGGTTTTTGCAATATGCGGTTTCTGCTATCACTAGGTAGACCAACCGACTTAACACGATCATCAGCATATTCCAGTTATCTACTTCATTATTTGTGGACAGCAAATGCGTTGCTTCATCTGGAACATCACTTTTATAAACCTCACGAGACTTAAATAGTAAAACGTCTTGTTCAGACATTTTTCCACACGCCATATTATTAAGAGCTCTAGCAAAAGCGTGATCTTCTCTTTGGCGCATAATTTCAGTAAGTTCAAAATATTTAAACATATCCATGTATTAGACTATAAGGATCATTTGATGGAGCCGAAAATAACCAGCTATCAAGAACAGGCGGAAGTTGCCTTAAATCGCCAAATACTACCATGGATATTCCACCAAACGATGACGTTGTTTTAAATACCTGCTTAAGTCTAGAATCAAGGTACTTGAACATTTTTGAACCAACCATAGATATTTCAGCAATAATTAAAAGCTTCAAATTAATAAATTTTGAGTACAATGCATTTGCTGTATTGTTGCTCAGTGGCCTTAATTCTGATGAAGATTGGTTTATTGGCAGTGAAAACATTGAATGAAGTGTAGCACCTCCAATCCCAAATGCTGCTTTTCCTGTAGGTGCACAAAGCAATACCTTTATTAAATTTGGGTCAGTGCCTGGTATGTAATTATATCTGTAATTTACTGATTGATATATTGCAGATATAAATTTACTTTTACCAACGCCAGCACCACCTCCAACAAACTCATGGAACGTATTTCCTGACTTTGTACTATGCAGTAAATGTGTCAAATATAACTTTTGTTTTTTGTTGAATGATCTGACCATTTCCAATAAGTCAGACTCTGGTATTAGTGGTGGAAGCTTAATTATACGAATATAACCTTCAGCTGAATTTATTTCGGGTACTCCTAGAACTCTAAACTCATTATCAAATTCGGGATTTTCATCTCCTTGATTGCCATTATTTTCAGATTCACTTTCGTTTCTTAAATGTTCAAGAACATTATAAAGTTCTCTTTCTCTTTAAAAATGTCGTATTTTCTTCTATTTGTTTCAATGGCATCTTTATAAGCATTACATGTAGATTCGTAATCATTCCGTAATAGATCGGTTTCTTTATTTCTCCAGGGATAGAATAACATAATCAATTCCCTGAAGTAATCACTTCTATGAGTATTAAAGTTATACCGTCTATATCTTATAACATGTGGTTTTGACTTCTTTTTAATGAATCCACTATTGTTTCTGAGTCTTATGAATGCTCCAGACAGTTCGTTTGGATCCAAGTCATGATTTTCGTTATAAGTCTCCTCATTTTGTGTACTTCTCGTATTTCGGGAAAACTTATAATATGCTGCAAAATCTGCCAAACACAATAATTGTAACTCATCAGGACGTTGTATATAGTGGTCCAACATGCTAGATATATAAATATCGGTAGAGTTAGGTTCTAAATTTTGAAGCTGTTCACGAGATTTTAATACAAACACTCTCTCTTCTGGCCTACCAGTACTAATATAAATTTCGGCATTACTACTTTCTGAAAGATGCATTCCTAAACAGCAGTAAGCAGCTTCTTGTGCAGAAATTTCACTTCCAGAAATGAATTTGTGACCAATGTGTTGCAGTTTTTGTTTAACAGAAAAATTTCCAGCTCTTATTTCATTTAAAGCCTCCTGTAAAATTCTTGAAATTCCACGATTGGATTTGTTAATATAATTAACTATATAGCTGCAACATGCATAAGCATCCAAGATAAATTGAATGTCGATATTTGCTCTATGAAGTTTTAATATAGTGGGATTATATGCATTTATCATTTTATCCTCAAATTTTCTGCGTAAAAAAATTTTAGGTTTCTTAAGTGAAGAACGTTACGCCATTTTATAATCTTCATATGACATATTTATATGATCACATCTTAAAAAAGTTTCGAAGTCATTGAAATTGGACATTTCTTCATCCGTTAAATTTGAATTTAAAAGACTTTGAATTTTCTTGAACGACTCTCTATGATGAGCAACGTTTTCTGATTGTTCTGGGAGAGGGGCAAGAATCTCTGTTTGTGGCATTCTCCTCTAAATTCTCTTGTGCAGGATCGATTGTGGTTATGTTTTTGATAACTAATGAATTGTGCAACGTTTGGATCACTGCCATTTGTACTTGTATATTTATTAATAAATTCAATAACGGAAGGAAAAGTTGAGTGATCATTTAAGTCAATCTTTGGAGCATCTTTCAACCAATACCTGCCATGAATATGTGGGGAGCCTCTCTGTTGAAATTCTACTCTCCAGTAATATTTTTCCACTAGATGGTTGTCAAATATTCCGTTATTCATTTTAAAAAGGGCAAAAAGCTGTCGGAACCTAAAATCAAAATATCGCGCGCAGGTTATAGAATCACTTCGTATTAGTCTGGCTTTTTCTAAAAAATTAAGAGTGCTAGCATCCTCTATTTTATATATATCTATTTTATCAACATTTTTTGACAAAATTACCAATAACTCTGTCCATTTTGTTTCTGCAGCAGAAAGAGTAATAAAAAAAGTTGGAAGACCAAATTGTCGAATCATTGCAATTGCCTTTTTCTTATCGGCTTCCCAATGAGATGGAGAAGAACGAACACTTTTTAAAATTCTGAAGCCATCATCATGCTGAATTAAGTTGTTTAAGTAAGCATCGTTGAGTGCATTACCCGCTGTAAGATTTGTTGATCTCACACCTTTGCGTAAAGCAATTGATGTGGCACTCTTAATAGATAAAAGTTCCAATTTTTTGTAACTATACAATAGTTTATCTATTCTGCATGCACGTCGATCATATCTTCGTAACTCTGATCGAATAGTTTTGCTGTAAGTTTCACCACACGTTCGTTTCTTTCCTCCATAAATGGTTACGAATGCGAGTTCTTCTGAATCTTCATCCATTATCATATCTAGAGGACGCTGACCTTCTCCGGGTGCC
The DNA here is from genome assembly GCA_963931875.1 of Pollenia griseotomentosa. Classification (NCBI taxonomy): domain Eukaryota; kingdom Metazoa; phylum Arthropoda; class Insecta; order Diptera; family Polleniidae; genus Pollenia; species Pollenia griseotomentosa. The sequence continues at coordinate 164,464,971 of OZ007562.1, read as the reverse complement.
ATTATAACCCTCTGTAGGGGAACATTTTCTAAAGGAACATTATCAAGTAATGTTTCTTGGTCACCTGGATTAAGATTGTCAGCATTAAATTCATCAACATGGATATCATTATTTCTGTTACTATCTCTTTGATTATTAAAAATTTCATTTATAATACTCTCATCTTGACGGTCAGCAACAAATGGGATAACATTCTCATAAGAGGAACTATTGAACCAATTACTATCAATGGTTATACCATGTTTTATGTACAACTCAAATGACGGGCGGCTTCAATTACTTTAGCTGGCCTTATTGACTCAGTTATGTAGTCATGAAGATATTCTAAGCGGCGTCTAAGATGAAGCTGAATTACATGTGCCTGGTCGAATGTTCTAGGTAGAGCTGTAACTGTTTCATTGACCGATATAGGAACATTTACGAATAGACATTTACGGTAGATTTTGTCGTATGTTTCTGTTACGTTCTGCTTGGCAATTTCTTTGTCTTTCTATGTTTGAATCATTATGCCTATAACGAAGAACTCTATCAGAAGAGCTACGCTGTAAATCATATTAAGATTGCCGCGCTATTGATCTTGTTAACTATCTTCTTATGGTGTTATGTTTTATCTCCGGAACTCGATATTGACGATTTTCCCGTCTACGTTGATGCTCTATTGTATTTAAGGCCTGTTCATTTTGCCGATAAGAGAGATGGACTCTTCTATTTTGTCGACTTGCGCTATCACGCTCCAGCTCGGCTTGGCGATATCACGAATTAGCTCTTCTATTTTGGCGACTTGCATCATCGTACTCCAGCTGTGTCTGACGTTAGGACAAAACAGCTCTTCTATTTTGGCGACTTGCATCATCGCGTTCCAGCTCTGTTTGGCGGTAAGATGAATCAGTTCTTCTATATTGTCGACTTGCATCACCACGCTCCAGCTCTGTTAAACGATATGATGAGTCGGCTCTTCTATTTTGGCGACTTGCATCATCGCGCTCCAGCCCTGCTTGGGATAAGGCGAATCTGTTCTTCTATTTTGGCGACTTGCACCATCACGCTTCAGCTCTGTTTGGACTTAGGGCGAATAATTTCTTCTGTGTTGTCGGCTTGCATCATCACGCTCCAGCTCTGTTGAACGGTATGATGAATCGGCTCGTCTATTTTGGCGACTTGCATCATCACGCTCCAGCTCTGTTGAACGATATGATGAATCGGCTCGTCTATTTTGGCGACTTGCATCATCACGCTCCAGCTCTGTTGAACGATATGATGAATCGGCTCGTCTATTTTGGCGACTTGCATCATCACGCTCCAGCTCTGTTGAACGATATGATGAATCGGCTCGTCTATTTTGGCGACTTGCATCATCACGCTCCAGCTCTGTTGAACGATATGATGAATCGGCTCGTCTATTTTGGCGACTTGCATCATCACGCTCCAGCTCTGTTGAACGATATGATGAGTCGGCTCGTCTATTTTGGCGACTTGCATCATCACGCTCCAGCTCTGTTGAACGATATGATGAATCGGCTCGTCTATTTTGGCGACTTGCATCATCACGCTCCAGCTCTGTTGAACGATATGATGAATCGGCTCTTCTATTTTGGCGACTTGCATCATCACGCTCCAGCTCTGTTGAACGATATGATGAATCGGCTCGTCTATTTTGGCGACTTGCATCATCACGCTCCAGCTCTGTTGAACGATATGATGAATCGGCTCGTCTATTTTGGCGACTTGCATCATCACGCTCCAGCTCTGTTGAAAGATATGATGAATCGGCTCTTCTATTTTGGCGACTTGCATCATCACGCTCCAGCTCTGTTGAACGATATGATGAATCGGCTCTTCTATTTTGGCGACTTGCATCATCACGCTCCAGCTCTGTTGAACGATATGATGAATCGGCTCGTCTATTTTGGCGACTTGCATCATCACGCTCCAGCTCTGTTGAACGGTATGATGAATCGGCTCGTCTATTTTGGCGACTTGCATCATCACGCTCCAGCTCTGTTGAACGATATGATGAGTCGGCTCTTCTATTTTGGGGACTTGCATCATCGCGCTCCAGCTCTGCTTCACGATGTAAAGGATTGGCTCTTAAATGTTGCCGTCGAGCATTATTAACATCTTGTTCCTCGCGTCGAAATGGCAAGTCTTGACGACGATTGAAACGCCATGCTGTATTATATGGCTTTAAATTGGTTGACTCGCTACCGAATGCAGACCATTTTCATGTAGCTCTGCTGCTAATCTTAAATTTTGCATTCTATTTCTCTGAAGCATTTGACGGTGCTCAGCGCTCTGTTTACGTGTTCGAGGCATAATTACTTCTTCCGGACTATTCTTTATCTTTAAAAGATAGTATTGAACTTAATTGCATTTTTTATACTTTTAACTATATTTGTATGTAAGAGGTAATTCGTTTTACCTTACCTGTTTATTAAAAAAATGGTTTATTCCGTTAGACTTTGACCTAACAATTGAATAATTTTAATGGTAAATTTGAAGGTTTGTTTTATAAGCACTCAAAAACTCAAATTGTGCTTAAATTCAATTTAATTTTATACATACATATATGTAAATATAATAAGTAAATACCTATTTAAATAAAAAAAAAATAATTATGAAGACAGAAATTGGACATGTGGCTATGATGATTTTTTTACAGGTAGACATAATTTATGTGCGTTAAAGTGAAGGATTAAGAAATTGTGACACCAGATTGTCTTAATTATGGTCGCAATTTCTGCAAATAGATGAGTTCATATTAGGGATGCCAAACGGGAAATCCCGAATCCCGGGACTGACAAATCCCGATTCATAAAAATAAATCCCGGAATTTTTCAATTTAACAACTTTTGCGTATCAAAAGTTTTTATATGTATAAAATTATTCGTTTAATGAATTTTTATACTTTCTAATTCTTCATTGTTTTATGGCCGTTTTCTCATTACGCGATTATCCTTTTCCTAACGAAAAACTGCACATTAAAGAAATTGTGTTTTCTCAATGTCTCATTTGTTTTCTATTCTGTCGCGAAGCTAACTAGTACTCATCATCTGCCAATTACACTATGCCACAAAAAAAAATGAAGCTCAGAAATGAGATATTCTCTAAGCTAAATTGGTGCTGCTGAACACGAATATGGCATTTATTTAATTTTCCCAAGAACCGTTTTCGAGATACATATACGCGAAAATCGTGTTTTTCTGCAGTTGTTTAATATATATATATGTGTTCCTCTAACTCCCATTGGAGCATAGAGCGCCACAAAGTTGTTTAAGGTATTTCGAAAAATCTCGAAAACTGTTTAACAGAATTGTACAACATTTAAAATTTGCATAGATATCTCGTTCAGCACATATCTTTACCGTGTGGGTTGGATAAAGATTTACTGAGCTACAGGACTTTAAAATTGAAAAAAATGTTATTTTTTTAATTTTTTCCAAATTCAGATTTTTAATTCGCTAAAGTAATGCAATAAAAAAAATAAAATTTTCAATAATATTTTAAACGTAGTAAGCGTAAAATTTTTATCGTCGCACAAAAAATTAAGAAATAACGAAATAATAAAATTTGTATTAAAAATGAATTGTTTTGTTAAGTTTTCTTTTTTAAAAATAAAAAAATAAATAAAATTTAGTTAATTTAAAAAAAGTTTCTTATAATTGTTTTGTTAAGTTTTCTTTTTTAAAAATTCAGACATAAATAAATAAAGTGTTGTTGTTTTTTTTAAAAAAAAGTTGTTATTAAAGAAACAAATTGATCCCGAAATATTTCGAAATCGCGGAAGATCCCGGGATCCCGAAATCCCGGGATTTCGGGATCGGGATTTCCAAAATCCCGAATCCCGGGATTTGTTAAAATCGATCCCGTTTGGCATCCCTAGTTCATATCCGGTAAAATTATTTTGGTATTTTCAAAGGTTTTTTGCATACGTGTTTTTAACCTTTAAAAAACATTTTATTAATTTTTAAAAAATGCGTAGCTAATGTGTCCATAATAATAACAACCTATTTATCAGGCCTGTTCTGAAAATATTGAGATTTTAAATCACATGTGCTTTTAAAATCTCACGTGTGATTTTGTGGTGTTCTGTAAATCACATCGTTTTTGTGTTTTTCGGTGTGATTTTCAATTGTCGAAAGCAAAAAAAAACATAATAAAATTGTAATTTTTTAACGCTTTGTATGTTATTTTTGACAATTTGTTTCTTTTTACTGATTTAGCATCTCAAATTAGTTTTAGTGTTATAACACCACAATAGTGGAGAGGATATTATGCATTTGTGCTGATGTGTGTAACGCCTTAAAATATTGTTCCTAGACTGACCTTTAAGTATACCGATCGACTCAGAATCTTTCTGGCTGGCCTGTATGTTTAAAATTTCATTAAAATCGGTTAGGTTGTTTCGCAGAAAAAGAAATTGCCGCCTACCCCCTCGTGGTTAAAGTTTTGGAAATGTGTATGTTTTCATTTATCTTAAAATAAAATCAGTGTAATTGTTTTGCAGAGAAAGAAACTGCTTCCAACCTCCGCTCGTGGTCCTATTTTTTAAAAACTGCATAGTTTATGTGTCCATATAGAAATGGATGTATCTATGTTTTACCTTTCATTAAAATCGGTTTGGGAAACAGAAATTGCCTTTATCTCCCCTCGTGGTCCTATATTTTAAAAAATCCATACCTTTTGTGTCAATATAGATATGGTTCTATGTATGTTGCAAATTTCATTAAAATCGGTTTGATAGTTTCTGCGAGAAAGAAATTTCCCCCTATCTTCCCTCGTGGTCCTATTTTTGAAAAACTTAATAGATTATGTTTCCATATAGATAGGAATCTATCTATGTTTTGAATTTCATTAAAATCGGTTTGAGAGGCAGAAATCGCCCCTATCTCCCCTTGTGGTCCTATTTTTTTTGTGTCCATAAAGATATGGTTCTATGTATGTTTTAAATTTCATTAAAATCGGTTTGATAGTTTCTGAGAGGAACAAATTTCCCCCTATCTTCCCTCGCGGTCCTACGATTTGGTCCATTATCAATAGGCTTGGTCCTTGTGCCAATAAGAACCTATGACCCAAATTTTATCAAGTTATCTCCAAAGTTGCGACCTGTACTTTGCGCACAAGGTTACATGGACAGCCAGCCAGCCGGACGGACATCGTTAGTTCAACTCAGAAAGTGATTCTGAGTCGATTTTAAGGCGTTACACACATCAGCACAAATGCATAATACCCTCTCCACTATTGTGGTGTGGGTATAACAAAATATTCAAGCAAAAAAAAAAACAAGTTAGAGTGCTATATTCGGCTGTGCCGAATCTTTGATACCCTCCACCGACAGTTCGAATGTTTAAGGAGTAATATCTGTATGATGTCTTTTTATTATTATTATCTTAAACTGTGACGATTTGTTATTAATTATGGTTTTAGGAGACTAAACTGTTTTCCGGGAGTAGGGCATATATGGGGCCTAGGGTAAATTATGTACCGATCTTCACGAAATTTTACAGTGTCATTTCTAGTCGAATAAAACGGACTTGTGCAAAATCGTATGTCATTCCGTGCATTTTTGCATCATTTATGTTAGTTTTTGTAACAAAATTATCAAGTTTTTGAAGGTGGTGGTTCCACATTTTGATTCATAGCTCTGGTCCTACTGAACCGATTTTGCTGAAATTCAATCCCAAACTGCTTAGGATAACTACAAGCAATTTGACACCTAGTTTGTTTATTTCTTTTGAGTTTTTCGAAAGTGAGCGTGTTTTCAACAGACGGACAGACGGACAGACAGACGGACATGGCTAAATCGACTTAGAATTACTCAAGCAGCCAGAAGATATATACTTTATGGGGTCTGAGATGAATAATAAAAAAGTTTCACACGGAATGACAAACTTAGTATACCCTCTTCACAACTAATTGTGGTGGAGGGTATAAAAATAATACAAACAAATAAATAACTAACCCAATCAAAAAACGTAAAAGAAAGTTAAATAAGTACCAAGGCAATATGTATTTTGAGAGCATCAGCTTGCTCCTTGGCAGTTGTTGCATTTGTTTCATTTGACGACAAATTAACGACAGTTGTTCCTCAACTACCGTCTTCCTCTTTTTTTACCTGAAGAGCAGTTTGTGTATTATTCCTCACTATCGACCTCTATCCTTCCTCGTGTGGATGAAGTTTTAATATGTTTGCTTTTTTCCTCCAAAATTGGTTGTGTTTCAAATAACATTAAGGGACCTGTCTCTTCAATTTTGCTTTCTTGTGCAACCACCGTCACAGATTTAAAAGCTCTTGGGGCTGATTCTGATATCTGCAGTCTGAGTTTCAGCACTTTTAACTTTACCCGCCATCACTCTACAAGCAGGTGCTGCAGACGAGGACCAAAGCAGCGTCCGATCAATTATATAGTCTAGGGAAGTTAAATAGTTTAGTTTATATGTTGTTTTCTGTATTTTTTTTTTTTTTTTGTCCTACATTTCAAATGTGGGCATGTCTGTAAATATATGTAATATTTTCAAAATCAATTCAAGCTATGGTTGTTTTATGGCTTTATTTATAATGTGGTTTACATTTTCCCACTTTGCAATAGAACGCAACTCAGGATTTTCCTCCATGTATTCGCCTAATGTAAGCAGTATATGGCACTCATTTATTTCTCTCAAGAAGCGTTTTCAAGATATTCGCGAAAATCATGTTATTCTGCAGTTGTTTTAGCTTGTTATTTTGAAAAATCTCAAGAATTGTTGATCTGAATTGTAAAAACTATTGAATAAATATGTTTTTCCTCTTTCAGCCTATATTTATACTGTGTTGATCGGAAAAAAAATTTACTTTAGACTTAAAACAAAAATTATTTTTTTAGGTTTTTCAATATTAAACGTTTTCAGTCTCTCCGACCAACACACTATAAAGAAAATTTGATAGTATATTTATTTGAAATTTTTGGGAATACTCTCCAGAAAAACACGATTTTCGCGAATATCTCGAAAACGCTTATGGAGAGAAATAAATGAGTGCCATGTTCGTGTTTAGCCGCCCCAATTAAGCTTAAACGAATATCATTTTTAAGGCTAATTTTTTGTAAAGTATTGTAATCAATAACAGTTTTTTATTTTATATAGTTATCACTTGTTCTCCAATTTTATTTATAATTTATTTAAATTACTCTTAAATATTCCTTGTTTTTTTTATATTCCATGATTCGACAACAAAACAACAAGTGAGTGGTTTTGACATTTGTGTTCGTAATGTCAAAACCACTCTTGCGAGTTGTCGTCTAAACGAATGTTCGTATAGAATAAAGTTAGTTGAGCCCAAAACAGTTTTCGATCGCTTAGAATGCGATCGAAGTCGTTCTTCCGAAATCGTTGAACAGGCCATTATTATTCTAAAGCCAGCCGAATAGACATCGTTCGAACGCCTCAAAAAATAAATCTAGTTTGCTCGGTATACTAAAAGATGGGTGTAGAACAAATATTTGCAAGCTATGAGCGATAAGTAGCACATGCAAACATATTGTTTCACAGGTATCAGTAAGGGCTTTAACACTATACATACACATAGTTACAAGCTTAATAATCAGATGATTAGTAAAAAAAATTAGAAGCATTTAAAAATTTCAGCTATAGAGGAAGGGGTACAAAAACACGAATACGCCTCTGTTTTCTGTATGTTAAACTTCATGTCAGTTTGTCAAGGCGATTAGAAGTGGCAAATTTATTTCCCAAAAATTAAGACTCCGACCCACTGTATATAAACGAATGAAGCGATATACAGTTAAAGATGGAGTAGCAATTGAAACTAAAGAAAAGTTGGAATTTTCAAGTGATGCCAGGCAAAAAAGAATTTTTTTTATTGTTTTTATTTGCTAGTGTTGTAGCCTGTATTCAAGTGTTTGCATTAGTAATGAGCTGCGTCACCATTATTGTCAGGAAGTTTTTCATTTCATTCCATAAAGTCAGAAAGCAAAAGCTCACACAAAAAGGTAATGGGTTAACAACAAATGCAAAAAGTAACGAAGAAAAAAAAAAGAAAAGCAAGTTTATATAAAAAAAAACTATTCAAGCGAAGAGCAAATATACTCGCCTTTATAGTTTAACACTATGGGATGTTAAGTATAAATTTTAGAGGACCGTGTTTTGCAAAAAAGAACTTTTCAGATTGTGGCTTTTAGTATTAAACAATTTACGGGGTCTAAGATCAGATATGAATCCATTTGCACAAAATATTGATATGCAAAATTGTATATATTAATGTAATGAGTTGTTAAAGTTTCTTATCCTGATTGGGGTTTTAATGGGTCATTAGTGGATTGATCAATACAAACTTGTTTAAGTAGTTAAAGTTCATATTTATCTTCTATGAGCAATATTTCTAACGACTTTTTTAAAAAATCTACAAGAGATGGAGTGCTGTTCCGAAAAAACCAATGTTATAAAAGCTAGAGTAAATAATGAAGAAGCCTGTGTTTTCCAGCAAAAAAATATGTATGTTTACCCAAAATGCTAGTATGTAGTAACTTAAAAGCAGTGTTCGAAAATAAATAGAACATTATTTAGCGTTCGGCTCACACACCCAGGCACGATATCTATTTTTTTAGTGTATGTGTAGACGAACACACCCCTTAATACCGTTCGTAACTATTTTCAAGAGCCGAACATTATAGATATAGTGTTCTGTTCTTCGTTAAAAAACAGAACAATTGTAGTGATACTGTAGACAAACATTATAAATTAATGTTCTAAAATGTTTCTTTTTTTACATTGATAACGAAAAGAACAAACAATGAATTTAAGCAACGGCCGCTGCACGGGCAGCTTGTGTTTATTGTGTATATGTTTTGTTTGTGTAAAACTATTTTGCTGGCTTTTTGTTTTTTTTCGTATGTGTATTTTGTTTTTGTAAAAATTGTTTAGTCTAGCCCAAAGGGACGAACATTAATAAGCCGAACAGAACAGAATGAAGTTTGTGGTTAAAAAAAAAAACCAAACGGAATTAAATGTTCTTACCGTATGTTGAGTTGGATGAAAACAGTACAAACAGGGAAACGTTATTTTTTTAATGATTTTCTACACAAACACTATTAGTCCGAGTTTAGACGAGCGAACATTTGGAAGGAAAACATTTGGAATTTTCTTTAGTTTTTTCATTTGCGGTCACATAGACGAACATGTTGCCGGAAACATTCTGTTAATATTGTTGTTTTTTTCTCAAAAAGCAAGGTAAATGTCAACAAAGAAAATGCGAACAAAGCGTGTCGCCGAGTACCGAACACAAAAACCGTTCTCTCTTCCCCACCCGTACTTTGCTAACAAACAAAATGTTTCCCTTCCAGATGTTTCCCTGTCTAAATGGGCACTTAGCGTTTGTGTTTTCCACAAATCTACCGAACCGAACACTAAGGAGCGATATTTAGTGCTTATTTTCAAACCCTGCTTTAAACTCAAATTTCATGAAGGCATCGTCAGCTAAACTCAAACCCTGATAATGAATATTGCCAGGCCCAGTGTGTAATTTTTACTGTAAAACAAACGCATAACAGACTTAAAAACCAACTACTATTCCAGCCCAGGAGTTTATGTGTTGCTTGGCAAACAAAAATTTTGCAGCAGCAACAATAAATTCGAAAAAAAAAACAATAATAAAAAGTTTTTGTTGCAACAATTGCCAGCATAAACAAACATTGAAATTATTTCTATTTTTTTTCCGACTTTGAAGAGAAAATTTTCTAACAAATAACAATGAATAGGAATGGTAACATGGTCATATAGAATTGTTTTGTTGCCGATGTTGTTGATGTTGCTGTTTGCTTATAATGCTGCCGGGGATACGGAATTGCTTGCTTTTTGTTGTTGTCGTTCTTTTTGCCATTGGTATCATCGATCGGTCACTACAATTGTGATAAACATTTATTGTTAAGACACTCTGAATATGTTTCTGTTTGTTGGTGAGTGTGTGTGTGTTTCGATTTTTGTTCATCCAACATTTTTTTTTATTTTTTTTTTTACATATATTTATTTTTTTATTTCTAACTGGCATTTGTACGAAAAGTATTCATTCGTTTTTGTATTTATTGCAATGTTTTTTTAGCTGTTTTATTTAATTTTATTTTCTATACATCGATTGTTTTATGTGCTTATGGTTGTTAATGCGTTACGATATAATTTGCCGTCATTGCAACAATTGGCAATAAGAAGTGAGTATGAGAAAATGAGTGCGCGCGCGCGCATGTGCATCAATAAACAATGTTTTGGACTTGGGAGGAGGGGTTGTGCAATAAATATATTTGGGTTACCAGTAATTTAGAAGAAAGATTAACAAAATAAAACCGATTCAAGAGTTGAAAACGTCCAATCAAATAATCGCCTATTGAGGCTGTGGATTCTTTAAGATTTATTTTAAATTTTGTTAAGGTATAAAGGCTTTCTAATTGCCTTTTATGGTGTTTTACCTTCGATTCCCGTCGGGGATAATAACCACTCCTGGGGTAGTAGAGCAATATTATTCTAAAAAAAATGATAAATTGGGCTTGGAGCTTGTTCCGACTTCATTTTTACTGTATTACCCTACCCACCCCGAACTGAAGACATAGTTATATTAGATGCCTTAGGCAGCCATCGAGAAGACTGCTTGCTTCTTTCCTTTAGTGGCCCTTTTGTAATACCAAGCGCCAATTCCAATTAACAAGGAGAAGAAGCAACCTTAGTTCTATCTTAGATAGATCATCTAAACAGGTTAAAAACGGGTTTCCCAGGTGTCTCTCTCTAATGTCCTGAACCCCAGGACACCGAAGCAGAAAATGAGACACAGTTTGCTCGTATTTCTCGTTATGAAAACTTATGCAGTAGACATTGCATTCCAGACTCATTCTTTTTGAATTAGTCCACACCGGCCAGTGCCCAGTTATCACTGACACAACATTTCTAATCGAGTCCTTATTGAAGTGAAGCGGAGTGCTGATTCACCGTTGATTCTAGCCATTTCACAATGCGGAGTAGGTGGATTCGCGAGCCGACGCCAGCTGTGAAAGTCTATAAGACTCTTGCTTGATAAGTGACTTACAGTGAGGCATTGGAAAGCTAACGAATTGATCAATAAATTTGTCATCCAGACGAGCACTTTCTTTGGCAAGCTCATCTGCTATCTCGTTACCCGGCAGTTCGCACGCCCTGGTGTCTACATTAGTGTTCCTTTGAATGCTTCGCAATCCTATTTGAAGATATCTGACATTCTACAGTTAACCTAGATGTCGCTGGGGATAATTAAATATACATAGTTATGCGATAATACCTTAGCCAGTTAGCCGCCCGACTTATAGCAAAGATTACCAGTTGCAGAACAATACAGCAATCCGACAAACGAAAGGGAAACGTTTACCTCGAAATCCTTAAGTTTTCTAAAACTTTTCGAGGATAAAATGTTGGTTGTAATGTATTCATTTCATTCATTTGCCGCGTAAGTAAGAGGGAGTAGTGCTTGTGGACATACGACTTGGACTTAATGTTGAAAGTAAGAGGGAAGAATTCAGCAGGAAGGTTATCCAAGTAAGAGGGAAGAATTCAGCAGGAAGGTTATCCAACACACAAACAGTTTTTCCTGTAATGCCTTGTAGGAAGCACTGGTCAATCGGCCCCAAAAGGCTCTTAAGGAAAATCGTGTATTGCGAACACACGTACGATTTTCGGGAACCAGTGCTCATGTTCTGTAACTCTCGCGTCGAGAAACTTTTCGATTGAAATGTGTGAAATGGAACAAAAATTCCATATATTGAAACAAACAGCTGTTTTTCTCACTAAACTGTGTCTGTCAGTTTTTTTTTTTTGGCGAGTACAAGCTGTCACGTAAGGAAAAAACTCGCCAATTTACAGAAAAAGTGTGTCTGTAACATTTTGGTGAGAAAAGTTCCCGCTTTGGACTGTCAAATAAGCTCACGAAAAAAAATGGGGCGAGAGAAACACTAAAAAACCATTAAAAATGCAAATTTCAAAGGCTAATAATAATAATATTTTGTTCTTGGCACATTTTTTTATTGTTTAATTATTTTGCTTTTAACATTTTATATCCTTCACCACAGGTGGAAAAGGGTATATATAAGTTTGTCATTCCGTTTTTAATTTCTACAATAGTAGTCTTAGACCATATAAAGTATATATATTCTGGGTCCTTATGAGGAGAGAAGTTGATTTAACGATGTCCGTCCGTCCGTCCGCCTGTCCGTCTTACGTTTGATATGTGTTTTCCGGAGACTCCAGACATGATAGCGGCTAGGTTGTTTTACATTTATGTTACATATAGTCCACGATTTCTTGCTATTGAAATTCAGCAAGATCGGTCCACAAATGGCTGAGATATGACAAAAAAAAAAACCCACGACTGCCTCTAATTTTTCCAAAAAATCCCTTGTCGTTGTATTTTTATTACTTTATTCTGTATATCTGGCATAACGGCAAGAGCTAAAGTTTCCAAGTAAGGTACATTTAGTTTATAAATGCACACCATCCCACAAAATATAGGCGGGATTGGAGAAGTGGGGGTGGAACCTCCCATACAAAAAATATCAAAAATTGTATAAAAACCTGAATTTTTTGACTGTAATATGACCTATGGTTATATATAGCAAAATATTGGGATTTTTAATAGAAAATATTTTCTGAAAAACTCGGGAAAATCCGTTCAGATACCAAAAAGTTGTGACCAAAATATTAATTTTTTTTGAAAAATATCCATTTTCGGGAACCATAGATCTTCCCCAGTCCAAGTTTTATAACCAAAATAACTGGCAAATTTCTTCTTTAACACGTCGAATCGGTTAAGAAATAACAGAGCTATGACCAAAATACTGGAATCCCAAAAATTACTCTTTTTATAATTAAGTTTGTTTTTTATACCCTTCACCGAAGGTCCTACACCCCATAAGGTATATATATTATGGGCCCTTATGAAAATCGAAGTTCAAACCGGTTGACGTCTCTTCTAATTCATCAGAAAACATCCCATTGTTGTAACTATAAAAGAGGCAAATACACTCAAAAGAAAAATCAATCCATCCGTACTCAAATCAATCTGAAGCGGTATTAATAGTACGGTGAGTAGGGATTTTCTTGAATCAAGTACAGAAAGATTGATTCAATCGCAAAATACTTAAATTATCCATATTCAATCCCGCTACGTACTTGATATAATCCGAAAATGAGATTGAGTTAAGTAAAACTAAGATTGAACCAATCTCAAAATACGCTTGATTAAGAATTATAAAATTGTTTTAACCTGAATTCGTACTTAAAATAATCCGAAAATTAGATTGATTTATGTAAAAGTAAGATTGACTCAATCTCAAAATGAGATTGATTCAAGTATTTTAAAGTTGATGTTACTATCAGGAAATTAGAAAGAAAAAGTTATAATGATTGACTTACTTACCCGTACTACACCTTACAGAATGATAAAACACCAATATCATGCCCGATATGGTTTTTATTTTAGAAATCTTATGTACATATTTAACTAAAAATATAAACTTAATGAGAATCAAGAGTTCAAATTTACTTTTTAAACCTTAGTGATGCACATGAGTCTGCCAGACCTTTTTTCAATGTGTATAGAAAATTAAAACATGCGTAGGCCGGAGGGATAAACACAACAAAAAGTTTAATCTTTTTTTTACTTGATTTAAGAATTTAATACTTATTTAAAGAAATTCCGGGATTGATTTTCGAAAGTAATCCCATTTAGGATTGTTTTGAGTACGTTTAAATGTTATTCGTACTTGAATTTTTGAGTACGACTCGTACTTAAAGTAATCATAAAAAACTTGATTTATCCCGAGTGCTTTGCTTTCTGTGTACAACCCATATTGCGTCGGTCAAGGCAATATAATTGTATAACCTTCGAGAAGCTTCAAAATAGACTTTGAAGCACCGGCTCACAGACTAGAGTTGTATTGCATACGCGGCGTTTATAGTAAAGAGATCAGATGGAGTGAAGGATCTCTTATACCGTTAAAAACCCAAGGCACTTAAATGCTTCTTTCGACACCATGAATATATTTCTGTGGCCTTTTGATAAAACAGCTTAAGTCAAATTTCAAAAGTTGAACAATATGCTGTTAATTATACGAATTTTCCTTAAAAAAACATTTTTGTTTACGATTTTAAAATTTTGTATTATAAAGAAAATGTTTCTCTAATTTCGGTTTATTTTATTATTTAATAAAAATGATTTTTTCACCGAGTTTTTTTTTAAATTTTTTTTGCTTTCTTATCTCGACTTAAGATGTTTTGTCAAAATGACACAGATATATATTTCGTCCATCGGACTTTGTAGTTTTATGCCCAGAACATCAATAGATTCTGATTGCTCAATAATTACACGACCCGTCAATCGTTTATGAACCAGCATGCAACATTAAGTCTTTTGGGCCTATACCGACCCTATTCGTACGACCTTATTCAGAGATTATGCCAAGGGGTCGGACTAGCGTATCATTTATGTTCTGCCACATAGGCCCAACAACGGATACGAAATGCAAAGGTTGCTGTAATCTGCAAAAGAGTAGATAGAGTAATAACATTGTTATAGGAGTTCATTAGGAAAAATAAGAAATAGAGTAGCAGAAAGAACGGAGCCTTGCGACACTCCTGAATGAATCTTGAACCCGGTTGACTAAGTCCCATCTATTACAACTTTCAAATCGACATCTCATTATTTCATTAAGGATTCGTCAAAAAAAATTAATTTGCTTCGTTCGAAATTTTGTTTAGAAATAACGCTTAATTCAGGCTTTAAACGAAATAATCAAAGTTCGTCTTTACATCTAGACTAGAGTTTCTATGCTAAAATATTTCCCGGGATAAGTATTTTAGAAACTACCGTTTATTTTATGTGCGTTAACTGCAATTGCAGCTTTCGGTAAATTTCTAATTCTAATCTCAATTTGCACTTCTGGTCACTCTAATAATCAGAATTTATATCCAACCAACTGTGTGTGAGAATATGTTTGTGTCCAAATCGAGTTTTTTTTCTACTAAATTCTAGCAATTGTTTGCCTATTGTTATTTGAAGAACAAAAATTAAACTTGAGATACGGTAACAAACAAACAAACACACATACACAAAGGAAAAACTCAATGAATAGAATAGAAAGAAATTGCTTTAAGAGAAATTTGCTGACATTGAATTCTTTAGATTTGGTTTTTCTGTTAAACAAATTCTATGCCTGATGCCTGGGAAGAAACAATTCAATGTACGAACAACATCTTTTTCATCTCTTCTTCCTGCATGTGCAACAAACACCAAACAGATTGTTTGTTTGTTTGTTTTGAGTTTTTGTGCAATTTTTTTTTTCGTAGAGATTTTAAAGAAAATTTGTTTATAAATATTATAATTTACGGTTGTGTGGCAATTGTATTGTTGCACTTGCTAAAATTATCATTTTTAAATCATCTCGTAAATTTTTATTAAATAAATACAAAATTTCCTTTTTTTCATTTGTTATATCTCTTTTTTTACGCCAAACAATAGAGAGCTAGAATTTGACCTCAGATTACAACATGTTGCCGAAAACAAATAATTTAAAAGAAAAAAAAACCTTTTTAATAAACAAGGAAGTGGCATTTTTACGATTAAAGTTTTGTTAAAATTGGTCGATTTCAAATAAACAAAAGTAATTGTTGATCGGTATGATTTAATGATAAATTGGTTGGTTTTTAAGAGACAGAACTTTTAAAAAAATAAAACACAACAAATTCAATGGTATGACCAAAATTTTGGCTTTATTAACTCACCAATTACATGGCATTTAATGTTTAAAAATAATTTCTGCCATATGGTCAGCTCGTATGCACCTTAAGTACGCCATCCTGTTGGTTTAAATATGCAACACCTTTTTAAGCATACCCGGTTCTATTTCATCACAGGTGAGTCAAATGTCGGCATCAAAATGATCAATCGTTGCTGGCATAGACCAGAGATTTGGCATACCCCACAAAAAGTAGCCCAAAGGTATCAAATCGCACGAATGGTAGTGAACTAGTCTATCAGCGCCGGCGTTGCGGGTTCGATTCCCGCCAGAGACGAGCTTAGGGAATTAAAAAAAAAATTCTTGGGATAATTTGGTTCAACAAATTAATGATGGTTTCACGCTCTGCATGGCATGTTGCGCCGTCTAGTTGAAACCATTTCTGCTCCAAGTGATTTGCAGTGACATAAGAAATTAAAAAATTAAAATCACTTGCCAGACAAATGGGCCGATGAAGTCTTCGGCATGTTAACCACACCAAAAATAAAATTTTTCGGAATGTAATCATTATCATGAGGATTATGATCTCTGCAAAAACGAAAATTCTGCTTGTTTACATATCTTTGAAGACATCCATAAGACTTATCGCTAAAAATGATTTGACGATAAAAATCTGGTTCAGCTTCTAGTTGATTCTCAGTCTTCATTACGGGTCCATTGTCTTTAATGACTGAATCAGGTAAATCTTATATAACTAGATATTGGCCATGATTATTCCTTACAATTTAACAAGTAATGAACGGGCAGAGATCTAATTGCTGAGAACGGTATCGAATCGATAAATTCAAGTCCTCTGTCATACTGACGTCTACAGCTGCGAAGGTACGGGATCGATTTGGATGAATATTATTCAAAAATAAATAAAAGTAGTCATGAATCGACTCATAGTATTGCGTGTTAGCTGCTCAGATGGATGATTATGCGCACCGTAAACTTGCCAAAGTTCGCTATAAGTTTGGCGAACAGCACGCATATTTTGAAAATAAATTTCCACGATTTTTTTATGTTGTTCTGTGGTGCAATGTACTAACTTGTAACGAACCGACAATCGTTATATTTGTCTTTTGCAGAACCGATAGTGTGAATATGTAATTTCTTTTTAACGATTGTATACAACGGTATGTTTGTATTCATTTAATTTAATATCATGTGACATTTCTGTCTACAACATGTCTACACTAGCCAACAAGGTTTTGGACTGGAGCAACCACATATCTTATGCATGTATGGGAATGCTGGGCAAAACGTGGGGTCTAATCCCTGCTCTTACACATTGGGTATACAAAGCGGTGACGAGACAAATCCTACTCAGCGGGATACTTGTGTGGTGGACGGCCTTAGATAAGATATCGTACCGGAATATGCTAACGGGCGTACAGGGACTCGCCGAACTTAGTATCACCGGTGCTTTGCGTAGTACACCGAGTGCGGCACTGGATGTGATCCTGGACTTGCAACCGATTCATCCAGTGGCAGAAGGAACTGCAAGGAAGTCTGCATTCCGCTTAAGGGCGACGGGACAATTTACATACGGAATCTATGGTCACGGAAGCGTTATAAGGGGTTTAGATTGTTGCAGTGACTACACCATTCCGAGACTGACACTTGGAAGGAAACCGCGAGTTACCTTTGAGGAGGACGGCTGGTTGGTAGGACTCCGATCTGGCCAGGGGACCTTCAGCTTCCACACTGACGGTTCCAAAATGGAGGACAGAGTTGGAGCTGCAGTCTACTGCCGGGAACTGAGTATTCGGGAATCGTATAAGCTTTCCGATTGCTGCAGCGTATTGCAGGCGGAGATTTTTGCGGCCAAAATGGCTGCTGATTTGGCGCGTGTTTCAGCAATATCCGCTGAATACTCATACTCCTCGATCGTCAGGGAGTGTGGGGACTCGACAGATAGACTTTGTGCCAATAGGAGAGTACATATCTATTGAGTGCGCGGTCACCAGGGCATAGAAGGCAACGAGAAGGCGGACGAATTGGCGAAAAGGGGGGCTCATTTACCATACGCTAGGATGATGGCCATTCCGGCTCCAATTCAAAATATTAGGAGAGATACGGACTCTGCTATACGGAGGAGATCAGAGGCGTTTTGGGAAAACACCAGAACGTGAAGGGTTTCCAAGGTAATGTGAGGATCCTATGATCCCGAGTCGACGAGAGTTCTTCTGTCACTATAGAGAAGGGACTGTAGACTTCTGATAGGTTTTATAATGGGTCATTGTTGGACTGCGGCATTGGGCGGCTGAATAGTGACAATTGTAGGTTCTGTGGGGTACCAGGGGAAAAGGAGACGGTTGAGCACTTGCTATGCTACCGTCCGGCACTCGTGCGCTCCAGGGTGAACTATCTGGGAGATCATTAATTCCAAGATCTCGGGGAAATCTCTGGATTTGAGTTAGTGAGACTCCTAGCATTCGTACTCTGGGTATCATCACATCTGAATAACCTTTTAACTGACTTTCTTCTGCGGGTTATCGTACAACGTGGTAACGCTAGGGACCTATTTGGTCTATGCGGGGTCTTTGTGACCGGCCACTCTAACCTTACCTAACCAATTTGGTTTCCTAGTATAATTTGGTGGACTGAACTCGAATCTGTAATTGGTTTTTCTTTATCACGTCAGTTTTTGGAGACACAAAAAAATGTTTTAATTCGTTTATTAAAAAATCTGTTTTTAATAAAGCATTCTTTGAGCGTCGTTCGGTTTCACGCATTAGAGTCCAGCAATAGTCTCCCAGCATGCTTTTTCATTAAATCTTGGTGAGGAGAGAGTGTCCCTGTTCTTTGAAGGGCTTTGCAGAAAAAAAATCTAAATGCGAATGAAGAAAATGCAAAACATTGTCGGTGTCCACGGTTGGTCCAAGTTTCTGAATGCAAAACCAAAATAATGTAATTATGCATATTTTAATGATTCCTCAATGACATGATTAAACGCTACTATTATGAAGATTTAGAATAAATGTGGGCTTTTGTCAAATTAATAATTGTGAAATTGTAGTGTCAGTATTAGGGTATTCATTCGGTTAACCGATTAATTACTACCCGATTAACTGATCGGTTAATTTAAAATTGGCAATTTTCGATTAACGATTAAACCGGTTAATTTCAGTCGATTAACCGATGTAACAAATAATTTTAGTTTTTTTGTAGTATTATAACATATTTTTTTGCGTTTTTAATTATTTGTTTCGTCTCATATAAAAAAGGTATATGTTTGGAAAATATTTGTTCCTACAATATATTTCCTTCGAGAAATACATTCTTAAAATACAGTACAAAAACAGAAAGTAGGGGTTCGTATTTAATTTTTTGCAGAATGTTCGGTGCTAAGCTTTGCCAGGATGAGTCAGATGATGACCTGACAATAGAAGAAGCTCTCGATTGTAACACAAACAATCTTTAACAAAATTAGCCGAAAGAATGGCATAATGGAAGATTTTATATGTTGAGAGAAATCCTGGAAAAGGACAAAGAAACCAAGATATCGCATCAGCTTTTAAAAATGAAATGTTTCTGCGCATCTACGTCACATCAGTGAAAGTTTGGACCGACAATCATCATTTAGTTTCGTCCTTGTAACAATTAAGTCGCGCATACACGCAGACAAAAAAACATGTTTAAATATGGTCACCTCCAACAAAACTATTTTTAAAGCTAATTTTAAACATATTATGTTTAATTTAACCATAATATGGTTGTCAGTGACAATAATATGGTTAAATTATTCCTACATTAAGAAGCCACAACCATTATGTTTGCCTCTAATTATGTTATTGTTAAATATGACAAAAATTTGTTTAAAAATTAACAATAGTATTTTCCTCTTTTTAAAAAGCAACATACTATGGTTGAAAACCAACCATATTATTATAAGTGTTAAACATATATTAGTTAATTTCAAAAGATTTTCTTATTCGTGCTTAATTCCCAGTTTTTATTATTGATAAAAACACTTGAAATTTATTGTTGATGGGATTTCATTTCGCATTTCACTGGTTGCTTAGGCCAGATCATCAGGAAACTTCATCTATAAAGATTTTAGAAAAACTAAAGATATAAAACCAAATAAAACTGTTAAGCGTATAAGAATCATAAGCAACAGCTCTACTTGTAACAATATCAAAGTTTAAACAAAAACATCAACAATAAACAGTGAGTTTATCACTTCTTACATTCCCCATTAATTAAGCACGAATAACAAAATCTTTTGAAATTAAAATTTTGTATTCCTAAAAATTTTAATTACTTTTTGATCATATATTAGTTATTTTAAACTATAACATGTTCGGAGGCAACCATATTATGGTTGTGGCTTCTTGACGGATGACTAATTTAACCATAAAATGGTTGTCAGTGACATTATTATGGTAAAATTAAACATAATATGCTTAAAATTCTCTCTAAAAATAGTTTTGTTGGAGGTAACCACATCTAAACATGTTTTTTCTCTGGGTGTATGTGCCAAATTTCATTATATATCTTCAAAATTTGCGTACAGTGTTACCATGATCAGCTGGACAGACGGACAACGTTTGAACGATTTAAAATGTGATTCTGAGTCAAAGTTTTTCTTGGGAAAATCAAAAAACTAATTAATAAGGTTCCGTACACTCACAATATTCTGTACGTAAAATTAACTGAAATTGTAATATAAAATAAATGAAAGTTCAATTAAAAACCGGTCTACCTATTTTTCATTTATTTTTAACAAAAAGTTCATTTAATTTATACTGTCAAAAATTCAACACCATATTCCGTAAAGTCAAATAAATATTCAGTTATTTTGTAAAATTTTACTGTCAAAAATTCAACACCATATTCAGTAAAAACGATTAAATATTCAGTTATTTATTAAAATTTTACTGTCAAAAAATTGACCCCATATTCAGTAAAAACAATTAAATATTCAGTTATTTTATTAAATTTTCGTTTACTCCACAAAAGAGCCGAATTTCTAAAAAATACCAGACAGACACCTGTCCGCTTGTTTTTCTTATAAGCGAGAGAGGGAGAATATTTTTATTTACTTACCCAGTTACACACGTTTGTTTTACTTTTGTTGTACTGACCACGTTGTTTACAGAAGAACTCTCAATTATAAGGCACCAGCAGCATGACCAATTTGGCTTCGCAATTATTTTACTTTTAAGATTGGATGTATTTAACTAAATTATTTTAACAAATAGAAAATGGGAATTGCTTACACAAACAAGCAATTCATTTTTTATAGATGAGTAAAAATTAATTTTTGGTAGTAAAATTATATAAAATAACTGAATATTTAATTGTTTTTACTGAATATGGTGTTGAATTTTTGACCGTAAAATTTTATAAAATAACTGCATATTTATTTGTTTTTACGGAATATGTAGTTAATTTTTTGACAATTAATTTATATAAGATAACTGAATATTGATTTGTTTTTACGGAATTCGCGGTTGAATTTTTGACAGTAAAAATTAAATGAACTTTTCGTTGCTTTAAATTACATTTTTATTTACTTTAACATAAAGAAGAATTTAACTCAATCAACGGACAATATTAACTGCAACTGAAAATCCGTATTAATATGCACTTAGTTTTTTGAATAACTGTTAGAATCAGTTAAAAATAAATTTGCTTGGAATTTTAAATGTTTATTTATTTAAAAATAACTGAACGGAATATTTCTTAAATAAACCACAGTCCGTTACTGTAATAATATTGTGAGTGTATAAATGTGCTAAATTCCCATTTCATACTATTGATAAACTGAAATTTATTGTTGATGGGATAAGCTATTCCTATGCGCATTTCACTGGTTGCTTTGGCCAGATCGTCAGGAAACTTCATCCAAAGATTTTAGAAAAACTAAAGATATTATACAAATAAAACTCTTAAGCGAATAAGAATTATAAACCCCATTTTAACTTGTAGCAATATCAAAATTTAAACAAAAACAACAACAATTTACAGTGAGTTTATCTTTTCTTACAGTCCCGACTACAATTCTAAGTCAATCGGTATACTAAAACGTGGTTCTAGGAACAATCTTTTTAGTGTTACACAATTGCAACATTAAAAATACTTTAATTGAAAGCGAATTTATACACTTTAAAGTGCATTACATATCGAAGCTTTCCAAACCATCAACACAAAATAATGGGGTTGAATTTAATTCGAGAAACAAACACCTACACGATAACAACAACTGACCACTTAATCTTCATAAAATAATACAATTAAATTTCAATACCATAAATAACATTCTAAATATAAGTTCAGAACAACAACTCAACGCTACGATTCAAAATAAAACAACGTACAATATGTGAATTTCAATTATTAAATGAAAATTTATGATGGCACATGTAAATCGTTCGAATTTGAAACTACGACACCGCCAACCAACACAAGCCATCGCCACGCCACGCCATCACCGTCATCATCATCATCACCATCTAAAATAAATATTATTGGAACGTGAAACAATGCGTTATGCCAAAGCGAGTTTCAGAGAGTCTAAAACAAAAGAAAAGGAAAGAGGAAAAGAGAGAGTAATGTAGTGAATATATGAGGT
Organism: Pollenia griseotomentosa; assembly: GCA_963931875.1. Lineage (NCBI taxonomy): Eukaryota > Metazoa > Arthropoda > Insecta > Diptera > Polleniidae > Pollenia > Pollenia griseotomentosa. Next base: position 164,442,612 of record OZ007562.1, on the reverse strand, counting down.
ACCAATAAGTCTACTACTCCTAGAAATCAAATGCGATAATATTTATTTCAACACCTGTATCTGTAAACCATTAAGGACGAATACGAGATGACTTTACTACAAGAAAACTTCGCGACTGACTTTAAGGCAGGTATGGCAAAATAACACCCTCTGCTGCCTTTAAAACCGAACCGTCTTTTTAACAAAAGCAATAAAACCAATAACTGTTTTATTGATAAAAAATAAAATTGAATTTATGATATTTTTTTAAATATGTCCAGTATGCAAAATGATTTGAATTGGTTTTGAGTGTCGATTACTTATTCGATATCGAAATCTATTAAATTTTAAACGAGTTTTTTTTTTAATCATAATAAGTCAAAATGTTATTGCGGGTAAAGTTAAAGAATGCGGGAATTACACCAGATGTGTTTTAATTACGTTTGTATATGTAATTTTGATAGTTAAAAATTTGACTCAAAAGAAAAGAACGAAGCTACGCAAGCAGCAGGATTCATTGAAAAGCCAATAAATTGCGTTCCATAAGAGCTGAAACAGATAGACGTTAAAAGTCAATCTTACAGCGGTACCTAAACAAAAGCGTCACGCGTCTTCTAGTAGTCAAAAATTGTCATGGCCATACAATTTTTATGAACCATACCTAAATAGTGCAGCGTCAAAGCTTTGCAAATGGATAATTCGATTTTGACAGCGCGTTTAATAGTGAAGTTGGCCACTACTGTTAATAAATAATGGCAATTTAGCTATTTGTTGGGTAATATATATTTGTTTCTCTAACGCGGCTTTGTTTAATTAAACACGAAAGTTAACACTATTGTACGTGACACAACGTTAGCGCTCTTGTATAGGAATGGCATTTCAGCGTTAAAGCTTAGCGAAAAAAACTTTCTGTCCTCCGTTCTTCTTTAGGTACAGTTGCTAGTCCCAATATTATGCTGGAATTGTATTAGAAAAACTTATTTTTCGACAACCCAACACGAATGCAAAGTCCGGGCAAGTATCTTTAGCTCAAAATTAAATGCTCTGTATTTGCTAGGACCAGACGGGTCCCACCCATTATAGATTTTGAATGGCAGTCTTATGCAGGAAACTGTCAACTGTCAAGCCTTACAATGGGTTGTATATTGCTTTACGATTTCTGTTACTTATTTTAAAATAAGGAGAGTGCACTGGACGAGTTTCAGAAAAAAAATATTTAATTGACTTGACGTCCTTAGAAAATGAGCAGTTTCCAAAGTCAAACCTAACTGTTATTTGATCCCCCTCGTAACCAGAAAGCATTTAAAAGTTATAAATCCCAATTAACTTTTATTTCCTTTTAAGAAATAATGTTTTCTCCATTCATAAAATCTGTTCAAACGAAAGAAAATGGCTAATAAGATATTTGACAATAAACGCTTAAAAAATTTGCCTAAATGTTGCATAATTAATAAACCCAGTTTAGATTTTTCGACTCGATTCTGATATATGAAAATTTCAAGTTTAAAAATGGTTTACATAAAAAAATTGCATACTGGGTTGTTAATAAAACTCTACAACAGCAACGGCAAAGTGAACGAACGAAAAAACAACAACTTGACAATGTTAGCTTGTTATTGTTTTTTTTTTTTGTTGTTGCTGCTATTTTAAACCAAATCAAAACAAAAGGGGTTCACTGACTTGTGCAAACTTTAATCCAAACTTGTAGATAATGCAAATAAGTTAAAGTTGCCAAATGAAAAAGTTATTATGTTAGAGTGCTAGTCTATCAGCCCCGAAGTTGCGGGTTCGATTCCTGCCAGAGAGTCTGGTTTCTTTCCTACAGACAAGCGTAGAGCTTCGCGGGGATTAGCTTAGGGAATCAAAAAATAAAAAACAAATAAAAGTTACTTTATTATTAAACAGATACAAAAAAACGATCCTTTATCCGATATTTTAAGAATGTTTTTCCCTGCGATTTGGCTGTAGTCTACAGGCATTACGTAAACGCTAAATAAGACACTGTAAAAACTAGTCCAAAATGCGAAAAACAGGTTGGCCACTGCTGTTTTTGGTATATTAACTATTTTTTAGCTTTCTACAAATTTAAACTTCAGCTAAACTTTAGGTTATAGCTACACCTTTATCACTTTATCACATTGCAGCACACAAAATGGGAAGAAATATGTTTGGAGCTACCAATCGATCGACAACTTAAGCGAGCGACAACAAGTCACTCATTATCGTTCCCATAAGCGCCCCACTATCCATCGATTTGTAGGTCGTCGGCAAATGACTAAATAGCCACATCAGCTATTTCACAAATTAAACGCTATAAGAATCGACAAAACATGTAAATTAAGCCATATAAATAGAGCTGTGTGCTACTTGATTTGCTACCAATGACAACAAAGCAGTTAACAAAAATCATATGCTTTCAACAATAGATTTTTGTGAAAATTGTTTTGCGAAGCAATAAAATTTTATTAGTGGTGTTGTTTTAAAGATATACATATTTGGGCTATTCACAAGGTGTGCTACCAAGTCATATCGTCATAATGTCCTAAATAATATTTTACAATTGTTTTAAAAAAATATTGTTGTGCTAAAAACAAAATAAAAATTTTAATGCTGTGTTCATAATTTCGTCGTAACTGTACATTAGAAACCTAAATTATAAGCGCTTGCCCACAGCAGTCATATATATTTCTTGTGACTTTATGACTACCTTGTGAATAGCCCAATTATTAAAAAGAAAAAATATTTAGTGTTGGTGTTTAAAGTAATATTAAAAAAATAATTTCATTAAATATTTCAACAAAATATCTGTTTCGACAACCACAAAACAAGTAACTGATTTTTACATTTTGTCGGTTCAATATTGGACCTACCGCCCATTTTAAAACAAATTGATTTTGGTATGAGGTATATATATTTTGTGTACCCCTTTCTGAATCCAAAACCTGCTACTCGAAATTTTTTTATGTTTTCTGAGATATTAAGCATTCATTTTGGTCCATATCCACTATCTTAAAGTTTTTTCTTAGTATTGTTTTGCTCTACACACCACTGTTTGGCGATCGCACCAAATTGCTCCAAAGTCTTAAAAATGGGCTCATTCAAAAACAGCATATGGTTTTACTTATTACTCCTCACTAGAATCACATAAAAATATTTTAAAAAACATGTCGTAACCTGTCGCTACAAAAACAAAATAAAATAATTTTTTTTAAAAAAAAATTTTTTTTTTGGGATTTTTTGGGATTTCTTATTAAAATTGTTCCTTCTGTTTTTAAAAAAAATTTAAAATTTCGTCAGAAAAAAAAACAAATAAAACAAGTAAGAAAGTATAGTCGGTCAAGCCATATGATACCCTACACCACAGTATTTAAAAACACATCATGCTTATGTGTCTATATTAATATGGATTTATCTATGTTTGTAAACTTCGTTAAAATCGGTTTGAAAGTTTGTGAGAGGCAGACAATACCCCCTACCTCCTCTTGTGGTCCTATTTTTGAAAAACTACATAGCTTATGTGCCCATATAAATATATTTCTATATATGATTTAAATTTCATTAAAATCGTTTTGATAGTTACTGAGAGGCAGAAATTTCTCCCTATCTTCCCTCGTGGTCCTAGAATTTGGCCCATTTTCAATAGGCTTGGTTTTTGTACCAATAAGAACCTATGTCCCAAATTTTATCAAATTATCTTCAAAATTGCGGCCTTTACTTTGCGCACAAGGTTACTTGGACAGCTAGCCAGCCTGCCAGCCAGCCGGACGGACATCGTTAGTTCGACTCAGAAAGTGATTCTAAGTCGATCGGTATACTTTAAGTTGGGTCTAGGACCAATATTTCAAGGCGTTACACACATCAGCACAAATGCATAATAATACCCTCTCCACTATTGTGGTGTGGGTATAAATATTAAATTTTTAATGTTGGGTTTTCAATTTGGGGAATTTTGGGAATTTTTTTTAAATTTTTTTGGGACAAGGAAAAAAGTATCTGGCAGTCCTGATCACACAACCCTTTCAAATGAATTCGTAATTTTGAATTTTAATTTTTTGGGGACAAGGAAAAAAGTATCTGGCAGCCCTGATCACACAAGCCTTTCAAATGGATTCGTCTACGCTTGATTTGATTCCAAAATATAAATAAGTGTGTCTTCTAATAAATAAAATTTTAACAAAATGATAAATTGTCTAATTTTTTATTGCTGCAATGAATATTAAAAAAAAAACATCAAAAAAACAAACTTTTGTTATGAAATAACTCGTACGAGTAAAGAACTAGGAAATTACTCACTCTGTCTGTCTGTCTGTCTGTCTATCTTCTCGCATTAAACTCCAGCTGAATGAGTTTTATATGATTGTGGCTTTTGTGGGTTAATTTATGAGTTTTTTTTTGCTTTATTAAAAATTCTGTTTGCTGGTTTTGGTTTTGAAATCTAAAATTTCACGATTTCAATGACGAATGACGACGGTACGTTGCAGACGATTTTATACTTTAGACATTTTAGATTAAATAAAAAATAATACCTTCTTTAACTACTTGTTCTTGTAACATTCTAAATGTATCATGAATATTAAAATCTAAACTCGAAAAAAATACACAAATGAAAAAAAACAAAACGATTATATTAATGTTTAAGGGCTTTTTTAATGCTTCTAATAACTTCATCATTTGTATAAAATACGAGAATTTAAATTAAAAAAAAAAAAACAATTTTTTTTAGCCATTTATTATTCGTGTATTATTTTTAGTTGGTTGGCCAAGTGTTCTGTAAATTTATTTGTGTCTATCTTACTATCCGTATGTCTGTCTATAGGTCTGTATGTCGCTGCTTTTGTGTTGATAATCTAATGGGCGTGCACACTCTCTCACATTGACTGGTTACCAGTAATTTAATATACAAAATAATATTTAATTAAAAGGTCAGCAATTTAACATGATAGTTTATCAAATATGATTATTTTCCCATGATAACAAAACAAAAAACAAAAAAAAACCAAATAAATTAAAATATAATTCAAATATTCAAATTATTCTTTGGACAAGCAGGAATTAATGATTTAGTTACACGTTATTCAATTTTTGTATTTGAATGTTTTTTAGTGTCAGTATGTGAAAACATGTGTAAATATTTTGTTAAGCTGGTTGTTTTGGATTCACTTACCGTTAAGGAGTTACCAAAACCAGCAGGGTGGCTCAAAAGTAACTCAGAGGTTGAGAAAGGTCTAACGTTTTTTATATTAAAAAGTCAATAAAATTTGTTTTTTTATTACATTTCAATATTTGGGTTGGAAATTTGTTAATTTAGACGCATCAAAGGCGAACTTTCCTATCGGTTTTGTAAGAGACGTGTCCAATTTAAAATAAAAAAGTCAAGTTAGGGCGCTATATTCGGCTGTACCGAATCTTTAATGGCCCCTACCGACAGTTAGAATATTTCAAAAGACTGCTTTTGAATGGGACGTATGGTAAATCACAAAATTGCACGGTGTTATTTCTGACCACATAAGACTAAAATTGACCACAATATTTATATTTGCAACGATTTTAGGCGTATTTAAATGTTTTCCAAGAGTATTATTTAAATCAGGCGTATGGTAAATTATTAATCGATCTACACCAAATTTGACAGTGTCATTTTTACACCTTTTAAAGTTGAAATTGAGAAAATACATATTAATATCGAGAAAAATTAATTGATGTTGAGAATATACAAATTGATTATAAAAAATGCAAATTGATGTTGAGAAAATACAACCTGATATTAAGAAATCCTAATTGCTTGAGAAACCTGAAGTTAAAAAATCCAAATTAAAAATGAGATATAAATACATAGTTTTAGGGTGTTCAATTAATCGGGTTTTATGTTTCTTCGAATAAACGATTAATCGATATTTGGCATTTTTAACTAATTCGATTAAAAGAATAAAATTTTAAAACTAATCGATTAATCGAATAATTCTAAGTCCAGAAATTGTATAAATTTCTAGATATGTTTCCGATAGTTTAAGCAAAAATTAGAACTTGTGTAAGTAAACATTGTTTCTTAAATAATGTAGCTCCAAATTGCTGCTTCACTTTCGGGCACTTAGAATTTCAAAGAGTCAATATAACTTTGGATTTTTTAAAAAAATTCACGGACATTCCATCCTCTGCTATGCTTGTGTAAATAATTTCCTCTAGAAAATCGATCGAAGTAGCCCCCTTTAATTTTGTTGGTGGTGCATCTTCTTCAAGTACTATGTTATAGTCACTGTGTACGTGTTACATTAAGCATTGTTAGATTTATACTTCGTACAATATTTTAAAACCAAACTCATTCTAAAGAGAGAAATGCATGAGCTATTTTGTTAAAATCGAGCATGGTTGACACATGCGAACGTTTTCGCGATTCGCCAGAGGATCGCATTTAGCTTCCACGCGATGCATCGCAGCGATGTTAGACAACTTGCCGGCGATTCGCGGGCGTTGATTCGGCGATGCAAATTGTTTGCAGGGATGTTTCCTTAATTTTTGCTTATAAATATATAAAATTTTATAGTTTCAAATAACATTTATCTTCAGTAACAACCGGCTTTGTCTTACAATGTTCGAGTAAAAATTAAATGAAGATGGCGAAATTGAAGATATTTAAAACGAAAAATTCAAAATTTTGCAAAAAAAAATTTTTTTGCGAAAGGTCTTGAGGCATTCAAAAAAAATTTAATATGTATCAAAATATGCCTCAAAGAAAATACTACAAAAAAGCTCTTTTAACTAAATTATGCAAAAAAAAAAAATGCTGCAACCGGTAAAATATGCAAAAATATGCACTAACAAATCGATGCCAAAGTTCATAAAAAGCTCTAAAACAGATAAATGTGTAGTTTGTTTCTGCCTTCATTGCATATTTATGGTTTCCATGGTCATCAAACAATTAATTTTGCAAGAAATCCACATTTGATAAATACAAGAAATAATAACAGTGTGCAGGTTTGAAATTACCAAACAACGTATAGAGTATATTGGTAGTCATGAGTTTAACGATATGCCGATATTTTTAAAAACTGAAAATAGAATTTCAAATTGTAAAAGATTTTTAAAAAATTTTTTATTGCAACAAGTGTAGGAATTTGTAACACGATAAAATCTACTTACATATTTTTTCTTTATTTATTAATTAATTTTTCGAACTAAATAATTGTACGTATTACTTTACAATGATATACAGTAGTTTTGACTTAACTGCCTTTTATTTACGTGCACTTTTGACTTAGCTGCACAAAATTGATAATTTTTGGCATTTTTCTTTATAATTTAAGATAAGTGCCCAAAACTTTTGGCATTTTAAAATTATTTTCATACAAAAAATTCAAGTTAGCTGCACTTTGACTTAACTGCCCAAGATACATATTTTCTGTAATTATTGTACAAAATCCTTATTTACGTGCATTTTGTATACCTGCACATTTTTCATATTTTTGGGCAGCTTTAAAAATTTTTTTTATATAAATCATCAAAGTTAGCTGCACACATGAAAAAATATGGTGGCCACTTTTTTACATAAATATCCAATTTTAGCAGTTTATAAAATCAAAAATCGCAAACAAGTCAAGTTGGTATCATTATAATTTATTTATTTTGCTTAAATGTATTTACATTTATGAATATGGGTTGTGGTTACAGCAACTTTACCACGATTATATGAAAGGAATAGCAAATCTTTGGTCTGGAACAGAATAAAGTAGTTGTAGTAGTATTTGAAGCTTGCGAATGCTCTGTAGCGCAACAAAGGTCAAAATTTCGAATTTTGCGCTTCAACTGCAACGACTACTACAACTACGTTTTCTGTTGACACTACTTTGCAACTGCCGTTTTTAACTTTTGAGAGCTTGCAGCGCTATTCTTAACGTTGTACTACAGCGACTATTCTGTTCCACACTTTATTGTTACCAATTTGGCTAATTTGCATAACAATTGACTACAGGTTGTTTGAACGTCACTGTTATTATCAATTTATTAATAAAAACGTTGTTACTCCTCTTTCAAACACTTTACTTTAGCTGCATTTTTATGCAGGTAACCACAATTGCGTACCTGTACATTAAGGCAGCTATATACATTTAAGATAGCTGCATTTTTGATTTACCTGCACAAAAAATCGTGCAAAGGAGATTGTGCAGCTAAGTCAAAATTACTGTAATGCTAATTTTTATTACGTTTGTTTATTTAATTACTAAATCAAAAATGATTGTTTTTTTCTTCTCAATATTAATTTGAATTTTCTCAATTTCAAGTTGAAAAGGTGTAGTCTTATAATATTGTGACAAACCAAATTTCATTACAATAGCGTTATTCGTTAGGACTTTAGGCATATTAAGCTGCTTGCCGAGAGTACGCTTAATCTTCACGAAATTTTGTATTAGCAAAATCTTATATCAAGCCGTACATTCCGTCAAGAAAAACTTTGATAAATACTATGTAGTGGCAGTGTAAGTAAAACTGAACTGGCAAAATAAAATAAAGTAATTTGTTTTTATTTTTGTTTTTTCTTTACCCACTTACAACTGCATTCAGAGTTGACAAAAAATCAACCAATTGTAGTCGGGACTGTAAGAAAAGATAAACTCACTGTTTGTTGTTGTTGTTTTTGTTTAAGCTTTAATATTGTTACAAGTTAAACTGGGGTTTATAATTCTTATTCGCTTAACAGTTTTATTTGTATAATTTCTTTAGTTTTTCTTAAATCTTTGGATGAAGTTTCCTGACGATCTGGCCTAGGCAACCAGTGAAATGCGCATAGAAATAGCTTGTCCCATCAACAATAAATTTCAGTTTATTTCAATAGTATAAAATGGGAATTTAGCACATTTAAACGAAACCTTGTTAATTAAATTTTTGAATCCCAAGTAAAACTTTGACAATTTATGTTTGTTTTTGTAACAAATTATAAATTTTTTAAGGGGATTGTTCACCATTTGAATTCATAACTCTTATCCTACTTAACCAATTTTTCCGGATTTCAACTCCAAGCTGCTTAGGATAACTGGAAACAATTATCATCTTTCTCTTCTTTTGAGTTGTTCGAAATTCAGCGTAATTTCAGCAGATGGACATGGATAAATAGACTTAGACTAATCCAGAAAATATACATATACTTAATGGGGTCTGAGATAAATATTTTAAAAATCTTCACATGGAATGGCAAACTTACTATACCCTCATTCACCACTAGTAGTTAGGGATATTCAAATTGGGCGCAAAAAATGTTTGCTTAACACAAATAGGTTTGTTTAACACAAATAGGCGAATTCACCATAATTACTGCCCATTCTTAGTTTTTCGTAGTCTCGCGTTATCGATTTTTTTTCGTTAATTTTTACTGGAAAAAATTCAGTTTTCTTTCTAAAAAAATAAATCAGACATTTTGCGATTTTAACAATTGAAGTCAATTAACTCGTTTCAAATAAAGTTTTACAAAAAATGGCTGTTAAAAAATATTGGAAAAAAATTTCAGATACTTTAGAAAAGCAATTTCATAAAAGTTTTTTTAGGCTTTACAAATTTAAAGATACTTTGGAGACTAAAGGTGTTTTCTTTTCTACAAAAAATGTGACATTTTATTTAAAAAAAATGCAATTTGGTGTCTGTTTCCTAAAAATTTTGCTCCCGAAAAGGACGAGTTTTTTAGAATAAAACAAGCCACCCTTTTCGGGAGCAAAATTTTTAAGCAACAGACGCCAATTTGCATTTTTTTAAAATAAAATATCACATTTTTTTGTAGAAAAGAAAACACCATAAGTTTCTAGGCTTTCTCATTTAAAAATTTCAAATCATGTGAAAATTTACTTTGTTAAACATATTTTTAGCCCAAAGACACTTATACATAGTTTTACCAATAACTTAAGCGATTTATATTCATTTAATCCGTTTACTCATTTAAGGAGCATAGAGCCATTCCATTCAAGACGAAGTTTCGACAGTTGCTTTGTAACTTGTCGTTTTCAAGTGTATGCTCGTCTTTCCATACGGCGAATACCTTGTGAATTCCAGTCTTTAGAGACCGGTTCTAGTTCTAACACTTTATATGAATAAGACGTATCACTTTTAAATGGGGTTGTCATTGTAGGAGGTCTGTTGACACCATTTGACCAGTCACACATCTATTCTCAATGACCGTGTTTAGTGTCATTTACTACAATGCAGTTTTATTTCAATACAATGTTGTATTATTTCAATAAAACAAGTCCTAGAATTAAATTCAAGAACCAAATTTTAGAAAGTCTCAACAAATTTGTGTCACACTACCGGTGAAGACTGCACTGTAATTCATTACTTTTGCTACCTTTAGTTTTTCATAAACCAGTTAAATGATTGGTTCTCCTTTCACTGGTCATGAGTTCTTTCTTTTTGTACTTCTTCTATTTTCACAAGTTTCCCGCAGGGAAGTTATGTAGATTTAACACAAGTTTCCCGCAGGAAAGTTATGTAGCGTTCCATATTTCGTATACATACACAAGTGTTGATTCGACGTTAAAGTTGAACAGGCTAACAGTAAGGCTAACTTCCAAAACGTCAATTGCTTTGTATTAGAACAAAGTATAATGTTTCATAACGCCGCAGTACAATCAGGGCTGGGCAGTATTTGAAGTACATGTATTTGAAATACGTATTTAAAATACAAATACGTATTTTGTATTTGTATTTTAAATACATGACGTGCAAGTATTTTGTATTTTAAATACATAACCAGCAAGTATTTTGTATTTTAAATACATACAATAAATATAAGTAGTTTGTATTTTGTATTTTAAATACATACAAAAATGGGAGTATTTTGTATTTTAAAAACATAGTTTACAAAATATATTCTGTCAGTTTATTGATGGTTGATTGCATTTTAATCTACCAAAATATAAAAAAATATGGTGTCACTTTTCATCTTTCGTGAAAAAAGTTTCCGCACCGAAAGCGTTGAAGTTTTGTTTTTATTTTTTATTTTCATCATTAAATCAGTGGCTCTTGTCTTAAATAAGTTCGTTTTTGTTTAAATTCATATATAATCTTCAACATTAAACCATTTTTGATAAGTCTAATGCAAAATCAAAAGGGTTTCAATTTCCAAAAATAAAATTTACACATAATATGGAGTTTTAGGAATCGCTTACGGTGCGGAAACTTTTTTCACCGAATCAGCTTAAAAAACAGTTTTTTATTATCAGATCAAAATTCCCCACATGTCGCTGGAGTGTACATGACGTGGAAGTATTTTGTATTTTGTATTTGAAATACGTACAATAAATGGAAGTATTTTGTATTTTAAATACATACAGGATGTGTAAGTATTTTGTATTTTGTATTTTAAATACATACAGGATGTGTAAGTATTTTGTATTTTGTATTTTAAATACATAACCTGAAAGTATTTTGTATTTTGTATTTTAAATACATGACCAGCAAGTATTTTGTATTTTGTATTTTAAATACCGCAAACCATGTATTTTGCCCAACACTGAGTACAATATATATACAATGCAAACCCTTCCAAAACGTCACTGCTAAGTATTATTAATGCATCAAAAAAGCAATCAGAGCATCGGTTTTAAAGTTGATGCTTTGTGACATTTAACATTTTATTTGCAAGCAATACAGATTTATTTTAAAAGTATTATGCATTGCATTTCAAAACGTTTTTATAAACAAAACACATAGTTGCATTGTTTCGGTACTTTGTACATGTACATGGTTAAAATACAGTAGTAAAATTGTGTACGAACTTTGTACGTTTTGGAAGTCAGCCTAACGTTGCAAATCAGCTGATTCAGTTTGTTGTATGTAAAGCAATTAGAACGATTATAGTTAGCAGTAAGATGTTACTCGGTAAGAAATAGATTGGTCTTACTTTTTTACGGTAAGGTTACTGTTACTCCCGGCTAACTGAGCCTTTACTTTAGTTCACCAGTTTTATCACATACGCTGGTAGCAAAAAATTTGTACGTCATCAATCTGAAGATTATGGAAGAACAATTTTTCTCACCGTTACTCTTAGGCCTGGATTTTAAGATGTGGATTAAGTTTAAACTTAGTTTAACGTAGTCTCAATCTCGGATGTTTTCGGTGAAATGTGATGTCATTTCTATTATTTCATTAACGACCAACATTTTAAGCAAAACTAAGCAGTTCCGTTAAAGTTTTGTATACAAACTTTATAATTTATTTATTTATTTTATTTTCTTCAATTACATAACCGAGCCCTAAGGGCCTTTTATGGTCAATAAAAGCTTCTAATTAAACAACAAACTTCAATCATTAATAAAAATAATATATAAAAAACAAGAAAAGAAAGTTACTTATGTATATAAAATTTAACGTAACTATCTTACAAACGATAAAGAAAACTTAAGTAAAAAAAAAATAGTACATTAAATAACAAAGACATAAAGAATGCTATATAAATCAGGGTTACCATTTTCAATGCATTTATAGAAAAATAATAATATTCTAATGGCAATAACATTTTCAAAAGATGTCCGTAGAAAGGTAAGAGTATGCCGATGGAGGCACAGATCTCAAAAACCCAGCATTAATGTTTTTGTTTTATCCATATTTATTATTTTATATCCCACAAGCTTTGCGGTCTCGTTAACCAGTGTCAACTTTGATTTTATGTTTAAAAAAAAGTAACTAAGCAAGCATAAATAAATCATCGGCGTAGGCTAGAGCCTCTCCTTATTCCCCACGTATCTAATTGGGGATGAAGAAAGCTACCATACTTCCGAGAATTTCAAAATTATCTGTTCGTCTGTACCTAAGACCCATTAATATTTATTTTGAAATTGTGTTTTCACTGTCACATTGTGTTTGCCCTCGGTAGTATGAAGAAAGAAAACTTTTTGGTTTTTCATCCTACGGGGAAATTAGATGCAGCAAATACTTACAATTCGGCAGAATAAAAATTATCAGATCTCTTGAGCCCCAAGAACCTCAGTTCCAGTCTGACTATTGGTTGTGGAATTTTTGCGATTTTGTGGGGGTTGTGATTTAAACCCAAAGGAAAGGGAGATTATTAAAAGTTTGCTTTAAAGGCTGATTATCAACCGTGGAGGAAAATTCGGCTAATGCCGGTTATTCCTAGGGACTGTTCGTATTCAATAGATGCTAATTGCCTTAAAACCGCAGTGGAGGTTAGAAAGCTCCAGCCCCTAAACAAGGGGCCAATGTATAATTTTGCCGAATTATGCACTAAAATGAGGATAGGCCAACAGGGCAGATAGTCCCGTTTATTTTTTGTCTCAGTGTCACACTGTGCATATGAATATAACATGTATGTATATATATGTATATCTTTCCTATTCTAAAGCCTTTTAACACACTTTTAAATTTCTAAATATATTCATTAAATACATTATCGCTTTACTAGCTTTTAAAAGACCTTGATTAGTGTGTCTACTGTCAACTTCAGTGTCAAATTTTATAGAAAAAAATGACAAAACACGACTATCCTGATTTTAATTTTGTGTTACTTTGTTTTTTTTTTTATTTTTTTTTTTTTTTTTTTTTTTTGTTCTTTTGAACATTTACTTTAACTAATCAATGCAAATTTTATGCCAAGTTTCAAATTTCACACTCCGTATTAAGAAAATGTTGTAAAGATGTGTTTTTTTATTTTTTATTTCATTTCGAATACATTTGACCACGCATTTTTGTTGAATAAACGAATTTTTCAAAATGCGAATATGCACGTTTGTGTGTTGCAAGTAGTAGAAGTAGTTGGTTTGTAGTGGTGGTAGCCCGATTATTTTATGTTTTTTCCCACTAGATGACAGCACACTAATTGCTAATGCAACTACATTTGCATTAACACCTTTTAATGTTGTTCTCTTGATCAAACAACATCAGTAAAGCAACAGCAGTCAGCAGCCAAAAAAGCAAACATTTGCCACTACTATTACTATTTTAGCCGAAAGTGGCAACAGGGTGGGGGGGAACAAAACAATTTAGTGTTGTACTATCATGTTGAAGGCTTGAAGTTTTTTTTTTTTGTTAATTTTTTTTTAATTTTTCATATGGTGGCTTAATGATTGTTACCATGCTAAAGGTGCGTTAAAATGATGTTAAAACTTTTTCAGAATATCTATATATTTATTTATGTTTAAACATATATAATTGTGTGTGTGTGCTGCATACAACTTTGGGGCAAAAATAGGCACAAAATTTACATTTAAACTATAAACAACAAACGTATGTATGCGTCATTATGCAATGTGTGTGTGTGTGTGTGTTTTTTTTTTTTTTTTGTTTTTCTCAGAGTATGGACATGTTTAAATATAAAATACGACGATGTTCGAACTTGCAACAACGAGTAAACACTCAAGGAAAAAACCAACTGCAACAACAATAACAGCAGCAGCAGCAAACAACAGACATTCATATTCTAGGATATAAAAATTGTTATTGTATGTTGGACACAAATACTGCAGGCAGTATGTTGCAGCTGATGTTGAGCCCAAAATAATAAAAAACTGAAATAAATAAATGTTGCACTATTAGGAGTATGTTTGCGAGGGTCGTTAATAGTAATTATATGTCTTAACATTGTTGAAGATATGACTTCAAAGAAAGAAAATGTAAATAAAGCTAATAACCCTTAGAATCCCCACTCGGGAAAAAATTTCCGGGAGTTTCTGGGAAAAATTTTCGAAATTGCCTAAACATTTTTAGACGAAAAATTTTAAAAGTGTTTGCCTAAATTTAATCTGTTGTGACATTAAAAAGTACTAGCTGCCAGTTTATAAATGTCGAAAGAAAAACAAGAAGAAAATTTTTCGATCTGGGAAAATAAAAACGCTAGTCAAACATCAATCCTTAAACCAAATTATATTTTAACCTTTGGTAGATCGAAGTTTGCTTTTCCGAATGATTATCCATTTTAATTGATTTTACATGTTCTTCCTTACTTCTGTTTTTTCGTACTTTTGTCAAGAATTTTTCTTGAAGTCCAAAGTACATCTTTTGTTTTTACTTTTCCCATCTTTTTCTCCTTCGACCTAGGGCACGGGCTCTATGTATTCATTTGTCCTTCAAGTTGTGCTGCAAAAGGTCAACAAGAGAAAGGAAGGACGAGGAGAAAAAGATGGGAAAAGGAAAAACAAAAGATGTACTTTGGACTTCAAGAAAAATTCTTGACAAAAGTACGAAAAAACAGAAGTAAGGAAGAACATGTAAAATCAATTAAAATGGATAATCATTCGGAAAAGCAAACTTCGATCTACCAAAGGTTAAAATACAATTTGGTTTAAGGATTGATGTTTGACTATTGACGTCAGCAGTCGTCGATGGCTGCGGGTGTAAAACGGCAAATCCATCTGAGGGGATCGAGTGGTTGCGATCGAAACATGTCATGGTAACCTGCCGGCCCGGGTTCGAGCCCCGGACACGGTCAAGAATGGAAGATTATCGATAACAATTTTAATTGATTTTCATGTTGTGGAATTCCTTTCTTCATGAAAATAATTTAATGAAAATTAAATTTAATGAACTTAAGCCTAATTAAAATTATTAAAAATTTGGATTTTATGTGATTTTTAAATAAAGAACATTTTTGCAAAAGCATTCATGGGTCTAGGATGATTTTTTCAGGTTTTATAAAGTGAATTATCTATAAAATGTAAATAACACAAAAATTACTTGGCCTCCTGGAAAGGTTTTCATCAAAACCGCTTGGCACTGAATGTGTTAAACTGTAGAACACTTTGAGGGTCAAGCTCACAATCTTTTAGGCGTTTACTATCGGGGTTTCACGTTCCATATGGTTTGCTTTTAAAGATTGATATGGGGTTCAAATTGTGTGAGCACTGGCTCAGTTTTTGTATGTCCGTTTTGTCCATCCGTATCGCAACGAACCACCGCCCAGGCGAGCCATAGCCGAGCACATATTGACAAGTAGCCAGTGTGCGGTACGGGGACAAGTCCGATATGAACACAATTTTTTTAAAAAGAGGATTTTGGTTTGGTTAATACATTATTTTTTAATATTCTTTTTTAAAAAAATATTCAGGAACTCCTCGGAATGTAAGTAAAATTGTATTCTCTTTTATTTTTCATATTAGAAGATTTATGTTAAAGTGCCCGCTTTATTCTAAGCATTAGAAAATTTAACGCAAATGTGCACACCGGGTGAAAGGTCCAAAATGAAATGGTCGGCTGTCATAAAAGGGTATTTGCTACCTTTGTGTGGCTATTGATTCGGAATCGGATCGCAAAACTCGCAATGGCTGTAAACGGTGAATGTGCAACACATAGGGCAAAATAATTGCTTTATGCTCACAAAATGGTTATTTTAATATCGTAAGGTTTATTTTCTGTAACGATAGCAGTACAAAGTAAGATATAAAAATGCATTAATTCTAAATGAAATAAAAATAGAAACTACTCTTATTTTTGCTTTTTTTATACAGAATGATTTTACGTTTATACGGGTACCCAGGTAGCCTTATCAGGAGGGTAAGGACTATTTGACTTTCGGTGGCTCCACAGCCAACCAAAACCATTCAGGAAAAAGCTTAAAATTATAAAAATCTTAAAAATATGCAAAGCTGAAGGAACTTGCAGAGCCTCAACTTTATATCACTTAAGCTTCGTTCACAATCAGAGCAACAATTTCGTTTTTTCTTCTATCTTATTTCTTCCCATAGTATTTCATATACTTTCCTTTCATGTTATAAACAAAAATGTAACTAAAGTTTTTTTTAAAATTTGAGTCAACTAGAATTTCAGCAACAATTTGTACGAAATTGTTTCTGACGTTTTAAATAATTTTATTTAAAGGGTGGTTAAATTTCATGGGCCGATGTTGATTTTGAATAAAACACAAACTATTTAGGAAATTATTGTAATTTTATTTTGTTATGATATATTGGTATTACTCAATTATGTATGGAACAAAATATCGGCCAAATGGGCGCCGCGACCACGGCGGCACACCTCCATCCGATGGTCCAAATTTTCGATGACCCTGAGGCATAATGGAGGTTCTATGCCGTTAATGTGCCGAATTATCTCATCCTTTAGCTCTTGAATTGTTGTTGGCTTATCGACGTACACCTTTTCATTCAAATAACCCCAAAGAAAAAAGTCCAACGGTGTCAAATCACATGATCTTGGCGGCAAATTGACATCGCCATTACGTGAGATAACACGGCCATTGAATTTGTTGCGCAAAAGAGCCATTGTTTCGTTAGCTGTGTGGCAAGTGGCACCGTCCTGCTGAAACCACATATCGTCAACATCCATATCTTCCAATTCGGGCCATAAAAAGTTCGTTATCATCTCACGATAGCGAACACCATTCACAGTAACTGCCTGACCGGCCTCATTTTGGA
Source organism: Pollenia griseotomentosa (assembly GCA_963931875.1). NCBI lineage: Eukaryota > Metazoa > Arthropoda > Insecta > Diptera > Polleniidae > Pollenia > Pollenia griseotomentosa. Next base: position 164,425,273 of record OZ007562.1, on the reverse strand, counting down.
AAAAATACGGCCCGATGATGCCGCCAGCCCATAAACCGCACCAAACAGTCACTCTTTGCGGGTGCATTGGTTTTTCCACAATCACTCTTGGATTATTATTCGCCCAAATGCGGAAATTCTGCTTATCGACAAATCCACTGAGGTGAAAATGTGCCTCATCACTGAAGATAATTTTCTTCGAAATTTATCATCCATTTTCATAATAAGTCTGGATAACCTTAACACGTTGCTGGATTGTGTATCTCTCCATGGTTCAAATTGAGTAAGTCTGAAATAGAGAAATGTCAAATAAAATTCGGAAAAAAACTTGGCGTTTAGGTGTGGTTCACATTCAACATCGGCCCTTACAATTTAACAACCCTTTAGTTTTGAATGAAAATTTTAACAAAATGTTGTAAAAAATGATAATAAATGCATGATATTGCTGTGGGTAAAATTTGCAAACGGTTTCTAAATGCAAAATGTGTGTGGTTGCACAGAAAAAATTATCCAAAATTTTTCACCAAGCATTAATTAAAAATATAGTGAGTTTTAATTAAAAATTTAATCAAGTGATTTAAACGTTTAATCAAGTGAATTAAACGTTTAATTAATACTATTAACTGGTTTAATTGATACTATTAATTTGTTTACTGGTGCAAATTTAATTAATTTTTTAATTAATATCACAAATTTTTTAATTGAAATAAATTTTTATTTTTTTCTGTGTGCGAAAAAAATTGTTGCTCTATTATGAATACCAAGTGAAAATGTTTCTGGGAATGTAAACGAAGCTTTATTGTTTAAAATATATTTGACTTTAAAATTCGTTCGGGTACCGGGGTACCTGTGTCAGAAGGGTAAGGGTATTTCAAACCAACTAAAATGTCAATCAAAACAAAATTATATTTTAAATTTTCTTTTAACAAAACAAATAACTGATTCAATTATCACATTAATTAAATTTAAATACTTTTAAACAATTTTTTTATTTGTTAAAAAATACTGATCATTTTTTCAACGTATAATTAAGCGAGTTGTTCTATTAGCACTGCATATGTGTATAAGCGAGTTTATATTACTTGCTTAAAAGCACTAAAGACGTGCAAATAATAAAATACAACTAACAGCCGTACCTAAACAAGAGCGGAAGGCGGAACGTTTTCTTCTGCTTAGCTTTTTCGCAGAACAGTAGTGTTACCTTTCTTGTTTAAAAATACCCACATAATAAAAATAAAAAGAAGAGAAAAAAACTGCTAGATGGACACAACAATAGCGGCCAACTTCACTATTTAACGCGCTGTCAAAATCGGATTTTCCAATTGCAAAGCGTTGACGCCGCGCTATTTAGGGATGCTTCATACAAATTGTATGGGCATGAGAATTTTTGACAGCTAGAAAACGCTTTCCGCTCTTGTTTAGGTACGGAGGTAAGGGCTAGTTTACCCCTTAATAAAATGTATCACGACATGTCAAAGCAAAAAGTATTGAGTAGGAGAGAATACGGATACAAAATTTGACTAGTGGTCGATAAAGGTTTATTTTCTAATCCATTTGTGAAACTTATGTACTCTCATCACACCAGAAGTGTATTTGGAAATAAACATTAAATATTAAGATGTTAAAATTTGTATACATTAAAAAAAAAACAACCAAAATTTTCATGCTGTTTTTGTTAATATTGTGGAACTTTACCATAAGTTTTTTTTGTTATACCAGCCGTCTTTGAACATATTTATAGCAGCCGTTTAAGCAAGAAAAATATCTACAAACGCTTTTATTCTCTTTTCTTAAACACGGAGAGAATTTCATAATATTTTGGTTCTTCAAAGTCGTAATACATTTGGGGGATTCACAAGGTGTCATAAAGTCATAAGTCTTAAAATAATAACATGAAAAAATACGACTGTTGTGAACAACCCCTCATAAATTTGTTGATAAATTGATAAATTAAATTAGATCTTCCATTTTTAGAAGCAAATTACAAATAAATTTTATTTTGTTTGTTTACCAAACATCAGAGTCCTAGGCCGATATAATTTGACGCCGCAAGTGTTTTGTTGCAAAAATTGCTAGCCGTAGGTTAAATTCGAATATTAGCCGGATAAAACTATACTATCAACGGCGACGGCTACAAAAAATAATGCGGCTTGGCTCAGCCGCACAGCCCAGGTCTCTTCTGATTAATTACGACAGCACAATAAACATAGCAAGCAAAGTTCTATTAATTTAAGACACTTTTTGTTAACAAAGCAACAACAATATTTTTAAACCATTGTAAAATGTTAGAACATTATGACAATATAACATGATAGCACACCTTGTGAATACCCCAATTGTGTAAACAAGTCTTAAGAGATAAACATTGTATTTAGTTCTATACAGAAAAAATATCTCAAGACATTTTTTAACAACGCTGTTCGTTAAAAATAAAATTTAAGTTCAACAAACTTTTTATTTGATTCAATGAAAAAATTTACCAAAACTACACATTGAAAAATAGCACTCAATAAAACATATTTAATTGAAATATTTCTTAATATTCAATAAAAAAAATATTTGATTCAAAGTAAAGACAGTTTTTTACAGCTCTTGTCCATTTTGTAATAGCTCATAATTCTCATTTGCTTTAGTTTTTGCTTTTTAATTTTATTTGTATAATATCTTTAGTCTTTCCAAAGCCTTTGGAAAAAGGTTTCCTGATGATCTGGCCTAAGCTACCAGCGAAATGCGCATAGGAACTAGCTTATTCCCCCACAATAAATTTTAGTGTATTTATGAAAGAATAAAAATTGCGAATTAAGCACATCATAATTAATAAATAAAGATTCGGTAAACATTTTATTTGATTTATTCAAAATTTCCAATAGTTTATTTTAACAAATCACGTAAACATTTTGTTGAAACAAATTATTTTGGGCAGCAACTTTTTTTATTGACTCAACAAACTTGGTTGTTGACTAAAAATTCCATAACTATACCTACAAACTTTTTTATCATTACCGCAAAACTCGTCATAGCCATCCCAAAAACAATGTTAAAATCTTTGGCGCATGTGGGACAAATGACGTCATTCGAACTGCATTACTATTTGCTAAAAATTTTAGGCAAAAAAATTTAAGAAAGTTGTTGTTTAATTACGGTGTTGTCAGCTCCTACTTCAGGGGTGTCAGCGTCATACACAATTGTGTAAATTAATTCACACACATTCTTCACACGCATTCTTACGCTCTTTCATTTAGTCCACGAGAGTACACAATTATTCGTCGATTATCAAGCGACGAGTGCACATGCGGCGGATGCTTACGTATTTTTTAAGAATAATTGTCTCTTTATTCACTTATACTTATATAAAGTAATACAACCACAATTGACATCACTGTCCTACTTAGTGCCATACATTGCGTATAAAAAAAAATTCTGAAATCTTAGGGACTTTAAACTTGGCAACCCTTGCCACGGACAAACTACGTTATCTAACGGAAAAACATGCGCAAGGCATAATCTTGTATTCTATCGAGGGAACAACCTGCACAATATCTTGTTACACAAATAACAAAACGAATTTTCGTTATCTTGGAAATAATGCATAGATATAAAATGTTTGCGTTAATTACCGCTCCTGGCCCTCGTACAATGTAAAATTGTTTCCATATTATTATTTGTTGTTATTGCATGCTGCTGTTGTTATTGTTCTTGTTGCTTGCTAAATATTGTCGTAGTTTTTGTGTCGTTTTTAGTGTTGTCGTCATGCTGAATTATTACAACGACAACTGAAAATGTTTGTTATACGATTTCGTGAGTGCATCTTATAATGCTATTAATTATTTACATGTAGCACCTTATAATGTCAACTAGAAAATTCAATGCATATTATTATAACGCAATAAACAACACTAAAAAAAACACAAGTAACAAAAACAACACTTACTACAATTGCAACAGCAATAATAATAATAAAAAAAGGCGACAGAAAAGTCATACTGCCATATTGCATACTGTACATAAAAAGTCACATATGTAAATGTTGCTTAAAGATTAAGAACGACTTCATGTATGACCCTACAAATGCGGGGTTTCCAAAGACCACCTGGAACCGAAAACGGTTTAACAGAAAAATCGAGTTGTAGATTTACAGAAATAAGATACGCGAAAGAACCTTATAGATTTATAAGATTGAAATGGAATCTGGAATCCTCTGATTTCAAGTAAATACTTAAATTTCGAATGTCTGTCGAAATCAATTAAATTCTCCATTTCACGTTATAATTCAAACTTAAAGGACACGATTGATGAATTTTTGTAAAATGCAACATAAAATTATAGCCCAGATGATCTTTTGTTGTATAAGGATAGATACGGAGCAAATAGATCCTTAGATCTTTTTCAAAAAGAAAACTTCTTTAATAAAAGTCCTTTTTTTGGTTTGTGCTCATCCTTATGAAAAAATCTAAAAATAGTCTTATAAACATCTAAATTATTTCCAGATTATTTTGAACATTAATGGCCAATTTTCAGGATTGATATTAAAACATATTTATGTTTAAAATCGTTTTAAATACAAAATTCTCTTCTTCACTAAATACTTAAATCAAACTTAGTTCACTGATGTGGTACACTTAATTTCAACTTAAGTTTCTATTGAAATATTTTAACAAGGTGGTTTTAATATCATGACAATACAACAACAAGAGGCAAAGCAATAACAATCAGCTGTTTTTTGTATTTAGTAGTGCTACCATACTTTTATCTTATTTAAATAAGACTTTTCAAATAAAACTCAAAAAATCAATCTGTATTTAAATACGATTTAAGTTTTTATGAAAATTAACTTAATTTAGATTTAAATTCTCTTAAGCCCTTATGACACTACATTTTTTATTCATTAATTGATATAGAATTGATAGAAAGAAACAGTAAATGTAAGAAAGAGCAAACTATATGTATGTCATGTTTTTGTTTCAGGGATGGCGTTGAGAATTTTTAATATTGTACCAACAACCTTTAAAAATTATAGTTTTTTACCCTAATTGTACTAAAAGATTTTTTTTAGTTGAAATTAATTTTAATTATGTTCATAAAAAACACCACAAAAAGGTATTATAAATCTTAGTTAAAAAAGTATCAACAAAAAAGAACAATTGAAACAACTTAGCCATCCCTGTTTTGTTTATTTTATTAAATGCTGCCAACTTTTTGTTTATGAGAAACCTAAAAACAAAAAGCGGTAAATCGCTGAATTTGCCCATAAACCGCAGATTCAGCAACACTTTTAATATTTCAAGCTTGAAATGTCAATTTTAAGTTAAACAATTTTACATTTTTTTTGACATAACTTCATTTTTTATCGATAACTTTAGTAAAATTTTTGACAGTTTGCCATTTATCTTAATACTGCTTAACTCTTTGCACTTGGTAAATTTTTGTATTACATTATATTTGTACTGTTCACCAAAACTTGAACAATGCATTAAAAATGTAGTGTCATAAGGGCTTTAAAGCCCCTTGTACACTATTCTACAAGTCTTAAGATTTTCCGTCTTATTAAGTCCAATGATTTTTGATCGGATTGTCAAAAATTAAAATAAAAAATTAAAAGAAAGTTATGATTTTGTGAATAAATTTTTTTGTTGTTTTTTCAGAATTACCTTTGAAAAGCTTGGGAAATTTATGATCGAAAGGCTCAGCACAGAACAAAAAACCAAAGTTGTTAAATTTTATTTTAAAGCTCAGAATTAGATTATTTAGATTAAAAGATCATATCGAATACTGATCAAGGTCAATGGTCTCCTAAATATAAATATGGGGCACCCAAAATCTATAAACATCAAATACATCCTCTAAAGAGTACTTGACACTATTATACTTTGTATTAAGACATGTAAAAAACTCAAATAAAATGTAAAAGTGCGATAGTGTGAATGCAATGTGTTATGAATATGAAAATTACGAAAAAAAAAAATTTACATCCGAACAAACACGGAGGTTTGATTTCAAATTGAAAATGATTTGAAATCAAACGTTTACTCAAACGTCAAACGTTTGATAATGATTTGAAAATCATTGCATTCTCAACAAAAAGGGGAAATTATTTTCAAATTGAAAAATGGCATTATTTTCAACTTGCTTTTAAACGTAATTCTCAAATGTTTTTCAAATGTGGATTATAATAAAATGTGGAACATAAATACAAATATTTTATTTTTTTTATTTAAATTCGTTACTTATTTAAATAAACTGTAAGATAAACGTTCGGCACCATAGCTAAAAGATGAAATAATGTTCTTTCCGTCCTCTAATTCTTGGAAAGACGAAATAAATGGCTCCCTTTTATATTAAAGCTTGTAGCACCGCGATCATACAACAAACTTATAATTTCTTCACCTTCCCATTTTATTTTTTTAATTCGTATTCTTAATCATTGTTATTGCTCAAAAATAATTTTTATTTTCAACAAGAAAAAAATCGTATACTTGTAAAACACATTTAAACATGAATTAAAAATTTTACCTTAATTGCCATTTTTAATGTTTGCATTTACTTTTTGCTTTAGTATTGCCAAGTTTAGTTTTGATTTAAATTTAACATTTGATACCAACGTTTCTTATACGCCACCCTATAGATTATAAATAGCTGTTCGGCATAAAAAAACATTTACATTTTTATAACAATTGTCATTTTTTATTGAACGGTCGGTTTTTAATTGAAGTTTTTGATATTTTAATTAGGCTTAATTAAGTTCATAAAATTTTTTTTTCTTTAAAATATTTTTAGTGAAAGACGGAATTAACAAAATGAAATGAATTGAAAATTTTTCATAATTTTATTCTTGACTGAACTCGGGTCGAATTTATTAGTTTCGAGAACAACCACATTCTCAACATCAGAATTCTTTGCCTTCACTAAACTTTATTTATATTTTTATTTTGTAAAAAGCTAAAAACAAAAAATGTAATATTTATTTAATAATAATATTTTCTTAAAGGTTGGCAAAGTTGATACGATCGTTTTTCTATCGTTTTTAATTATTTTTCACGATAAATATGTGTGATTTATTTGAAATTTAAAAGAAAGCGCTTGAAATGTTATATTTTTTTTTCATTTACCTTCGTTTTTTAGAAAAAAAATTACAAAAAATTTTAATGATTTACTTCTTGTGCTTTTGTAAAATACAACTCTGATAAAATGAAAAAAAAAAAATTTTTTTTTTAAACAATTTCATAAATGGTAAATGTCATATTTCTTTATGTGTTTTTCGACATTTCATAACAAGTTTTTAAAAGACTATTATGGGTTGGCAATAAGTCATTAAACATCTGTTAATAATCTGGTCAAGGATTTAAAAATCTTAAGCGCGTTTCATAGTCTTGTGGCAAAGTTTAATGCACCATTTGTATCTTGTACAGAAACAGCAATAATTTTTTTTTTCATTATTCTCTGCAGTGAAGCTCTGGACTTTTGAAGCTGAATAGCACGTTTACGCGTCGATGATCAGGATTCTCATTCACGTTTTCCCGCACTCGTTTGATATTATCTAACTTCGTGCTTCAAGCGGTCTTCCTTTCCGAGATAAGAAATTTCAAAATTTTCTTTGGTTTTAAATTATTGAATATTAACTAGCAAAATAATCTAAAACATATATAAAAAAAAAATTATATAAAAAACACTTATGCCAACCCTGTACATTTTGAATTCATTTAAATTTTTGACATGTTTTAATCATTGTTGAGAAAACGGTCATTATAAAATAAGACTAACTTTTGTTAGTTTTTGAGTATTTGTAAGGCCGGGGCCACGCAATGAGCGGCAAAGCGGCAGAAGGGTGAGCGGCAGAGCTACGAGTTTGACCGGCAAGTAGTTTAATACTTAGCGCAGGGATGATAAATGAGAAAACAAATATCGTTCCAACTAACTTTTAAAATCGTACTTTTTGGACCCCAATAGTACTAAATAAATATAAAATAAAAGAAAGAAAGAAACAATTTAATACAACAAAAACAAAAGGTACTTAAAATTCTTTTGTACATGTTTCTTTTGTAGATTTTTCAAAATAGGTAGTTTTCCAAAATATTCAAGAATAGAGGCAAACAAATTGTATTTGCTCTAGCCAAACCTGTATGATGCGGTTCTTAAGGTCGAGAAATCCATTTATTCTTATATTTAATTGCCGCCAGAGAGCACTTATGTACACTTTTTAGAAATAATCTTCTTTTTTGTGGAATATTTACGAAATTGACGAATATTTCTCGAAATTCAATCTCAAATTTTAAACGAAAATAAAAATTTTAAGCGTTCTGAAAATATATGCATACGAGCATCTTCGGATTGCTTTTCCAAATTTATTGTACATATTTCCAATTTTTAATATGTACTTCAGAAACAGGAAAGACATTAATTAAATAAGTTGAAGTAGAAAGCCCGGATATAACCAAATTTAATTTAGTAAAATCTCCTTCAAAATAATTCGAAGTAAAATAATAATGGACTGTTCCAAAATTCTGGTGATTACTTCTTGACGTGACAACCACGTTGTTGACGAAAATTTCAAAATATTATGAGTTCGTTCATCATCCGAGCATGTGGCATATGCAATCGTCCAATGAATAAGTGCAACAAATCTATTCACAATAATGGTGCAAATGGTCTTGCAAAAGAGCAAATGCAACATATCATATCTGTTTTGTTAAATCCAACCACTAAAACCCGAGTTTTCGTTAGATTTCATAAAAAAGCTACGAAATTTTGCATTTTCGCAAGACCATTTGCACCAAACTTCACTTATATTCATTAGACAGTAAATACGTTTGAAAAATTTGGAAATAGTATCAAATGAGTCACGGGGTTACCAGCATACTTTTTAGTTTTGAATTGTACCAAAAAAGTACAATTGTACCAACTTTATCAACCGTGACCGTGACCGAGAGTTTGTTTAATGTTATTACGCGAAAATAGTATTTATATTTATAAGAAATTTATGCGTTTAAAAAAAAAAAAGAGATATGTTGTTCATCCTATAAATCAAGCAAGGCGACATTACGGCGAATTTGACCATTTATTACAGACTACTGCGCAAATTTCCAGACAGATTTTGGCAATACTGTCGAATGTCTGTCAAAGCTTTTGAGTTGCTGTTGTAAAAAGTTAATATAATCTGTCTTGCCATAATAGCGATCGGCTTTGTACAGATGAAATTATAAGCTCCACATTCACTTTTGCCGTGCTTATTTTTTGCCGCTTAGAAAAAAACTAAAAATTAGAACAAGTTTTATTTCTGCGCGGCTAAGCGGCACCGCGGGGCCAATTCAGTAATATTTCATATGTTTTATTTTTTGCCGCCTACCGCTTTGCCGCTCTGCCGCTTACCACGCTGCCGCTCACTGCTTTGCCGTTTCACAAAATGCCAAAAATTAAATCACCTATTCGAACTCCTTTTAACTATAAATTAAAGTTTTAGCTTTTTAATCCAAATTTTTAATAATTTTAATTAGGCTTAAGTTCATTAAATTTAATTTTCATTAAATTATTTTTATGAAGAAAGGAATTTTACAACATGAAAATCAATTAAAATTGTTATTGATAATCTTTCATTTTTGACCGTGGCCAGGGCTCGAACCCAGGCCGGCAGGTTACCATGACATGTTTCGATCGCAACCACTCGATCTCCTCAGATGGATTTGCCGTTTTACACTCGCAGCCATCGACGACTGCTGACGTCAATAGTCAAACATCAATCCTTAAACCAAATTGTATTTTAGCCTTTGGTAGATCGAAGTTTGCTTTTTCGAATGATTATCAATTTTAATTACCTTTACATGTTTTCCCTTTCCTCCGTTTTCTCGTACTTTTGTCAAGAATTTTTCTTGAAGTCCAAAGTACATTTTTTGTTTTTTTTTTTCCATATTTGTCTTTCTTTTTCTTGTTGACCTTTTTCAGCACAACTTGAAGGACAAATGAACACATAGAGCTCGTGCCTTAGCCTTAACAATAATTAGTATTGTGGTTATTTTGTTGAACTATTTATGGTTTTTAATCCAAATTTTTAATATTTTCAATTAGGCTTAAGTTCATTAAATTTAATTTTCATTAAATTATTCCTATGAAGAAAGGAAGTTTACAACATGAAAGTTAATTAAAATTGTTTTTGATAATCTTTCATTTTTGACCGTGGCCAGGGCTCGAACCCAGGCCGGCAGGTTACCATGACATGTTTCGATCGCAACCACTCGATCTCCTCAGATGGATTTGCCGTTTTACACCCGCAGCCATCGACGACTGCTGACGTCAATAGTCAAACATCAATCAACAAAATAACCACAATACTAATTATTGTTTTAGCTTTTTTTAAAAATTTCAAATAGAAAAATATTTTGGTATGTAGTACAACTTTTTAATGAATTTGCTTGTCTGTATAATGGCGAGGATGTCGTACATCATTATATGCTACAAAAGTTTATTTAGAATTAGAGACGTGACTCGATTAAGCCCTTTAATAATTGGAGTAACGCAATCAAAAATTGTTGAAAAGTATTAGCATTCTGTTTAAATATTATGTTATTATTTTATATTTATATTTTATTTATTAAATTGCTGTATAATTTATTGAGCTTCGATTTAGCAATGTGTATCATCATCAGTAATTTAAGTATATTAGTACGAAAACTGGGTGCCGCATGAACTGAGAGGTACTGAACACCAACTTTACTCATCAGAAATCATGTTTCACTGCTTAAAAAAAATGGTAAAGATATGGATCTATAACTAGAATCCAAAGCGTAAACTATTATATTTATATTATGAACTGCCTAAATGAAAAAAAAATATCCGAGGAGTTATTCAAAAATATGAAATAACACTAGAAACAATAATTAGTATTGTGGTTATTCTGTTGAACTATTTATGGTTTTTAATCCAAATTTTTAATATTTTTAATTAGGCTTAAGTTCATTAAATTTAATTTTCATTAAATTATTTTATGAAGAAAGGAATTTTACAACATGAAAATTTATTAAAATTGTTATGGATAATCTTTCATGCTTGACCGTGGCCGGGGCTCGAACCGCGGCGGCAGGTTACCATGACATGTTTCGATCGCAACCACTCGATCTCCTCAGATGGATTTGCCGTTTTACACTCGCAGCCATCGAAGACTGCTGGCCGTGGTTCGAATCCCGGCCACGGTCAAGAATGAAAGTTTATCAATAACAATTTTAATTAATTTTTATGTTGTAAAATTCCTTTCTTCATAAAAATAATTTAATGAAAATTAAATTTAATGAACTTAAGCTTAATTAAAAATATTAATACTAGAAACTTTTGTAAAGTACAACAAAATTTATCATTTAACAATTTTCAAGCTTAGGGCATAAATCATATTGTCAAATGGGCCATTTCGATTAATCGACAAATCTGGCAGCCTTGGTTATAATACTTAGTATCAGTGTTGCCAGAAGTAGGGTAAAATCCCTACATGTAGGTATTTTTGATACTAAAATAGCAGCGTAGGGAAAATCGGACAGATTTTTTATAATCTATAAAATGTAGGGATTTTTCGTCAAATCGCATTATTTATGAAATAGATAAAGAAAAAAATGTTTTTTTAGTGATATTTTCTTGTCCAAAAAGGTTAATTTTTTTTTCCTAAATCGCATTAAAATATACACGTGTTGCCAGAGTTTTTTGTGGCACAAAAAGTTGGTGACAACAATATGTATGAATGTATATTTTTTTCTAAGATATCATTCAATGTTAAAAGATTTAATTGAATTTAATTAAAAGTGCGTACATACATATGTACATTAGGGCTGTAACTGTTTTAGATTTTTGGCGAATATAAAAACGATCCTAGCATTGTCGAATAGACCACTGAAAATTATTTAAAAAAATGGTATTACTTTTTCGCGGTTGTCAAAAAAGTTCACCCACAAAACGCGGTAAAGTTGGAAATCAAATTTTTTAGTTTTTTATTTATTTATCCTAAAACCGAAAATATTTTTTTTCAATCAATACGTTATAATTAAACAGCATTTTTAAGTTTACTATTTTAGTTATCAATATGTAATAATCAAACAATATTTTTCACTTTTAGTAATTAATAAAATTTTTTATTTAAAACTAATGTACCTTTTTTTGGCAGATATTAGAAAGTCGTTATTTTGGGTGAGGTTTTAATTCCAAAATGACCCGAATTTTTTTTTTTTTTTAAAGCACAAAATTCGCAATCGTGTGGTACTGGGGCCGAAATTTGGTTAAAGCATTAATGTACATATATATAATTTTTTTGTTGTCAAAGCTTTAATATACATATTCGAATAAAATTTATGTTTTAAAACTATGTTTTTCTTTCTATTTTAATGACAATAATGCGTAGGGATTTTTGTAGGGGAAATCTTTTCAACGTGTAGGGAAAAGTCGGATTTTTCTTCGCATGTGTAGGTATTTTTCCGAAAAATCCACTGGCAACACTGCTTAGTATTATAGTGTAAAAGGGTATTAAAGAGTTTTGTCGATTATAGTTTTTGGACCGAAATTTGGAAAATAAAAGAAAAACAGCCGCAATTTTTTCCACTCTCTCACCAACACCGAAAGTAGGGTACAGAAAATATAGTCAAAGTCAACGTAATAAAGTGCAAGAGTAAAAAACGAGCTACACAAAATTGCAACTCAATCCTGTAATAATGTTACACTGGGTACTTGAATCACAAAACACTCGAAAATAATATCCACGACAACAAACCAAAATCTTTAAATTTAACTTTATTTTTGTAAATCACATGATAAAGAAAAATGTTTTGTCAGTAAAAGTAAATTTATGCCACAGAACACGGAGCGTGTAATTATTGATAATATGGGCAATTCCATATTTGAATTTCAACACACAAAGAGTTACCATATATGCCACGGCAAAAATTCGCCATATGGAAGCAAAACTCTGCTCTTATCGCAAATAAAAGCAAACAAAAAGAAAACGTGTTGAAAAGCACGTGTGAGTTAAACTGGGATAGATGGGGCTGTGTTGCAGGCACCAAAGCATAGGAATATGAATAGGAGAGTATTACTCTTTTTCTTTACACATTTTTCTAGTTATTTATTTAAACAAATGTACGCTGTAGCATGAAATGATTACGTTTAAGATAAATTACAATAAAATATATGAATCTATATATAACACTGTATAAATAGTTACAATCGTATGTTGCACATGTACTTACGTTTTTCTAGCACTAGCAACAACAACAGCACCAGCAGCAGCTGCCGTGATTTCATATGACTTGAGTTGTTGCCGAGTAGACAAAATACTAAAGGAGAAAAGGTTCAGAACGAGAAAAAAATTTTATTTCATAAGAATATAAATATTTAAATTATTCTTCGTTTTCAGTTAAACAACATACGTAGAATTGTGAAAATTTAAGCGGAAGAGAGCAGAAAAGAGAGTCCTTGCCAAACTTAAGGAAAAGTAAATCCTGCTTACATACCAATGCCACTAATATGGCACCAGCAGCTTAAAAAAGCGAGAATGAAAACATTTTTGAATCATTTTTCTTACATTTGCCTTGAACGTCGTCGTCTTCGTCGTCATTCTCATTTCTTTGTAGTGCAACGTAATAAATGTTGGTAACATTTGTTATGCAGAAGAATTTTTTCCTACCTTCCAATTTTGTTGATTTCTTTATGGTATTTTTTACGATTTTATTTAAAACTATTTATAGTGGTGGGTTGATTGAAAAGTTTACTTAAAATGCAAAATACAATATATTTAATAATATGTATAAGCCGTTAACTTACAATCGAGGGAAAAGGTATTGATTGAATTGCATTCCTAGAATAAAACACACGATATGGCCACATCCAACAAAGTTATTTTTAACAAAAAATTTTTGGACATAACTAAAATGGTTACATTAAACATATTATTGACAGCGGCAACCATATTATGGTTAAATAAGACCTGCACATGTTCAAAGTGCATACAAATATTTCCTTTTATATACCTCAGTCTTTGAGAAACAACCAATTGTTGAAAAATACCTACGCATACTAAAAAAAAAATACGATTTTTCCCTACACGTTGCAAAAATTTTCCCTACAAAAATCCCTACGCGTTTTAGTCATTAAATTTTAAGAAAAACAAAGCTATAAAATACTAATTTTATTCGCATATTTAAAAAACTAAGTAATAAAACTAAAAACAATTAATATGCTTTAAATTAAATTCAATAAAAAAACAAGAAAATAAATATGTTTAGTTCTTTTGAACTAACCTCCGTATTCATTAACGATTATTAAATTTAACAAACGTTTATTTAGGAAATTTTTATAGAAAATTTGGTCTTAAAACCTTTATTAAATTTGAAATATTTTTAATATTAATTAAATTCAAGAACAAAAGCAACAGGCTATTTTATAAATACTTAATATTTGTATTTCTTTTGCACTGAATTTTTTTTGCTAACGAGACTAATTAAACTTAAAGTCGTGTGGCTTAATTTGTTTCGCTTTTTTGTGGTCCCTCTGCATCGGCATTTGCATTGGGTAAAAAAGCAAACAAAATCCGTACGTTTGGAATTACAAATTTGGAAATACAACCTGGACATTATAGTTTTTTTTTTTTCTTTTACAATTTTTGTCCAAAACTGTTCCAAATCCCTGTTTCAAAACATATTAATTTTACAATTTCAGAAAATTTAGTTTAATGCTATTGTTATTCACTAATACAAGAGATCATTGAGGCTTAAGTTAAATTGGTCGTCTTTTTTTTTTTTTTTTTTTTTTTTTTTTTGTTGTTTAAAAACATGTTCTGCACTTAAGAATTCCATTTCTTTGAATATTAAATCATTATTAAAAATACAATTTTTTAACATTTATTTCGTTTACAATACAATATGAGAAAAAATACCTACCAAATATAAAAAATCAGTCCGATTTTCCCTACGTTCCTATTTTAGTAACAAAAATCCCTACTTTTGGCAACACTGGGAACAACTTCCTCTACCTAAGCCACTTTTGAAATCAGGAAATCATTGAAAATCTTCATCGCTTTCATTTTCACGTGATTTCGAGAACATGGCCGAATATTTTGGCCATAACTTTATTTTGCCTTTGGTGAAACCAACTTCTGGGCGCCACTTATGTCATTTCGGATCCTTCTCTTCTAATGTCCTTCTAAAAATCAGTACGTACAGCTTTAAATCTACGTTACTCACGTTTATAACACGCCCTCTTTCTTTTTCAGATACATGGTTAATTAAAACCAGTCGATGCCAATACAAAACAAAAAAATTTCAGCCCATACCATGAACATTAAATTAAAACTTTGAAAAAAATTCCCCACGCCTCAAAATATGGCACTTTTTGTGTTTTATATAATTGTTAAGCCCCCTTCAAGCCATAAACCATGATGTACGATCAGATCGTAGTTTTTTTATACAGTCTCAAGTTATCTTAAATCGCAGGTCTTTATAAAGTCCCAATTTAGCTTCAATTGTTGATCCATATCGATTTCCAATTAAGCTTTAATAGTATGTCTTTCTACAGTCTCAATTGAGCTTCAATCGTTGATCTTCATACAGTCCCAGTTTAGGTTCAATTGCAGGTTCGCCTACATTTCTTATTAAGCCACAATCGTAAAGGTATATACAGTCCCAATTATAGGTTTATGTCTGTATAAAAGTCAAATACAACTAAAGTTGTAGGGGTTTTTTACAATGCCAATAAAGCTTTAATCGTAATCTTTATAAAGTCCGAATTTTTTATAAAAGTAGGGCTTTCTACAATCCCAATTTACCTTCAATCATATGTCTTAATGCAGACATAATATTTATTAAATAAGACTATACTGGTCAAGCCCGACTAAATAAAATCCTACACCACAATATTTTAAAACAAATTTTTTTTAATGTACCCTATTTTTTACCGATGGGCACTTGTATGTGGCTATGTAAAATTTAGACCGATTTTACCATTTTCAATAGGCTTGATGCTTGTGACAATTAGAACCTATTCACCATAGTTCATGAAATTGTCTCCAAAACTGTGGCCTGTACTGTACGCACGAAGTTGACGTAGGCGGCCAGCTACACTGAAAGAATTTTCTTCACAGATCCAATGGATATTGACATTAATCCAATAAAAAATAATATTAAAATTCAACCTATGTAAAATTTCATTAAATTAATGAAGAATGTTTTATTAGCCCCCAGTCAGTGAAATGTTTCGTAAAATCTATGAAAATTTTGCATTTACTTCTAGTTCTAGAAAAAAAATATTTTCTAGTTAAAAGTTTGATTAAGTGACCTGTTTCATTGAAAATATGAAGTTACAAAAGTTTCCCTTTTTTCATTAATTAAAAATGCTTGAATATTTTATAAGAAAAAGAAGTTATACATTGAGGTAACCAAAAATTGGGTTAAAAAATTTTTTTATATAAAAGTGATCTTGAGCTTGAAGATTTATTGTAAAGAAATTTTGTTTTTTAATTTTAAAAAATCTATTGAAATAACAATTAGTTGGATTTTTCTTTAAAAAGAAATATTAAGTTGTCATTAATCCAATAAAATAAAATTTTAACGAAATTACGAAACACAACTTCGTAGTGTTTATTTAATTGCTCTATTAAAATTGTAAAACTTCAGTCCCGTAATGAGGATAAAAGAATTAAAAATTAAAGATTAAAAGGATTAAAAGGATTAAAGAAAAAAATTTAATGAAATTGAGTTGTTAGATTAATGAAGAGTAATTCTGTCAGAGTAGGCAGCCGAAAAAAGTCTCACTTGAGCGTTTTTTGTTTTTTTTGTAAGCTCTTATGCAATCCCAATTTTTAAAAAATCGCGTGTTATTATATTGCTTCAGTTAAGATTTAATGCTTTGTTTTCATATATGCTTCTAGTCCCTATTCTTCCATTTCTTGCTTTAGCAAACTTTAAAACCTTCCTACCTTCTGCGAATATTTTCATGAAAATATGCATTTTTACAATAACTGACAACAACAACAACAACAGCATTAACGAGCAGTATCCATAACATGAGCACAATTTCCTGTGCAACGCTTAAACAAACAACAATAACAACGATAAGACCAAAAATGGTGACAACACGTTTACTTACAACGACAACGCCTTTACATCAAAATCCTAAAAGATTCATAACCAACAAACACTTTCACACACATACTGGGCTCCCCCAAATAACTTGCACCAACTTCTTAGCACTTCATATGGTACAACACCAACTATAATAACAACTTAAAGCAGATACAAACAACCCCCTTCATGGAATATCGGAATAAAAATAAGGAACGCAGATATAAAACGACCAACAACAAAAAGAAAAACACATCATGTCTAGTTAATGTTAATAATGTGAACGTGGAAACATTAAGGATGTTTTCCAACAAACAAAAATAAAACAAATGGCATAAAGAAACTGAAAACCAAAAACAACTTTTGTAACAAAAATATAAAAAGTGAGAAAAAGGTCTCATAAAACATTTGTATATGTTTTCTTTTTTCTTTGGTTTCTGTTTATTTTTGTATGTTACATGTTAAATGTATGTGGTATGTTGCAGTGTACATTAACCTGGCCTAATAGTTGAACATGCAATTTTTACTGCAACATTGTTTGCAACTCCAATTGCGTTACTTTATACAGATACAGGGATACATACCTTTACAACACTTGCATAATTCCCTGGCCATAATATAAAAATTGCACATTTTATGTTATACGATATTTTAACTATTATGAGTATGTGTATTATAACCGAGACTATTAAGAGTGATGAGATATTATCAATTTAGTAGAGATTTGGAGACGTTTATGGAAAAAGTATAGTTTACAGCACCCAAAAAAATTCATGTTTTATAGGAAAGCTCTCGTATTTATACGAAAACTATCACGGTTTCGTAAAACGAAATTTTTGCGTACAACTTACGAAATGTTTAATATTCAACAGGGTGGGCCAAATAAGAGATATAAATTTTAAAAACGAATCTATTTTTTATTTTGTTATATAAATTAATAACTAAGTGAAGAAAGGGAACTACTTCAAAATATTCATTTTGAGATAATCATTAAATAAAATTATTAAATTAATCAAATACAGAAAAAAAATACCAATGTTAAATTAACATGGCGAAATGTGGATTGAGAATCATAGTATGCCCTTTATTTAAATTTATCATTATTTCATATTAATTTTAAATGAAAAATATTAAAATAACCTTAAATCACGTTTATTCCCTGTTAAAATAACATTGTTTAATATTGAATCCACAAAAACCTGTTTTTATGTATCGACTCTATTTAAAATTATCTTGGTTTTATGTTTATTTTAAATGAAAAATGTTTAAATAAAATTGTTCAATATTGAAACAATAAAAACATGTTTTTCTTCCTTTGTATAGAAAAAAACAACACCATTTTTTATTCTCATGTTTAAAATATGTTATAAATAGAATACAATTCCCGTATTCTTTTAGTTAAAACTATTTAGTTAAATAGTACATCAAGTTTTCAAAGTAGAATGAGGACGAAAACCATATCGGGCCATTCTGCTGATGCTTCTGTTAACAAAAGGGAATAAAAAATTAGTGAAACATGTGTTACAAGGGTGTTTTGAATTATTTTTAAATAAATGCATATGTTGTCTCTGAAGCTTCTTCTGACTGTTATATCATACTCAAACCAATTTGATTCTACATGAAATTCACGTTGTTTCAACTTGAAATAACTTTCATTCAACGTGATTCAAATTGTTATTTCAATATAAATGACATTTTGCTAAATTATAGTTATTTCAAAAGAAAAAAATGTTGTTCGCAAGTTATTGTAAAATCATGTTAAATTAACATGAAGTAACTATGAAGCGAAATCACCACCGAAAACGGTAAAATCAACCTTGTTTTCGACGATTTTACCTTGATTTTTTTCTGTATGACACAGTGTAGTTAATAATATATGGAAGTTTTTTGTTCTTAGATTGGAGGGAAGAACCGACTTAAATTTGAATAATATTCAATAATGTACATGAACTTGATGTCAGTAGTTCGTTGTTTGCCCTTAGTGATTAAATTTGTTCCTACTTTTTACAGGTTATAAGTGCATTTTTTAAAATTAATAACGAACACAAAACAACGCGTTTAAATGATCGAAATTTTCTATTCTTGTCAACGATCAATTGTAATGGCGCAGCATAAAAATAGTCAATATTTTAATTCAAGATCAGCTCCCACAGTCTTCATGATTAGGTATTAAGTTGGAGGCTTGGAGGAACGGGGTTTAGTAGTCGACCGTCCTGAAAGAGAAGCTCAACCCAATATTGGCACTGAAGGCAACGTGAAAGCTGTGCAGCAGGGGGGTTTAAATTATTTGTCTGGGTTAACTCGTTCTCGTTCCGACCAATCGGACATTTCCAGAACAGTATTGCAGAGAATTTTTAAGTTGGATCATAAGGTGCAGCTATACAAAATTCAAATTGTTCAAGCGCTGCAGCACTTACAACGGAATTATTAGATCTTATTTGGACACCCTGTGTTTGGATATATTAAAATTAATTTTCGCTTGTTTGTTCGCTATAGAATTCTAAAATTTTAAACAGATTTTCTGTAATATCCACAATATTTTTCTTACTGCCCGGCTCTTTACATAGGATACAAATATTTGTAGAAATCTAGTGCGTGTGGCACGACCCATATGAAAAATTAACACTTATTACCGCCCATTAAAAAAAAAACTATGTTAGTTAATGCTTTCAGACTTTCTTAGAATCTCTAGACAAACAAAGTGCAAACTTAACCTGCAGATAACGAAACTAATCCATACATGTATGTTAAGAGTAGTCTATAAAGGCGTAGGAGTACTCCAAAACTACTCCAAATATATGGTTAAAAGGTGGCCGATTTAACATTACGATGTCCTAGGAGTGGACCATATAACCCAGTTTTGCATTACAACGGAGTAGTTTTAAAACTACTCCATGCTCATACATACTCCTAGTGGATTAGTTTTGAAACTACTCCATGGTGTACCCCAGAGGATTAGTTTTAACTTCGTTTAAAAACGAAAACATTTCGTTTGAAACGAAGACATGTCGTTGCTTGCATAACATTGGACCAGTCCAGGGAGTAGTCCATTTCAACAAAATGGATCACGTAGTCCAATAATAACTCCAGGGTAGGCACGGTTTTTGAGATGTGTGTTAAGTTTAAACTTAGTTTAACGTTGTCTGAAACTCGAATTTTTTTTGGCGAATCGTGATTTTGTTTTGACTTTGATTTTGTAAGATCGAAACAATCCCAAAATGTACTTGATTTAAGAATTGTAACGTTGATTAATGCCGAATTCGTACTTGAAATAAACAAAAGGTGAAATTAGAAGGATTGATTTACTAAGCCCCTTTGTCAAATTACAGAATTTTGGTTTTTACTTTAAAAACTTAATGTACATATTTAAATAAAAATAGAAACTAAATGAGAAGCAAGAGTTTTCAATTTCACTTTTTAAACATAAAAATAATGCATTTTCGTCTTGTTCTGTTCTGTTCTTTATTTATTTTATTAATTTTTTATTTTATTTATTTATTTGTCGTTCCATACACAAGACTTATGGCCATTTTCTCATTAGGCGATTATCTTTTTTCCCAACGAAAAACTGCACATTAAAGAAATTTGGTTTTCTCAATGTCTCATTTGCTTCTATTTTGTCGCAATGCTAACCGGCATTCATCTGCCAATTATTTTATTTTCCTTTAATTTGACGTACAGATAAATTCAATCAGCTGACTCCCAACTTTTACATGTATTTTCCCTACAGGTAATATTGGACTACGTGGTCCATTGTGGCTTAAATGGACTACTAACAACATGGTCCAATCTACTGTAATATGGACCATGTTATAAGAAGTTAACATGCAGTGCTGCCAACAACTGCATGATGTATACTTTTCTATAGTTTACAGTATTACACATTGGTAGCCCTGATGGTGTCCATTATTAATTCTTTATTTAAAAGTGAAAGTTTGTGAAATTTTTGAAAAAAAGGTAAACAAATTAAAAACACCAAGTAAATATATTTAATAATAGCAATAATAGACTACAGGGCAAGCCATAAAAGGCGATGAGTAAAAAATGAAAAATTTAATAAAAATTCAATCCCTGAAGAAGTTGGAAAGAATACCAACGAAACGTCGGATTTTATTGAGAATGAAATAAATAATCTTTTATTTACATTAAATTAATGACCTTGAAAGCCTGCATATGATGAATTTCATTTAAAAATCGAGATAAAACTGAAATTTTGAACCCGACCCCCTCAGATATCGATGAAATTTTGTTCATAGCTAAATTTGATCAATACAAACAAACTCTCATTTTTAGAAATGACTGTTTTGCGATTTTTTGGGCGTGACACAGTGGGAACGTTTTCGAAAAAACGCGAAAATGGTCGAAAAGAGCTCCATTTAAACTACAATAACTCAGAATCGACTAAACCGATTTCCATGATCTTGGTATCATTAAAAAGATATTTTAACAGGCTTTACGACACGTTTAAAAAAAAAAAAAAGAAATACACTGTAAAAAAATTTATAACAAAAAAAAATTTTAACTGACGAAAAAACCAAAAAGATCAAGGGTTTTTTTACAGTGTATAAATTTTTTAGAAAGGTTTATCCTTCATCTATACCATATCAAAAAATAAAAATGGGTTCTTTTTTAGTTTTTTTTATATAATTTTTTAAGTAGTGTCACTTCTAGTAATTGCCCTTATATTTTATAAAAAAAAAAAAATTTAGATAACGAAAAACCAAAAAAGATCAAGGATTTTTTACAGTGTATTACTTTTTTAGAAAGGTATTTCCTTCACCTATAACATATCCAAAAAGTAAAATGGGTTCTTTTTTATTTTTTTTTAAATAATTTTTTAAGTAGTGTCACTTCTAGTAATACGTACCGAAAGTCTTTTTTGAACTTTTTCACGTAAGTTTCCTTGTTTAACAGTAATTGAATCTTGCGATCCAGGCATCATTCGGCTAATTTCATCATCTTTATAAAATAACTTGACTGTGCTTAGAGTTTCGGTTGGTAAACTACGTCTGCTCATTTTAAAAAGATTGATATCTGCAAACTTCGTTTTATTCCTTTGGATATCTTTACTTTTTTTGATACAATCGTGAGATATATCATCCCCAAAACGATCTTTAATTTCTGCGTGACTCATATTGATTGGTAAGAGAGATAAAAGTTTTTGCTTTTCCAAAAGATTTGAGCTGTTCTCTATTTGATATTTGATGTTTTCCAAAATTTCTTCGTAAATGGCTTTGACGTTTTCAAGTTGCGCTGACAAATCAGATAATGGATCAGCTCCAAGTGAATCTGCTACATTTTCGAAAATTTGCAGTGATTTTCTATTTCTGTATGCATCTTGTTTCATATATTTCCTTTTAAGAGGCGACATTTGGTTTGGTAGATGAGGAATAATATGATCATTTATATTTTCAATGACTTCCGTCCTTTCGATGTTTGCATTACAAGTTGGAAGTTCATTCAAATCTTCGCTAACTTCATCGCTAGGCGTTGTTAGTAAATAATTTGAGACTTCATTCTGCTCCACGTTGGATTCATTACGACTGCGCGCTTTTCTCAGTGTATTCCGGCAAGTTTCGCAAATACGGCTACAATGAATGTTGGCGACAGCTGGAAAATATTCAATTATATTTGCAGCCTCGTTTTCACTTATTTTACGAAGCGAAGCGCAACACTTATTAGATATTTTTATGCATCTGTACTTATTGTTTGAATTCATATTCACTTAAATTTTTAAAATATACGCGTAAAAATTGTAATGGGATATCTTGGGTTCTCGAAACTGTTTATAATTATGAATTTTTTGTTCTATATGTATTTCTCTTTATTATGGGTAAAGTAATAAATGTTTATGACAAAATAGCAAATTATTATGAAGAATACATTGATTTTTTTATTCAGAATTTTGCGGAATTACTAGAAGTGACACTACTTAAAAAATTATTTAAAAACAAAAATAAAAAAGAACCCATTTTACTTTTTGGATATGTTATAGGTGAAGGAAATACCTTTCTAAAAAAGTAATACACTGTAAAAAATCCTTGATCTTTTTTGGTTTTTCGTTACCTAAATTTTTTTTTTTTATTAAATATAAGGGCAATTACTAGAAGTGACACTACTTAAAAAATTATTTAAAAAAAAAAATAAAAAAGAACCCATTTTACTTTTTGGATATGTTATAGGTGAAGGAAATACCTTTCTAAAAAAGTAATACACTGTAAAAAATCCTTGATCGTTTTTGGTTTTTCGTTACCTAAAATTTTTTTTTGATATAAAATATAAGGGCAATTACTAGAAGTGACACTACTTAAAAAATTATATAAAAAAAAACTAAAAAAGAACCCATTTTTATTTTTTGATATGGTATAGATGAAGGATAAACCTTTCTAAAAAATTAATACACTGTAAAAAAACCCTTGATCTTTTTGGTTTTTTCGTCAGTTAAAATTTTTTTTTGTTATAAATTTTTTTACAGTGTATTTCTTTTTTTTTTTTAAACGTGTCATAAAGCCTGTTAAAATATCTTTTTAATGATACCAAGTTCATGGAAATCGGTTTAGCCGATTCTCAGTTATTGTAGTTTAAATGGAGCTCTTTTCGACCATTTTCGCGTTTTTTCGAAAACGTTCCCACTGTGTCACGCCCAAAAAATCGCAAAACAGTCATTTCTAAAAATGAGAGTTTGTTTGTATTGATCAAATTTAGCTATGAACAAAATTTCATCGATATCTGAGGGGGTCGGGTTCAATGCATCTCGATTTTTACATGAAATTCATCATATAGGAAACTATATAAACTATTTAGAGTAATCAAAAAAGGTCGATCAACACTTATAATTGAAAAATGCTTAAACTACCCCTTTAGTGTACTCCATACTGTAGTAGCATGGAGTACTTTTAAAACTAACCCACTTTAGCACTCCATGGAGTAGTTTAAGGACTACTTCGGTGGGTTATATGGTCTCCTCCTAGGACATCGTAATGTTAAATGGACCACCTTTTACCCATATATTTGGAGTGGTTTTGGAGTACTCCTACTCCTTTATGGACTACTCTTTACATGCATGTATGGACTAGTCTCGTTATCTGCAGGGTTGAGTGGTATTGCCAACTCAAACCAATGTTTTTTGTGGGTATATTGAGAAACCCAAAATCGTTAACGGGCAGTTTATCGGTATAATAAATTTATGTTGACATTAAGTAAGAGACAGTTTGTCGATACATTGAGAAAATGGACATAAGAGTCTCATATTGCAGTACAGAACTAAGTATTAGCAAAAACTTGTAATGCTTAATCTTAAAACTAGTTACAAAAATCAACAATTTATAAGTCATAAAGAAATAAATTAAGAAGAAATACATATAACATTAATCAAAAAAGTATTTAATTTAATTAATTATTGACTTTTTGAACTCTAGTGCGTTACATAAAAGTTGAGAACAATATGGAATTGAGTTCCAGAGATGAATGACATGGATAAAGAATTGCCACAATGATATAAGGCTATAGTGTCTAAATAGTATTAACCTTTATCCTCTACCTTCGATATTTGGGAAGTTAAGTTTTACATATAGATGTTCAGGCTGTCTCATGTAGATGATTTTGTGTAGAAAAATTAAGATACGCGTTTTTAGCAGATCTTTAAAACAAATGCCGTATAATTTAATTGCAAATGTTGAAACTCGCGCTCGACGTTTTAATCCATAGACATAACGAATAATATTTTAAAATGTTACATTTAGTTTCACTTAGATCGGGTTTTTTACATAGAGTTTAAACCAGGATCAATAGTAAGATTTGTTAATCTTATAAAAAAATTAATCTAGCCTTAATCCTCTTTGGCGTTTTTGAGTGAAAGATTAAAGCTTTTAGCATTGCCATGTGGTTTTACAATACTTTTATGTATAAGTATGGCAGTTTAAAACAAATGCCAAGAATTGTCATTAAATTACTGTTCTTAACGTGAAAAAGAAGAAGAAAAGGCGAGAATTTTGTATTGTGTTATATAATATTATATATTTTTAAATAAATGAAATCGAAAAAGAAGCAAAACAATCAAGCAATACAAAAGTTTAATTTTTATAAGTAATATTTCCTTTTATAAGCTGTTCGTACTTTTGAAAGTTCTGTCGCAAGCTTAAACCGCCAACTTTGGGCGTTTAAACTTGGAAACAAAATGAAATAATCGACTACCCAAAAACGATTTTCAAAGATTAGTCCTAATTTAATCGCTGATCTTTATGTCAAAAACTGGCTCTTATTGTGTCGCAACTTGCAAAAAGTTCACACCCATACGACAAAATTGGTATAAAATATGTTTTAGCGAGTAGTAATCGGCTTTTGATTGGTGTGCAATATTGCGTTCGCCAAAGTGTTCTTACAATGGAAAACGTTCGACCACATGTATATTTTATGAGGTCAGACCATGTAAGTGTGTTATTAAAAATAATTCCAAGTTTTTTTTTACTGTATTTACAATTTCTATGCATTGATTTTTAATGGAAATATTGGGCATAAGGTTAAAGTAAATTTTTGCCAGGCGTTTACGTATAACAATACATTT
Source organism: Pollenia griseotomentosa (assembly GCA_963931875.1). Taxonomy (NCBI): domain Eukaryota; kingdom Metazoa; phylum Arthropoda; class Insecta; order Diptera; family Polleniidae; genus Pollenia; species Pollenia griseotomentosa. Next base: position 164,399,656 of record OZ007562.1, on the reverse strand, counting down.
AGATTTTTGGGCGTTAATTCCAAGACCATTTGCCATTGTCCACAAATAAATTCTATGTAGTTCATTATTCAAAGTACTGACACACTGATTCAGCGAGGCTGACTGATGTAGAGCTAAACGTCATCTGCATACATTCTTATCCCACAGTGCGTGAGTACATTGGGGAGATCGTTTGAGTACATCGCAAACAGTAGTGGGCCTGAAATTGATCCCCGTGGAACACCTGTTGTAACGGGTAGCGATTCTGATGTCTTGGACGTGGTTTGAACATACTGATATCCATTACCGAGATATTTTGACAAAAAGCAAATTGCGGGTGACGAAAAATTAAACCTTTTTTTTAGTTTAAGACACAATATGCCGTGGTCAACAGTATCAAATGCCAGCAAAACTAAAAACGTAATGTTACCCCCATCAACCTCTTTCCTTATCTCCTCAGCAACGCCTACCAGGGCAGTTATGCAGATGTGTTTAGTTCGAAAACCAGATTGACGACCAGTTAACAAAATGTTATTATTTAAGTAAAGAGTAATTTGAAAGGAATGATAGAATAGCTATTGGTCTGTAATCAGAACTTGATAGGTACTGGTACAATTTTTGAGTTTTTCCATTTAGTAGGAAAATGACTTGTAGTGATGATTTTGTTTAAAAAAAACGTGATGAACGGAATTAATTGTGGGAGAAGAAGTTTTATAAATTTTGGATGTATTCCATCAGCACCTACAGCATTAGATTTTATGGATAAACAACCTAACGATACACCACATTGGTCTACACTTGTAAAAAAGAATTTGTTCTTCTCAGAAACATTATCAGAATTATTATTATTAGTGTAGTCTTTGTAAACCAAGATAAAGCCTGGCCATTTTTCTTTTAAATTGTTTCCTTAAAAGTAAAGAAAATCGTGGTTTTTGCCAAAGTTATGAAGAAAACTTAAAAAAGGCTGGCAAAGCCGATTTTTAGCAAAAATTCGACCTGAGCGACCTCTAAACCTCTTCCGAAAAATCTGAAAAAAATCTGAAAAATACTTTACCCCATAAGCTTTTAAATTATGCTTGAGCACCAACAATTTTTTTTTGACACTAATGCCCATGATCCTTGAAAGTAGAAATTTGTAAACCGATTGTGGTTACTGGATTTTAATAAATAAATAAAAAAAAGTGTCATGGAGAGTAATCGGCGCCACAAAACCAAAAGTCCTATAGCAGGTCTGGATGCTTTAATCGGCAGATACCTGTTACTAGACTATTGGCCGATTTTTTATTACACGATTATCTTTTTCCCCAGCGAAAAACTGCACATTAAAGAAATTTGGTTTTCTCAATGTCTCATTTGCCTCCATTCTGTCTCAAAGCTAACTAGCAATTATTTATTTTCCTTAAAAAAAATTCAACAACTTTAACATGTATTTTGAGAGGTGTTGCCAACTGCAAAAGATATTTTTTTTTTTTAATCGGTATATGGAGAAAAACCGCTAGCGAACAGTTTATCGGTCTAATAAATTTATGTTGACTTAAGTAACAGACAGTTTGTCGATATACTGAGAAAATTACCATAAGATTAAAAACCACGAGAAAGGGTGGGCCTTTGTTCCTCCATGAAACGATCTCAGTAAAGCTACCTTTAAGAAACTACTGTTAGTATTGCGTATAGCCCTCTTTCAGTTCGTTGACAGCATTTCCCGCTTATATTTAAGAATTTATAGTTGCATGTAAAAGTTTTTTTTTTTTTGTTTGCTTCCATTAATTTTTGCGGCATTTGTTTTTGTGTTCACATCTTCTTATTAAGTTTAAATTTATGTTTGTTTCTGAAAACACAAGTTTTTCTATGGTAATAAAAGTCATAAAACATTTCGAATATTTTATTGCCGGCAAATACGCTGTGCTAAATGCTTCTTCTTTTTTCGCGGAGGTTTGAAAATTACTGTTAAGAAGAGCTGGTAAAAAGAAAAATTGGAAATAGAAGTTAAGAAATTAAATTGAAAACGTTTTAAAAGTTACAAAACCAAATACTATTTAAATTCATGAGTTTTTTTTTAGCTGTAAAAAAATAAAAATAAATTTATCGAGATTAATTTTCGAGCGAAAAAGTTAAACAAATTAAACAGGGGTAAAATTACAGCAATCGATATTAATCGAAATTTCCATGTAAATTGTATTGAAAACTCCATTGATATAGAATGCTGTAGTTTGTACCAAGAGAATTTATTTTTTTAAGTATTTTGGCATTTCAATTATTGCTGGTATCTGTAAATGATACATAAAAGTTGTCTATTACTTGTCATTTAATCGAAATTTCCTTCTAAGGAATGAAACCTTTGTCAAACCCAATTTTTTTTTTTTTTTTTTTTTATTTATTCACAACCCTTTAATTAGTAGAAAATTATAAAATTTCTGGTAGACATTTTATATTACCGCTGTCCAAAGTAAATTACCCAAGACACTAAAAATTAAATTTTTCCTTTCACTTCACTAAAAAAAGCAACTAAATTTTCAATCAGTTTGATTTAAAAATAAATAAAAAAGGGAACTGTCAATATTTAACGTACTGTTTCAATAAAATTATTACCAAAAAATACAATATTTCTGTTCTTTTTTTCTTTTCCAACAAATAAATATTCATACCAAAATGTCAGCTGTCAATCTTTTCGCTTTCCAAATATACAAAAAAAAGATTTCGAAAAAAACCCAAAATCAATAAAATTGCGACAGGAAAACAGTAAGAAGGATGCAGAATAATAAAAATACTAAAAATATATATAAAATAAAACAATATTCATGAATATTTATTTTATAACATGATGAACATTTGTAGAAATGTGATGTTTTATAACTCGTATGTATTTGTATCAGTGTTACCACCAACAAAGTTCAAAACTACACTTAAGATAAAGCAAAATTACCCGATTTATTGTAACTACAACTGAATATTAAATTATAGTACAATAGGAAAACCACAAAAAATTTATTTAAAGGAGATCAATATTAGTGAAACAATTTTGATTTATAAAGTAATATTAAATATATATAAAAAAAGAACATTAAAAACTTAAAGTAAATAAACAAAAAATTAAACCAAAGAGGTAAAAAAATTTGCACTACTTCCACATTTGGATGCATATTTCTTGAGAAGAAAGGCACTAACAAACTCCCTCAAACACATAAAGGCTCAACGATTAAGTTGTGCTGGGCTATTGTGCAAATGGCAGATTGCAGAAGGTGCTACTAAAAAATGACATCAGATGCTCTTGGCGAAGAAAATGCTCAAAAGCGAGATAAAAAATCAGCGCTAAATAAGATCTACCTACGACTTTTGGGTATCTGTAATTGCCAAATTCATCACTGAATTCAAATGTTGATTTTATTTGGGAATGTTCTGACAATCGCAAAATGCTTAACATTTGCGATTCTGACTAGAAATCGCATACTTTGTGTTCTCTAAATCGCAATGACAAGCAGTTTGGCGACTTCAAATTGCAAAAGTATACACAGAAAGAAAAACATTCGGGATATATTAGGTTTTTTACACTCACTTAAGTACGAGTCGTACTTGAAAATTTAAGTACGAATAACACTAAAACGTACTTAACACAATCCTAAATGGGATTACATTCGATAACACTGGTTCACAAATTTTTAACTTTTTTCCATAACATCAAAAATAAGATGTTTTCTAAGATGTTTTCTAAGATAAGTGCTGATCACGAATATGGCATTAATTTATTTTTCTCAAGAAGCGTTTTCGAGATATGCGCGAAAATCGTGTTTTTCTGCAGTTGTTTTAAGTATTTCGAAAAATCTCGAGAATTGTTCAACTGAATTGTACAAGATTTACATTTTGCACAGATATTTCTTTTCTCTTTCAGAACATATCCAAACTGTGTCGATCGGATAAAGATTTACTGAGTTATAGGACTTTAAGCTTGAAGACTTATGTGTTTTCAAAATTCGCCATTTTAATTTCTTTTTAACATGTATCTGAAATAATATTTTGTAGTAAGCGTAAAATTGTTATAGTCGGACAAAGAATTAAGAAATAACGGCATATTTAGTGAAAACATCAGAATTTGAATTTTCATAAACATTTATTTTTTAATACCGTGTTCAGATATGCACCTTAATTGAGTTTTACGCAATAAATGACATTATTGAGCTCAATTATCCATATAAAATTGCAATTTAGTTATTGCTCAATTAATACGAAATTGTTATAAATGTTGTGTAAAATTAAAATGCGACCCTGTCACAAGTGTGTTTATTGAGCATAACACAGCTTACTAAACAGGGTTTTGACATTTGGAAATTACAACAAAACAAATGCCCATCAATTAGGTCGTTGCAAAAGCCAGATGTTTATTCCTTAAAGATGTCAAAACTTGTTTACATTTTGCTTATACATGTACATTTGTGTTTACGTTGAATGTTGTATGTAGTAGTAATATAAATTGAGTTAGCTAAATTGTGTATATGTGAACAGAAAGATAATTATGTCAATAAACCGAATATTGACTCAATAAAAAAGGTATATCTGAACACGGTATAAAATGCTACTTTTACACTGCGTTTTTAAGTTATTCCAATATATGTAGTGAAAGTGCCTTAATTTTGGACATAGCGGTATATCTCGAAAACTAGAGCTGATAGAGAAAAATGGAGATTAGATTTGAAATAAGCGACCCCAAATTAGTAAAAATTTGCAATCAAATTCCAGACCGCAAACTTACTGTTCCGCAGGGTAAAAGTAGCATTCTTAAAAAAAAAAATTTATGAAAATTCAAATTCGGATGTTTTCACTAAATATGCCGTTATTTCTTAATTCTTTGTTAGACGATAACAATTTTACGCTTACTACGTTTGAATTAAATATTATTCAAGATACATGTTAAACAAAAATTTAAAAACTTTTTTATTGCCATACTGGATGGAGCGGATAAAAATGGTAAATTTTGAAAAAACATAAAAATCACTTTTTTCAAGTCTAAACTCGTGTGACTCAGTAAATCTTTATCCGATCGACACAGTTTGGACATGTTCTGAAAGAGAAAAGATATATCTATGCAAAATGTTAACAATTCAGTTGAACAGTTCTCGAGATTTTCGAAATAACTAAAACAACTGCAGAAAAACACGATTTTCGCGTATATCTCGAAAGCGCTTCTTGAGAAAAATAAATGAATGCCACATTCGTGATCAGCAGCCTCGATTTATCTTAGAAAATATATAATTTTTGAGGTTCATTTTTTTGTGGCATAGTGAATCAATCCTGGAATTTCTTAAAATAAGTATAAAATTCTCAAACCAAGTAAAAAAACATTGAACTTTACATTAACTGAGAGTAAAATTACAAAGTGAATGTTTTAATCTCATATAACTTATTAGTCTTATTTCTCAGCATTGCATTCTGTATGCGAGCATAGCGTGTGTTTTTTTCAAAGTTTGTTGTAGAAACTGCAAAACACCACACAACAGGTAAAGATTTGCTTGTTTTGTGTAAAAGCAACAGAACAAGAAGAAAAACATGCAATATTTTCATCTATAAAAAGTAAAATAAGAAGCAAAAATTCCCACTATATTGTTAAATTATTTAGTTAAATGCATACCTACACTGAAAAATCAATCCATCCGTACTTAAATCAAGCCGAAGCGGTGTCAATTGGACGGCAAGTACGGATTTCCTTTAATTAAGTACAGAACGCTTGATTCAAGTACGGATTATTCACGTGCACCGTACTTTAAAAAATCCGAAGACAGAATTGACTTAATTAAAAGTGAGATAAATTTAATCTCAAACTGTTCTTGATTCTAGAATTTTTTTAAATGGATTAATCTCGGTTAGTTCTTATAATAAACCAAAAGTGTGATTATATTTATTCTAACCTAAACACTTACCCTTAACGGAACCATAAAGAATATTATTAATTTACTAACCCGTTACACATTTTTATTTCACTTTTGTTGTATTCCGCCCTTTGCTTAAAGAAGAATTTTCAATTACAGGACACCAGCAGCATGCCCAACATGACTACGAACATTCTCTTTGAAATTTTAATGTATTTAACTAAATAATGTTAACAAATATAATATGGGAATTATTCCTTCTTATTTTACTCTTTCAACATAAAAATAATCAAAATTTGTCTTCTTGTAGTGTTGTTATTGTTTATATACAACACACTTTTACCTACACACGCGTATGCACGCATATTGGTTTTTGAAACTTGTCCAATTTTGCACTGTTTTAAGTGCTTTTAAATTTTATTCGCATTTACATTATTGAGTACGACTCGTACAAAAGTAAGTAGAAAAAACTTCAATTCATGACGAGTTTTTTTTTCTGTGTAGAATTCTTAAAGTTAAAACCATGTCAGGCATGATGCTGGTGGTTAAAGAATGAGAGTTCTTCTTTTACCCTTTCTCGTCCTTTAGGAAACCAGGGGGCAAATTACGGCATTCCATATCAATCGAAATTACAATATAATTTTAATGGACATTTCGATCGATATCCAAAGCCGCAATTTGCCCACAGGGTTATTTTTTAATATCCAATGGATTTTTTTAATTAATTTTTATACAAAATAAACTAAAATTACAAAGAAATAAAAATCTCGTGGTTAGATTTTGTGGAATATTTTGGGAAACATTTTTCCCAATGGACGATAAAGGCGGGAAAATACTTCAGTTTATTGATTTTTTATGAATGATTTTACAACTAAAAAAACTCAATGTAAAAATAGGTTTAAAAATACAGAACTAATTATGGTATTCTGCAAAGCAATTCCTTTTGCTTGTAAAGCAGAGATGGAAGTTGCACATAGCACAAATGTTATGCGTTCTATTTTCTACACGTTTCTTTGCGCAATTTACATTTTGTTCGCCTTTTGCATATTTTGCGCTGGTAAGTTACGTTTTGTGCTAACCTCAGCCTTTGAGTCTTCCCTTGATGTAAAAGCACTTATCAGATTTCGTGCTACTACTTGTCGATACTCTAAACTGGTCAATAGTAATCCGTCAACCACATCTTGCCTATCAGAAAAGATATTTACGCGATCAAACTTATAATTACTTTGATAATATGTATGAGGTGTAGAGCCACTTTTCCATCTGAAAACAGGTTCTTCTTCCTTAAAAAGAGCTGTACTGGCATCCACAGTTGTGTTTGGACCAGTTTATTGTACTGCATTTTCGATTTCAACCACATCTGCAGCCTCTTCAATGTCCTCTTCATCTAGGTGAAGTTCGTCTTCCCCATCACTATTACCCGCCATAAGCAGCTGTAATATAGCATTTTCACGTAAATGGAACGCCCAACACCTTCTGCTTGTAATTGTTAAATTTATAATTACTATTGTGAACATCTAAAAAAACGCAATATCAATAAACTACTAAGAGTAAATTTTCCCTTCAGGTCCATAGGGAAAAATGTTTCCCATAGAGTAAATATACAAAATTGGAGCACTATTGGCCACTTATTAATTTTTTGTTATTATTTATCATTTCTCGTTACTCAACACGTAATATTTATCGCCTATAAAACTTAGAAACGTAACGTTATCGGCGACAAAACGAGCCAAATCAAAACGACCTAACGGTAAAGAAAAATTGAATTTCCCTTCCTTGATTAAACTATACACTTTTAAGAAATGCCAACTTTTTACTTTTATTAACAATAAATCGCTGTTGTACGACATCTAATTGTCAAAATAAATATTTAAAAATAATTAGTTACTAAAATAACCAATTTAAATTTTGGGAAAAATGTTTCCCATTGACGTAAAAGGGTTAAACAAAGGAGGCAACATAAACAAAATGGAACAATCAGGTATAAAAAGTGTTTTAGGTTAGAATCAATCTGTTTCAACTTTCGGATTATTTCAAGTACGAATTCGGGATCAAATGAACTTTATAACACTTGAAACAAACGCATTTTGAGATTGGTTTAATCTTAGTTTTACTTAAATCAATCGCATTTTCGGATTATTTAAAGTACGTATTCGTTATTAAATATGGACAATTAAAGTATTTCGCACTTGAATAATCCGTGCTTGAATTAATCTTTATGTATTATGATTAAAGAAAATTCGTACTCACCGTACAATTGATACCACTTCGGATTGATTAAAGTGTGGATGGATTGATTTTTTCCAGTGTACTAAATGTAACTACGATATATTTAAGAAACTATGGCAGATAGCAAGCAAAGAGTTTCAAAGCGGGTTCAAATCGTGAGATTGTCAGAACATGGCCAATAAAATTGCACTTTCGATATTGGAGCAGAATGACAAAGCCTTATTTCAAGAAATATCAATACATACATAGATTTCATTTACGTTAAAAAAAAGTGTATTTCTTCTAAAATCAAAAGACTTTCGAATTGAACCTGATCTACACCTAAACGAAATTACCCACGACAGTAAAACTTACATCCAATTCGGTTAATTAACCACGTGTTGACAACACTGATTTGTATGAACCAGCGTTGCCAGTGAAATTTCGAGAAAGATACATTTTAGTTTCCAAAAAGATACACTTTTTCCAAAAAGATACGTTTTGAAAAAATTTGAAAATCCATTTTTAACGTTTAACATTTATTAACATAACATTTTTATTTCATATTTAAATGAATATTGTAAAGAAAATAATTTCGTTTAAATTAATTTTTATATTTATTTAAGTCATAAATATTAGGTACATATGTAATTTTTAAAAATACAGTAAGCAAACTTTAAAATTAATTATATGCAATAATCTTTGGATGTTATCAAAACAAATTCATTTTTGTAAAAATTAATATACGAGTTAAGGCGTTTATACTAAGGTGATTATATCAACGTTCATATAAATTTCCTGAAAATAAAAAAGATGTTCATATTCCCTCAGAACAACTTCGGACTACTAGTAATCATCGATTTAGGTGGATCGTATGTTGCAACCCCTTAATGTTTTCTTTCACCATTATTAAAGCTGCTATTAAGACAAATTCACTGGAAGGTGGGGTCATGTCAACATATGGTGTTTTTTTTTTTGGTGGTCGACTTGCCAAAGTGTGTATGCAAACTAATTTTTTATGTAAACTAACCTTTTTTTACTAGCAATATTTTTGACAATCCGACTACAGAAGCAGTGTTGTTGTAGAGTTGACCTCACCTTCTAGTCAATGCGCCTTGGCTGCTATTGTATAAAGCTTGGTATTTAGTATTGAGTCGGTTACAATGACCAGTCTTAATAAGTCTTAGTTGGCTAAAAATTCTCGAGTGTTTTGTTTCTGTACATTTTGCGTACAGATTCGAAAAATACGAAAAATGTCAGGATTATACATGATACCTGAAGTAGTCAAAAGATACGAAAAATGTATCTTTCGTATCCTAACGGCAACACTGGTATGAACAGCCGATTGCTCTTGTCGCTCTCCCTCTCTAAACATGAAATGTTTTATTTAGTAATACGTACATGCCACAAAAAGAAAAAATATGTATGTATGTTTATAAAACAGAGACGTGTAATCGTCAGTATTTTTGGTATATAAACGACATGTATAGCATGACTTTAGTACATACATACGTATGTATGTATGTGCATATGTACATGAATAAATAAATTATTAATACATTTAATATGCAACATTTTACTTGCCGCCAGCAGCCAGTGTTTAGCTTTAAATATGGTACAAAATTTGACCTGCTTGTCAGTAGTTTACATGGGCGGATCCAGCCTTCAGTTAAAGGGGGTTATATAGTGCAAATTCAGTCCGGACAGACTTCAAAAACAAAAGATATGACTTGAGAATACCAGTCCTCTTCATATTATAAGGACTTTAATCTAAAGCGATAATATACAAATGCTAGCTTTTATATAACCACCTTACTACCTTCAGTTTCCGTCCTTTTGCTATTAAGTATCTATTGCATCCCATTTTTTTAACTACCTACATGACCTTCTCTCCTCCAATTAATTAAAACAAATTTATGAATTAATTAACTTTTTTTTTTTTAATTAATTCAGTATTTTTAAACTATACACTAATAACCAATAAGCACATGCACACGATTTTCACGAACAGTTTATGTACAAAGAGTTGCCAGTAGCAGGGGAACTTAAAGAGTGTTTTTAAAATGGTCTGAAAGAAACGAAGTGCAGCAGTGTGATTTGTCTATAATTTCTTTGTTATTCCTTATAGAATAACAGTAACAGATATACTAACAAAAAATCTGATAGTACATAGAAAATATTCCTGGAAAACATTGAAGGAATAAGACTACTAAAGCGGCTCATACACTTGCAATAAAATTGTTCAATTCTACGTATTGTACAGAAGTATACAGTAGTAGTAGTAGTATACACGTGAAGGCCATGTGCACCGCGACCCAAAGGATCTTTTGTGCAGCCCATATGTCTCACCATGTCAGGTTCAGGCCGCGCATAAAGCCCATTACCCTGCTCGGAGGGAGATCAAAGATAACAGTCGGGCCCACTGTGTGCCCCCCGAAAAATTTCTGCCTAGAAGTCCCCAAGGCGGGACAGCAGCAGAGCAGATGTTCCGACGTTTCATCATCCATCCCACAGAATCTGCACATTTTGGTAGATGAATTACCCAACTTAATTTGGTGGTACCTGAAACCACAGTGCCCCGTGTATAGGCCAACAAGCAGTCTAAGTTCCGCTTTTTCAAGCAGCAGAAACCTTCCTGCCCTGCGCCGGGACAGCGTCACAAATCTTTTGGACTGTCTCAATCCAGAAGTGGACGTCCATGCGTGAAGGAATTCACGCTCGGACCATTTTTGTAGCGTCCCCCTGATGTGACCCACAGGGACGCCGAAGAAAGGCTCAGGACCTATAAATGGACGACGAGCGCCCCTGTTTGCCTAGCAATCAGCCCTTTCATTGCCCGCATGGCCCTCATGGCCGGGAACCCAACACAAATTCAAGTCATTGTGTTTCCCTAGCTCATTCAGAGATGCAAAACAGTCCAAGACCAGCCTTGACTTTATCTCCAAAGAGGAAAGTGCCCTAAGAGCAGCCTGGCTATCCGACATTATATAAAGTCTCAAGCCTCTTGCCCTCCTCCTTAGACATTCCCCAGCGCACATAATGTACGTATTGTACAATTATATCGCTTATGTGTATGTGATATTCGAAGGTGGCACAGTATTGGCAACAATTAAAAGACTTTTAATTTTTATTGCACAACGAAAAGAAAGTGAAATGTGTTAGCAACATTGTACAATGTTCTTTATGTTATTCCTATAGGTTATGTTCCTTTTTATTGAATGAATGAAACCATTGTGCGACTTATTGCATAATATAGGACAAAATGGAAATAATATGGCGAATATCATATACAATAATAATGCAAGTGCATTGGCCGCTTAAAGTATGAAAGCTTTTTAAATTGTAATTTGACTTAGAATACACAATTGAATTACATAATATGAAAATTTATATAATAAATGTAACTCACCATGAGAAATAAATTCCCAGATTCTAAACATTATGGCCCATAACTATAATCATAAACAAAGCATACTTTAAGGCCTGTTTTCACAACTTACCGATAGCTAAAAGTAGACTTTAACCGGCCTTATAAAAAGTGTTCCATTATTAAAAGCTTATTTTAACCTAAAGTGAGCGATAAAGCAAATCAAGGTTCATCCTACCTGGTAGGTAAAAGAAAAGTTGTAAAAATAATAAAATCCTGCCTTTAGCTATCGGTAAGTTGTGCAAATACGCCTTAGAGTTCTAAACAGGGCCGTGGAGTTGGAGTTGAGGTTTTTGTGCAGGAGTCGGAGTCGTAGTACCCACAAAAACTCGCGACTCCGACTCAAAGTTTTTTAAAAAAATTTTCTAAAATAAAAATTATTCGAAATAGACGATGCAATATTTCAAATATCGATTTTTAAGAATCATTTTTATGCTATATTTAACCATTTAAAATGCATTAAAAAAGTTAGAGCGATATATTCCGATGTACCGAATCTTTGACACCCTCCACCGACAGTTAGAATATATGAGAGCTATAAATTATTAACTAATCTTTATAAAACGGGCCTCAGTATTAAAATTGGATCCGGTTCAAACCAATTGTATGACAATCAGAAAGTGTTATGCTTTTTTTCCTAGGAATTTGAACTAACTAGAATTATATATCATGATTCGTAACAGTTTATGCCGAACTAAAATGATTTTCAGGAGAGACATTTATATTATCCCATGGCAGCCATGTCATTTATCAAGTATTCCCTTTTTTGCCAGTTTTTTGAGATGCAATAAAGTTTTAAATTTAAATAAAGATTTTTCAAATTTTTTACAAATACATAATTTAAAATTTGCAGTTTATTAGATACAAATATTAAGTGATATTTTCATGTTATTAAATGGTCTTGTATTTTCTCTGTTCTTTATTATTTTAATTGTGTTAACTTCTTCGCAAAGATCCCAAATTTACTTTTAGATTTTGAAATATCTTTAGCACTAGATTTATTTAAGTTGTCTGAAGTTAATGTAATAGATCTTGGAGTTTATTCTTTAAAGTTTTATGCTGCACTTTTCAATGGTCTGTTAAAAAAGTTCGATTTTGATAACGACTTTCTTAAACACGTCAAAGATCTTGCACCTTTTTATGTAAACAGAGGTAACCAATTGATTATTTCTCAATTATGTGCTATTGTAGCAAATTAAGTCTATTTGTGTGATATTGAAGAAGTTTATAATGAATAGCTTAAGCTTTAATTTTTAGGAACATAATTAATAGAAAGAGCACACGCGAGGGCGTATTAAAAATAAAAACATTTTTAGATTTAATTTTTATATATTTTTAAATAAAATGAATTTTATATACTTTTTGTTTTTAATAGTAATATATAAAGCCTTACAACATGTTTTTGTTTTTTCTTTTAACCCTCTACTGCATGCATTATGATCCAGCTACAAATTAATTTTTTTTTTTTTAATTATTATTTTAAATGGCATAATTAAGATATGCAAACAAAATTTTTTCAGAAAAGCATGTCAGTTTTCTGAAAAAAAAAAATTGCCATATATGGCTTCATATGCACTCCTGTCTGTATCACCCTAAAAATTTATTGCCATATATGGCGTTTTATGCAACAAAGATAATATAATTTTTTTTATTAATTTTTATATTTGTATATTATTTAAGCAATTTAAAGTAATTAAAAAATAGTGGTAGGAACATAAGTAAAAAAAATACGAAAATAACACTTCAATGGTTGTATATTAATAAGATTAAAAGTAATTAAAAGGAGAGTAAAGAAAATGAGTATTGCAAAATCTAAAACAGATTGATCTACTTATGCGTGGAATTAAGCAAAGCAGTTTCTGTCTTTGTTCAAACAAAGATGGACCCCGCATTTAGTACAAGTTATATATGATCGAAATTTGCAATCATTTTGACATAGCTGGTATCAAAAACGAAGGGCTGACCGAGTTCTGAATTCCAATAACGTCTAGCAGAAGGCAACTTCAATAAAGACATAAACAGACATATACCAAAGAATTGTTCCATTTCGGCTCGCGTAATATTGGCTGGCTTGTTGATATTGTCTTGTAAGGCTTTTCTGTTGGATTCTTCCACAATCATGTCAAGTAATTCATCGGGGAAAAGGAACTGAAAAAATTCTGATGGTCCAATTCAGACATCTCCTCTGGCAACTCCTTGGTTCCCAAAAAAGGTAAATCGTCTTCCTTGTATGCACCAAATTTAGATTTCATCCATCGTATCTTCTGTTCCTTCTTCTGACCATTTTTCGCTTTCGAAACTAAACTGACCAATGGTTCATCATCCCCAGAATCAAATTCGCTACTTACATCTGTTTCAGGTATCACCAGTGAATCCTGCCAAGACTGATTTGCTACTGATTCATTGTCTGACTCAGGTAATTCTGCATCGCTTTCTAACACATCACAAGGAATCGAATAAAAACGTTTTGTTGTTATCGCTGATGCCATGGAAAGTGTTGCTATTTTGAAAGAAATGAAAACACATATACCGTAATGTTTATCAGTAAATGCATGAGAAGCCATATTTGGCCGTTCAAAAAAATGCGTGATTTTACGAGTTCTATATGCACAATTGAAAAATATTTATATACACACTATTCACAAAGCTATATACTCTACAAAAAAAAAATATATAAGCATACCAACTTACTTGCAATTAAAAAAATATATGTTTTATTTTGTATATTTTCACTGTACGAAGTGACCACGTGTACTTATAAACAAGACTGAGGTTTTCTATGCACCTATGTAAAGAACAGAGAAAAAAACATTCGTCTCATAATCACAAAGGCCTACTTGTGTTTTTCATAAACTATTATTTTTCAAAACTGTTAATTTTTGTTGAGAATGTGCATTTGAAATTCAAAAGCCATATATGGCTGCGTATGCAGTAGAGGGTTAAAAATGTTGGCACTTTTTTAAATAAAAAAATTTTTTTTTTTTCAGATATAAGAGGTTTTTTTAAAAAAATAAATTATGGAACCCTGTATAGTGATTTCCGTTATTAAATATCTAAATGGAACAAATTTCAATACAGTAGTGAAATTTGTTTTAGCGCTTAAAGTGCTTTTCAGAAAGCTGCTTTATATGGGATCTTAGGTAAATATGGACCGATAATCAGAAAATTGCATGGTATTATTTCTAGCCATATAAACCAAAATTGGACCAAATTTTACATTATCTATGGCTGCTACGGTTTTAGGTGTATTTAAATTATTTCCTAGAGTGAGCATTATATGGGGCATTATATAGAAAATTATGGACCGATCTTGTAGATATTTTATAGCGTGATAGTGACAAATTGCATTACATTAGCATTAGTTATTACGTTTTTTAACGTACTAAACTGTTTTCCGAGGGTAGGTTTTATATGCCGCCTAGGGTAAATTATGGACCGAACTTTACGAAATTTTGAAGTATGATTCCTAGTCCTATAAAACTGTAACGAAACAAATTGTATTATGATAGCGATATTTATTGCGCCTTTAAGCGTACTAAACTGTTTTCCGAGGGTAGGCATTATATTAGGGCCTAGGGTAAATTATGGACCGACCTTCACGAAATTTTGCAGTGTCTTGTAAAACTGTGACATACCAAATTGTATTATGATAGCGATATTTACTACGTTTTTATAAGTACTTAATTGTTTTCCGGGAGTAGGCTTTATATTGGGCCTATGGTAAATTATGGACCAATCTTTACGAAAGCACATTTTAATATGATAGCAATGTTTATTACGGTTTTAGAAGAATATTATGGCACCATTTTCGTAAGTTTTTGTAACAAAATTTCAATTTTTAAGGGTGGTGCTTCTACATTTTGATTGATAACTATGATCCTACTGATCGGCTTTTTCTGGATTTCACTCCCAAACTGCTTAGGATAACTAGAAGCAATTTGACACCAAGATTGAACTTTAGTTTTAAGTTTTTCGAAAGTGAGCGTTATTTGAACAGACGGACAGACATACATGGCTAAATCGAGTTAGAATTATACAAGAAACCAGGGGTATTAGATGTATAATAAAAAAGTTTTACATGGAATGATTAACTTAGTATACCCTGATTCCGTACGGTAATTACCCTTTTTTAGGGTAATTTTGGTCCGCAAAAGGTAGCAAGGTAATTTTATTTAAAAAACGGTAATTTAAGGAAATTTGGATTTTTAGTATACACATATACATGCTTACATATGTGTGAATGTTTAATAATTTTAACGTTTGAGAGGTGAATTTAAATTTAAAAATATGTAGATCAATTTTATACCAAAAAATTAAGAACATAATGTTATTGCAAATGTTTTCGTTTCAGCGATAAGTCCAATTAAGAAAACTTAAATTATGCTTGTATAGTTAGTTACTATTAATTTTATATTAAACTTTTTGTTTGTTTTAAAAATCAACAATATTTAAACATACTTACATATCAAATAGCCGTGAGCTAATAAATTTTACTATAGTTTTCGGGTTATTTTAAGTACGGATCAGGGATTAAATGGGGCTAAAGTTAAGTGTTTGGCACTTGAATAATCCGTATTTGAATCAAGCATTCTGTACTTAATTTAAGAAAATCAGTACTTACCGTACTATTAACACAACTTTGCCTTGGTTAAGTACGGATGGATTGATTTTTCTTATGACTGAAACAATTCAAAAATTATTATAGTATATAACTTTTTTTAATTATATAATTAAATGAATTAAACAAAACATTATTTTTTTTTATTGTTTATCATATTGTTTTGCATATGTATAGCACGCTAAACGTATTAAATAAAAATATTTTGAATTTAATTCAAAATTATTTTACTGCCATATTCATAAAAATACAATAATTTTTGCTAAAAAATGTATTTTAAACAAAAATTTCTAATTAAATTTTTTCTTAAAACACATTTAAAATTTAAATAAATGGTTTATGAATACTGCTCTTTTGTGCTATTTCCAAATGACAGGCGATGGACTGAGTGTTTTTCATATAAATTTAACTGCATTATCAATCGCCTGTCATTTGGAAACAGCACATTAATGTTTGCGTACGCTAATTTCTTCTAAAAAATGGTAATTTTTAGAAGGCCGTACGGTAATGAAAAAATAAAAGTCAACATCACTGAGTCTCATATACATTTAGCACCAAGATTATAGTGGGAGTCGGAGTCGTGAATCGAAGTCGGAGTCGCACTTAAAAAATTTAAGCTTTTGGAGTCGGAGTAGTAGTTTTTCCTTTTTTCGAACGACTCCACAGCCCTGTTTCTAAAGTAAACTTTTAATAAAAATATGCTTTTGATCTACTATAGACAAGCAAAAGCATACTTTACACGTTAAAACCAGAGTTAAAACTAGCTGAAGTTGTTTTAAACTCATTTAACAACAGCTTCAGCTGTTTTTCGCCAAGTAAAAAAGTTCTTGCAAAAAGTTAAAAATGTTTATGTTACAAGATATTGATCGATATTTTGCAATTATTAATGGTTTGGAGGAAAACTTTTATGAAAAGAAACACAAAATACGTATGTATAGGCCGTAATTACATTGAAAGCAAGAGCAAAGTCAAAAATATTTTGTAATTTTTAAAAAATATTTTATAATTTAGTAATAATATCTTACCTCTCTTATTTCGGTTTTCAGTGAACACTTGCTCATCGCCTTCCATAAAAATACGATAGTATCTTTGTTTCAATAATTTGAAAAAAAAAATTTTAATTTCAAAAGATTTTGTTATTCGTGCTTAATTCCCAGTTTTTATTATTGATAAAAACACTTGAAATTTATTGTTGATGGGATAAGCTATTCCTATGCGCATTTCACTGGTTGCTTAGGCCAGATCATCAGGAAACTTCATCCATAAAGATGAAGAATTTTTCGAAAATTAATGTCGTAACGATATAGTTTTAAGTAATAGTACATAATATTATAAACGCTGTAAAATATAATACCGTTTTCGCTATTTTATCGTTCTATGGTTTATTGGGTTGTAGTCAGGTATGGGTACCACTACTTTGAAAGCTTTGCATGTGTGCCATTGTATTGGTTTGTTTACGTTTGCTTTTGTTGGTTTTTTGCTCTTTGCTCCTCGTTTTTTGTGTATGTCGTTCGCTCTTTTTTCATTTGCCCATACATGGTTATAGTCACATTAGCGATATAGTCCATGGTGGAATAACAAGGTGGCATCGTTACGGCAACAAATACAACATTACAACAAAAATGGAAATTACATCACCGTTTACGTCAAAAAATACTTTAAACAAAAATCAACGCGTGCCGCTGAACGTGAAGAAATAAAAAAATTTTTAGCCAATTTTTATTTAATTATGGTCCATATCTTTTTTATTTTAATTTAATTTTATCAACAACTTTAATGAAATACAATAATCACAGAACAAAACGTGGACTTTTTGTAAACATAAACAAAACTTTGACATAAACCTAGACAAACAATGCAAGAGCAAAAAATCGTCATCTGGCGTAGTGCTGCCACCTGTTTATTTCACCATGATATAGTCCACGACTTGGCTGCAAATTAAGGATGTGACTATAACCGAAAAGTACTTCATTTAGTATCTACACAGGACCAACTGAATCAGGACCAACTTAAGTACCACCTTTTCTAGAATGGGTAATCTCTCAAGTTGTATACTGTAATGGCAAATTTTTAAAGCTCATTCAAATATTTTCAATATTTTTGTTATTTTCTCTTCAGATGTCAATAAGTTGTTAAGAAGAAGAGAAGATTCCCAAAAATGTTTAAAAGAAATGTTTGCTACCAAAAAACTTGTATTCCCTTGTTGAGCCAAAAACTGACCCACATATGACCTTCCAGAGATTTCTATGAGTGCCTTGGAGGATATGGAAAAACAAAAATTTTATACAAAATTCCAACTAGATTCTTGTATATATTTGTCTGGCAACCTTAGGTTTTAATTTCAAGAACTTTTCTAAGATTTTACGAACTGACCGACAAAAAAATACAAAATAACCAGCATTTAGTCATTCACACAAAATACTGGTTAAGGACCAAAGTTATGCGAAAAGTTATTTTAACAGTTGCCAAAGTTATTCTACTCTTCATACAATATTTCTTTTTTTTTTTGTTCTTTTTTTTCTTAAAATATATATGTAGTATTCTTACCTTTTTCTTCTTCTCTACTTTCAAACAAAAATTCTTTGTGTAGAACATACAAAAAACATATTTTTAAACAAAATCCGACCAAAACAAAAATATTAAGAACAAGTTAGAGTGCTATATTCGGCTGTGCCGAATCTTTGATACCCTCCACCGACAGTTCGAATGTTTAAGGAGTAATATCTGTATGATGTCTTTTTATTATTATTATCTTAAACTGTGACGATTTGTTATTAATTATGGTTTTAGGAGACTAAACTGTTTTCCGGGAGTAGGGCATATATGGGGCCTAGGGTAAATTATGTACCGATCTTCACGAAATTTCACAGTATCATTTATAGTCCTATAAAATTGTGACGAGCCAAAATTTGTTATGATTGCATTATTTTTTTCGGTTTTAGGCGTACTAAACTGTTTTCCGGGAGTAGTGTTTATATGGGGCCTAGGGTAAATTATGGACCGACCTTCGCGAAATTTTACAGTGTAATTTCTAATCGAATAAAACGGATTTGTGCAAAATCTTATGTCATTCCGTGCATTTTTGCATCATTTATGTTAGTTTTTGTAACAAAATTATCAAGTTTTTGAAGGTGGTGGTTCCACATTTTGATTCATAGCTCTGGTCCTACTGAACCGATTTTGCTGAAATTCAATCCCAAACTGCTTAGGATAACTACAAGCAATTTGACACCTAGTTTGTTTATTTCTTTTGAGTTTTTCGAAAGTGAGCGTGTTTTCAACAGACGGACAGACGGACAGACGGACAGAAGGACAGACGGACAGACAGACGGACATGGCTAAATCGACTTAGAATTACTCAAGCAGCCAGAATATATATACTTTATGGGGTCTGAGATGAATAATAAAAAAGTTTCACACCGAATGACAAACTTAGTATACCCTCTTCACAACTAATTATGGTGGAGGGTATAAAAACTACTGCTTTAAAGCTACTTGAACAACTACTGCTTCTGATGGTGCTACTGGGGCAAAGTTGCTAAGAAACACATGCATGCACAGACAAGACAAAATTCCTTTTGTGGCATATTTGGTAAAGTTTGAAATACATCAATCAGAAACTGGCTGTTGGTGGAAATACGGGAGAAAACAAAAAAATAAAAGCGAACAACATCAACAAGAATATCTCATCATCAGCGTTGCCACGACCAAAAATATTTTGTAACCAAAATGTAAAAACAAAGTAACCAAAAGCGAAAAAAAGTAACCAAAATTATTTTGTATGAAAAGTTATATTTTATTTGCACTTCAGTTTTAAAATATGTCTAGCGAAGAAATTATGTTTGTTTGTATCTTGTAGACTCATAAACCGCTGGGCCGATTTTTATACAGTTTTGACCGATGGTCTGGAAAGAACAATAGGCTATATAATTTTTCGAAATTTTTATTGGAAGTGGCACCTCCTTTACAAAGTTAACACTTATTTTTGTCAATTTTAAAAGCTCTATGAGCTAGAGATTTTAAAATTTTTATATAAAGAGCTCGTACAAGTAAAACTTTTAAGATCTTGCTGTGTGTTATAGTATCAAAGTGCAAAATTGAGCTAAATTATGCGGTAGGTCTTTTATAATTTAATAATAGTAAACGTGATGGGTTCGGAAGGGCCTTTGACCTTATCGTTTATCTAGATCTACACTTCAAAGTATATATCATATGTGGTTAAGTTGATACTCTGTTAAAGTTTAAGCTTCTTTCACAATAGACAGCAGCATTTTCTCTGGTGTTGATAATAATACATAGAAGAAAAAACGAAATTGTTGCTCTGATTGTGAAAAGGTGTAAGCTTCTAAAAAAAGTAATTTTTAAGTACATAGATGAAAAAAGTATTGGTTTTAAGTGCACAAATACCACACGCAATTTTTAAGGGTCAAAAAATTCGTTTATGTTCCAAAACAAAAAATTGTTTTTTTTTGTGTTGAAAAAAAGTAACCAAAATCGAAAAAAATACACAAGTACACATTGGAAAAAAAAGTAACCAATTTTGGTTAAAAGTAACCAAAACGGCAACGCTGCTCATCATCCTCTTTAAACCCAGCCACGTGGAAAGAATTTTATTTTGTGTTAATGCAATATCAGTTCAAGTATGTTTTTTTTTTTTTTTTTTGCTTTTCAATTTTATTTTGGGATTCTCTGATGTTTATTAATAAAAATTTTACTTTTTAAATGTTGAAATACAATCAATAAAGCAGTTATTGGTCCAAAATTCGCACAATGTCAACATAACGAAATCTGTAATAAAAATTTTTTTGAAGAATCCAAACAAAAAAAAGTTCTGAAATTTGTGTTATCGCCTAATTTTTTTCTGATTTGAGTTAATAAATCTTTGTCATTGTCACATGTCTGTTTCATTGTGTCTTTTTTCTCTCTGTTAAAGTTTTTGTCAACAAAACATTTAAAATTTTCATCAAAATATTGTGGCAAGTTAATGTTCGTTTTTGTGTCGCTCTGTCCGTCTTGGTTCATTTCACTCGTTAATGTTAAATTTTTTTTTTGCTCTTTGTTATTTAAAAACTGTTGCATTTCACTTTATTTACTTCATGTATTTGAAAGATGCGTAACATACATCTCGATAGACATTTTGAAAGGACAATAATGACATTATATCAGGTTCTTTTGGTAGACTGTTTTTTTGCTGCTTTGATTTTATAGAATACATAGTAAAATAAATGATGTTTTGGACTTTCAAACAAACAGTTCTTGTTTAAAAGTAGTTTTAGGATTGTAAAAGTAAACTAATTGCAAATGGAAAGGCTTTGAAAAGCTTTCTTCCTAAAAGCTTAAAGTCTTTTTATCTAGTAAAAACTGAAGAACAAAGCAAAACCGTGATCCCTTAAATTTCTCACTAAAAAAATTGAGTTTTCTTTTTAAAATCGTTTTGTTTTTATGAAAAAAACATTTATGTGTTGTTTCCAGGTGACAAGCAATTGATTGTGTAGTAAAATTTATATGAAAAGCGACCAAAAAACTAATGGTGTTTTCTTTTCTACAAAAAAATGTGACATTTTTGTTGTCTGTGTCTTAAAAATGTTGCTCCCAAAAAGGGTGGCTTGTTTTATTCTAAAAAACTCATCCTTTTCGGGAGCAAAATTTTTAAGAAACAGACACCAAATTGCATTTTTTTAAATAAAATATTACATTTTTTTGTAGAAAAGAAAACACCATAAGTTATTTTCATACAAATGTGTCTACACAATCAATTGCTTGTTACCTGGAAACAGCCCATTAAAGTCCTTGTGAAAACTAGAGCAAAAATAACCAACCTTTTTGTTAAATTTTATATCTCACCATAAGCTTATACTAGAAATGATTTATTTTATTAAAAATCGATTTTTTCTGAAAACTAAAAATTACATTTTGCCACATCAAAAAATAATTTGCATATTCTTTAGAAACTAGAAGCTCTAGATTACAAATTTCCAAAAATTTTTTGATTAACCGAATTCCTCCTAAAAAATAAATTGCTTTCTAACATATTTCGCATGAAATTGGCATTCTGCAATTTCAACATAGAACAAAAATTACGATAAATTGTGATCAAAACATTTTGCAAACAAAAATAAAGTAAGAAAGTACATTCGGCCAAGCATTACAATCTTATTTTATTGTTGGACGGAATTTAATCTTAATACCAACATAAAAAGATGGTTTATGGGCACAAAGACCCTATTCCGGAAAGCAGCTTGTTTGGGGGCTATGTAAAATTTTGAACCAATTCTCACCATTTTCAATGAGCTCGGTTATTTGGACGATTATGTACCAAATGCCCTTCAATATTGCGAGCTGTACTTTCCGAACAAGGTTTACATGAATACGGACATCATTAGAACAATTAAAATGTGATTCTGAGTCTATCGTAGGTATAACATAGGTATAATAACTAATCAATGTTTTGTATTAATCGATTAATCGCGCAAATAATTATTCGGCGTAAAAATTTTATATTATTCGGTTAATCGAATAATTTTAATTTTGTCTAGTTTAGAAAATAAGACCAAAGAATTATATTTTTGGCATAAAAATCTAATTAAAAATAGTAGTAACAATTTAACAAAAAGTACTTCATGTAATAAAAGAGTATGACAATTTTTTAATAAAAATAGCACTAAAAATAACCTTAAAAAAAGAAAATACAGTTTAAATATTTATGTTTCAAACGATTTCTTTCTTTTTTGAATTTTGAAGGAAATAATTAAAAAAATGACTTCGCAAGTGCACGGCATACTCAATCAACTATCTGATTCATATAATTATTTTGTTTTAATGTAACAAATACAATTACAAGTTATATTACAACTTATTTTATTAAGTTTAAGTAATGTGCGTTCGAATCGAACTCGACTCACTACTTACAACGCTACCTGGGCACCCAGGCATGGATTAGTTTTAAACATCAATCGAAAAATTCTTAAAGTTTAACAGCCAAAGAAGTGAAAAGAAAGGAAAGCGTCTTATTTGGTAACTATCCTAAAATTATATCAACGACTTTTGGTTGAGAACATGATGTTTAAATTCTTTGGCGATTGGCAAACAGGTCTTAAATCAGAAACTGTAGTTTTTCGTTATGATAAATAATAAATTATTTCTTTGGTGTATTTGATAGACTTTTTTCCTAAAAAGCGGATGATAACGATGATAAGCAGTTGTGCTAGACTTGAGTTTTTCACACCAAACGAAAGAGAAAACAAATTAGGTTAAAGCCGATCAAAATCTCAAAATGCAATTTTTTGACTTGCTTAACGGCAAAGAATTATTGTCTGACAAAATCTTAAATAAATGTTTAACACAAGGTAAAAGATATTTAAAATCTTCTGATTTCAAGTAAATGCTGGAATCTATCAACTTAAATTTTTCTTATTGTTGTCAATGTTTGTTTTTTAAAATCATTTGTGATGCGATGAAGAGACGACATTTTGGGATAACTTCTTTTGGATGAATTAGTTTTCATTAAAAATTTAATCAACTGAATTAAACGTTTAATCAAGTAAAGTAAACTTTTAATCAAGGGTATTAAACGTTTAATTGACAATATTAATTTGCACCTGTAAACAAATTAATAATTATTAAATTAAACGTTCAATTCAATTGATTAAATGTTTAATTCACTTGATTAAATTGTGTACAAACCATTTTCTTTTCTTTTCTATTTTGCACTTTTGAAATTACACTTTTCGTTAAAACTTGAAGCCCCCAAGCAAAAACTACGAAAATCGAAGACAACCTAAACTTCCTCAATAGAAATCGAATTTTGCAAAAAAAATTGACTGCTTATAATAAAATTTTTTTTTTTTTTTTTCTGAAAGCAAGACTATGAAAACTATGAAAAAGGTGACACAAATTTGTGATCAATAGAATTTTTTTGACAATAAAAAAGCATCTGTATCAACAAAACTTAATCTTTCATTTTGTTAACAAAAAAAAACAATATTTCGTAACAAAAATCTATTTTCCTTACAAAGAAGCGATATTTTGGCTGAAGACATAATATTTCCACTTTCTGTGAAACCAGAAGCCCCAGAGTAAGAATAACTTAAATGTATGATCACTTATTTTATTCATCAAAGGTGGATCTTTCTTCATAAAAATCTATTTTTAAAAAAGCTATATTTTGGACATAATTTTGCAATTTTCTTGAAAATCAAAAGCTTCAGAGCAAAAATAACATCAATCTAGGTATTTTCCGTAAAAAGCGATTTTTCGACTGAAGCCTCAGAGCTTAAATAACTTAAATATTTGAACACTCATTTTATAATACATACCTAGAAAAACAGAAGCCCAATAACAGAAATACACAAACAAAATTTTACGTTAACTTAATATGTATTCTCAAGAGAACTCGAACAATGTTCTCGCTAACTTTCAACTTTACATTAAAATACTTAAAAGTTAAATTAAGCTCATCTAAATCCTTTTTATTTATATAAATTGCGAAAAATAAACTGCTTAAAAAACAAATAACGCTTAAAAGTACAATCCAATTTTTTATAAAAAGACCACCTTTTATTTGATTAAACAAACTCTTCACTTCATAAAGCCGTCATAAATCTATTTCAGCACAAATACCTCTTTTACAAAAAAAAAAAAAAAAACAATCTACATTGACCAAAAGTGTACTTGCAACAACAACATTTAACATCAAACGAAATATAGCCAGACAGACAGACAACTTGTCTGCCATGTTGTTCACCAAACCGCTGTATGTGTATGATGTCAAATGTAAATTTATTCCATAACCAAAACCATCATTTCCCTTATGTCCAGGATGGAATATGAGTGGAGTAAAGAATGAATTGAATTGTGTTGAACGAATTTGAACCACCAGAACTGTTTTTCTTTGGATTTCTTTTCGGCCACTTTTATTTTTGCTGCTAATGAGAGCAATAGGTTGCTGGGTTAGTTCATAGCACTGGCACATATGGAAATTGCCCAGAGTTCCAAAGAACAGCAGTATGTCCAGCCGCTGCCACAATTCGAAACACAAATTCAAAACATGACTCGATTCGTAGGCCAAGAGTAACACAACTCGTAATAGCCAGGGTGTTTGCTTAGCGATCAACATGTTGGAACGTTTCTCCCCAGTGATGATGAAGGTGATTCTTTTGGTTTTTTAGTTAAATCAAAATCGCAAAAATATACATAAGTATTTAAGCCATCAAGGTCTACTACATTTATTAAATTTCTGGGCAATATTTTTTACGTTTTTTTTTTTTATTTAAAAAAATATTGGCATTTATTGCATAAATGAATGCGAAATGAAGAAGTTTTATGGAGTAGCTATTGAATGTGGACCTTTTTTAAGTTCACCAGAGTAATTTATTCATGCCGCATTCATGCCAGGAACAAGCAGCAATGGTGGAAATGAAAATTGAAATTTCAGGCAAAAAATAATGTACAACAACTCATCAAAAGTTGATTGAAAACAATTTAAATGTGGCCAGGTTTTTGTGAGGTTTTTTTTCCTGGATCTGTGTGCTTGTGTAAATGTAGGTCTCTTGGGCGTATATTATCTGTTTTTCCACTTCATGTGCGTTGTTAACATTACCAACAAAAAACAGCACGATTTTGCGTTTGTATTCGTATTAAATATTTATTTTGTCTATTTATTGCTTTATTTTCGTTTTTTTTTTTTTGCTCTCTAACTGGGCCATTTAACTCACTACTAGTCAAATATGAAAAAAGGATATAAAAAAATCATTTTGATTGAATTTATCAATTATGAAAACAAAAAAAAAAACAAATGAAAAATTCATAAGACCCTCCATCAATATTAAGAAATTAACCAATTATTGATGTTATTTTAATGGAATTTGTAGGTACCCTGCAAGCAATTTGGTAGTCGACTACCAAAATGATTCATCTCTATAGTTAACTTTTTAACAACTAACTACAAGCTAACTACAAATAAATGCGGAAATTCTCCGATATCAATGCGAGTAAATTTCGTGTAGCAAATTTTTTGATTTTCTTTTTTTAATATTTTTTTTTTTTCTCATTATTTATTTATTGAATCTTCATATATTAAATATGAACTAACAATAATTAATCAAATCTTATCCTAATTCTTTATTTTATGTCCTGCCAGTGCAAGACAAAAATTTTCTTCATCACGGGTTCTGTATCACATTTATATATGTGTTTATCGCTCATCTTAATGGGTAAGTGCTGCAGTGTCTCTTCTCCTTAAGCGAGTGTGGCCGCTATCATTTAAAATATTTCGAGCTAGTGGATTTGGGTGCAACTCTAGCCTTTTTAAATATTTTACCGCATACTTCGTAATAATAGTCCTTACCAGTGGCACATTGAGATCCTTGTGGATATTTGAGTTTTTAACATACCAAGGGGCAGCTGTGATTATTCGAAGAAGTTTATTTTGGCGCCTTTGAATTTTTTCGATATTTGAGGCCGAGGCATTGCCCCATAGTTGAATACCGTAGCACCAGATTGGCTTTAAAATAGAGTTGTAAAGTAGTAGTTTGCAATCGAGACTAAGAACAGAATTTCTTCCAATAAGCCAGTTAATTTGAATTGCTTTTAGTTTCATTTGGGTTAATTTTGCTTCTATATGGCATTTCCATGTTAAACTCCGATCTAGATGAATACCGAGGTATTTTACATGCGAATTTTGAGGCACTAAATGATTATTGATTTTAATAGGGGGGCATGTTTCCCGACGCAAGGTAAATGTAATATGTACGCATTTTTGCTCATTGACCTTTATTCTCCATTGTTTTAACCACAGTTCGAGTTGAAATATATGATCCTGCAGGTATCGAGATGCTTCACGACTGTTCTCGTGTACGCTTAGGAAAGCTGTATCATCAGCAAAAGTTGAGGTTAGGGTGTAATTGTTTGTCGGCATGTCCGAGGTATATATAAGATAAAAAAGTGGACCCAGGATACTTCCCTGAGGGACTCCAGCTTCAATTGTCTGAGGAGAACTTAAAAAATCACCTTCTTTAATAATAAATTTTCGACCGACCAAGTAGCTTTCTAACAGCTTGTGTGTGTTAACCGCTAGGTTCAGCTTTAATTTATGTAACAAACCTACATGCCAGACTTTATCAAAAGCTTGAGAGACATCGATGAAGAGAGCGGAGCAATATTTTCTTTCTTCAAAGGCTTTTCTTATGGCGTTTACTATCCGATGGGTTTGTTCAATTGTGCTATGTTCTCGTCTGAAACCGAATTGATGGTTAGGTATACACCCAGGTGAGATATGTTTGGGGTAAATACGTTTTTTAAATGATTAACAAACAGATTTCCTTTTTCAACATCATTTCTTGCCCAGCTACCATTCAAGTCTCTTAATGGTGGTTTAGAGACAACTGGCCTTTTGAGATTTCTAGCTGCACGCCATAATGAGTAGTCTGATTGTGGGGTTGCATCAAGTTCCTTAAGATATTTTTCCAGAGAAGCCGTTTTCTGAGTCTGCAGTAACTTTCTAAGCTTTTTTGTACACTCTTTTAGTAAGTTCTTAAGTAACGGGGATCTGTGCAATTGCCACTCTCTTCGAGCCCTCCTTTTTTCAGACAAGAGACGCTCGACATCTGTGGAATATATTTTAATATTTTTTGTTTTTTTGGGGGCAATACTGGAATGTTGAACAGCTAGTTTCAGAAAACTGTCAAAATTGGCAATAGAGCGATCTACATACTCCGGTGTACTAATTTTAATATTTTCGTTTCTTTCATGTTTTTGCTTTCTTTTGCTATTTCGAATTTTGATTTTTATAACTGCTTTGTAGATGCAAAATTTTAGTGTGTCTCATATTTTAAGTAAATGCATGGTGAAATAAACAGGTGGCAGCACTACGCCAGATGACGATTTTTTGCTCTTGAATTGTTTGTCTAGGTTTATGTCAAAGTTTTGTTTATGCTTAAAAAAAAGTCCACGTTTTGTGCTGTGATTATTGTATTCTATTAAAGTTTTTGATAATTTTAAATTAATATAAATAAGACATTGACCATAATTAAATAAAAATTGGCTAAAAATTTATTTATTTCATCACGTTTAGCGGCACGCTTTGATTTTTGTTAAATGTATTGTTTGACGTAAATGGTGATGTAATTTCCATTTTTGTTGTAATGTTGTATTTGTTGCCGTAACGATGCCACCTGCTTATTCCACCATGAGTAAATGTATATGGAGCTCACGGCAAAAAAAGATTGAGAGATTTTCAAAATTTCTTCCAAGTTTTATCAGGTAACTTATGTATAAAATGGTAAAATAGTTAGTTGAGTCCATTAAAAATAATCCAGGCGTCAATCACAACTAGTTGAAAAAAGTTGACTTGAAGTTAGCTTAAAGTTAACTGAGTTGCTTGCAGGGTACGAGATAAAGAGAATGAAAGTTATACATACATAAATATAAAGAATTTAATAGAATGAAAAAAATAAGGCTATAACAATTTTCGCAATGGCTAATCGTATCGTAAATCGAAAAGAAAGCTTTTATGTAAGTAAAATTATGTAAAATGTCTTATGACTTACATATATTTTGGCTTTACCATAATTCGGTTTTTAGTATGAAAACAAAATTTGCTTTTTTCTAAGAAGATGAGCATATCGTCGGCAAAATATGCAAGCCTGCTAACTCCCGTTCAACAGATTTTACAGGAGAGACAGAAAACTTTTTATATTTCATAATTGCAGCTTAAGAGTAAAACCAAAAATATAGTTGGTTTCACACACTTCAAGACTCAAATTAAAGAAAAACTTCGTGCTGGGCCCTATTCCACAAACCAACTTTTTGTCAATTTGCAAAACTTTAAGTTCCAAAGAACTATTAAATTTGATAAGTGCAATTTGCAAAGTCTTTGCAATTTTTATATTCTCTTTTCAATTTCTGGTCCACGTACGTTCTCTTGTGCAAAGTGCAAAGTTAATATTGTAAAGTGTAATTGGCAAACACTTTGCAAATAATTATGCTACACAAAAACTGTAATTTCTAAACGCAAATTTTGATAAGTTTGTCAAGAATTTTTAAGCTTTATATATTGAAATTTAATTTATTGGACACATTATAAAAATGGTTTATAAAGGGTGATTTTTTATGAATTAAGTTTTTCGGACTGGCAGCACTGATTGGTATTTGTGTTCATCGATGAGGCTCATTTCTGGCTAAATGGATACGTAAACAAGCAAAACTGCCGCATCTGGGGTGAAGAACAGCCACATGCCGTACAAGAGTTACCGATGCATCCCGAAAAAACGACAATTTGGTGTGGTTTATGGGCTGATGGCATCATCGCTCTATTTTTCTTTAAAGACGACCATGGATGAAACCTTACTGTCAACGGCGAACGATATCGTGCCATGATAAGCGACTTTTTTTTACCCCAATTGGCTGAGTTGGACTTGGTTGATATGTGGTTTCAACAAGACGGTGCCACATGCCACATAGCTCGTGAAACAATGGACATATTGAAGGATGAATTTGGTGAGCAGCTTATCTCTCGAAATGGCCCTGTGAGTTGGCCGCCAAGATCATGTGATTTGACGCCTCTTGACTATTTCTTGTGGGTTTATGTGAAGTCGTTGGTCTATATGGACCAGCCAAACACGATTGAAGCCTAAGAGTATAACATAACACGTGTTATTCATGGAATAGAGGCCGAAATGCTCGAAAAAGTGGTCCAAAATTGGACCTTACGAATGGACCATTTGAACCGGAGCCGCGGGCAACACTTACATGCAGTTATTTTTAAAAAGCAATTGGCAAAGTCCAGTTTATCGATTCCAATAAAAATTTTGAATAAATGATGCAAATTTGAGTGTTTTATAAGATTTAAAAAAAACTAAGCTTAAAAAATCACCCATTACAATAAAAATAACTTATAAAAAGAAATATTTCTCACATTCTATTTACAATAATTTAAAAAAAAAAAAACAAACTTACTTTGACCGCATTTAGATTATGCAATTAACGGCGAGTTTTTTTTTATTTTCTTTTAAAGTTGCTACGAAACTCTTTTCACTTTTACAAATAAAAATTTTTTTCAATCAAATGTAAACAAAACTATTGTGTTGTCAACCAACCATTTTCTATAATTACTAAGCGATTAAAAATTCTAATAGATACAAATAAAAATCGCAACTTTTTTTAGTATGCAATACATATTCTATTATTATACAAATACATAACGCACTTGATCATAAAGAGGTTATTAACTCAAAATTTAAAAATTTTCAGTAGAAACAAAACAATTTTACATTTATGTATTTAAATTTGTATTGCTGGATTAATTATAAATTTACTTTGTGTTGCCTCTCCTTAATCCTTATAAATAAAAAGACTTTATTGTATTTTCTTGATCTATATATTTCGAACTATCAGTTCATCTTCAGCATCTATACCAATTACAATAATAGGCCTTATTAATTAATATACATAAATAAGTATTAAAAGAATTTTTAACAAATTTGAAAATTTACCTTATTTATGTAATTACAAAGATGTATATACATACAAATCGCATATATTCACAAAGACGGTATTAACTCAAAATTTTTATTTTTCACTTTTTGGAAAAAATCGACACGTAATATTTATAATTACCCGCTATAAAAATATCAGGTGTTTTGTGAATTTTTTTTTTTTGGTAATAAAACAATTGGTTTAAAAATCTTTTTTCACATGACTTTAATAATTAGTTTAAAATTACTTTGTGCTTTTGTGTTGCCTCTCCTTAATCCTTATAAATAAAAAGACGTTATTGTATTTTCTTGATCTATATATTTCGAACTATCAGTTCATCATTGAGACATTTTGTAATTACAATAGTGATAAAAAAGATTATATAAATACATATTGTAATTTAATCACCCCTATTCTGCGTTTCGATTCGGATCGAAATTTTCTCCGTTTTTGGCAACTTTGGTATTCTGTGCCCATATTCTGTAACTCCCGCGTTGAAAAACTTTTCGATTGAAATGTGAGAACTGAAACAAAAATACCATAAATTGAAACAAACATGTTTTTCTCACTAAACTGTTACTGTATCATTTTTGGTGTGTAATAGCTGTAACGTAAGGAAATTACTCGCCAAAAATGTTTCAGTAACAGTTAAGTGAGAAAAACATGTTTGTTTCAACTTATGGTATTTTTTTTCATTTCTCACATTTCAATCGAAAAGTTTTTCAACGCGGGAGTTACAGAATATGGGCACAGAATACCAAAGTTGCCAAAAACGGAGAAAATTTCGATCCGAATCGAAACACAGAATAGGGGTGATTAAATTACAATATGTATTTATACAATCTTTTTTATCACTCTTGTAATTACAAAATTTCTCAATGATGAACTGATAGTTCGAAATATATAGATCAAGAAAATACAATAACGTCTTTTTATTTATAAGGATTAAGGAGAGGCAACACAAAAGCACAAAGTAATTTTAAACTAATTATTAAAGTCATGTGAAAAAAGATTTTTAAACCAATTGTTTTATTACCAAAAAAAAAAAATTCACAAAACACCTGATATTTTTATAGCGGGTAATTATAAATATTACGTGTCGATTTTTTCCAAAAAGTGAAAAATAAAAATTTTGAGTTAATACCCTCTTTGTGAATATGTGCGATTTGTATGTATATACATATTTGTAATTACATATTTATAAGTAGGGATGCGATTTCCATTTTCATTCCATTTCAAATACATGTTTTTTGTCGATAGTCTAAGCCCAATTTTCAGGAAAGTAATTAAATCTAAATTAAGTTAATTTTCATAAAAACTTAAATCGTATTTAAATACAGATTGATTTTTTGAGTTTTATTTTACGTCTTATTTAAATAAGATAAAAGTATGGTACCACCAGTGTTGCCAGTGGATTTTTCGAAAAAATACCTACACATGCTTCCCCTACAGAAATCCCTACGCATTATTGTCATTAAGATAGAAAAGAAAACATTAGTTTTAAATAAAAATTTTATGAATATAAAAGCTTTGACAAAAAATAAGTACAAAACTAAAAAAAAAATAATACTTATGTACTTTTGATTAAATTCAATTTAATCTTTCAACATTAAATGATATCTTAGAAAAAACATATACATAAACATAAATATATTTTTATGCGATTTAAGGGTACCACTCAGCGTTGCCAGAATTAAGATTTTATCTTATTTTTTAATCTTTTTTGAACAAAATAAGATTTGAAGATTTTTTGCTCAAATTAAGATTTTTTATTTTTAAAAATAAAGATTTTTTTAACTAAGTTTGTACAACATACATTGGCGCATATTCAGAAATCATAACTAAAGTTGTAACTAACAAAACAGAAACTAAAAAATAGTTCATAGATAGTTATAGATCTTATTCACAATTCATAACTAACGTAGTAACAGCTCTCAGCTGATAGTAGAAATGCAACCATGCATATTGGCATTTAGAGAAAATTAAATGTCGATAATATTTTGAACGATATATTCTGTAATTAATTAAAAAGCTTTTAAAACGATTAAAATCTCATTTTTTGTTCTTTAAAAAATTAACGCAAATTCTAAAAAAGTTGTTTTTTGTTTATAATAATATAAAAATCAAATAAAATAATAATAAAAAAATTCAAAAGAATTTTATCGACTAAGAACACATCTCTAGTTTATTTTATTATTTTTTTTTTGGTGCAGCAGAAATTCATTTCAAACACAAATTATAATTGCAGCGTGTTTTATACGTCTTAACTGTTTTTTGTCATGTTTTTATCTGTTATTATTTTAATATCTCTTATAATTCTTTCCATTTATTTTTTATAACCACTTCAAAAATGTTGTACTTTTGAAATAAATTATAAAATGATATCAATCAGCTGTTCTTTGAATGTATTAGTTAGTTGGCATTTAGTTACAGCTTTACCTATAATTAAGTGTAAACTTTTTATGATGCAAGTAATCATCTGTGAATAGCTTAAATAGGTACTTAAAAAAGTTTACACTTGGTAATGATTTATGAATATGCGCCATTATTTTTTACAGTTTTTTAAACAGTAAATTTTTAAAACAATGAGGTTTTATATCAGCTTGTTGTCTATTGGTTTTGCACACCTTTGTACCCATTGTCGAGCATACACAAAAATGCATCATTATTTCTATGCATACAAAATATTAAAAAAGCATCATAGATTAGCGGTTGTACATTTTGGGAATATTGATGAAAAAAAATAGTTGTGAAAAGAAAAAATACGTATTTTTATAAAGATTAATTTATTGAAGAACAAAAAAGTTCATGTATTTAGTAACAAAAGGTAAAACTAATGGAACTAAACACTAGAATTACCGTACTGGTCTGGCCAGGTTTCCTTGCAATATTTTTCGAATATAATTAAAAAGCAGGGGCGTGAATTCTATAACTGATATGTGCGGAATCGAATTAAACTATAGGTAATTTGGATTCGATTGGAGCAAATTAGTGTTTGAAATTCTATTTTTATGTAAAAGTCTATGAAATTACCCTCTTGGTCAGGAAAATCCATGTTGTTTCAATGAGCTTTTTTTAAATGCAATTTTCTCAAAACGCCTTCGATATAACAAAGGTATCAAAAAATATAAGATTAAATTGAGAACCCTTAAGATTTAATATGATGTTTGAGCTTCATAGATCCCTTACTAAAACTTTTTCTTCCAAAATTTATACATCTCTAATGTAAGAATTTAATTACTTTTGATGAAGCTTTTTTATTTAGATGGACTTTTTTACTTTCTTATTTATTAGAAATTAAATGGATTTAAAATGTATTTTTAGAAAGAATGTTATAGAAAATATTATTAAAAACACAATTAAAACCTACAATCTAATTTTGTATAAATACGGCTATTACGTATTTCAATTTAGATAGTTTCCATAATAAGAAGTATTTTCTTTTAAAAAATTAATTATGTTTACTTTTTTGCCCTTGTTATAAAAATTTTAAGATTTTTCTCTTCAAAATAAGATTTTTTTTCGCCAAGTGAAGATTTGTCTTCCAATTCTTCTGGCAACGCTGGTACCACTACTAAATACAAAAAAAATATCATAAAAAAGTATAATTATTTACAAGGTGGTCTCAGCTGATTGTTATTGCTTTGCCTCTTGTTGTTGTATTCTCGTGATACTGAGGCCACCTTGCTAAAATATTACAATAGAAACTTAAGTTGAAATTAAGTGTACCACATCGGTGCATTAAGTTTGATTTAAGTATTTAGTGAAGAAGAAAATTTTGTATTTAAAACGATTTTTAACATCAATGTGTTTTAATATCAATCCTGAAAATTGGCCAAAAGAACGATGTCGACCAATTACCTTTCCGAATCATTAAATTTGCGTTAAAATGGCATGGATTTGTTTTTGCACACTGTTGCATATTTTGGTGAAAATGCATATTTTTGCTTATTTTGGGTTTAAATGCATATTTTTGCATATTTTAACATTTTTGAGTGATATATATTTTTTAATTTACATATTATAAAAAAGCTATTCAAAAAATGTCCAAGAAAACAACCGATAAAAAATTTTTTTGGAGCTCTGCTTAAAATACAAGCTTTCCAAGATGTCGACAAAAGATCCTTCTATTTTTAACCAAAGCAGCACCTTACAGGGCTTAACATATTTTATACAAAACAGTTACATTTTACTTGCTTGGCACATGAATTACACCGATTTGCAGAGGAAATTAGAAGCTAACTCGATAATATTGATTTATTGGTTTCATACGGGAAAAAAATTGTTGTAAAGGGTCCTTCACGAGCTGCAATTTTTAATGAAATGTAACTTTTTGTACCGTTGCCACCGCAGCCAGTAATAAGATGGCGAACCTGGCTAGATGCTTTAGATTACTATTTAAAATACTTTGAGCAATTTAAGAATGTTATTAAAGAACTTGTTACTATTTACTAGGGTTTTCAGTTATTTTATTTCCCGTTTTCCCGGGATTTTTCTTGCGGGATCCCGGGAAATAAAAAATTCCTCATAATTTCAGAAAATAGCTATTTATACTTTGAAA
Organism: Pollenia griseotomentosa; assembly: GCA_963931875.1. Classification (NCBI taxonomy): domain Eukaryota; kingdom Metazoa; phylum Arthropoda; class Insecta; order Diptera; family Polleniidae; genus Pollenia; species Pollenia griseotomentosa. The sequence goes on along the minus strand of OZ007562.1, from coordinate 164,364,533 downwards.
TTTAGTTTTCTATTCTTTAAAAATTAGCATCTGTGGATGGGTTTTGGATTAGATCAATTGCAAGAAGTGAGTACATGTATTTAAATCAATGTCTCCTGATGCAATAAATCTACTAAAAGCAGAATGGGCAGTGCAACAGTTAATAATTATTACATTTAGTGAAGTGAAGAGTTAATAAAGTACATTAATTCAAAATAAGATGCAGGCAGTAAAGTGTCATTGTCCATGAACAAGTCTTAAAAATAGGAGATACCTAAACATATCGCTCCTTTATTGCAACATAGTCATATCTACAAAAACAAACGATCTTGGCTAAATGCGATTAAAGTTTTCAAAATGTACCGATTTAAAGATATATTTTGCTATAACTTCGGTTCAGTTTGAGAAATAATACGAGAAGGTATGAAGGAAAACTTTGCTAAAGCTACTTCAAATTGTTTATTAGGTGATAAACCCAAATTTTCAATTTCAATTTGTGTTGGTTTATATACCCGTGAAGTGCGGGAAACCGAAATAAAATAAAATTTTGGAAACTCGTGTAAGATCCCTGCGGGAAATTTGTGTCAATTGGTCCAACAGACTGGTCCTGGGATTTGTGAAAATAGGACAAGTACAAAAAGAAAGGACTCATGTCCAGTGAAAGAAGAACCAATCCCTTAACTGGTTTACGAAGAACAAAAAGGTATAAAAAGTAATGAATTGCAGTACAGCCTTAACCGGTGCTGTGACACATTTTTTGGTACTTTCTTAAATTTGGTTCTTAAATTTAATTCTAGGACTTGTTTTATTGAAATAATACTACATTGTATTGAAATAATACTACATTTTAGTAATTGACACTACGCACGTTCAATGAGAATAGATCTGTGACTGGTCAAATGGTGTCAATTGACCCCCTCCAATGACAACCCAATGTAAAAGTGATAGGTCTTATTCATATAAAGTGTTCGAACTAGAACCGGTCTCTACCACCAAAGACCTATCACGGGACTACTTTGGTGTCAGTCCGCTTCCCTCTAGGGATACTACAACATACAACTTGAAAAACACATTGTCCTAAAGATTACAAATGGAAGTATTGAAATGAAAAGGTTTGTAAGAAGCAGTCCGGTTGATGCTTTTTTTGCATAAACATTGACATACATTTGACTGATATAGACGTTGTTTATAAAAAAGAAAAAATTGCTTCTGATTGTGAATCCGAAGCATGATACAACGGTGCACTTTTAACTATTTATCCAACCTCGGTAAAAAATGAACGAAATTTTTCGGAAACATGATTATTAGTAAATAAAATCAGGAATATACTTTTTGACGACTTACCAAGCGCTTTGAGTGTGTCAGAAAGTTATTTCCTAAGCCGTTAAAAAATTTTATATATTTCTTTAAAATATTTTATCTATTTTATTAATTAACTTTTGATCTCATATCTTGAGTACCTTAATTTTTATTTTGTTTTTATTATTGTTTTATGAATTAAATTGTTATGTTTATGTTATCTTTTTATTTTGTATCCAGAGCATAATAATACTGAATAAAAGCATAATAATAGGGAATAAAGGCGTGAGGTGATAATAATTCAAGTTCCTACTTCAATCTTCAATTAATTTTTTAGTATTGAACCAATTCTTTTACTTTCTTTGTAAACAAGTTCCCTTACGTTTTTTTATAAAAGTTTTTTTCATTAATTAATAACAAAGTTTACTTTGTATTATTTATATGGAGCGGGATCCCGGGAAATTTAAAAAAAATTTCCCGCTTTCCCGGAAATCGAAAAAGTCCGGGAAAAAAACTCTAGTTACTACCGATGCTTATGCAATAAATAAAGGAAAAGATAAATTAGCATTTGTATCTTCCAACTACGAATTTATTAGTGAAACAATAACTAAATTGGAGGGATTTAGTTCACTTAAGAGTAAGCTCAACTTACTTGATATTGCGGAAAGTAAAATTAATATTGTGGAAGGAAAAATAGGCCAACAAATTAAAAAAAAATCCAAAACATTTTGCAAAAAAAATATAGGTTTTCAGAAAATAATCTGGAATCTGAATTAAAAAATACATTTTCTAAATGAATTGGCATCCTTCAAGTATGCTTCTATAACTTCGGTTGACGTTGAGAGATTATTTTCCATGTGCGGCCGAACAGGTTTACTTTTGATAATATAAAAAAATATTTGTTTTTTTATGCAAACAAATGTTAGTATTAGTAATTTAAATTAAGTCTTAAAAAATATTTTACCTTTGAATAACAATTGACTAAATTTTTAATTTTTTTTTTTTTAAATAAAATTAAAAAAAAACCGCCTTTTTTAATGAAAATGTTCAAATTTTAAGTGCATATTTTTTATTTTTTTAATGCATATTTTGTAGGTTTTTGTGCATATTTCATGCGCATATTTTCGATTTTTTAGTGCATGAAATTCGCTCCCCTATTTATAAGTTATTCAGAATTAAAATAATCTCTATAGCCAATATTTAGTTATAATATAAAAATGTACTACCTAAATAACGTACTTTAAAAAAAGGGACTTTTTAAAAATGTACTATTTTTACACTTTTTAAAATATGTAATTGTTAAAATGATACTTGAACATACATACGTATTTGAGAAGCAACACGCCAATTACAAAAAGGTTAAAATGTTTTTTATTATAAGTGCAAAACACTGGTTTGTTTTAAATTTTGGTTGTAATATTTAAAAAAAAACTACAGTCGAATTTTTCTTTAGTTTGTTTTTTAAACCTTTGATTAATTTAAAATATTTTTATAAAAGAACATATGGGCTGACTTCCAAAACGTACTAATACAAAGTTTATACACAATTTTACTACTGTATTTTAGCAATGTACATGTAATACAAAGTACCGAAACAATGCAACTATGTGTTTTGTTTATTAAAACGTTTTGAAATGTAAGTGATGCAATGCATTATACTTTTAAAATAAATCTGTATTGCTTGCAAATTAAATGTTAAATGTCACAAAGCATTAACTTTAAAACCGATGCTCTGATTGCTTTTTTGATGCGTTACTAATACTTAGCAGTGACGTTTTGGAAGGGTTTGCGTTGTATATATATTGTACTGCGGCGTTATGAAGCATTATACTTTGTTCTAATACAAAGCAATTGACGTTTTGGAAGTCAGCCATGGTCTTTATTGTTTTGAAAACTAGAAAATAAAATAATCTTTTTTTTTCCTTAAAAACGTAACACAAGTATTTTTCATTTTTACTTTTCAGCTCATTTTAATAATTTCAACTTGGCAATGCAAAATGAAAAGTGATAAGACAGAAATGCAAAGATGATTAATCCTTTGTGGAACACTTTGCACATTCACTTTGCAAAGAGAGCAAAGTCTTTCAAAAATTAGCTTAGTCCGGGTTCACACTATGAAAGTTTTCTTTCAGAAAGTTTGAGTTTATGGGTGAGAGGAAAGAGAAGAATAGCCTGTTCTATCACCTATAAAGTCAGACTTTCTGAAAAAAAAACTCATAGTGTAAACCTAGACTTAGTGCAAAGTGAGATTTGCAAAGAATGTTGTGGGACAGAAACACTTATCACTTTGCCAAAAAATGCAATTTGATAAAAGCAAAGTGAAAAATTGATAAGTTGTTTTGTGGAATAGGGCTATGGTAGACGAGGCGTCTCTTTCTCTACCACACGCCATCAAAATCTCAATTTAAGTACTTAAATAATAGATTTAGCAGGTTTGTATATCAAGCCGACGATATTACTATTGCACACAAAGTACAAAGGAAAGCACAAAATTATACATTTAATAGCGGCCACACATCTTTCAGATTGACTGTTAATAATTCAATCTGTCATTGCCAAATCATCATCGATGGATAATTATCGTTTTTATACCCTTCACTACAAGTGGTGGATTTTATTTGTTATGTGTTTAATTTTACGCTACATATACACATTAATGCATATATATGATATGCCGCTCAAATAAAAAAACAAACCAATAGACTCAATATGCTTTAATTTACCGCTTCTTGAGTAAAAGCATTCGTAGCCGAGTTGTTAAGTTCTTTCCTGAGACTGATGATATTGCCAGTTTGAATCCCAAAAATAATTTTTTTTTTCATTTTTTTTTATGTTCTAAAAAACGATTTTAAGATTATAAAACGAATTTCAAACATCAACTTTGGGAAAAGAGGAAACGGGCTTAGGTACATATATAAATTTTTTGTTTTTTTTATATTCTTCGGCATGGCGAAATGAAAAGTTGGCGTGGCTCAATTAATATTTATTTATACCTATCTAAAGAACGTTATTTATGTATATAACTTTTTGTTCTTATCTCATCATGGTGAAGGGTATATAAGATTCGGCATAGCCGAATATAGCACTCTTACTTGTTTTATATTTTATTACCCGTTACAATGCAACCAGATAACTTCACTTTCTTATCAATCAAATCACCATACATATCGCTCCTTTACTGCAACATAGTCATATCACAAAAAAATCATACGTTACAAAATGCGATTAAAGTTTTCAAAATGTAGCTTTTTATACACATTTACAAAAATATTTTTTGGTATAACTTCGTCTTAGTTTGAGATAAAACACTGATTTAACGTATAGAAAGTATGAAAAAGCATTTTTGCTTAAGTAACTCTAAATTTTTGATTTTTTGAGATATGACTATGTTGCAATAAAGGAGCGATATATATGTCCATCGATTTTCGTGGAATATAAAAGAATTCATTAAATGTGTACGTAGTCTTATGATCCAGTACTAAAAAACAGCGTTGCCATTTTGGTGCCTTTCGGGTATTTTTTGGTGCTTTTTTGCTTATGCAATTCCGAAATTTGTTAAATCCCGTTTTTGAAAAGCGGGTATTTATAGTGCTTTTAACAATTTCTCACAGTGCTTTTAAGTGCCTTTTAAGTAATCTACATATATTTTTGGCACTGAACCATTTTGCTACTATTCTGTAAACACAGCGAATACTTTTTTAACCAACTGCGTATTATTTGCATTTATGTTTTGAGTAGCATTCGCAAACTCTTCTAGGCTTTTCTCAAGCATCATCAGTGATGCCTACTTAGTGCTTTTGGCACTATTTATGGTGCTTTTTAATGCCTCAAAACGCCAAAATTATAGTGCCAAACTAAGAAAAACCACTAACTTGGTGCTTTTTCAATTTTTCGTTAGTGCCTTTAATGCTTTTTAAAATTTTTATTTTTTTTACCATTTTTTAAAACTTCGGTTATATAGAGGATGATTTAGATGAGATTAGCTATTTGGAGTACAACTTTGAGAAAGCCTGTAAAGATTTTAAGATTTCAAATGATAAAAAAGTGATAAAAGAAAGTTGCATTCGTTTTACCAAAAACTTTATTTACGAGGTTTGAGCTAGGCTTCCTATCAATTTGGATATTTTACAAAACGTTGCACTTTTAAGCGTTGACAACATATTTAGTAATCGTAATAAAAACGATGTATTTGTTTTCGGTAAACATTTTTTTAAAGATGTAGACACTGTTTCAAAAATAGAAAATGGCTTGAAAAATATTAAGAATTGTAAAGGGAAAAATAAACAACGATTTTGAGTCATGTAGAAAAAACGTTTAAAATATCCAGTCGGAAACCGTATTTTTCGAGCTACGAAAATCGAGCTCGCACTGTATTACTTTTAAACTGTTTTATGGCCAATTCAAACTCCAAATGATTTGGATAATATTATTTTTGTTGAAGATAATAATACTTCATTTAAAATTTTTTATATACAAATGTTAATATATTTATTATTTAATTTTAAATGAAAATGGTACCCCATCTACGCCGTCGCCTTTTTTAAAATTTTGGAGGTATTTAATATTCGGCACAGCCGAAGGCAACTTTTTTTGTGTTAAATTAAATTGTAAAAATGGATTAGTGCTTTTTTGCGCTTTTTTTGTTCAAAATAGTGCTTTTTTAAATTTTAAAGTGCTTTTTGCTCTCAAAAAGTTGGCATCACTGCTAAAAATACTTACTGCATGTTTGTAGAACGCGAGCGCAAAAGTGACTCGTTCAACTTACATTTAAAACAAATACAAAATTTCAAAATTTGTTTTTGTTTTAAATGTAATTTAAACGAGTCACTTTTGTGCTCGCGTTCTACAAACAGGCAGTTAGTTTTTGCCATTAAGGTAATATTTTGAATGAGTTTTAATAATTTCAATATTGTACAATATTTGTACCAAAAATATGTTTTTTTTAAAGTCGTCGAAACCTGGAAACCTTTAAGCGTATAAACAATAACGTCAAAGTATCTTAAAGACGACCAAAATTCTAATCACTTTAATAAATGCTTAATAAAACTGGACAAATCTGTCTCAATTCAATTTTTGCTGAAACCAGGATATTTTACTTTGCTGTGAATAAAATTGACATTTGTCCATTGATTTTCATGATATAAAGCTTGTTTTATTTAAATTATACGTAATTTTACGAAAATTATTAATTTTTTTTTTCATTTTTAATCACAGACAAGGGAACGCGATGAGTCAATGATAAGCAACGTCTTTTGGCCTGAAATAAAAGTTTATTTCAGTTAAAAACTTAATGAAATTAATTAAATTTGCACCAGTTAACAAATAAATAGTATTGATTAAATATTTTTAATATTAACAACAATTTTAGCAGTTATGTTGTTAACATAACTAAACCTCTATTAAATTTTTAATTAATACTGATTTAATTTTTTTGATTTATTAATGGTTTAATTGAAAAAAGCACGACTGCCCCTAATTTTATCCATAAATCCCTTGATGTTGCTGTTTTATTTTATTTTTCTGTATATGGGCATTTCCATTTTGAAGTGTCGTGATATTTGTACCACAAAATGTAAAAAAATTAAACAAAGAAGTCAAATTTGTAAAAAGGGTTTTTATACAAACAAAGTAATGAAAAAGCACTATATTCAGAAAAAAAAATTAAAGCAATCGCCGCGGCAAAATGAGGACCTCTTCAACATGTTGGCAGCATCTTCCGATCCACTTATTTCTTCCCTGCGGCATGTGAAGTCACGAATAGAGTTAGAAAATAATTATAGTTTAGAAATGGTTAGTCTTTTAGATTTACCTTCTCTTACGAACTGTGATGAATATTTTACAGAAAATTGAAAAAAAAAAATAATTTTTTTTGAATTTGTTGGGTAATAATTTAAAACATAAAACCCTAAAGAAAAAAAATAAAAACAATCTAAAAATGTAAAAATAATTTTTTTTAGTTACCATAAAATTGATTTTTCTACTAATTTTAACTTTGATAACCCATAAGTAGGCCCCTACAAAGCGTAGCACCCTTTCCAAACGCTCATTTTATAGGCTGAACAGTTATCTATCATATGCTGTTTAAACTGTTCAATTATCTTATTCGGTTCAAAAGATATGATTTTTGCAACGAAAAAACTCAAATGGCGCCACTGTGCGCCGCTAAGAATTTGCAGATATGTATATGCAAAAATATGCGCTGGCGTGACGTTAAAAAAACGGAAGTGGATTTTGACTTGCATTACAAAACTGAATAAGACTGCAAATCGAGGAAGACGTTTTGTACAAAACCTTTTTTTAGTAAACTTTGGACTTATATAGATTTATTTTTCAAGCTTTCGAACTTAAAATTCTTTGCTCATTTTAAGGTACATATGGGCATTTTGAGCGAAAAGTCTAATTTTTTAAATGTAACGCCACTCCGCACCAAAAAGAAAGCGATTAATTTAGTTTTTTTTTAAAATTCCCTAAGCTAATCACAAATGAAGTTGGTTTTTCGTATTTGGTATTTGGTACCATATAAAAGTATATCAAATTCAACACGAACAACTGTAAAAATTATGGATCTAAGTTGTTTAATTTTTTAGTTTTATTCTATCAAAGTTGAATAATATTTGATAATTTGGAAATATTGTTAAAAAGTGAAAATCAAGATATTTTAATTGCGATTTGTGGGAATTGTTTCTAAGAAAACACTATATTTTTTTAAATGGATCCATCATCAACTTCAGGTATTTGACTAATTTATTAATACATTTTTGTAAAGAAAACTATTGCGGAATCATTAAATTTTTTTTTTATGGGTCAAGAAATTATTTTTTTTCTTCTTAAATTATGGTATTTCACCTTGCATAATCAAAAAAAAAAAAAAAAAAAACCTTGCCCGTTTTTGCCCCATTTAAAAATATTTGGGATTTTGTGAAACACATAACCTTGTTTTTTCTGTTTTGTTTCGTTTGGTTTTTTATTTTAGTTTATCAAATAGAAACTAGGAATTTTTATTTCTCATGGTGAGTAACATTCATTTTATAAATTTTCATATTATTCGAATGTGTATTCTAAGCCAAATTTCAATCCTCAAAAGCTTTTATACTTAAAATGTCTTATTCCTTCAATATTTTCCAGGAATATTTTTTATGCACTATCAGAATTTTTGTTTGTATATTTCTGTTACGAGGCTTACTTTAGCTATGTTTTGCCTAGCAATGAAGTACCTAAATTGTACTGAAAATTTATACAACTGTTAAGCTTCGTACAGACGATGGTCAGATCTAACAATATTGTCAGTAAAATGTGCTAAAATTTTGTGACAATCGTGTGAACTCGCAATTATTGTCTGACGCCGTTGTCAAAAAAAAGCATTGTTGGCCTATTGTAAGACAACAATATTGTCAGACATCTGACAATCGTGTGAACACCCATCGTTGCAATTGTTACATCATTCTCAGACGTTGTTAGCCTATTTTGTATTGTCAGATGCGCGAAGTTTGTGTATCTGACAATATGTGACAATGGCATCATTTTTGCAGCCGCATAGCGAATGCATCGTCAGCAACGAGCACGTGTGGAACAGGCCGCTGTCGACTGGGTAGTGCTTTGGGAGGTGGCAAACATAGCTGGTCACAATTCATTAAATTTGTCAGCAATGTCTTTCCAAGAATCTGCTGTTTTTGGCATCTTAAAATAAATTTGAATATACATACATATTTTATGATAGTACGAATGAAGAACATAAATTTACCTGGATATACATACGTACACAGAAAAAATTAATTTTCATATTTGAATACGAAAACCGCATATTTGATAACAAAAATTTTTGAATTTTCTGCGATGACGATTTTTGCGGTATTGATAAAAAAGTTTGAATGTATAATTGTTAAATTTTAGTCAACAACCAAGTTTATCGAGTCAATAAAGAAAGTTGTTGCCCAAAATAATTTTTTTCAACAAAATGTTTACTTGATTTGTTAAAATAAATTGTTGAAAATGTTGAATAAATCAAACAAAATGTTAATCGAATCTTTATTTTTTTTATTTATTAATGATAATGTTATAAATTTTTAATTTTTATATTTTTATAAAAACACTAAAATTTATTACGCGAGGATAAGTAGGTTCCTATGCTCATTTCACTGGTTGCTAAGGCCAGATCATCAGGAAACCTTTTCCAAAGACTTTGGCAAAACTAAATATATTATTCAAATAAAACTGTTAAACAAATGAGAATTATGAGCTATTTAAAAATGGACAAGAGTTGTTAAAATACTGGATAGTGCCTATTGTAAATTGTATGTACTAAAATTAATTATTTTAACCAATAGAATCTGGGAATTTATTTCTCATGGTGAAATAAAATTGCTATAAAAACGCATAAAACTTTCTAATTGTCAGTCAATAATTTTATATAGGCCTAAGCCGCAACCAATTTTAATGCTGAGGTCTGTTTTAGCTAAAGTAAGCCTCGTAACAGAAATATATAAACGAAAAATTCTGATAGTGCATAGAAAATATTCCTTGAAAATATTGAAGGAATAAGACAATTAAAGTATAAAAGCTTTTGAGGATTGTAATTTGACTTAGAATACACATTCGAATAATATACAAATTTATTTTAGTTAATGTTATTTTTCCGAAATGCAGACGTTTCTTAAAAGAATTGATAGAAAGATTGCATATTATACTCATTGTTGTTTCCTGTGGCCACGAGATTCACTTAAAAATTGTCCCGACTTTACCCATAAAACCGCAAATCTTTTAGTAAAACTTTACCCATGGTTTTATATGCTTCCCACTTTACACAAATTCTAAGTTCATTTACCTGAAATGGTACCACATGCTCCATTGCCCATAGGCCAGCTTTCTGAGGAGGAACAAGAAGCTCGTTATAAAGATTTTAAAAATTTTAGAGAGCAATATGCTCTTAAATGCAGTCGTGAAATAGAATGAAGACATTTTTAATCGGTTTCTATTAACTTCAGATCCTTTTATTTGAACATTAAACATTATGATAAAAAACTACATAATTACAATTTACCACAAAGAGCATTTGATTTGCTAAATCTGCTAAATATTTGCGATGTTGATGATGATAACATGAAGATGCTGATTTTGATGAAGGTGAAGATAATTATGAAGATGATTTTTAAATTCATATTTTAGCAATGAATGTGCCTTGTTTCAAAAAAACTATATTGTTCGAAAAAATTACATAGTTGTTTTTTGGTTTTGAGTTTATTAAGGCAGGGTTTTTCAGATCTCAGATAAGCTAGGCTTAGTTAATCTGAAAATAGATTTGTGCCGTGCCGTCATTATCAAGTTTGAACACAAAATTTTGACGGAACAGCTTAATGAAATAAAAAAATCCGAGTTTCACACTACGTAAAACTAAGTTTGATCTTAATCCACATCTCAAAAACCCGGCCTAAATAAAAAAAAATTTAAATTTTACAACAAAAGTTTTTTCTAGTTATCAATATACATAGATTCCAAAAAAATATTGTGTCATAAATTACAGGCTTCCCTGAATTAATCCTCGTTTTGTATATGTTTCACCCCACTGTGCATCGATCGAAAAAAGGGTAGTCGCACATCCTAGAAGTCGTGATCGATTGCTTTTTTGATTAGAAAGCAATACAATTTCTAATTCTTACAGTCGATACTGAACGAATCGAAGTTATTTTTTCAGTGTTATAAAGCATTTAATTGAGTTCAGTATCGACCGAAAGAATTAGAAATTAAATTGCTTTCGAGTCGAAAAACTTTTCGATGAGGACTGCCAGAATAAGCTTTGTGGACAATTAAGCGGGTGAGTAAAGCAAATCTTCCTTAATACTTATTTGGATTTTCGGCTTGGTCGTTGAGTCATCTGATTGGTCAGGCATATTTAATTTACTTTTATAACTGGTTACAAACTTTACAGATTTCTAAGAAATCTCAATAGCAATAGCATGTACCGAATCTAAGAAAATTAATCTAGCCATAACGGGTTTAGTCTAGCCATAACTGTTGGACATTTATATCAACACGGCACCGTCTCTTTCTTTACAAAAATCTTTCTCCTAACTAGAACTTTATAAGTCTGTCAAAATCTTTTCTACTTAAAATTAATATCTTAACTCTCTAGTTAACAAATTTTTCAACTGCTAATAAATCTAATTGTAATTTGTACATTTATTTCTCTTTCTGATACTCATAAACCACTTTATACTAAATGAAAAATTCATTTCCCAACAATTTTAAACAGAATTTACGGGTTTAATCAAGCATTTAGCAATTAGATGTATTAAAATCACACAAAAAACTTGTTGATTTTGAAAAACGATAAGGAAAACCATACTTTCAACCATTATCATGAAGAAGAGTTGGGGGGGGGGGGGATATTAAGACAACTAAAGCTACTAAATTCTACTCAAAATTAAACAAACCTGTCAAAATTCATTAGATCTTAACAAAACAGAATTACTTTATTTCTACGCTAAAAAGCAGCAAAATACGAAACAACCCGTAACAAGATTTAATAAAAAAAAAAAATTAAATAAAACCTGCATCATTTACAACGAAATGATTTGCACATCAACATCAATTCAATTTAAAATTGTATACATAATATTTGCTTACAAGCTACAATAAAAATTTCATTCATCTACCAGGGTTGGAAACATTTTAATTTTGAAATGGCACCGAGCCCCAAACCAAGTCGAATTTAAAAAGATAAGTGCAACTCGTCAGCCGTACATCAGCTGTCTCCACAGCGATTCGAATTGCAAATATAAAGGGTGTTTTTTAAGCTAGATAGAACTTTAAATTGTAAAAAGTAACACAAAAAATTAAATTTTGATGAAATATTTTTTTTATCGTTTCAGTATACTCTGACAAATCATCATGAATAGACTCACGCTTGAACAACGCTACGAAATTATCCAAATTTACTTTGAAAATCAGTCGTCGATTCGCGCAACTTATATCGCAAAATTGTGTTCAGCGATGAGGCGCATTTTTGGCTTAACGGGTTTGTTAATAAGCAAAATTGCCGCATATGGAGCGAGACCAATCCACAAGAGACCCTACAGACTCCATTACATCCAGAAAAATGCACCGTTTGGTGCGGTTTTCACGCTGGTGGCATCATCGGACCTTATTTCTTCAAAAATTAGGCCGGAGCTCGCGTTACGGTCAATGGAGATCGTTACCGCACCATGATCAATGATTTTTTGTTTGAAAATATGGATGACATTGATCCGGAGGAGATGTGGTTTCAACAGGATGGCGCCACGTGCCATACGGCGAACGCAACCTTCGACTTATTGAAATCAAAATTTGGCGATAAGTTGATTTCGAGAAATGGACCTGTCAATTGGCCTCCAAGGTCGTGCGATTTGACACCTCTCGATTATTTCCTGTGGGGCTACGTGAAGTCACTGGTTTATGCTGATAAACCAGCAACAATTGACGCCTTGGAGGCCAGCATTGTTCGTGTTATTCGTGACATACGGCCAGCAGTGCTCGAAAAAGTGGCCCAAAATTGGACGTCCAGAATGCGCTACGTCAAGAACAGCCGCGGTGCCCATATGCCCGAAATCATTTTCAAATGTTAATGTCACGTATTGATCTTTCGAATAAAAAAAATTTTGATTACAATTTAATTTTTTGTGTTATTTTTTACAATTTCAAGTTCTATCGGGCTTAAAAAAACACCCTTTATAAACGTCAAAATATACTTTTGTTTAAGTTTTGCGCCAAAATAACCGAAGAAATTTCTGAGAAGAAGTTGATAAAATTATTAATTTATTTTTTAAAAAAGTAAAAATTCTTATTTTAAATAAAAAAAAAAAAATTCGTTGGTGTTCAGTGTTTTTGACAACAAGCAATTAAATTGCAGAAACAAAATACATGTGACTTTATGTAGTTGTAGAGTTGCGCTTACTTTTTTAAATTCGCCTTGCTCCAAACCAAAGAAAACTCTTCGGAAAATTTTGGTACTTAACAAAATTTTGGCGAAAAGTAGAGCCACAAATACAAATAAGCAAAAATTCTAGATGATAAAGTCATCGCCCCATTACCTTTTCTGAACAATTGGCTTAATGTTTTCAAGCTCATTTTCGGAAAATGCAAACAAAGTTTTGAAATACTTATGCTGTTTTTGACTACCAGTCCTATATCCCTTAATGGTCGTCCTATAGAGCCCTTAAGATTACTGCATGCCATACTTCTGGACAGTTCCCACTTACCAGTTTCAACGGTTCGTCTTGAGAAGTGGTTAGGTTTTGCATTATTGCTTTCGTTGTTTTTGGAATTAACACGATTGTTGACACGCTCTCTGGACTTAAAATGATTATTGATACGTTCTCTTCAGAATTGCGAGCCATTTCGAGCTCAATGTCATCAATCACTTTTAGGCAGGCCTTATAGAAACGTAGATACTACTAGTCCTTTCTAAGGCAGACACTATAGAAGCGTAGATACTACTAGCAAAGCTAATCCCTTATTTGTGTCCACTAGTTATTAAAAACTAGAAAAAGGTACTTTTTACACCGTAAAAATACTGCAGCATTTTAAATCGTAAAAAGTACTGAATTAGCCATGCCTGATTCATACCATATGGCTAAAGTAGAAGCAGCAAGAGAAAAAAATTTAATTTTTTAGAAAAATTAAAGAGAAAAAACTATTAATGTGAATTTTAAATCGTCAGCAAGTGGAGTGCTGCTGTACACGAGAAGAGTTGAACTAATTAGACAGTGTGTAATGTGCGTAAAACACTTAAGGAAAACAACCACGTTCTGCACTTTGGCAAGTAATTAATTAAGACAAGTTGTAGAACTTGGTAGTGCCAAACCATTTACTTATAACTGCCACTGCCACTACGACTTACTTCTTGCCAACCACTTACGTTCGCTTCTGCTGTTGCTGTTTTTGATGTGCGATGTCTTATTACAACGTTAAGACTAATAATGCAACAATAACGTTACAACTTGTACTATGACTGACTGGTTGGTGGGTAACTTTTAAGTAGTTTTGAGTTTAGAACGCTGATACAACAAAAAAAAAAAAAAAAATCAAAACTCTTGCACACAAACTGCAATAAAAATTACTTGTAAATAAAATAGTAGAAAAATGAAGGCAAAAAACAACAGCGAAAAGTTTAAAAAGGCAAGAACAGCATCTAATCAAATTGCCAAGTAAGCAAAACAACCAGACAAACAGACCATTTAATGAAATTATTTCTGCTTTGTACTAAAAGTCAAGATTTAATGAAAAATTAAATGTGCATAACAAATATGGTCTTACGAAGTGTAGGTCCGAAGGACCTTAAGAAAAAAACTAAAAGATAAGAGAATAGTTAAAGAGCATGATCATAAAGCTATGGTCACACTTATCAAATATTTGACGGAAAAAAACGGGACCAGCAAGCAAACTAAATAATTATTTTCTTTAATTGCAATATTTATTTTGATTATAATACCATATCTTATAAAAAACAGTTTTTTGCTATGTCTAGTAGTATAATTAGTTTATTTTGTGAAATTAAGACCATGTTAAATCGCACTCACTTTCAACAAAAATAGTGGTTACGCTTTTTTGGTCAAATATTTAATAAGTGTGACCGTAGCTTAAGAAATACCGTTTTCTAAACTAAGTGCTCGAAATCAATCATTCTTTTGTTAAATAATTAACATAAGTCCAAATTGCTTTTTAAAGATTGTTGAACGGTGTATCTTTATATAAAGGTTCTAAATTTTCCGACCTTTTCTCAAATCAGGAAACGTAAACTAATTTATTTTTATTTCTGTGAAGGGACAAGAGCTATATTTCGAAAACGGGTACACTCGAAAGAAAAATCAGTCCATGCGTACTCAAATCAATCCGAAACGGTGTTAACAAATAGTACTGTGCGTAAGAATTTTCTTGAATAAAGCATAGAATAATTTATTCAAGTACGGACTTTCATTTAAGGATTATAAAGTTGATTTAAAAAAGAATTCGTACTCTAAATAAACCGCAAATCAGATTGATTTAAGTAAAACTAAAGGCTCAGTTAGCCGGGAGTAACAGTAACCTTACCGTAAAAAAGTTAGACCAATCAATTTCTTACAGATTGAGACGTTACATCTTAATGCTAAATATAATCGTTCTTATTGCTTTATGGGCTTTTTACACCGATCAACATCTAACATCTACCATCAAAGATGCAGAAAATGTGAAACACTCCCCTGCAAATAATATTGGACTACCTAATCCATTTTGATAAAATGGAATACTCCATGGACTGGTCCAATGTAATGCAAGCATGGACCATGTCATTGTTAAAAAGTGTTTGTAGTGAGACGACGACATGTTTTCGTTTTTAAACGACTTCAAAACTAATCCGCTTGATTATACCATGGAGTAGTTTAAAGACTACTCCTTTGTAGCCCAAAGCTGGGTTATATGGTCCTGCCCTAGGACATCGCAATGTTAAAAAGACCATGTTACACTTTACATGCGTGTTTGGACTAGTCCTTTACATTGCTCACATCTAGCATATACCATCAAACAAAAATGTCACCATGTTTGAAAAAAAATTTTTTTTTTTTTAAATTAAAAATTTTTTTTTTTCTCATAAAAGTGCAAAAATTTAAAAAGAAAACACAAAACTGTATTTGAAGTTCAATTTGTTTTAAAATATAAAAAATACTTAACCCCGGGTCTTCACGTAGCAATATTTATTGCGGCAAACGTAAAATTTCATTGCTCCACAAAATTTGCGACGTATAGACCGCATATTGCCATGAGTGGCAATCCATTGCGCAATGATTGCTCTTCTTATTGCTTGAGCAATTATTGCTTAGCAATATGCTGTCAAATCAGTTGTAATTTATCTGACATTTCATTTCTCTGTACGGTTGTTTTTTGTTTGTGTGTTTATTTATTAAAAAATCAATCAATAAATATATTATTATATATTATATTTTTTAATAAACGTCAAGATCAACAAAAGCAAATGACGAATTAATTTTTTTGTATATTTTTATTTTTTCAATAGAACAATTCACCTTTTTTTAGCGCAAATAAACAAAAAAGTAATACAAAACACAGCTACGACAATTACAATTAATTATTTTATTAATTTAAAAAAGAAAATTTCACAACCACTTCAAAACACAACATAAAACATTTGTTATAAATATGTACAGCCACAAAACTTTATACGACTACTCGCGGTGAAAATTGCAAATTTATGGCAAAGCAATTTCAAGTGTTCTCCAGCAATAAATTCAGCAATTATTGCTCCATTGTTCTGTCATTGTTCTGCCGACGTTTTTGCTTGTACTAAAGCCCTTATGACACTACATTCTTAATGCATTGTTCAAGTTTTGGTGAACAGTACAAATATAATGTAATACAAAAATTTACCAAGTGCAAAGAGTTTAGCTGTATTAAAGCCCTTATGACACTACATTTTCAATGCATTGTTCAAGTTTTGGTGAACAGTACAAATATAATGTAATACAAAAATTTACCAAGTGCAAAGAGTTCAGCTGTATTAAGATAAATGGCAAACTGTCAAAAATTTTACTAAAGTTATCGATAAAAAATGAAGTTATGTCAAAAAAAATGTAAAATTGTTTAACTTAAAATTGACATTTCAAGCTTGAAATATTAAAAGTGTTGCTGAATCAGCGGTTTATGGGCAAATTCAGCGATTTACCGCTTTTTGTTTTTAGGTTTCTCATAAACAAAAAGTTGGCAACATTTAATAAAATAAACAAAACAGGGATGGTTAAGTTGTTTCAATTGTACTTTTTTGTTGATACTTTTTAAACTTAGATTTATAATACCTTTTTATGGTGTTTTTTATGAACATAAATGAAATTAATTTTAACTAAAAAAATCTTTTAGTACAATTAGGGTAAAAAAGTACAATTTTTAAAGGTTGTTGGTACAATTTAAAAAATTCTTAACGCCATCCCTGAAACAAAACCATAACAAGAGAAAAAAAAATAAAAAACTTTGTTTACATTTTTTTTATAGTTTGCTCTTTCTAACATTTACTGTTTCTTTCTATCAATTCTATATCAATTAATGAATAAAAAATGTAGTGTCATAAGGGCTTAAGATAAATGGCAAACTGTCAACAATTTTTAAAAAGTTATCGATAAAAAATGAAGTTATGTCAAAAAAAATGTAAAATTGTTTAACTTAAAATTGACATTCAAGCTTGAAATATTAAAAGTGTTGCTGAAGCAGCGGTTTATGGGCAAATTCAGCGATTTACCGCTTTTTGTTTTTAGGTTTCTCATAAACAAAAAGTTGGCAACATTTACAGCCAGGCCCATGATGTCACACGTTAACGTTCGCATAGAAAATTACATTTAAAACAAAAACAGGGATGGCTAAGTTGTTTCAATTGTACTTTTTTGTTGATACTTTTTAAACTAAGATTTTTAATACTTTTTTTTGGTGTTTTTTATAAACATAAATACAATTAATTTCAACTAAAAAAATCTTTTAGTACAATTAGGGTAAAAAAGTACAATTTTTAAAGGTTGTTGGTACAATTTTAAAAATTCTCAACGCCATCCCTGAAACAAAACCATAACAAGAGAAAAAAAAACTAAAAAACTTTGTTTACATTTTGTATAGTTTGCTCTTTCTAACATTTACTGTTTCTTTCTATCAATTTTATATTAATTAATGAATTAATGAGTGCCTCGGTAGGCTAGTTGGTAGCGAGCTAGTCTATCAGCGCCGAGGTTGCGGGTTCGATTCCCGCCAGAGACTCTGGTTTCTTTCCTGCAGACAAGCATAGAGCTTCGCGGGATTAGCTTAGGAAATTAAAAAAAAAAAAAAAAAAAAAAAAAAGAATAAAAAATGTAGTGTCATAAGGGCTTTAGCAATAAATATTGCAACGTGGAGACCCAGCGTATAAAAAAAAAACATTGCAATGAAAGAAAAAACTTGACAAATGGTTACGCTGCTTTCAAAACAAACTTCTTTTTGCCAGTGATGCCACAATAAAAATAGAACATATTGCCACTTTTCTAGTAATGACACATAAATAATCGAAAGATGTAGAATGGAATAAAATGAGAATGAGGAATATCTTTTAAAGATGTTGGTTTTTAGCCCTTTGTATTCCTTTTGGAAAGATGTTAACATTTTCGCAAATTAATGGTTGATGTTGATCAGTGTTAGGCCGAGGCCACGCAATGAGCGGCTAAGCGTCAAGCGTCTGAGCGAAGAGCGTCAAAGCGTCAAGTTTGACCGGCAAGTGGCTTATTACTGAGCGTCATTTCTGAGCGGTTAGTTGTTAAAATGCTATTGCAAAGAGTGGATTGTTAAATGTTATTACGCGAAAATCGTATTCATATGAATTTAATGCGTTTATTAAGAAAAAAAAAACAATTTGCGGCCTGTTCGTCGATTTCGAGCGAAGACTTCGTTCGCTTAACTTACATTTAAAACAAAAACAAATTATAATATATATATATATTAGGGTATTCATTCGGTTAACCGATTAATTACTACCCGATTAACTGACCGGTTAATTTAAAATTGGATATTTTCGATTAACGGTTAAACCGGTTAATTTCAGTCGATTAATCGATTAACCGATGTAACAAAATTTTGAAAATAAGTAGTATTTTAACAGAGTTTTTTATGTTCTTAACTATTTGTTTCGCCTCATAAACAAAAGATTTGTGCTTAGAAAATATTTTTTCAAACAATATATATCCTTTTAGCAATAAATTCCTCAAGTACAGTACAAAATCAGAAACTAAGGAATATGGAAATACATTTTTTGCAGAATGTTTTCTGCTGAGACTTGCCAGGACGAGTCAGATGATGGCCTAACAACAGAAGAAACTCTCACTATGAACACAAACAATCTTTTAACATAATTTACCGAAACAATTAGAAGTGTTATCAATTTTAAAAAATGAAAACCGGACTGCAACGGCAAAATGGAAGATTTTATATGTTTAGAGAAATTCTGGAAAATGACTGAGAAATAAGATATTCTGTATTATTGGTTGCTTTCGATTTCTCCAACATCTTCGATAAGTAGTAACATATTTTTTTGCTCGTTTTAGTCCAAGAATTGTTTTGTTGGTTATGTTATTGTTTGTTTTTTGCTAATAAACTCCAAATAATAAACAATTTTTGCATTTTTATTTATTGAAATCACTTAATTTATAACAAAACTTTATTAATCGGTTAACCGATTAATAACAAAATTAACCGACTATTAACCGATTATATCAAAACCTCGGTTAATTAATCTAGCGGTTAACCGATTAAAGCAAAAGCCCGGTTAAATGAATACCCTAATATATATATCAATCGAAATCGACGAACAGGCCTCATATATATACAAATTGACAAAACAAAAAAATAAATTTTCGGTTATATTTTTATTTTTAAAATTTGGTAATCTGTCTTGCCATAATAGCGGTCGGCTTTGTACAGATGAAATTGTAAGCTCCACATTCACTTTTGCCATGTTTATTCTTTGACGCTCAGAAAACAACTAAAAATTAGAACAAGTTTTATTCCTGAGCGACGTCGCTTAGCCGCTCAAAAATTTCGCTCGCATGCCGCTCATTTCGTGGCCACTTCAATAGTATTTCATATGTTTTAATTTTTTGACGCTCATCGCTTAGCCGCTTGACGCTTAGACGCTCATTGCGTGGCCTGGGCCTTAGAAAGCTTTTACATTCGAAAAAAGGAAGCAGCTAATTTGCAATGTTATTGTTTATCCCGGCTAACTGAGCCTTAAGATTGAACCAATCTTAAAATGCGCTTGATTTAACTATTATAAAGAATATTATTATGGGCATCATTCTCGATATGGTTTTTTACTTTAAAAACTTAAGTACATATCGATCCCTAACCGCAAAAATAACTTAAGCGACATCATTTAAATTTTTTTTTTTTTTTTAATAAATGTCTTTATTGGCAACACTTGCATCATCTCCTAAAATGTCATGGTCACATAAGGTACCGTTACGATTTTATGGCAAGAATAATTTTATCGTAACCGATAAATTTCATACAAAATGTATATGAAATAAAATAAAAAAAACTCTCTCCTGTTAAATTTGATTTTTGGCGCTTACGTTATTTTCGCGGTAAGGGCTCGATATATAACTGAAAATATAAACTAAATGAAACGCAATAGTTCTCAATTTTACTTTTTTAATATAAAAATAATGTGTTTTCATCTTGTTCTGTTGTTTTTGTTGTTTCTTCACACAACAACCAAATCGTTTTTTGAATACTTATGTGGTGTTGTTGTAGTGTCTGCAACGAATTTTTGTAAGTTAAATGAGATTAAAACGCTCACTTTTTAATTTTAATCTCAGAGTGGCACTACCAACGAAAAGTTTACTCTTTTTTTACTTGGTTTAAGGATTTTGTAACTTTTTTAAGAAATTCTGGGATTGATTTTTGAAAGAAATCCCTCTAAGAATTGCTTTGAGTACGTTTTAGTGTCATACGTACTTGAATTTTTGAGTACGACTCGAACTTTAAGTAAGTAAAAAAACTTAATTTGTCCCAAGTGTTTTTCTTTTTGTGTACCTAATAGTATGTTCACATTTGGCTTCTTAAACGCGTTTAAGCCGTTCGAACGTGATTAAGCTCTAATCACTTCAAAATCGAGATGATTACCCATACATTGAAGAGATTTGTTAATCACTTCAAATTGACATGATTACAACTAAATCACTTCATAAATCACATAGAATCCACTGAACATACCTCAAATGTAGAATCGCCAACATGATCGTGTACAACCGGCCAAGATTTCTGCTTAATGTTTTTATTTTTTTCCTTAAATAATTCATACATTTTCACAATTTCATCATTAAAATAATCTTCTAATAACTTTATAAAAGTGTTTTTACCCATTTTTAATACTTTAAAGAAATATAAATTTGTTTATTGTTTTTTGTGAGTTTGTTGTGTGTTTTTTTTTTCTTA
This sequence comes from Pollenia griseotomentosa, assembly GCA_963931875.1. Lineage (NCBI taxonomy): Eukaryota > Metazoa > Arthropoda > Insecta > Diptera > Polleniidae > Pollenia > Pollenia griseotomentosa. The sequence continues at coordinate 164,343,290 of OZ007562.1, read as the reverse complement.
ATCATCTGTCATCTTAATCATCTCAAATGTAATGTGAACGGCTTTGATTAGCTAAATCAACATTTTGCTTAAACGCGTTTAAAAACCTAAGTGTGAACTTAGCATTAGGGAAGAAATCTTCATAATTTTGGATACATTAACGAACCGTCATAATAATGCACGATTTGCTGAACCACTGTCGCACTGTGTTATAAAAGGAATTAAAAGAAATGAACTCTCGCGTCGATATACTTTTCAATTGAAGTATGTGAAATGGAACAAAAATGCCATATATTCAAACAAACAGCTGTTTTTCTCACTAAACTGTGTCGGTCACTTTTTTTTGGCGAGTAAAAGCTGTCACGTAAGGAAATTACTCGCCAATTTACAGAAAAAGTGTTTCTGTAACATTTTCGTGAGAAAAGTTCCCGCTTTGAATTGTCAAATAAACTCACGAATAAAAATGGGGCGAGAAAAAATTTTAACTCTAAAAAACAATTAAAAATGCAAAGAATAATAATAATAATATTTTGTTCTTGGCACATTTTTTCATTGTTTAATTATTTTGCTTTAACATTTTTATAAAATATACGAACGAATGTTTTCAAAGCTCGTTTGAAAACAACAAACATTAAAGTCGTACTTTACATTATTTGGCATGACCTGTTGAATTTATATATGTTAATGTTTTAATGAATTAATATTTTAAATATGTACTTTGTATAAAAGATTTGTTTTGTATCACTATTGCCTTGAAATTTGTGTAATAAGTTTTTTATATGTTTGTAGTTTTTAGTTTTGAGTTTTTGTTAATAAAATAATTCTATATAATATATTCAATATGACCGACGGTTTTATTTTCGCCGCCGCCGTTGAAAATTTTTCAATTTTCAATTTTTTTGCTCGTTGATAGATGTTAGATGTCTACATCTTTGATGGTATGGATCAATGTAATAGTCTTTTCACACTTGTCAACATTTAACATCATTTTGCGAAAATGTTGGAATTTTCCCATAAGAAATACATGGGGCTAAAAATCAAAATTTTTCAACATCTTTACAGAATGTTACTATCTCATTTTGTTCCCTTTTACATTTTTCGATTCTTTTAGTGTCATCACTAGAAAAGTGGCAATAAATTCTGTAATTATTGTGGCATCGCTGACAAAATGGAAGTTGCTTTGAAAACAGCGTTACCACTTCTCAAGTTTTTTCTTTTTTGCAAGCCTTATTTTGCTTAATTTTGCTAAAATTATTAAACAAAATGAATAAGAAATACGTTTTGGTGTTATCTTTAAAAATGTTGGCACTTTTGTAGAAAAAAAGTATTTAAAAAAAATAAAAGTTTTTTTTCAGAAATGGTTACATTTTTTATTGATAGTAGATGTTAGATGTTTCAAGTGTGAACGCGTATTTCACATATTCAACATCTTCCATGCGTTCCTCCGAAATGTATGCAAGAGTACAAAGGGTATAAATATGCTATTATAACGTAACTACGTAATCTCTTTTGATAGTTTTCGACATTAGTTAGAAACACACTTTTTCTCACTTTTCGAGACAATGGAATATTTTGTTTCAAATCTCTTCGATGCGAGAAGTTCTCACCACAGTTACGGAACATGGGTACAGGTTTCTATTATTCCGACGAATATGTTATATTTGGAATACTGGTCTCCACACTACAGTGTTTAGTCCTCGCAAGAAAGGGTGCATATTTTTTTAAGCCCGTAGATAATTGTTATGTAGAATAAATAACAATATAAACATAAACGGTTATAAATATGATGCAAGACGATTCAGTAAGTACTGTATTTCCCAGCAATAATTTTGCAAAAATTACAAGTTACCATGGTTGATCTAAATTGAACTTGTTAAATATTGTTTAACAAGTGAGTTGCAAATGGGACCTTATTAATTTTTTTAGAAGAAACCTTCCCTTTCAATATATGAAAAACCACCAAAATGAAATCTCTAGAATTTTGTTAACTCATTTCTTTTTTCAGATTTTCAAGATATTTAACCAAATAGCGGGGATAATTATTCGTAAAAACAAAAGAATACCGCCGCAACAAGTTGTGTTTTTGTGTTTGATTAACAGACCAAATCGGACCACACCATGTTGTATATATCGCTCCATATAAAAAGAAAGAAAAAGGTGCTTCGTTTTTTTGTTAACTCAAAAATTGTGTAACAGATGATGTTGATCATCGTTATCATCAATATGACAAACCGGGCACAAAAACTATTAACCGGTTTTAGAAAACAATGCGATCATGTTGTTGTTGTTCTGGTAGATTGTGGTGGACTTTTTTTGTTTGGTCATTTTGATTGATAAGTTGTTGATTGTTCTATCAGACGATACATGATGATGGCTGGCCACCCAGGGTGATGTCTTAGAAGACAGGTAGAAACATTGTTTGTTGCCACTGTTTTTTTTTTTTTTTTTTGTTTGTTTTTGCTTTTGTTATTCATTAGGGAATTACAAGACTTTTTGTTTAACTAACTTAGATTTTTTTCGACAAACTAACGGATAAAAAAGAAGAAACAAAAAGTGGCGTCATCTTAAGACCTTGCAATGTCAAAAACTCAGTTTCTAATCGGTCTTAATTGAATAAACGTCTAATAAGCTTTACACAATTATTTCTTAAATAATTGAGTGATTCTTCTTTAAACCTTGCAAATACCAGCTCTATAAATTGACAACTAATTTTTGGTAAAAGGTCTTAGTTTTGGTAAATTCGCTAGTACCATCGACGAATTAGTCGATATTTATTAATCATTGTATTTTTCGGATTTCAAAAGGATCCATATCCGATCAGGGCGAATTCAACTACAGGTGGTGACATTACAACAAAAATCCAAAAACATACCTCCGTTTAAGAGCTTTTAAAGAATTTTGGCATCGACTTTTTGGTGCATATTTTACCGTATGCTGCATTTTTTTTTTTGCATACTTTATTTAAAAAAGCCTTTTTGCAGCATTTTTGAAGTTTTGAGCACATATTTTCCCTTTTTGAGGCATATTTTGATACGTGTTGATTTTTTTAGATGCCTACAAGAGCTTTCGCAGCAAATACTTTTTTTTCAAAATTTTTTCTTTTCTGTTTAAAATATCTATCTCTACTCCCAATGTGTTGCTTCAATTTCTCCATCTACAGTTAATTGTTAATTTTTTGCTAAAGCTGCCCATGGGCATACACTTGCAATATTATTGTATATGTTATTCGCCATATTATTTCAATTCTGTCCTATATTATGCAACAAGTCGCACAATGGTTTCATTTATTCCAAGGCGAATTCATACAAGGTGACCTTGGCTTGCTACGTAAGTAACAGCTGGTAACTAACTATATGTCAAAATGATAGGCCGTTACTTTTTTGACATTTCTATTCAAATATTTATTTAAATTCAAATTAAATTTCAAGAATTTTTTTTTATAATTTAAAAACTAAAAATGAAGCACACAAATGCACGCAAAACCAACAAGCTAGAAAAAGGGAAGTGGAGTACTTCCAGCTTGACGAACATCCTTACATCGACTCAGAAAGTGATTCTAAGACAGTGATGTCAATTGTGGTTGTATTACTTTATATTAGTATTAGTGAATAAAGAGACAATTATTCTTAAAAAATACGTAAGCATCCGCCGCATGTGCACCCGTCGCTTGATAATCGACGAATAATTGTGTACTCTCGTGGACTAAATGAAAGAGCGTAAGAATGCGTGTGAAGAATGTGTGTGAATTAATTTACACAATTGTGTATGACGCTGACACCCCTGTTCTAAGAGCATACTTAAGGATTGTCTAAGACCATTATTTGAAGGTCCCTGCAGTATTGGTAATCGACTCTACGCCGATGAGTTCAACGACTACCACAAACCTTTCGTCGACGACTCGCTAAACTACCAGAAATGCTTTTGAGCGGCGAATTTAACAAGGCGATGTCCGCATTGGTAATGCCTTACTGTTCGTCGATTACTTCGTCGATTACTTCGTCGATTACAACAAATTATTCGCTTTATTTTGAACTCAAATTTTTTCTTTGAATTCAACTATAAGGTTAACAACTTAAGGCATTAGATGAAACTAACAATATTAAATTCTTAAGGTTAAGAAAAACAATAGAAAATCTCTGGAGACACTACCTTACAGATTACCACTGAGTACCAATGTAATTGGCGATGTAGTCAATGAAAAATCAATGGCGATGTAGTCGGGGAAATGTTGCCAGCCACTACTTGTGAAACTGCAGGGGTGTTACAAACATCAACACAAACGAATCACAGCTAGCATAGGCTGTTTGGTAGGCGATTGTATTTAATATACAACTCCTAAAAGAGTCTTCAGATGATTATCTGTGAAATGCTAACCAAGTCCTAAAACAATCATTTAATAATTATTTCAAGAGAACAACAACTGTAATGCTACACTTTGTTCATCTTTCGTCAAACCATCATCGAATTAATCTTTTGCGACTCCCAATATATAAAAATTACTGAGCTTCCTAAATAAGAGCGTTTTTTTAAACATGCAAATTCTATTGTCAAAACAATTTCAATAAAACAAACCGCCTTAAGGATCTTTCAAATAAGATTTTCTAACCGGGTGGTGTTGAATTGCCGATCTAAAGATTTGTTTCTTATATATTGTATGAACATAAAAAGTTTTGGCATGAAAAAGACGCTTGATGCTATTGTTAAAATAGTTCAGTTGTACGGCTGAGCATTTCACGAGTTGTAAAATAATCCCTGCATGAGTCTCATGACATGCTTTCTGAAAGACTCTTGAGATAATCTTTACACACATCTCAAATGCCTCATATAAGCGCCTTTCGCTGTGTTGTATAAGTATCTCACAGAGGTATCAGCTTGTGTAACAGTTTCTCCCGTGCGAGGAATATTTTACGATTAAAAAATGAGCTCGTCGAAGATGAAAAACGCTCTTCATGAGATTCCCAGTAGACTCTTATACTACATTTACATTAGGCCAAAATCTTGTAGATTTCATTTAAAATCTTCTTCGAAATCTAGTGCGTTTACATTATACTTTTTTGACATTAGTGAGATTTTGTTTTTATAACAAAAGAACTGACTAAAAGTTTTTTCGTTACACATACAAACACAAAAAGAAATATACATTAAACAATTTACATTACCTTTTATTAATAATCAACGATATTTATTTTATCAATATTATTCTTCTTTTTTATTTTTTTACAATTTTTATAAAATTTTTTAATTTTTTTTTAAACAATTTTTGTTTTGTTTTTTTTTTAATATCATTTTTTCTTGTGCAGCGAAGTATTTTTTAGTGCTATATTGAAAAAACCATAGTTGCATCATTAAGTACTACTAGATTTTGAGTAGATTTCGTCGAAATCTAGTTACGAAGTAGATTTTGTTTTGTATGGGAAATCTAGTCAAAAACAACTAGATTTGGCTCGAAATCTCGTAAGTACTGGATTTTGCGTAGGTGTAAATGTAGTATGAGATAATTAAAAATGCTGGCTGGGAAAATACCTTCTCCACTTTCGTGATGTGGGTATAAACATAACTCTTTTTTCCATTGAGTTCTTATAACTATGAAATTTAAAACTTTTGCTCGTGCATACAATGAAAGCTTTAAAAAAAAAAGATTCCATGAGCAAACGGTCTGCTTTATGTGCACTTTTCTTAAATTAGAAAAAAGCAAAACCTCTTGCAAATGAAGTTTTCTAAGCACAAAATTTTTAAATTATTGCATTCCACAAAACACGATCTAAAATTAAAAACAAAATGAAAAATGACAGCATATATTTTTGTTCACAGGTATTGTGTTTACTACAGTGTTGTATAATTTTGACACAACGTTAAAGTATTTTACAGTGTTGTATCCGTTTTTAAAATAAGACCACCTTGTATGAATTCGCCTTGATTTATTTAATAAAAATGTGAACCAAGGTATATATACACAAGGTAAACTCGTTGGCCCATATGTTTGTCAGCTGTTTACCCATAGTTGGAACCACAACGTCAAATTGCGTGTATATGAGCCAAAATTTGTACATGTGTGCGTTAAATTGTTTTTGTTTTATATGAAGACAATTTTGACAACATGGTTCCTTTTATAGAGCAAATTGTCTACACTCCCAAATGAGTCTACCTTGTGTAAAATTTACACTGTAAATATACCTTGATGTGAACATAACCTATAGGAATAACATAAGTACAATGTTGCCAACATATTTCGCTTTCTTTTTGTTGTGCAATAAAAATCAAAAGTCTTTTGATTGTTGGCAATATATTGTGCCACCTTCGAATATCACATACACATTGGCGATATAATTGTTCAACACGTGAAATTGAACAATTTTATTGCAAGTGCACATACACACAGACAAAGCAAGCTGTCATTAAAGATTAATGTCATTTTAAACTTTATATACATATGAATAATTAAAAATTAAGGAAAAATCAATTACATACTTACATAATACATTAAAATCTGGACCAATCTTTTAGTATACCGATTGATATAGAAACACTTTTTAAAGTGACCTTAAGATAACCATCCGTCCGTCTGGGTGGCTGCCTGTCCGTTTTAATTTTGTGCGCAAATAATATATTTAAATTTGCTAAATATGTACATATTAATTGTATTAAGGACGAATTCTACGTAAATGGTGAGAATCGGTCTTTAATTTTACATATTCCCTATAAAAACTTGTTTCCAAATTAGTCTCCTTGAGTCCGTAAACCATTTAATTATGTTGGTATTTAGATTAAATTCGCCCCAAAAATATTTTACGGAGAATCAAATTATTTTCGAACCAGTTCACATTTGCCTAAAGTTATCATCTATAAAAAGCTTTAACATCCTTTTAAATGCTAACATTAATAAACAATTTAGCGCCTGTCCCTAAATGGCATATGAATGTCTAGATAAAACTCACCACAAATAACTCTGATATGAATTTTAACCCCTTAACATAACTCTGTTCTTGTGAGCCGATGACTGCTTATCGTTTCCAAATACTGTAAAATCCGAAAATTCGTCTGTAAGTACTATGGAGTTTGGGCTTTACCGATGTTATTTCTAGGATTGTTTTTATTAAATGGAACTGTTTTTAAGTTGTTGAATATTTTGTTTTTAAATTAGAAATTTTTGAATTTTTTGCGGCATATTTTGAAAATTTGTTGGGGCATATTTTCAAGTTTTTGCGGCATATTAAATGCAAATAACACGTGTTTTTTAGAGCATATTTCGGGTTTTCCTGATCGTTACAGTAAATGTATATTCTTTGCCGTCGCATATGGCAGTCACAATAAAATTTTTCTTAAATAAACTAAGTTTGAAACTGTAATTTTTGTTTTGTTTATTTAAATATGTTAAATTCTAACACTATAAGATCCAAAAATAATATTTATGTTGGTAGAAACAATGCTGAAATAACTAAAATTATTCCTTCAACGAAATAACTTTTACAGTAATATATTAACTTGCACTTAACTTTTTAAAAACTATCTAAATAAAACAAATTATTTCAAGTTGTTTTTATTCGACCTTTTCACATACGTATAAATAAAAATGCTTTTATTTCAAGCTCGAGGCCAGTATTGAAAATAAATTTTATTTTATTTTAATAATTGCCGATATTTCGATACTCTTTGAGTATCATCATCTGGGCTTGCAAATAAATAATAATTTATATTAATCACAGAAAAATTACTGTTTATTTCCTTTCATCGTCTGTTGTTCAACGTTATGTTGTGCAAAATTCATATCTGAAATAATAGAAAATTTAAATACTTTATGGAAACAATTATTAACTATGGCAACCTTAATTCCTACTTTCTTTTAATTTTTGTTTTAAACAATTGCCATTAAATCACAATAATGTTCTTGTTATGTCAAAAAATATATTGTTAGTGACATTTCAAATATAAAAACACCGCGATGATTATCAACATCCATTTTGACTTATTTGAAAACATTCTTCCATGGTGAAATTACTAAAAGGTGGCCTCGGTAATACAACAAACACAATATTACAACATTTATGGACAATTTGTTTTTGTTTAATGTGTATGATCAACGTCAAAAAAAGTAAACAAAAATAGAAAAGTAAACAGAAATCGAATCAAATAAAAAAACCAACTTTTATTGTAACCAAAAATATTTTAATTTTTTATATTTCAAAATGTTTTAAAAATTTTTATAGCAAATTACAATATTTCAGAACACCAAATTTTTTAAATTAAAACGAAAAAAAGAAAAATAAATAACACAAAATTCAAAACACTTTGACAATTAAATAACACATTGACAAGTTTATAACAAAACTCAACATACTTTAGGGATAGGCAATAAATATCGATATATCAAAATAACGATATTTAAAAAAATAGTCGATATATATCACCGATATTTGTTCAACTGTTTACAATACAGTTGTTTTTTAATTGCCTGTTTCCGATTTGCGAACTCTTTCTTTCCTACAACTACATTTAAAATAAAAACAAAGTTTTAAGAATTTGTTTTTGTTTTAAATGTAATTGTTCGAAAGAAAGAATTCTTTCGCATATCGGAAATAGACTATAACAATTGCAGCAAATATTTTTTTAACTAATATTAAGAAAAAATAATTACACAGTCTAGGCGAAGAATCTTGAAAAAAAATTCTTTATTTGATTTTGGTATAACAACAGTTGGTTTGTGAAAAGAAGTATGTCTTTATAGTGGAATTAAAAAAAAAATTACAAATAAGGACCTCCTCTCTGCAATTTAAACAAATATTTTAGAAAGAAAATTAGATCCTGTAAAGTTTTAGCTGAATTGTCGACATTTTACGACTATATATCTAAAATTAACTTAAAATATTTTATCTGTCATCCATCAGTATCATAGTGCATGTAGATTTAGCAGGGCCGAATGAAAGATGATTGATGTCCATATCGGATTCGAACTGGTTTAACTAAAACAATGAAAAACGTTGCTTGTGAAAGTCTTTACTATTTGTGGTGCAATTAAAATTTTAAGGTATGTTGGTACTTTCATGAATTATGTCGGTCATACGCTATACAAGTTCAGTGCTGAAATCTGGCACTGTAGTTTTTGAATGAGTATAACAAAAACGACGTGCAGTGAACTTGTGTAGTGTATGTTAAAAACGTTTAGTTTTTTTGCGGTTTTTTAAGAGATGGCAGCAAAATAATGAGCGCGAAAAAATATTCCGAAATCGCGTTTTATTTATACAAACAATTGCAGTTAAAGTCAAAAGAACATTGTATAATCTCCCACCACTTCAAAAGCATGTAACTCCCTTTCTAAAGAAAACTATTTTTTTTTTTAGAATCGAATAAGCGTTTTCTTTACTTATTACTGCATTCAAAGTTTTTAAAATGTTAATATTTCAATTTTGTCATCATCTCTTTTAATAAATATAATAATAAAAAATATTTTAAGCAGCTGCTCTACATATAAAATTATTGCATTTTTTGAAGCAAAGGGCGACATTTTTTTTTGTTTTTATAAAATGAATCTAGGTCTTTAAAAAATTTTTAAAAAGCATACATATTTACTCCTCTTTTTTACTAGTTCGAAAACTCAGGGCATCAGGCATTAAACATTGCCTTTCTTACCGGATTTCAATTTACATATATTTCTTGTCCCGGGAAAGCCCGTATTTGAAACACTAGTGACAAGTTTCGTCTATCCAGCGCCAGACTTAAACATGTGTAGTGTATGGCCGAAATTATATAATCCTTTATAAATTTTTCGTAACTTACTTTTTTAAAATAACATGTGGTCTCGGGAATTAACGACCTGTTTTTTTTTCTTTCATATTTGGTTTTTATTGAATTTTTGGATTTAATTGTAGATTTAACAGCTTGTCCCTCGATATCAAACGAAAAGTTTCGCAAAACTTACATAAAAAACAAAATTTGTTTTTGTTTTAAATGTAAGTTAATCGTACTAATGTTTGAAAAGTTTGAAATAAAAAGAAACAACAAAGTTTAAGGATAGAATTACATGTAATATGTTTGTACATAAATATGTACATACAAAGGGATATTAAGTTTTTAAATTTGGTGATAAATAGGTTCGATATATCGATATTTATTTATAAATATCAATAGTCTTCAAAAATATCGATACGGTATATATATCGATATATTTTATCAATTTGCCCATTCCTAACACACTTGACAAGATTCGTACACGAACACATACACTCAAACAATGAACGGCTGGCTTACCGAGGCCACCTTTTAGTAATTTCACCATGCATTCTTCTTAATTTTATTCATAAATAGAAACATATTTTTTCCAGCGACAACTGGAAATATTCTAGAGAGCCATTTTCTATTTTAAGCTATTCATTTACATAACTGAGCGATTAGAACACTGAAGGTTGTAAAATTAATAAAGGAATTAAAAAAGTTTTAAAACAAACCATTTTTGGTTAAAAAAAAGCAAATAAACTGTTACAACTGTTTTAATTATTATTCGATTATATTTACAAGCAAGTAAATAAATAAGTACATACATACATGCATACATATGTAAGTATATGAACGTTTTGTGATATTTAATGTGTAAAACTTTTATTTACACACAAAATAATGTAACGTACGTACACCTAGTTCAAGAGTGACTCAAATCAAAAAAAAACTGTTTTTGACCTCAAAAAAAATAGATAAAAACAAATTTTTGGACCATTTATTAAAAAATCCATACAGATTATGATCTAAAAAGTTTTTTTTAAATATTTATACGCTAGATATGAAAAACTTTTAGTTGTGTAATTTTTGATGATGTATTATTTGCAAAAGTTACCGAATTATTTTAAAAGTTACCGAATTATTTTAAGTTATGAATTCTTTTCCAGTTTTGACAGTTTCCCTAATTCTAAACTGACACTTGTCTAATTAATATAAACTCCAACACTGATTTACTGAATCAAAAGTGTCACAATTCGTTTAAGCACTTAGCAGTAGGGATCTATTACCATTATATTTTCTGGCATATGTAACTAAAAATAAGTCACTTTTATGAATTGCAACCTTATACCAATTAAAACATAAAGAAAGACATAGCTGTTTTAAGTAACAGTTAACAACAACAAAAACATACACTGAAATTTTTTTTTTTAAATAAAAAAAATTATAATTTTGAGTTTAGTCACTTTTGAACTAGGTGTGCGATATAATCCGCCAGCACACCCAAATGTGTAAATTTAAGCATAAATTTTAATTTAACGCCTGGTTATTTTTTATATGTATATCGCTCCTTTATTGCAATAAAGTCATATCTCAAAAACTTTATGTTATTGAAGCAAAGCTGCTCAAACTAAACCGCCGCTATAGCAAAATATATTTTATTAAATCTGTATAATAATGTACATTTTGAAAACTTTTATCGCATTTTGCCAAGTTTGAATTTTTTTGAGATATGACTGCTTTGAAATAAAGAAGCGATATGTATGTATGTACATAATTGGACCAATATACTAACTCAGTTGATTTTGTAATTGTAAGCTATTAATATTGTGAAACGTCTTAATCTAATCCAGAAGTAACCTTAGGTAAGTCCACAATAAAATATAGTTTTTTCATTTATTAAATATTTGCTTTTTATTTTTTAAAAGAGCGAAAAGGCGTAGTTTGGAGTCAACGTAGTAGAAGTCAAGCAAAATGCTCGCCAAGGCTGCGGTGGCATACCTTTATCCGATGATCTATATTTTCAATGACTCGGAGACATAATTGAGATTCACTATCGTTAATGTGACAAATTATCTCATCCTTTAGCTCTTTAATTGTTCTTGGCTTATTGACGTTCACTTTTTTTTAATATCTGAAAAGAAAGAAGTCCAATGGCGTTAAACCACATGGTCGTGGCACATGATAACAAGGCCATTGATTTTATTGCTCAAAAGAGCTATTGATTCGTTGGCTGTGGGGCAACTGGCACCATCCTGTTGGAACCACATTTCGTCAAGGTCCATATTATTAATTTCTGGCCACAAGAAGTCCGTTATCATCTCGCGATAGCGAACACCATTAACGGCAACTGCTTGGCCTCATTTTCGATAAAGTACGGCCTGAAGACGCCAGCCCAGAACGAACTGGAAAAATGTATCACTTTGTAAGGGTACGTGTTACCTGATAAATATATTACACAAATATAATGCATTATTATTTTTTAGAAAAGAAAACACCATACTTCTTGTTATTCTAATTATTTTTTAACAAATTTTTATTTTTTACGAAATAATTTGAGCCCTTACCGATTAAGCGACATCATTTTCAATTTTCGTTTTTTTTTTTTAATAAATGGCTTTACTGGCAACACTTGCATCATCTCCTAAAATATCATGGTCACATAATGTACCGTTACGATTTTATAGCCAAAACAATTTTATCTTAAGCGACAACCTTCATACAAAATTGTTATGAAATAAAATAAAAATAACCTTCTGTAAAATTTTGCTATTGTCGTTTAAGCTTTTTTGCGTTAAGGACTCGATATAAGATATGAAATTGCAACTAATAGCTTTTAACAAAAAATAATAATAAATATATGTAGTAGGGTATTCATTTAATCGGGCTTTTGCTTTAATCGGTTAGCCGCTCGATTAATTAACCGAGGTTTTGGTTAAATCGGTTAATTTGGTTTTTGATCGGTTAACCGATTAATAAAGTTTTTTTAATAAATAAAGTAATTTCAATAATTAAAAATGCATAAATTATTTATTATTTGGAGTTTATTATTACAAAAAAAAAAAATTCTTGATCTAAAACGAGCAAACAAAGAAAATAGTTCATAAATAAGTGATATGTATTTTTAAAGTAATACATCATCAGGGGTGTTCTAGAAATCGAAAACGCAAAACGCAAGAATTTTAAACGTCGTTTTTTAATAAGATTTCTGTAGTTAAATAATTTTATTGACAAATATTTCCCTATTAAACAGAATTTTATAACTGAATTAAAAAATTTGATTATTATTATTTATAAGTTATTTCAATAGTTTAAAGAGACCTGATTAAATAAATTTTGAAAAAAAAAGTTTTTGTTTAAATGTTTAGGATTAAAGCGATAATTTTCTTTAGTTTTGACAACACTTGACTTGGAAATTTTTTTTTTCTCTTATCCTGGGTACTGGAGGAATCAGAAGCAGCCATAATACAGAAAATCTAATTTCTCAGTCATTTTCATGGATTTCTCTTAACATATAAAATCTTCCACACACAGAAAAAAATACCAATGTAAAATTAATATGGAAAAATGTTGATTGAGAATCATAGTAAATTTCTGCAAAAGTATGCCCTTTTTTAAATTTATCATTATTTCATAATAATTTTAAATAAAATAACCTTAAATCATGTTTATTTAATATTATTCACTATTAAAATAAAAAAAAAAAAAAATATTAAAATATAAATAAATATGGATACAATATTGAATCCATAAAAACCAGTTTTATATTAAAATCAAAAGTGTATCTTGTTAAATTAACATGCATTCATACTTAAGTATGTACATTTTTTATTTTCATTCTTAAAATATGTTATAAAAAGAGGACAATTCCCGTATTCTTTTAATTAAAATTAGTTACTTAAATAGTGCATCAAGTTTTCAAAGTATGTATATTGATGACGAAATCCATATTGGGCAATGCTGATGCTTCTGTTGACAAAGGAGAACTCAAAATAAGTGAAACATGTGTTACAGGGGTAAATGTATTGAATTATTTTTAAATAAATGCATATGTTGTCTCTGAGGCTTCTTCACACTGTTATAACACACTCAAACCAATTTGATTCTACATGAAATTCACGTTGTTTCAACTTGAAATAACTTTCATTCAACGTGATTCGGATTGTTATTTCAATATAAATTACATTTTGCTCTAACTTTACTGCAATGTTAAATTAACATGAACTATAGTTATTTTAAAAGAAAAAAAATGTTGTTCGCAGTTATTGTTAAACCAGGTTGAATTAACATGAAAAACGGATAAAGCAAAATCACCACCGAAAAATTTTGAATCAACCTTGTTTTCTACGTTTTTAACTTAATTTTTTTCTGTGTGCATTATGCCATTAGAGTCCTGTTTTAGTTTTTAAAAATTTTTAGCACTTCTAATTGTTTCGGGTAATTCTGTTAAGAATGTTTTGCTAGAAGGAAATATACAGCCCAATTATGATTAAAAATTCCCCAGGAGTTTTTTTACCTTTTCCCATTTTTACAATTGAATTAACATAGAAAAAATGGGAGAAAAATCCCGTGGAATTTTTATTCATTGTATAAAATTGATATTGTATAAAAAAATATTTTCTAAACATGTATATGAGACGATACAATTAATTAAAACACAAAAAATTTGTTATATTACAAAAAACTAAAAATTATGTAACATCGGTTAATCGACTGAAATTAACCGGTTTAACCGTTAATCGAAAATAGACAATTTTAAATTAACCGATCAGTTAATCGGTTAATAGTTACAACAAGAATTTCCATATTTTGAGGATTTATATTAAAATAGTGCTATCTGCTAAATCACAATTGTACGGGAGAGCGAAGAAACAGATTTTTTCGATAATTATTAAGCCTACAGTACACGGAATGTAAAAAGCCACATGCGTATGTCGTTCTGACGTAATTTTGATGTCACTGTGATGACGACAAAATTACGTCAGAACGACATACGCATGTGGCTTTTTACATTCCGTGTACTGTAGGCTTAAACGTTAGAGTTGTGTCGTTCCGGAACGTCCTTCTTTCATTGAACGATTCCCTAAAAGGAACGGTGCGGACTTTTTCAATAGTTCCTTTTTTATCGTTCCTCGTTCCGCAATTGCAATCCGTTGAATCATCACAATCATCACATGTATTTCTGTAGGTTTATTTTTTGTGTGTTGATCAGTGTTGCCGACTTTTGTGTATTTAGATCGTGATACATAAAAAATTTCTAAATCAATAACTGATGTGATTCAAAGCAATATATTTTAGCAATATACCACTCGTTCACCACCAGCAGCGGCATTACGCGCAGATTAAAACAGGATTAAAACAGTTATTATTTTTTACAAACATTTAAAAAATTATATAATTATTATTAATGTAGTCGTTACGCCACAACATGACAACAAACAATAACAAATATTTGTTTATTGACGTTTTTACGAACGACAAAAAAGTTTTATCGTTCCTCGTTCATTCATTGTTCAAAGTAAAAAACAGGAACGATGAACGAAAGGAACGATTCCACAAAAGGAACGATTTTGCCCAACTCTATTATTAAACGTAATAACTTAACTTTATTTTACAATGTTACTTAAAAATAACGCCTAAATCATACATTTGTTAATATTTTTTTAATTCCGGATATTCGCGCTTATATGTCTGATGGCACTATTTACAAATAAAAATTTTATCGAGTTGAACTATTTATTTTAGGCTTTAATAATTATTAATTAAATAATTAGTCTTTTTAAAAAAAAACAATATATTGTCACCTAAAATGCTAAAGGGCGTCACGACAAAAAAAATTCAAAA
Organism: Pollenia griseotomentosa; assembly: GCA_963931875.1. NCBI lineage: Eukaryota > Metazoa > Arthropoda > Insecta > Diptera > Polleniidae > Pollenia > Pollenia griseotomentosa. The sequence continues at coordinate 164,327,762 of OZ007562.1, read as the reverse complement.
TCGAGTTTTTGATTGGTTATCATCAGGTATGGGCACCACTAAATTGGAAGCTTTGCATGTGTGCCATTGTATTGGTTTGTTTACGTTTGCTTTTGTTGGTTTTATGCTCTTTGCTCTTTGTTTTTTGTGTATGTATACAGATCGTTCGCTCTTTTTGCATTTGCCCATACATGGTTATGATGCACTAGACCAGCGAAGGGCAGATAGAGAACATTTAATAAAAGAGAGTAAATTAGTTGATTTACACTTAGAGAAATTTTTGAAAATATTTTCAAATTGTATGTAAATATGCAATACAAAAAAAAAAAGGAGTTCATTAAAAATATTATTTTTATATAATTAAAAAAAAAAATATATATATATATATTCATATGGTCACCTGAAATCGAAAATGCCGTGAGCAAAAACTTCAAAATGTGTACTATAGGTATGTAAATATGCAAAAAAAAAAGGAATTCAGTAAGAAAACTTGATTATTATATAATTCATCATCCTACATGATTGCTGAAAAGTTTTTAAAACAAGCTGAAAAAAAAAACACATGAGCACAGCTTGATCACAACGCAATAAATATATTGTCAGTGTACCACTACGAAATTGCAAAATTTGTGAAAATAACAACATGCGCAACACTCCTGCTTCTTTGAAATTTATTAAGCAACTGAATACAATTTTATTTTTTTTCTTTCTGTTGTATTTGTTTTTCGGGTTGCCTTTGTTACTTTTTAGGCTTGAAACAATGCATTCAAGATTTTCAGTTTGTGGGCAGTAGCAGTGATGTTAACTTTTATTTTTTAATTACCTTACGGCCCCCTAAAAATTACCGTTTTTGAGACGAAATTACCGTACGCAAATGTTTTTAATAATGTGTAGTAAAATTTATATGAAAAACACTCAGTCCATCGTCTTTCATTTGGAAACAACAGATAAGAGCAGTATTCATAAACAATTTATTTAAATGTGTTTTAAGAAAAATTGAAATGGAAATTTTTTGTCTTAAAATACAATTTTAACCAAAATTATTGTAGATATATTTTATGAATACGACAGTAAAATAATTCTAAATAAAATAGGTACATATATTCATTCAACTCAAAATATTTTTATTTAATAGGCTTATGGCCATTTTCTCATTAGGAGATTATCTTTTACCCCAACGAAAAACTGCACATTAAAGAAATTTGGTTTTCTCAATGTCTCATTTGCTTCTATTTTGTCACTAATGCTAACCGGCACTCATCTGCCAATTATTAATTTTCCTTTTATTTGACGTACAGATAAATTCAATCAGCTGACTCCCAACTTTTACATGTATTTTGAGTGGTGTTGCCAACTCAAACCAATGTTTTTTGTCGGTATATTGAGAAACCCAAAATCGTTAACGGACAGTTTATCGGTATAATAAATTTATGTTGACATTAAGTAACAGACAGTTTGTCGATACATTGAGAAAATGGCCATTAGAGTACATATGTATGTGAAGAACATTAAAAAACATTCATTCAAGAGGTGATTTTCAATTTAAAAATTTGCCTTGGTTTAAGTACGGATGGATTGATTTTTCCTGTGACTCTTACAATTCAAAAATTATTTTTTTACTGCCTGTTCAACGATTTCGAACGTAGACGTTCGCATAGAATTTTATATTGAAAATATTTTTAAAACTGAGTGTTTTTCATACAAATTTTCTATGCGAACGATAACGTTCCATTTCGTTGAATCGGCAGTAAAAAAATTATTTTTAAATTGTTAGAGTCACAAGAAAAATCAATCCATTCATCATAAATCAAGGCAAATTTTTAAATTGAAAATCACCTCTTGAAAGCTAAAATTATAAAACCTACATATTTATGTAAGTATATGTATTTCAAAAATCGAAATTTTTTTAAATTACCGTATTTTGAATAGAATTACCTTGCTACCTTTTGCGGCCCAAAATTACCGTAAAAAAGGGTAATTACCGTACGGTTAACATCACTGGGCAGTAGTAAATGAGCGAAAACAACATCATACAAACACGTGTATGTGTTATACGGTAAATTTTTTCACATTCGGATTTTAATGTTAATATTGTTATTTCTTTTTGTTTTGACTGCTAGAAAATAGTTTTTTATTCATTTTCTCTATTTAAAATCTACTTTTATTAAATTAAAAAGTAGTATAATAAAACAAGTGTATGGTATGTTCTGGGGATTTTAAGGAATATCTTAGTAGGGAAATTTTTGTATTTGTAGCAGCTCTGGTACAAAAAAACACGAAGAGTAAATGTAAAAACCCGTAAGACTTCGTAATCCAGGCAAACCAGCGCCCACCGCTGCACTAGACTTAATTTCATGTCCCTATAAAATTAAAAAAAAAGTGTCCCATTTGAATTAAATATAATGGAAAAATATATTAAAATGTGGGATTAATTATTAGGATTATGCGATAGTGCTTGCAAATTAGTTCTGAGGAACACAAAATAACACATTTTCATAAAAACTAATTTGTTTCAGTAGATAATTCTGTAATTTGTTGGAAGAATCATATTATTTTCTTAATTTTTCAGATATAGTGCATATATTCTGTGGCATTTTGACAAAACATCTTAAGTCGAGAAAAGATAGCAAAAAAGTTTAAAAAAAAGCTCGGTGAAGCAACAATCATTTTTATTAAATAAAAAAATAAACCAAAATTTAAGAAAAATTTCGTTTATAATACAAAATTTTAAAAACGTTAACAAAAATGTTTTTTGAATGAAAATTCGTATGATTTTTCTTAACTTTTTAAATTCGACTTAAGATGTTTGGTCAAAATGCCACAGATATATATTTTTACGTTTTTCCTATAATAAACGCGTTTGGGTTTACTCCCTTTATAATAAACCGTTGAGTTCTTTTAATTGCAAATCAGAATAACTTAATGCACATATTCAGCTTAACAGACTTTATTGAAATTAATTATAACGCTCGCAATTTTATCTAATATTGTTAGTTTCGACCCGAACCGTTATTTCATGAGTCACCCTTTTTATATTTCATAACTATTTATAGACTTTTCCCGAACCTCCCAGTAATAACAATTTATTATGTTCTAAAACCATTTTTAGAAATGACTGGAAAAATCAATTATAATCTAAATACACTTTTAGGCGGTAATACAGTTGTGTTGAAAATTATACATTTTTTTTCTCATTATTTTTTATTGAATCTTCATATATTAAATATGAACTAACAATAATTAATCAAATCTTATCCTAATACTTTATTTATGTCCTGCCAGTGCCAGACAAAAATTTTCTTCATCACGGGTTCTGTTCACATATATAGGTGTTTATCGCTTATCTAATTGGGTAAGTGCTGCAGTGTCTCCTCTTCTTAAGCGAGTGTGGCCGCCATGGTTTAAAATATTTCGAGCTAGTGGATTTGGGTGTTGTTCAAGCCTTTTTAAATATTTTACTGCATATTTTGTAATCATAGTTTTTACTAATGGAACATTGAGATCCTTGTGAATATTTGAGTTTTTAACATACCAAGGGGCAGCTGTGATTATTCGAAGAAGTTTATTTTGGCGTCTTTGAATTTTTTCGATATTTGAGGGCGAGGCAGTGCCCCATAGTTGAATACCGTAGCACCATATTGGCTTTAAAATAGAGTTGTAAAGTAGTAGTTTGCAATCGAGACTAAGAACAGAATTTCTTCCAATAAGCCAGTTAATTTGAATTGCTTTTAGTTTCATTTGGGTTAACTTTTCTTCTATATGGCTTTTCCACGTTAAACGGCGATCTAGATGAATACCGAGGTATTTTACATGCGAATTTTGAGGCATTTAATGATTATTGATTTTAATAGGGGGGCAATTTTCCCGACGCAAGGTAAATGTTATATGTACGCATTTTTGCTCATTGTCCTTTATCCTCCATTGCTTTAGCCACAGTTCGAGTTGAAATATATGATCCTGTAGTTATCGAGATGCTTCTTGACTGTTTTCGTGCACGCTTAGAAAAGCTGTGTCATCAGCAAATGTTGAAGTTTGGGTGTTGGCATATCCGAGGTATATATTAAGTATAAAAGTGGGCCCAGGATGCTTCCCTGAGGGACTCCAGCTTCAATTGGCTGAGGAGAGCTTAAATAATCACCTTCTTTAATAATGAACTTTCGACCGACTAAGTAGCTTTCTAACAGCTTGTGTGTGTTTACTGGTAAGTTTAGCTTCAATTCATGTAATAAGCCTTCATGCCAGACTTTATCAAAAGCTTGACAAACATCGATGAAGAGAGCGGAACAATATTTTCTTTCTTCAAAGGCTTTTCTTATTGCGTTTACTATACGATGGGCTTGCTCAATTGTGCTGTGTTGTCTTCTAAAGCCGAATTGGTGGTTAGGAATACATCTGTTTTCATTTAGAATTGGGGTTAATTTTGACGCTAACAGCTTCTCAAACAGCTTTGATATATTTGAAAGTAAGCTTATAGGCCTATATGACTCAACTTTTGTGTGATCCTTTCCTGGTTTAGGTATCATGATGACTAAGGAAACCTTCCACTTTTGAGGATAGTATTCCAGGCGTAAAATAGCATTAAAAATTAAAAGAATAATTCTCCTTGCTATGCTGGGTAGCTCCAAAAGCATTTTGTTGCTGATCTTTTCGATTTCTTTTATCTCAAATCTTAGGGGAACAGCTGCTCTAGCAGCAAGCCGTTTTCTGAGTCTGCAGTAACTTTCTCAGCCTTTTTGCACAGTCTTTTAGTAAGTTTTTAAGTTGAGGGGATCTGTGCAATTGCCACTCTCTACGAGCTCTCCTTTTTTCAGACAAGAGACGCTCGACATCTGAGGAATATATTTTATTTTTTTTGGTTTTTTTGGGGGCAATACTGGAATGTTGAACAGCTAGTTTTAGAAAACTGTCAAAATTGACAATAGAGCAATCTATATACTCCGGTGTGCTGAGCGGAATATTTTCTGTGCAATGGGTACTGAGATATTTTTTATATTTATATTTAACCAATTTATATGTGTAGCTGACGTCGCTATGTATCCAGAGGGAGATTCAATTCTATTGGTGTTTATTATAGTAACTATTGTAGGTGTGTGATCAGAGGATAATTCTACGGAAGCTTCAACGTGGATCATTTCTGTGGGGATGTTTTTAACCACACCAAAATCGATGACATCTGGAATTTTTTGCGCATCAGCAGGCCAATATGTTGGTTGGCTGCTCGCGACAACATTTAAATTCATTTTAGAGATTGTATTAAACAAAACACGACCCTTTGGTGTTATTAGTCGTGACCCCCAGAAGGTATGTTTTGCGTTGTAATCGCCCGCAGCCAGGAAACAGGTCCCCAGTGATTTATATTTGTAATATTGGCTTGCAAATCTAGGTGGTGAATATAAAGATGAAATTACTATGCTTCGATTAAGCTCTTCAACACAAATGTTCGTTGCTTGGAGATAATCTTCACGATGATCACACATTGGGTAGTGTTTAATTCGGTTTTTTATTAAAATAGCAGAACCTCCACAAGCTCTATCTCGAGGGTCCTTGGTATCATATAGAGTATAACCATTAATTTTAAACGTATTTCTTGAGGTCAAATGAGTTTCAGAAACCATCATGACATCAATTTGTTTATTTTTAAGAAATAATTCTAATTCATTTTTATGTTGGCGGATGCCGTTTGCGTTCCAAAAACAAATTTTTAAACAGTTCATGGCTTGTTAAGTACAGCTTGCAATAACATCGATTGCATTATACATGACAATTTTGTAAGTAACTAATATAACATAAAACTATAACTAACAAGATAACTTATAACTATAACTATAAATAATTCTAAGATAATTTTATTTTTATTTTTTTTTTTTTTTTTTTTATTTACACCAATACCCCGGTTAGCGTCGCTTCGGTTTGCGTCGTTTCGAAGTTGCGTCTTTTTAAAATTTCTGTGATTTCGAAGTTGCGTCGTTTTTGTTTCAGTTTGCGTCGAATGGCTTCAAAGTTGCGTCGTTAGTGCTTCGATTTGCGTCGTTAATATAAAAATGTTTGTTCAAAACTAAAACCGAAAAAGGGAATTTCCCGGTTAAGTCTAATTTAAATATGTATGTGAAGTAGTAGTAATTTCAAATTACATTTGCTGAATCAGGCCTGTTCTGCAAATCAATTTTACTCGAATCAGGTGATTTCAAATACTTTAGTGTCCCGTTTTTGTGTGTTTTGGTGTGATCATATCCGGTGTGACTTACAGAACACCAAAAAATCACGCTCGTGATTTGAAATCACGTGATTTTCAGAACAGGCCCGAATGAGTCAAAAAATAAAGCAAATAAATTTAGGACAAAAACTAGGCCTTTTGGATAAACCCCTTCTACATTAAAAATGAAACCGCTACATCGTTAAGCTGGGATCACACGATTGCCGCAATGCACCAATTTTCATACTTTTTAATACCCCAATCGTGTGACTGCACAACCAATTGGCTCATGTACCAATCAAGGACAATATTGTGCTTACTTTTACCAATCAAATGCAACCCTGGTGCGGCAATCGTGTGACTGTTTTCTATGCAACCGCGCGTCAATAAAAATAACAAAAATGCACCAATATTTATTGTGTTCTTGTGCGGCAATCAAACAACACAATACGCACCAATATTTGCCAATACCAATACCAATATTTCTTTTAGTAGGTAATGAAGATAAATATTTATGTATTTATTATGCATTTAAATTTTTTTTAATTATTGCTATTACCAAAATATGTGTGTATGTATGTTCACAAGCATATTTAGCTGTTCAGTGCGAATATTTTTATTTAAGTTTCTAAGCGAACCTTAACATACGAAATTGTTGAACAGACTTAATTTTTGGAATTTCTTAAAAAATTTAAATAAAAATATTCAACAAAAATTTGTTTAAGTACATACATATATGATAAATATTTAATTTTATTTAATTAACAAACCAACAAGAACTTTCAAACAAATAAAAAAGCTACCACAACAGCTGTTTTCGCAGTTGTCAAGTAAGAACAATCGTGTGACTGTGCTGCGGCAATTGTTGTAACCATTTCGCTTTGTACCAACTAGCGGCAATTAAATTTGTTTAAAACAGGGCAATCGTGTGATTTCAGAATATTTTATTGGTCCAATTTCATTATTGTGCGTCAATAAAGCACAATAAAAATTGTGTCATATTGGTGCATTTGCGGCAATCGTGTGATCCCAGCTTTACAACATAAACAGTTTACAAAATTAAAAATTCTTTAATGAAAAAATAAAGCCACTTCCTATCATTTGGATTGAAGATAAAAATAAGCAAAGAATGCTCTTGAGTCAAATGGTAATTGAAAAGAAAGCTGTAACTTTATTTCAAGTTCTAAAAAAAATTACCCGTTAACAAGCCTATCAAGTCAAAATTTATTTTTTCGGCTAACATTATGAATCTCGGAACCAATTAAATAAAAATCAATAGAAATTTATCGTGCTTCGGTTTGCGTCGTTTCGATTTGCGTCCCGTTTATCCGGTCCCAATTAGCGACGCAAACCGGGTATTGGTGTATTTAAAACTCATAAATTCAATTGTCTCAGCGTCCTTGGGACATTTTTGAGACGAGTTGACAATAATTATAGTTAATATGTTTATTTATATGTAATAAATTTACTATTTACAAAAAGCAGTACATAGTTTCAATTTAAATTTAAAAAAAATAAGTTAAATCAAAAGCATTTCAAGATTGCTCAGCAAAAATATTTAAAATTTGAAATAACATTAATATTTTATAAATTTACTGGCAAATTATTGAACATTAAACTGCCGATATATTCAACTCTTTGTTTTGTGGTTTCTAGTCTACATCTTGTTGTTCTTAAATTTGAACTATTTCTTGTATTAAACAAAAATTGATTTCGCTGAAATTTGATTGTAGTATGTCCCATGGTATGCAGTGATTTAAATACAAAAAGAAGTAAATGCAATTTATATAATCCATTTATTGGTAAAATATTTTTAGCTTTATCTTTATACAATGACAAGGTGGAAAACCTTATAGGCAAATTAAAAACAATTTTAAGTGCTCTATTTTTCAGCCTTTGTAAAGCTTTTAACTCTGAACTGTTTTTACAGCCGTAAATTATCACCAAGTAGTTTAGTAGACTTTGGATTAATGCTTGATAAAGTAATAGTTTGGTTCTTTCATTAAACTTATATCTAAATTTATATAATATTCCTATTACAGCACTTACTCTAGCCTTCAATCTCTGTATATGTATGCTCCAAGACAAATTGCTCTGCAGAAAAACTCCCAAATACTTAATAGATATATATTCAAAAATCTCCTCCCCGTCAACAAAAATACTAAAATTCCCAAAATCATTGAAATCTCATTAATTTGGTTTTTGTTGAATTATTGACCAATTTATTCAATCTAGCGTATTCAAAAATGAATGAAGAATCCCTTTCCATATATGCTTTTACCACCGCTGTATTTTTAAAGGGATAAAACAAAGAAATATCATCCGCATACATAAATATATTTCCAGTAAGCTCAATATTCATTATGTCATTTACATAAATTGTAAATAATAGAGGCCCCAGCACACTACCTTGAGGAACACCATGTTCCACATTTCCCAGATCACTCTTACAATTATTAATTTGCACAAATTGTCGTCTATTCTTCAAGTAGTTACTAAGAAGGTTTAATTCCCTGCCCATTATTCCGTAATATCGAAGTTTCTCCAACAATATTTCATGATCCACAAGATCAAATGCATTAGATAGATCATAAAAAACACCCGCGACACCACTAAATCCCTGATCCAGCCCGTTACAAATATAATTTATAACATTCACAACAGCGTTCTCACATAACACAAGTCATTAGTAGGAAAGTCTCTGCATGAGCTTAGCAGTTTTGTTTTAGGGATATTTATACGTAGACCCGCAGGTGTTGATGCTTGGGATATAGATTCCGCCATATAAAGTACGTTGTTGATGCTATTCGAAAGGAGGCAGATGTCATCAGCATATGCTAGGTGGCTCAAGTGACTCCCATTGAGCTTCCATCTTATGCCACTTCAACGTCTATTATTTTGAAGTGCTGCGCTTAACACGTCACCCATAACGATTAGAAAAAGAATTGGTGATAAGATACAGCCCTGCCTAACTCCACTTTGTACAGCAAAGGGGTCCGATAGATGGCCTTTGTGAAGAACGTAGCAATTAGCATTGCTGTAGCTAGCTTTTATCATTGCAATGATTTTGGGTGGAATTCCCCTGTTTCCCAGAGCAGACCAAATACGGTCACGGTTTACGCTATCGAAAGCTTTTTCGTAGTCTATGAATAGTAGATGAATCTTAGACTTATATTCCGCAGATTGCTCAATAGTAATTCTAAGCGCATTAATGTGCTCTGCACAGGAAAACCCGCTGCGGAAACCAGCTTGGAATTCACCAATAGTCGATTCAAGATGGTTTTTGATACGGAGTAATATAATTTTAGCTATGATCTTAGCAATAGCTGGGAGAACACATATACCTCTCCAGTTATGACATTCCTTTAAGTTGCCCTTCTTGGGAAGTTTGATGATTATACCTTCTTTCCATTCCGTAGGAAACTCCTCCTGTTCCCACGCGATGGTTATAACAGGCAGAAATATTTGCGCAGTAAGAGTTGGGTCGACTTTTAACAGTTCAACTGGTATGCCATCTATACCAGTAGCTTTACCAGACGGTAGTTGGCGGATAGCAGTAACAATCTCGTTTATAGATGGAGGGTCGGTTTTAATACTGGCACTCGGAATATGTGAATACGACGCATTTGGTTGCGGGTTCTCAGAAAAGATGTTGTTGAGTACCGTGGAGAAATGCTCTCTCCATCGCCGTAGCTGTTTTTCGTCAGATATTAATAAAGACCCGTTGATATCTCTTACCGGATGTTCTGTGTGGTGGTCTTTATCTACAAGTTTTTTACTTATTTTGTAAAGGGTGCCGCAGTCGTTATTGTTAGCTGCTAGCTCGGCCTCGTCTACCAAATCGTTAATGCATTTCCTTTTATCCTTTCAGACTAAGCGTTGAACTTCCTTCTTAAGAATCTTATACTTAGATTCCGTTTCAGTGTTTCCGTGTATTATTGCCTTTTTTGCTTCGTTCCGTTCTTCTATCTTCCTCCAGGTATCTTCGCTCATCCATGTTGCTCTGCCTTTAGGTATAGGGCCGATAATGTTATTTGCGACGTTTTTAATTTTGTCTCTTATCGCGATCCATTGGTTGTCTACGGAAAGGACTGGGTTGTTGTTATTATTGAGGAAGAATTCATTGGCCATCTGGTCTCTAAAGCTATATTTGATAGCGCTTATTTTTAGCCGGGCTAGATCTAGTTTTGGAGGACGAGTCCTGGGTCTTGCGGTTTGGATTGCTGCTGTGCACAGGCGGAGTTTCGCAATCACCAGACTGTGGTCTTTGGCAACGCCGCAGTCTGCACCACGCTTTGAACGAACGTCTAATCCAATTACAAGTCTTCGGGAATTGCAGAAATCGATAAATCTTTCGCCGTTATCGTTTCGCAAGCCAATCCCATGTTTACCCATGACATGTTTAATAGACTGGTTGTCACTACCCACTTTTGCGTTAAGGTCACCCATTGTAAGAAAGATGTCCCCACGAGGAAGTGAGTCATACACAGCATTAAGTTGACTGTAAAAGTCATCATTTTCGTCTTCGGTTGCTGAATCTGTTGGCGCGTAGCATTGAATAATTGATATGTTTCTCACCTTGGAGCGAAATCTGACCCACATAAGGCGTTCAGATATGGGTTTCCAATCAATTACACACTTTCGAGCTTCTGGTGATAGTAAAATACCAACTCCGGCCTCTCGTTTGCTACCAATATCTTTTCCGGAGTACAGCAGAATCGAGTTGTTTGTTGGGGATCTATATTCACCGGCTCCGTTCCACCGAACCTCACTTAGACCCAACATTTTTAACTTATATCGCTGGAATTCTCTTTCAAGTTGCAGAAAACGTGAATTCATGTTGGAGCTTATACCGTCTTTATCATTTAAGGTTTTGATATTCCAAAATCCAATCGTAGTCATTATACCATAGCCAAAAGTCGTCATCAGTTGTTTTCGGTTTCGTTTACATTTCTTGGACGATTCGTTAGCAATTTTAAATTTGGTCGCGTAGGTTGCTAGCCTTCACTTCCTAGTTTGGTGATAGGGCTGCTATCTAAACACCCAAACGTGCTGTTTTTCGGAGTCAGCGTTTCAGAGATACCTGTGTTCGCATATCTCCTAGTTCCTGAGACGCACAGTGGCCATTCAGGGTTGACTGACACTCCTAATGTGGCAGCAGAATTTCCTCCGTGCTGATGTGAAGGTTATACCGCCCAAGATCGGTCGACAGAGCCTCGTTTGAATTAAAAACAGGGGACACCAAATCCTTTCTGGACAGAGGGTGAGGTAAAAGGATTGGCTATGTTAACAAAAAGATAAACTGTTTGCTTACGCATCACTTTCCCATTTGTCCCCCAGTTGTCCCCAAGTAGATATTATACTATTTACAATATTTGTCAGCTTTGGTGCCAATTCATCCCTGCACTGAACAAATATTTTTGGAAAAAGATTATCATGCCCTGCAGCTTTATTTAAAGAGAGATTTGATATTGATTGCAATACTTCGTGATCAGTTACATAATTCATATGAAAACTATTGTTATGGTATGAAAGTGACCGTTTACTTTCGTAACAATATAATTCCACAACTATAACCCCCAAATCATTAATGATAGTTTTTGATTTTGCATCTGCTGTTAATAAATTTATGTCTCGCCGACCTAAAGCTTCAGCGGTAATTTTATCAGCACAAACCAGTGACTTCACAGTCCTACGGACAACAATAAAGAGGTGTCACATCGCACGGCCTTGAAGTCTAATTGACAGTTTACTTTCTCTAGATCAACCCATCGCTTTCATTTGGGAAAAAATAAGGTACGTTATTTAAATCATGAAGTCGCCTTAAGTGGCGAAAATTTCAAAGTCAATGTGGATAATTTGGGGGCATTGTTCAAGCATGAATATCTTCATGAGTATGTGCCTGAGAAAAAAATTAGAGAGCAGTATGACAGTTAGTTTGGCAGCTAACCTTTCGTTAGCTCTTTCGGAGTTAAAAGCAACCATTATAAAGGAATGACAATGAGCATTTTGAACCTTCCCTAGATATAACCAACCAAATGTGGATGTTACACTCATTATGTTAGCATTTTTTTTTGTTTTTGTGTTTTATAAAATGTTTTTAAGCTTAACAGTTTGACTAATATTGATCTTTTTTCAATGAGTTTGTTGTTTATGCTTCTTTGTAAATGTCTTTTTATTAAATTAAAAAATAAAAAATCGGGTAATTTTGCTTCACCTCAAGTGTAATTTTGAATTTGGCTGGTGGTAACACTGCCATAAGCCATACTTCTTAGAATGGTTCCTTAATTTTGCAGAAGATTTTCGTCAACTCCTGTTATCGATGCAGGAAAATGAGGGTATGAAAAAAATGTCTGGTTGTATTGCCATAATGAATTGTTTAAGCCCTGGGCCCAAATCGTCGCAGTCGTGATCGAGTGACTTTGATCGAAATTTTACTTTTTATTTATGTCATTCGATAACGAGTAGCCGATCGAATGATTTTACTCGAAATGTCATTCGATAGGTTTAGAGCTTTCGTAAGAACATTTAATTGTTTTTTTACAAACAATTTACACACTTTTTGGGAATAATTATTAGATTTCTTTAACAAATTTCCCCTTATTTAGCAATTTTTACAGAATTTTTTCCATTCCTTATACTTTTATGGACTTTTAATCAATTTTATGGCTTGTTCGAATTATTAAAAATTTTCGCTATTTTTGCAAAAATTTTTTTTTTGTTATTTGTTGACATTTTGTTTTTTTAACCGATTTGAAATAAATTTTAGGGTTTGTTTCCAAGTTTGCGATTATTTGCGAATTTTAGCCATGTTCGCTATAGCAGCGATTTTTTATGTAAGTTTTCTGATTCTGTACAGCTTTAACAATTTTTAATAAATACTTACTAGACTTTGCTTTCATGCCGCTGTTTGCAAATTTCCGCTAATTTAAAATTTTTAATCGAATTTTTGCCATTCCTTGTAATTTTAGGGACTTTTAATCAATTTAATGGCTTGTTTGATATGTTAAAAACTTTCGCGAATTTTCGCTATTTCTGCAAATTTTCTGAATTTTTAAAATGTTTTCCGAATTTTTGCGTTGCTTTGTTGCTATTTTTGGCAAGCGCCGCCGCTATAAAAAAACCACATAAATAAACCGAAGTCACCTACTTTATAGGGCACTATCAAAATTGTTGATTTATATGCGGCGAAAAGTGCAATGTCTTATGTCATTAAGTATACAAGCACAAAAATCTATTACATTTTTGAAACAAATTTCGATACGAAAGCTTTCGAATGCCGCAATCCCGTTTTTGATACGTCACGAAGTTTAATTCGATACGAAAGTTCATTCGATCACGTGTGCAACGATTTGGGCCCTGGATTAGGTAATAAACATGTATAAGCATCTTTTATTTTATTTCATCAATTATATAATAAATACCAAGTTGTTACAAAAAAATCATATACATAGGTACCTATTAAGTACAAACAAGTTGGAACAATTGCAAAATATATGCAGTTAGACGAAACTAATGTAAAAGTCGCATCTCGAAGTTTCCGCAGTTAATTTTTTGAACAATTTTACTGTATAATATCTGTATTAAGGATCCACAAAAATTTCAGTTATACTTGGGTATACTTGTTTTTGTATCTCTTTAAAGACTAAGAAACGTTTTCAAAACAAGATTTTTTAACTAAAAGAGTAAATAGGAAAGCCGTTTAAAATAGCTGATATTACACTTTATCATAAAAGTAACTTTGTCCGAAAACATAATAATTTTTTTTAAATACCAGTTTTTTTTTATTTTTCCGCCGCCAGATTGGTATTTTTCTGTGTGAAATATGGAATAAAAATATTTATTTTATATAAATAACACAAATTTACTATTTACTCACGGAATATTTTAAAATGTAACTTTTGACGAAAAACTTAACTTTTTTGATAGAAGAGCGTAACTTTTTTATTTCTTCCCTGGAAACACTGATGCACATAGTTGTTTATTTTTTGTAGAGACACACGGTTGCAATTTGTGGTAGTTATTAATTTTCGGTATTCACAACAAAATAAATCCCGGGAATCGGGTAACAAAAAATTAACAGAATTCCCTGGAAATTTGTCCGGTAATTTCTCGGGTAAAAGCCCAAATCTTAAACTATATTATAAGGAATATTTTTTCTTAAGATTACTTTACTGTATTCTCCACAGTTGGGCAGCTGTGAATCAAAAATGGTGAAAGATTTAAAAAATTAAAGTTGTTTGACTTATCAGTAATTTTGAGGCACTAGGTTCCCTTTTTTATACCCTCCACCACAATAAGTTGTGAAAAGGGTATACTACGTTTGTCATTCCGTGTGAAACTATTTTATTATTCACCTCAGACCCCATAAAGTATATATATTCTGGCTCCTTAATAAATTCTAAGTCGATTTAGCCATGTCCATCTGTCTGTCTGTCCGTCTGTTAAAAACACGCTCACTTTCGAAAAACTCAAAAGAAATAAAAAAACTGGGTGTCAGTAGGACCAGAGCTATAAATCAAAATGTGGAACCACCACCTTAAAAAATTAATAATTTTGTTACAAAAATTAACATAAATGGTGGAACAATGCACGGAATGATATGAGATTTAGCAAAAGTTTGTTATATTCGACTGGAAATTACACTGTAAGATTTTGTGAAGATCGGTCCATAATACACCCGAATAAAATTTAATACTTCACAGTTTTATATGGCTAGAAATAGCACTAAAAAAATATCGTGATGATCGGTCGCCTTAAGTCGTAGCAGATATAATTACTGTGGTAAAATTTCTTCAAACGTAGTTTCTTCTTCTTCTGTCATCCTTCTCTCCCGTTGGAGCATAGGGCCTCATATGGCCAGAAAAATTGTCATGCAATTTTGTGATATACGGTCCATAATTTACCTTAGATCTCATATTTAGCAGCCTTCTGAGATTCACTGTAAACGGTAAAACTTATTTCACCACTGTATTAAAATTTATGTTTTTTTATACCAGAAATCACTCTGAGGAATTTTGTTTTGATTGGTTCATAACTAGGGTTTTTTCCCGGGAATTTCAATTATTTTATTTCCCGTTTTCCCGGGATTTTTCTTGCGGGATCCCGGGAAATAAAAAATTCCTCATAATTTCAGAAAATAGCTATTTATACTTTGAAATTTAGTTTTCTATTCTCTAAAAATTAGCATCTGTGGATGGGTTGTGGATTAGATCAATTGCAAGAAGTGAGTACATGTATTTAAATCAATGTCTCCTGATGCAATAAATCTACTAAATGCAGAATGGGCAGTGCTACAATTGATAATTATAACATTTAGTGAAGTGAAGAGTTAATAAAGTACATTAATTCAAAATAAGATGCAGGCAGTAAAGTTTCATTGTCCATGAACAAGTCTTAAAAATAGGAGATACCTAAACATATCGCTCCTTTATTGCAACATATTCATATCTACAAAAACAAACGATCTTGGCAAAATGCGATTAAAGTTTTCAAAATTTACCGATTTAAAGATATATTTTGCTATAACTTCGGTTCAGTTTGAGATATAATACGAGAAGGTATGAAGGAAAGTTTTGCTAAAGTTACTTCAAATTTTGAGATATGACTATGATGCAATGAAGGAGCGATATGTTTATTAGGTGATAAACACAAATTTTCAATTTCATTTTGTGTTGGTTTATATACCCGTGAAGTGCGGGGAAACCGAATAAAATAACATTTTGAAAACTCGATTAAGATACTACAACATACAACTTGAAAAACACATTGGACCTATTGAAGGTTTGTAAGAAGCAGTCCGGTTGATGCTTTTTTTGCATAAACCTTGACATACATTTGACTGATATAGACGTTGCTTATAAAAGAGAAAAATTTGCTTCTGATTGTGAATCCGAAGCATGCTACAACGATGCACTTTTAACTATTTGTCCAACCTCGGTAAAAAATTAACGAAATTTTTCGGAAACATGATAATTAGTAAATAAAATCAGGAATATACTTTTTGACGACTTACTAAGCGCTTTGAGTGTGTCAGAAAGTTATTTCATAAGCCGTTAAAAAATTGTATATATTTCTTTAAAATATTTTATCTTTTTTATTAATTAACTTTTTGATCTCATATCTTGAGTACCTAAATTTTTATTTTGTTTTTATTATTGATTTATGAATTAAATTGTTATGCTTATGTTATCTTTTTATCTTGTATCCAGAGCATAATTATACTGAATAAAAGCATAATAATAGGGAATAAAGGCGTGAGTTGATAATAATTCAAGTTCCTATTTCAATCTTCAATTAATTTTTTGGTATTGAACCATTTCTTTTACATTCTTTGTAAACAAGTTGCCTTACGTTTTTTTATAAAAGTTTTTTTCATTAATTAATAACAAAGTTTACTTTGTATTATTTATATGGAGCGGGATCCCGGGAAATTTAAAAAAATTTCCCGCTTTCCCGGGAATCGAAAAAGTCCGGGAAAAAAAAACTCTATTCATAACTTACCATGGCTCCAATATAAATCCCCCTCCTGAAAATCATTTAAGTTCGGCTTAAACTCTTACGAATCAAGATATTTAACTTTATATTGTCGGTCAATAATTTAATATAGGTCTAAGCCGCAACCAATTTTAATGCTGATGTCTGTTTTTATAAAGATAAATTAATAATAAATTGACATCATATAAATATTACTCCTGAAATATTCGAACTGTCGGTGGAGGGTATCAAAGATTCAGCACAGCCGAATATAGCTCTCTAACTTGTTTTTAGCTACTTTTGCGTCAAAGACAAGGAAAAAAATTCTAGTAATTTTTTGTGATATAATCATGAGAAAAATTTCATTTTCTTCCGAAAAATCAAGTTAAAGTCAAAATATATGTAATGAGTACATGTGTACGCATGTATAGCTGTGATCGCATTGGGTTAATAGGGTTTTCTTTGTATATGCTTCGTCAAAAGGACGAAGTATAAAGTTTATGTAAGTTTTACTGTAAATTTCCAGAGCATATATTTTTCAATTAGTATCAATTAAGTCCTTGTGTTTTTTATAAAGGGTGATTCAACCGGAATGCACGATGTAAACTATGAATCACAACTCAACGTTAAGTTATTCGCCCAACTTCACCAATAAACTCAGACTTTGTGGAAGAAAACTTTCTTGGTGTGAACCCAGACTAACTAATAGTATAAAACAATATTTCTTTCTGGGGCACGTACGTGCGTCAGCTTTAACAAATATTTAAACTACTGTTCTATAACAATGCATTATATACAGAGCGTGTGGTATAAAAAAGTTTAAATCTGTTTTCCGCTCTAAATAATTATTTGCCGAATTTTTGTTAAACACAATTTTTAATATGAAAGAATTATTAACTTGCATACGTAGAAGAGCTAATGCCAACAAACGGCCCATGTAGCTTTTTTATTCTATTAACAAAGACTTAAACAACTGTTCTAAGTTTGTTTTAAAAATAATGTCACCGTACGTATAACTCCGGTACGGTGCTAACTTTACAAATGTGCCATATATATTTGGACTAACACACTAAAGTAAATATGTACTTTTAAAATAGAGCAAGTAAAAGTTCTATAAACGGTTGTGTCGAATCTTTGGTGCCCTCTAGGGTTTCAAAAACGATACCAAAAACTGTCGAACAAAAAATGAATATTTGTGTATAACTTTTCACTTTTTGAGTTGATTTACCAGCGTCTGCTTAGATTTAATAATTCAGAAGTAAAAGCAACAGTTTTTTTTAGAAATAATGTTAATTTTTTACAAAATAAGGCATCGAATTAATGTCCCTGTAGTCAAAGAATAGATGACGCATAAAATATGACAAAAATTTTTGAAGACGTTCGTCATTAGATTAATGTCACATTTTGCCTCATTAATGCCATTTGTAATAACATCGATGTCACAATTTTGATGAAGATGCATTTTTCTATGAGTGTTTGGTCAAATATGAAACGATCTTCAAGAAATTGGACAGTGTGATTTCTATTCATATAAAACTGTGGTAGACCTAAATTTATAAAAATAGCTTTATTCGTAACGGTTTAAGGTGTTCCAAAGTGTTTTTCGAGTGTTGGCTTTATATGAAGCCTATAGTAACTTATGGACCACTCTGCACGAACTTTTTGTTATGATTTCTAGTCATATGGGAAGGACGCTTTATATAGAAAATATGGTTAATTTTGGACCGAATATTTGCTCCTTTACAAAGACTTGTTAAAACTAATTTTATTAGTGGTAACTATGACGAAGAAACCGCGCACAAGAATTAAACAAATAAATGTAGACTCATAGTCAGCATTTATTTGTTTCATTTTAAAATATTGGTGTTAAATAAGTTCATTCAACACGAGTTGCAATTAATCATAAAAATCAAGGTTTTTATTAAAAGAAGTGCAATGACACAAGTTGTGAAATTTCCAGGGGCCAGATTCTGGCAGTCGTGATCGAGTACTTTCTCGATTCGAAAGCAATTTAATATCTAATTATTTCAGTCAATACTGAACGAATTGGAATTATTTTTTCGTAATTGTAAAGCATTCATTTGAGTTTCACAATACTGAAAAAACAATTTCGATTCGTTCAGTATTGACTGAAATAAAATTGCTTTCGAATCGAGAAAGTACTCGATCACGAATGCCAGAATTAGGCCCCAGGTAAAGTGAAAAAGCAATTTTTAATTAAAAGTTTGTTAACTTATATAAACATTATTTTTTCATTATTGCCTAAATCAACTTAAGTCGTTATTCTTTAAACTTTATGAATTTTTTTTATAGGAATGACAGCCTAAGTCAACATGAGAGATCGAATCTGAAAAATTTTGCCATAGAATAATAATTTATTTCAATTTAGGCGCACTGAAAGTTTTTTATTTTATCTGGAATAATAACTTTTTGACTTTCTTTCGTTCAGCAATTCATAAGA
Organism: Pollenia griseotomentosa; assembly: GCA_963931875.1. Lineage (NCBI taxonomy): Eukaryota > Metazoa > Arthropoda > Insecta > Diptera > Polleniidae > Pollenia > Pollenia griseotomentosa. The sequence continues at coordinate 164,308,653 of OZ007562.1, read as the reverse complement.
GCATAAGTGTCTTTTTCGGTAATATCTTTTGACTACGAGAATAAACAACTATTTTTTTTAACAACTAAGTAAAGAAATTCGTTTCTTTGAAATCTGTAGCACAGTTTTCCAAAACAGCCGTCTCTCGATTTTCAGTGAAGATTCCAAACTTTGAACTGCTGTAATGAAAATATTGAAAAACAGACTTAGGCTGTTATGACTTGTGACCACAGATACGTCTAGGGAAAAAGTGTTGTTCTGCCTTCTTACACAACCGCATTTTATGAGATTGTCTTCCCAATCCTATAACCTACTAAAAAGCTGCCTTCACCCAGAGAAAACAAATTTTTCAATATGCCCTACAGATAATATTGGACTACGTGGTCCATTGTGGCTTAAATGGACTACTAACAACATGGTCCAATCTACTGTAATATGGACCATGTTATAAGAAATTAACATGCAGTGCTGCCAACAACTGCATGATGTATACTTTTCTATAGTTTACAGTATTACACATTGGTAGTCCTGATGGTGTCCATTATTAATTGTTTATTTAAAAGTGAAAGTTTGTGAAATTTGTGAAAAAAAGGTAAAAAAAAAAATAAAAATACCAAGTAAATATATTTAATAATAGCAATAATAGACTACAGGGCACGCCATGGAGTAGTTTAGGGACTACTTCGGTGGGTTATATGGTCCCCTCCTAGGACATCGTAATGTTAAATGGACCACCTGTTACCCATATATTTGGAGTAGTTTTGGAGTGCTCCTACTCCTTTATGGACTACTCTTTACATGCATGTATGGACTAGTCTCGTTATCTGCAGGGTGGTCACCTCAAATGAAACGTTTTTTCACGCAAAAATTTAAACATACATACATACCATGGTAATGGAACGGGGTCTCCAATCTGTTGGTACAATTACAATAAAACCAACAATTTTCCTTTATACAAAAAAATATAAAAAAATTATTTACAAAAATTCAAATCAAAATTTTAAAACTCACTGACTAAAACCAAAAAAATATTTTTTTATGTCAAAACCAAATTCAATGAAAAACTGATTAATATAAAACAATTTAATTTTGTTTTTGCAAAGCGTTTTTCTGTAAAGTGTTTTACAGGTACCACAATACGCCTTTTTTAAAAATTAATAAGGGTGTGTGTGAAACGGTAGCAAAGTACTCATGGAAGTAAAATTTTGACACTGTTGAGGTGAATAAAATTTCACTAGCCCTGGGGGCTAGTATAAATTTTGACATTAGTGTAGAAATTTTTGACAACTACAAAATTATTTTTTGTTCATCAAATTTCTTTAAACAAAATAAAAAATAGTATGGAAGCAGGACCAGCGGCAAAAAAATGAAAAAGAATTATACAACATGTAAGTATTTACAGTATAAGCTTTTTTGCCCACACTTTTTGTAAAAATTGTTAATATATCAGAACGAATTCATCAATTAGTTGGGACGATCACATTTCCAACAGAATTGAAATGATTATTGGTAAAAACTTTATTCATTTTCACAAAACTACTAGTAATTGTTTTTTTCTTTATGTCAAAATTTTACGTTGTCAAAAATGTTACAATTTCACACAGCACAAATATGAAAATTTTCAACCATTAACAAATTTCATTTCACCATAGAACTTTGCTACCGTTTCACACACACCCTAAGATTTAAAAAGCAAAGAATTAAATTTGATTTCATGATAATATTAAAAAAAATTTTTTTTACATATATAACAGCGTAAAGGTAAAATCCCACTATCGGCGCATTGTACCAATTTTTGTCGTATATCACGTGCCGATAGTGTGAACGGTCAAAATTTTTTAATATGCGACAATCTGTGCCGAAATTGTGCTGACTTTTTATTTTAACCTTGATGCGCCGATAATGTGAACACTCTTTTGCACAATGTGGAGCAATCAAATTGTTTAATATGTGCCGATTTTTATCGGCCACTTGTGTGCCGATCACAGTCGCCACTCAGCGCCGATACAAGGGATTGCAAAACGAAATTTTTAAATTGAACTAACTGGCTACTGAAATTTTACCTTTTTGAGCTTAATTGTATCAAAATTACATAGTATGTTTTATTTATTATTTATGTATAAAAACTTTAAATAGCACATTTTACTGTTGAATGAAAGAAAACAATTCGCTTTAACAAAAACATTGCAGTTGTATCGATGTCGCCATCCCTGGTTTGTAAACATCTATTTACAAAACAACAAGTACAAAAAAGAACAAGTGGTTTGTAAACATCTATTTACAAAACAACAAGTACAAAAAAGAACAAGTGCAGTAAGTTTGAATAAAATTGAATACATTTTTTATTTTATATTAATATATTATTTTAAATTGTTAGGAAACATAATAGAATGTTCAGACGGAGAATTTCGCGAATTTCTAAAGTAAAATTATGTCTGCCAACAAGCAAATAAACAAAAACATTTGATTTAATTTTCCAAAATTGCACGATAGTGTGACCGCATTGTACCGATTATTGTCGCAATTAAGTTTTGGCCGATATGAACCGAAAAAAATTGTCACAATGTGTGACGATAATGGGGCCACCCAAGAATCAATTGTGCAATGTTTTTAAATGTGATACTATGTGACGATAGTGGGATCTTAGCTTAAGAAACTAGTTATTAATATTTTTAATTGACATTAAAACGATATTTGTTTAGAAACAAAGTATTCTCAACTTTTGTGGAGATAGACGATTTTGCAAGTCCGTTTGAACCAGACCTGCAGTGCACACAACTTATTTGAGAACTTGAAAATTTCTGCGCCATGTTCTTTAAGTTTGGGTATAATATGTCATTGCGCCAGTAAAAAAGCGGATATGCGTCTCTTGAAATATTAGAAGATCTTTTAAGCACAATCCCAGCATAGGATGGAAAGAGGATCATCCTTCTTGGATTTCTTTAAAATTTTGATAGGCCAGTTCTTTAGACTTATTAGAAGTTGTACCACCTGAAGGGTGACCTTGTTTTCAACACCTTCAGAATGCAGAGACATGTTAAGTAGCTCAATAAGAGGTTTTTTTTCGATACGATTGAAGTTCAATGTCTTTGAAATATTGTAGCATTGTATCGAAGGTCGAGAATTGTAAATAAGCAATGGGTTTAATTATTTTCTACGCAGAAAGAAAAACACTAGGGATAAATTAAGTTTTTAAAACTTGCTTTAAGTACGAGTCGTACTCAAAAATTCAAGTACGAATAACATTAAAACGTACTTAAAACAATCCTAAATGGGAAAACTTTCGAAAATCAACCCCGGAATTTCTTAAAATAAGTATAAAATTCTTAAATCAAGTTAAAAAAAGATTGAACTTTTCGTTAGTAGTGCCACTCTGAGAGTAAAATAACAGAGTGAGGGTTTTAATCTCATATAACTTATTAGTCTCATCTCTCAGCATTGCATTTTTTTATGCATGCATACGCGCAGGGCTGCCAGGTACTTTTTTCCTCTTCCCCAAACTTGAAAAAACTTTTCCCCAAAAATCCCCCGATAAAAGAAAAAGCCCCAAAATAAGCCCCTGCAAAAAATACACCTTTTTTAACGAATAATTTAAATATTTATTCGAGTTTTGCTTGTATTACGCTCATAAGCGTAGCTAGACTGTTATTCTGGGGTGGGCAAGTGCCGTTCTCAAAAATAAAAAAATAAATTATTTCTTATTAAAATAAAATTAAAAAATATATCACAAAAATTTCAGTCTGCAATAAATGTAATCAAAAAGCAAAGTATCTCGAAAATTAAAGGTAATTAGTATTTTCGAGTTTGAAATATATAAATAATAATTCTGTTAAAATCCATTTATTATTGAAAAGGTCATTCTAACGTTATTTTTCTATTCTTTTTTTACAAAATATGTTTAATACTCCTCTGAAGTAATTCCGTATTTGACTATTTCATTTTCAATACCTTAAAGTGCTAAATTTGAAAATCGTTCTTGAAACATTACACTGCGTAACCATGTTTTTATTCTACACATAGCTGAGAAAGTTCTTTCGCAACTAATAGAACCAATAGGAAGGCTAATTGCCACTTGTAAAAGTTTGTAAATGTTTGGATATATATTCTTTTGAATTTCGGATTTTAGAATATCAAAGTTTATTTGTTTTTCGCTGGATATGTTTTGAAACATATTTTTAAGAACTAGTGCTTTGGCTTTCATAGAATCAAATAAATTACCATGTTTTACAGTTGGCGCAAGATTTGATTTTTCATATGACGTATTAGGTTTTCTCCATACGGTAGTTTGTCCATCAGAGCGAAAAATATTAAATTTATTCTCATCCGAGAAGAGTACTTGATCCCAGTAGCTGGTAGGCTTGCTTATGTATCGTTTTTCGTAGGCAAACGCTTTGTTTGGCTACTATCAGAAGTAATTGGCTTACGTCTAGCAACTCAAGCATTGTAATTTTCCTCGTACAGCACACTTCTGACCGTCATTTCCCAAAGTCTTCCTTAACTACAGACTAGAACTCTGTTCAAATTTGTGAAAAATGTTAAGCAACATTGATTATTTCACACGAAAATTTTGAAATGTATCACTGCTACTTATCATGCGAGTTTTTACAATTTGACGTTTTTATTCCTGCTAAGTATGCGACATTGTTTTGCGTATGTTAACAAACCTCACATGTATTTTACTAAAAATTATTTTTTTTTTAATAAAAAATTTTATAAAATAGAAAGTAAATATGGAGTGAATCCATGTCAAACCATCACGAAAAAATGGAATTTTCGGCATTATCACATCCGATTTTAATGAAATTCAACACAGATGTTGGTTAAGGACTTTAACAAAACATATATTTTCAGACCCCAGATTCTTTCCGCTTCCGAAATATGACGTCATAACAGATGTGAAAAATGTTAAAAAATCACAAAAGTCTCCTTACAAAAAAGGTTGGAATTATTGAACTACGCAAGATAATTTAGTTTTTTTGGTATCGTTTTAAAGGTGCAAGTGCACCCTTTAAACTAATATGCGTATTGTCGAAGGTAATTTTTTGGGGTCTTGAGTTCAAAGGTCCATATCTGGAAAAGTATATTTTTTAAAATTCTTAAAAAAATATATGTCAAGTATTAGACCCTCTTCTACATTTGCAGAAAACTTAAAGGTGGAGACTCGATTGGTGTCAGAGTTATAGACCAGAACGTGTTCCTAAGTATGTTTTGTGCTCAAAAATTCCTTGTTGTTGTTGAATTTTTATTAGAACTGCAAGAGCCAAAGTTTCAAAATTAGGTACACACATTTAGGTTTCCAATACACAGCATCCCACAAAATGTGGGCGGAATTGGAGAAGTGGGCGTGGTACCTCCCTTACAAAAAATATTTAGAACAGAATTTAGAAGAAGAAAAAAATTTTTTTTATACGTGTCCTTTAAGATTTTTTAAAAAAAAAGGACAGTAGATTGTCCTTTTTTAAGATTATGACTTCTTTTTTAAACTCAAAAACTATAATTTTTATTTTCCCAAAACCCCGATATTTCAACAATAATACAGCAGAACACGCTGGTTAACTTTAATGCCAGCATTATATCGAATTCTAAAATTGTTTGTTCCATTGCAAGAATATTTTCTCTCTCAACATAGAAGCCCGATTACATTGCAAAAATTATTTTGATGATCCATGTGCTAGATTGTGGTTACTTTTGGCACATAGCCAAGTCTTTATATTATAAATATAAAAATATATTTGTCGTTAGAGTCACAACATATTTCAATTCCTGACGCTGCTCTTACTTTAAAGAACTTTAAATTAAAATCAATTGCACACAAAGAAAATGTGCTATTACCATTGGTTATTCAAACTATTTTGACATACTAAGTACTAAGACGATTTAAATCAATGGGCTGCAGTGGTTACAAACATTTTGATTGGCTGCGAAGTGGAGAAAATATGATAAATCAGTGGATCAAATTTAGATGGAACATTTTGGCTATTTCAATCAAAAAAATATTGGATGTAAAAAAATATAATGAAGCTTGTAGCATTTTGTTTGTATCTGCCGTCCTTTAGTGCGCCAACAAAAAGATTACTTTCAATTGCTAATAACTTTTGGATTATCGAAAAGACCCAATTAAAAATGGTTACTTAAGAATCACTTTTAATAACAAAGTGCAAATTGCAAAGGACTGTGCAGAATTTAAATTAGTTTTATTAATGTAAAAACAGTCATATTAAAAAAATATAATTCTACAGAAATATATCAATTATTTTTTTTATTATTACATTTTTTTTGTTTTAAAGACTTTTACATATTTTTTTATACCCTTCACCACAGGTGGTAGGGATGCCAAACGGGAAATCCCGAATCCCGAAATCCCGGGATTTTTCGGGACTGACAAATCCCGAATCCCGGGATTTATTTTTATGAATCCCGGGATTTCTCAATTTAACAACTTTTGTGTATCAAAAATTTTTATATGTATAAAAATATTCGTTTAATTGAATTTTTATACTTTCTAATTATTCATTGTTTATGGCCGTTTTCTCATTACGCGATTATCCTTTTCCCAACGAAAAACTGCACATTAAAGAAATTTGCTTTTCTCAATGTCTCATTTGTTTTCTATTCTGTCGCAAAAAAATTAACCTCAGAAATGAGATATTTTCTAAGCTAAATTGGTGCTGCTGAACACGAAATTGCCATTTATTTATTTTTCCCAAAAGCCGTTTTCGAGATATACGCGAAAATCGTGTTTTTCTGCAGTTGTTTAAGGTATTTCGAAAAATCTCGAGAACTGTTTAACTGAATTGTACAAGATTTAACATTTTGCATAGATATCTCGTTCAGCACATATCTATACCGTGTGGGTCGGATAAAGATTTACTGAGCTACAGTACTTTAAACTTGAAAAAAATGTGATTTTTTTTAATTTTTTCCAAATTCACATTTTTAATTCGCTCCAGTAATGCAATAAAAAAATTAAATTTTTTTTTTTTTTTTAACGTATCTTAAATAATATTTTGTTTTAAACGCAGTAAGCGTAAAATTTTTATCGTCGCACAAAAAATTAAGAAATAACGAAATAATAAAATTTGTATATAAAATGAATTGTTTTGTTAAGTTTTCTTTTTTCAAAATAAAAAAATATATATATTTTAACTTTTGTTTATAAGAAAAAGTTGTAAAAGAATTGTTCTGTTAATTTTTCTTATTTAAAAATTCAAAAATAAATAAAATTTAGTTAATTTAAAAAAAGTTGCTTATAATTGTTTTGTTAAGTTTTCATTTTTAAAAATTCAGACATAAATAAATAAAGTGTTGATTTTTTTTTTTTTTTTTAAAGTTGTATATTAAAGAAACAAATTAATCCCGAAATCCCGGAAAATCCCGGGATCCCGAAAATCCCGAATCCCGGAATTTGTTAAAATCGATCCCGTTTGGCATCCCTAACAGGTGGTGAATAGAATATATATAAGTTTGTCATTCCGTTTGTAATTTCTATAATATTGATGTTAGACACTATAAAGTATATATATACTGGGTCCTTATGAGGAGCGAAGTTGATTTAACGATGTGTGTCTGTCCGTCTGTCCGTTGAAATGGATTTTCCGAAGATCCCATATATGATGGGGGCCAGGTTATTATACATTTGTGTCACATATGGTAGAAACCAATTCAATTTTGGTTTCTACGGTCATACAGTGGCTATGGAAATACAGTGTTGGTAATGTGGTTTTTTTGTTGTTTTTTTTATACCCTTCACTACAAGTGGTGGATTTTATTTGTAATGAGTTTAATTTTACGCATCCACTGTTACGATTGCACTTTTGTACAATTATAAGAAAAAAGCATAAGAGTTCAATTAACGATGTTTATTATTCAAGGACTAAGATATAAGAACTAACTAACAAAAAGGAAAACAACATAAAAAGCGTTTAATTCAAATTGTCTGGCGTTGCCAGATTAGTGAGAGTATATTTTTGGCTATGCCAACATCCACATACACATTAATGCATGTATATGATATGCCGATATGTTAAGTCCTCTCCTGAGACTGATGATATTGCCAGTTCGAATCCCAAAAAGTATTTTTTTTCATTTTTTTTATTTAATTTTTTTATGTTCTAAAAAACGATTTTAAGATTATAAAACGAATTTCAAACATCAACTTTGGCAATAAAGGAAACGGGCTTAGGTACATACATATATAAATTTTTTTGTTTTTTTTATATTATTCGGCATGGCGAAATGAAAAGTTGGCGTGGCTCAATTAATATTTATTTATACCTATCTAAAGAACGTTATTTATGTATATAACTTTTTGTTCTTATCTCATCATGGTGAAGGGTATATAAGATTCGGCATAGCCGAATATAGCACTCTTACTTGTTTTTTATATGAATTTCTAGGTATATTTTATTGTATTGATTTTTTCATAGACAATAAAATAAGTATATGTACTAAGAATAGTTCTACTTGCTAATATCATATTCTTTGAATTATCTTATTACCGATTTAATAATCTTGATACTATTTATCATTTTGACTACATTTCGAAATGTCCTTTTTTTCGTTTGAAAAATATGGTCCCCGTAGGTATATAACAGATTATGGACCGATCTTCACGATATTTAGAAGTGTGATTTCTAGTCATATAAAACTTGCTTGGGCAAAATTTAATAACAATCAGTCGATGCATTCTGCCTCTAACTTTTTTATTTCTTAAACAGAAATAAAAATATTTTAGGAACTTTATACACCTCCATTCAAGACTATCTCTATATCAAGCACACTTTCAGTACAATTTACTTTAATACGACTTAAAATAATACCATGTAATTTTATTGTGATAAGTCCTTTATTTAAAACACGTGCCATACTAAGACCCCTCCCACTTTATATCTATTTTTTCCACACAAGTGACTCTCTGAAAAAAGTTCTTTGGAATGAACAAAAGCAACCCAATTTCTAAAAAAAAATATATGCATAATAACTTCAAATAATAATTTGCCAACAATTTTTTTTAAATATTAGAATTAACTTGTATGCGTATTAAAACTAGGGCAAAAAACGGCAGTTTTAAATAAATATTCGGCGAAGTATTTTTTGTTCAGTTCTGAGGGGCACACTAAATTTTGCTATAAATACTTAATTCAGAAGCAAAAATATTTAGTCTTATTCAAGAATTCATTTGAATCGTCGTTACTTTTTAAGAGCAGACTGGATAAAAAATACACAACAAGAAAATGAAAATGATAACAAGTTTTATCTTTGGCCTCATCATTGCTTCAGCTTTGGCATGCCGAACTTCGGAACCGAATAATGTACGGTATATAGTTATACCCATCGAATAGTAAAAATATTTTTTGATAATTATGTTTTTAAAAAATAAACTACTACATTTCTAATTACAAAAAATAAAGAAACCAAAAATGATTTTTATTTGTTTAAACTTTAAAGAAAACAGGTACTTTACTTCACACACCTATTTTTTTAATATAAAAAAACGATACATCAAAAACTTATCAAAAAAATATGAACATAAAAAAAACAAAAACTTAAAGGGCATTTTTGCACAGGGAAACATATAGATTTAAAGTTATAAAAGAGATCATGAAAAAAAATAATTATGTGTAGAAACTACAGGTCAACCATTTTGGAGGTTTCTTACTCATCAAAATCTGCATCCCATACACATTGGCTTACTATATTGCAGACAAATCGGCAAGAACTAAAGTTTCCAACTTTGGTCGATATATTTTGGTTATCAATACACAATATCTGGGCGGGACTGGAGAAATGGGCGTGTCTCCTCCCAAACAGAGACCTTATATATATTTGTGTTTCTTAAGTATGCCAAGAGTCAAAGTTTCGAAATAAGGTAGAAGCATCTTGGTAAGCAATACACATCCTACCAAATGTGGGTGGGATTAGAGAATTGGGTGTGGCACAAAATACATTTTTAATATCTAATGAACGGTAAGAGAAAATTTGTTCAAATTTGGTACACATAGCTGGGTTATGAATACACAACCTGTCTACAAAAATGGCCGAGATTGGAGAAGTGGGCGTGACATAAAGCAGATTAGTTTATATCTAAAGAACGGTAAGAGAAAGTTATAAAATTGCCCAAGCGGTAACAGCTTAAGTTTTGGAACAAATAGCTTTGCTACCAATATGCAACATCAGTCAAAAACAATTCTGTATATCTAAATAATGATAAGTGTAAAATTTTCCAAATTTGGTACAAATAAAATTAAAAATAATAATCATCATCTGTTAAAAAGATCAAGAAAACGGACGAGTGGTAAAAATAATTCCATGAAAGTTTCACGTTTATTTTGATGTGGGGTAAATTTTTTTCTACTAAAAACTTATGCTAACGCTGACGTGGTGGTAAAATATTTTCAAAGAAAAAATTACGTAAATGATGACGAGTGATAATTTTTACACCAGCATGTGCTTAGTCTGTGTTCATACGGCTCTTTTCTTATTGAAAAGATTGCTACTTTATAGGCGAGAGGGGCGAGGGGAAAAGGAACGAGTACACAAATGCCTGTACTGTCTTTACGTTTTGCTTTTTCATTCGTTATTGAATTTTGTTATTGTTTTCAATATCAAAAACGCACACATGCAAACGCACGACTATACAAAATAAAAAACATGTCGTCAACATGACATGAATCATTTTAACTACCCATCTCCACTATCCATCAACTTGGTAAGAACAGCATGTCGCACATGAATTCTACTCGTGTAGACTGTTCATGTTCATGTTTCGTCCATGTGCTGCCATCGTTGCCAAACATTCGTCTTAGCATCCATGTGCGCCATGATGTTGGCCATTCAATGTATTTTCTGTATACAACCAAACGCCACAACAACAAAAATTGTGGTATATCTGAACATGAACATCACCACGTATTCGCCACATACAAGAACGTAAACAAATTAATACCGTTGCTCTGCCGGCGTTATGGTCATGTCATGTTCAAATCGAAAGCGCATGGAGACGTGGGGTAACGCCAATTCATGTTCAAAGAAGAAAAAGGAAGAATCTTGTCAATAAGAAAAGAGCGGTATGAACACAAGTGAATAACAAAGATCACGATATAAGAAGATACTAAGAGAGTTAAATTGATTGAGCTTAACGGAGTAGAGTATGTTAGAAAAATAAAAAGAGAGGGTAAAATTTACCACCACCTCGACAGTTGAAGGTTAATGATTATTATTTTTATGATTTTGATGATTCTAATTAAATACACATTCGAATTAATATCAAAATTTATAATTTAAATATAAAAATGTTTTTAAAATTTCAATATTGGTCGATTCTTAATTAACTGTGTTATACTTATGTAGAGGTAAGTACTCGTATGTATATTCGTGAAGTTACGAATATAAAATTTAAATAATCGCGAATACGAATACGAATATCTGCGCTTTCCAATTTAATTGAAAAAATCTCCCATTTGCCTTGACAACAATAAAATGTAAAAAAATGTCAGACTACTCAATGTTTTTAACCTTTTATTATAAGATTCCGAGGACTTAATTTAAAATTATAGACTTCGCATCTGAATGTCAGTACTGAACATTTTTAAAGTTTCAACACTTAGTGCCGGTTCACACACGTCAAGTTTGACTCGTCAAGTCTTGAGTTTTTAGAAGAGAGGGGAAAAGAAATGGCATTCCCTTTTCCCTTCCCTACTGAAAAATCAAGACTTGAAGAGTCAAACTTGACGTGTGTGAACCGGCACTTACATTATTATTATGAACAGGCCAAAAGCACCGCGACCCAAAGGATCTTTTGTGCAGCCCAAGTGTTTACTGAAGTTTATAAAGGCTACAAATAAAGCCACACAAAAAAAAATTTTTCTTATTTTGCCAAGCTCTAATGGTGTGTTTTAAAAAGTAATTGTACATTTATGCGCTTCACAGAAAGACATACAGAGTTCCAGCAAAGCAAGTGAACGTATTCTAAAAAAAAATTAATACTCAATAACTACTTATTAGGTCTATTAACTAGTGATTCTTTGGCTTCTAGTAAGTATATTGTCAGTGCTTACAATTCAACTTACTGGTAATGTTTTCTCTAATGTTTTAATCATTGATAAAAATTTTTTAACTCCAAAATAATTTATTAAATATTAAATTTGTGGGCTTCAATCAAATGGTGCTATACGAAAGCCGGTTCCTAATTTTGTTAACAAAATTTCCAGAAATAAAAAATACACGTTCACTTTCGAAAGATATAGTAGGGCTTATTGCAAACAGTGTTTCAAATAAAGTATGCAAATTGGCAGTTCTTGTACCAGTTGCTTCAAACATTAAAATATCTCTTTTGATAATTTCTGGTTTTGTCAAAACTTTAACTTACTGCATTTTCTGTAATTTGTAATTAACAGCGATACCAGAAGTATGCTCTAAATGCGCGTATTAAGCGCATTTAATATGCAGTTAAAACTATGTTAACTTGAAAGTGTGCCCTAAAAATTGTTAAAAATCTGACCCAAAAAATTCAAAAATTCCTAATTTGAAAACAAAATATTCCACAATTTAATAACAGTTAATATTAAATAAAATTTAAAAATTATTCTTCTTTATTAATTTGAGCTTAAGGTCACTTTTATTTCAAATAGTTCGTTTATTTATCGATATTTCGATTTCCTTTGGAAATCTTCTTCAGGATATTATATTTTTTAAAAAATTAACAAAAAATAGTGTTTGACAATTAATTAAAATTAAAATTAAATTAAAAAATTTTTCAACATTCAACAATAACAATTCATAAATTATTTATGAATTGTTATTTATGAATTGTTATTGTTGAATGTTGAAAAATTTTTTAATTTAATTTTAATTTTAATTAATTGTCAAACACAATTTTTTGTTAATTTTTTAAAAAATATAATATCCTGAAGAAGATTTCCAAAGGAAATCGAAATATCGATAAATAAACGAACTATTTGAAATAAAAGTGACCTTAAGCTCAAATTAATAAAGAAGAATAATATTTAAAAAAAGGTCGAAGAAATTATAATAAAATTATAAAATTTAAAATTAAATAAAAACAATCCTAAAATTAATATCGGTAAAGCTTAAACTACATATGGGCTATTCAAAAGGTGTGCTATCAAGTCATATCGTCATAATGTCCTAAATAATATTTCACAATTGTTTATAAAAAATATTGTTGTGTTTAAAACAAAATAAAAACGTTAATGCTGTGTTCATTATTTCGTCGTAACTGTACATTAGAAATCTAAATTATAAGCGCTTGCCCACAGCAGTCATAAATATTTCTTGTAATTTTTTTAATACACAACAACAACAACAACAACAACTTTATGACTACCTTGTGAATAACCCAATAGTATTAACAGACGAATTTTCGAAATTTTACCCTAATTGGAAACGATGGACAGCCACAAAAAAAGTGTTATGTTAAGAGGTTAAAATTCTTATCGGAGTTATTTGTGCCAAATATTATCTAAATATTAACATCCATATGTTATTTTTGTCTTAAGCGGCTCATACACTTGTAACGACGTGATTCTCTACTGGTTGCTGGGGTATGCTCTCGGCCCCAGGGTTCACTTTTCCCAAAAGAAAACACAGGTCTTCGTAAAACGTTACAAACCGTACTTTATTTAACACGACGCGGTCGGCCGTACTTCATTTAACAATACAATTAAAATTACTAATACAAATACAACAGCAGTACGACCGGAGTGTACAAGAGAACTGGGTGGTGCTGGAAGACCGAGTATAACCCTGGAATCTTCTACGTACCCAGTGACCAACGCTCTGACGGGGTATCACCCAGGCAATCAGATGCGGAGGACTCTTGAACAAAGATGCCCAGTAGTGGCTGATATCAGCAAATTAAACTCACACGTATACTTACGCTCTTTTGTTTGATCGTCAACCAACCAATAGGAAATCAGCATGTTGAGTTCACTTTTCCCAAAAGAAAACACAGGTCTTCGTAAAACGTTACAAACCGTACTTTATTTAACACGACGCGGTCGGCCGTACTTCATTTAACAATACATTTAAAATTACTAATACAAATACAACAGCAGTACGACCGGAGTGTACAAGAGAGCTGGGTGGTGCTGGAAGACCGAGTATAACCCTGGAATCTTGTACGTACCCAGTGACCAACGCTCTGACGGGGTATCACCCAGGCAATCTGATGCGGAGGACTCTTGAACAAAGATGCCCAGTAGTGGCTGATATCAGCAAATTAAACTCACACGTATACTTACGCTCTTTTGTTTGATCGTCAATCAACCAATAGGAAATCAGCATGTTGAGTGGGAGAGACAAACTACACTTGCAGAACTTCTGTGTCTTATTTTACATTTTAATCGTCATCGAGACTGCTGTGAGTTAACACATAAATTGAAATTATTGCGATTTATTAATGATGTCAGTCGAAAATTATTTTATGTTACAAAATGCTTTTGATGACATGCAATGTCTTATTTGTCATAAGACATTTAAAAAAACTAAGAAATATAATTTAAAAAACATTTTGAAGATGTTCACAAAGACATGAATTATTTTCAGGGGGAAGAAAAAGAAAAACAATTTAAAATTTATAAGAAAATTTTTATTGAAAAGTTGAAGGAATGGGTAAATCAATATAAAGAAAATGATGAAGATATGGTGGAGGAGAATTTAAAAATGGGTTTATCTAACTTAATAAGCTTATATATTGTAAAAAAAGGAAGGCCATTTTATATTGAATTATATTTGCTCAAAAAAACGCAATAAGCTGAATTCTTCTAGTTTGAGAAATATACTTTTATTGCGTTACTGCAATAAGAGTATCAACTTAGAAGATTTTATTACTTTTTAATTGCAAATGGAACAATGATTAATTGAGGGAAAATTTATAAACACTTCGAAAAATCTTTTTATTTCGAAATATATCATACTATCCAGATGTCCGCATATATAAATTATATATGTATGTATTATAGATATATATATACCTATCAATACATTCATCAAGAGTATTACTAAAATAAATACATTCACCAAGAGTATTACTAAAATATGTACATTCATTAATTTTACATTTGCCTTTTGTTAAACAAAGAAACAGAAAAAAATTACAACACCCGCCACACATGTGCTTTCGTCGCAATCTCGTTGACGACTAAATAAAATGAATAGCAAATTGATTTCTTCCAGTGTTATTTCGTCACTCTCACCAATACTACTACCTTGGGCATCAATGCTCTTGAACCACTTTTAGGCAATGCTAGGAGAACGAGTATAACCCAGAGTCTCTTTGCTTACTTTATTTAATTGAAGGAGTATTACTCTCAAGCAATCAAATAAGTTCTTACCTAGTCGGCGGCGGTAAGCTGACTCCCTGCTTGTGATCAGCCACTCTGCTTTTATAGCAGTTCCCGTACACGCAGCTCATACACACACGCGAACATACATCAGTGGCTCGATCACAGCTGTTTCAGTCATTTCATATTTCTTAGCCTACGTATACATTTTACCGTAGTTTCCTACTCGGCCACAGATGGCGTTACCTTATTTAAATTATTAACGGAAACAAAAGTGAATATAAAAAAAAAATAATAATACTTACAATAAAAGTAATAATCATATTTCTAAAATACTTAAATTAATAATAATTGATTTCAATAAAAATATAAGAATAGAACGGGGAAATTTGAACAAAACCCGACCGGGGCTGGTCTCGTCTACTTCTAGACCCGAGATGACATGGGGTGGTAGTATAGACTAGGGTGTGTGACACAAAAACGAGGACTCCGACTTTTGCTCGTCACATTGCCTCCGGTTTTCCCCAAAAACAAAGATGTAACCCCTGTCTGGCCTGGATGCGGCTGGGGTAAGAATGTTGGTGAGGTCGGTGTAGATGAGGACGATGATGATACTCTGGGCGATGGCACCGGTGGTGTTGGTGAGGGTGCTGTGGGTGAATACAACGATGAGAATGGTGATTTCACCGGTAGAGATGATGAGAATGGATGGACGATGATGAGTACCGCTACTGCACTACATAAGGATCTTTCTCGTCACTAGAAAGTCGACTTCCTCACACCACTACCGGATAGGCATGTGGCAACCTCATTCGACGAAGTGGTAGTGGATGACGTTTATGTGAGTGAAGACATGGAGGATATAATGATGAGAATGATTTTTCTGCGCGTCGTTCTGGAGACGTAGTCCTACTGGAACATCCGGCTGAAGGTTTTACTGTTGCTAGCCATGCCGTTGGCGTAAGGCCATGATTGGGCTGGACTATTGTCAGGTTCTATCTTCGCATATCCAGTGTGGGTTGTATGCAAGTCTCGTCGCGGCAGCTTGTAGTAGCGTTGTTGCTCCAATGGGGTCCTTTTCAATCGGGGTCGTTATCTATTTTCTTCTAATTATGGTGGAAATCTATTTCAGCTCCTGGGCCCATTCATGAGGTTAGTGATTATAAGGTTAGGTCATTTTCCAACAGTGACTTCGGCTTAAAAACATTTGGTTTTGTGGGTTCTCGTCCTTGGGTGAGGAACATAGGACAATATCTCGTTGCATTTACCGAGTTTGTCGTCCCTGGGTAAGGAACATAGGAGAATTCCCCCGTCAGTGCTAATATGCTGGCATAGATGACTCACATAACCTTGGGCACGAACTCATCGCATTGGTTGTGTTGAAGGTGATGCCGGTGACGCCGTATATGGTGATGGCTATTTTGTACGTATTGGCGTATCGGTTGCCGTGCCACTATCAGCGCAGTTTTGTAGTCTCGACCGTTCCCCGTTATTTTCCTCGCAGTACGTTTAAGTTCTTCCCGTTATTTTCCTCTTCTTATTGGGTTTTCCCCCACGCGTTTTTATTACAAGTTTATTTTTTTTTTTTTAATTTACCGTAAGTAAGCTTAGGGCCAGACTTATCCATTTCTCTGGTTTGAGACAGTTAACGTACTGTTTTCCTTCTGGTCCCTGCTCGGGAGCCATTGTAACGACGTGATTCTCCACTGGTTGCTGGGGTATGCTCTCTGCCCCAGGGTTCACTTTTCCCAAAAGAAAACACAGGTCTTCGTAAAACGTTACAAACCGTACTTTATTTAACACGACGCGGTCGGCCGTACTTCATTTAACAATACAATTAAAATTACTAATACAAATACAACAGCAGTACGACCGGAGTGTATAAGAGAACTGGGTGGTGCTGGAAGACCGAGTATAACCCTGGAATCTTCTACGTACCCAGTGACCAACGCTCTGACGGGGTATCACCCAGGCAATCAGATGCGGAGGACTCTTGAACCACTTTTAGGCAATGCTAGGAGAACGAGTATAACCCAGAGTCTCTTTGCTAACTTTATTTAATTGAAGGAGTATGACTCTCAAGCAATCAAATAAGTTCTTACCTAGTCGGCGGCGGTAAGCTGACTCCCTGCTTGTGATCAGCCACTCTGCTTTTATAGCAGTTCCCGTACACGCAGCTCATAAGGCCGTGTCAGATAAAACTTTTGCTTCGCGTTGCGTTACATATACTTTGACAGAAAAGCGTAAAGCAAAAAGTGTATGTCACAATAAAAACTTTGACAACACTCACACATTGTGTGTTAAAAAGAAAATAAATAAAAAGAATTATACCAGAAGATTGTCAAAGCGCGCAAAAAGATGAGAGTTGTCCAACTTTTCGCTTCGCTTTGCGTTAAAAGCAGTTTATGTGACAAGTGCCATATAAACATGTACATTTAACTCAAATTTCAAAGCGTACATGTAACGCAACGCGAAGCAAAAGTTTTATCTGACACGGCCTATACACACACATGCGAACATACATCAGTGGCTCGATCACAGCTGTTTCAGTCATTTCATATTTCTTAGCCTACGTATACATTTTGCGGTAGTTTCCTACTCGGCCACAGATGGCGTTACCTTATTTAAATTATTAACGGAAACAAAAGTGAATATAAAAAAAAATAATAATACTTACAATAAAAGTAATAATCATATTTCTAAAATACTTAAATTAATAATAATTGATTTCAATAAAAATATAAGAATAGAACGGGGAAATTCGAACAAAACCCGACCAGGGCTGGTCTCGTCTACTTCTAGACCCGAGATGACATGGGGTGGTAGTATAGACTAGGGTATGTGACACAAAAACGAGGGCTCCGACTTTTGCTCGTCACACACTTGCAATAAAATTGTTTAAATTTAGGTATTGTACAATTATATCGCTAATGTATATGTGATATTCAAAGGTGGCACAATATATTGACAACAATCAAAAGACTTTATGTTATTCCTATAGATTATGTTCACCTTTTTATTGAATGAATGAAACCATTGTGCGACTTATTGCATACTATAGGACAAAATGGAAATAATATGGCGAATATCATATACAATAATATTGCAAGAGTATGGGCCGCTTTAAAGGGATTTTAGGGCCCGTCGCTAAGTTGCTTATTATATTAACATTAACAAAATAAAGCTATTTATAGATGGGAGCATTGGGCAAATGTGAACCGATTCGAAAAGAAATTAATTTGCAGTAATATATTTTTTGGGGAAATTTAATCTAAATACGAACACAGTTAGATGATTCATGGTTAGAAATAGTTCAATTAAAACGTGTTTAACAAATTTTATAAAATTATCTACAAAATTGAAACTTATACATTGCGCCCAAGGTTAACTTTAACGTGATTTTCAGTGAATCCGTGTACTAAAAGCTTGGTCCATATTTATATGTATTACACACATCGCCAAAAACTTTTATAATAGCTTTTTCCCTTATTTTTCCTTACCTACAGTGCCACACATATTTATTGGCACAACAAGAATTTTTATGTTTATGTCCGCTGCACGGCGAATTGGAACTTTGTACAAGTGAAAAAATGGTCTCTCATAAACCTTTTTCAGTTTATTAAGTAATGCAAATATTTCTTTTTAATTTTTTTAATTTTATTAAGTATTTGCAACTTATTTAACAAAAAACAAGTAAGAGTGCTATATTCGGATATGCCGAATCTTATATACCCTTCACCGTGGTGAGATAAGAACAAAAAGATTAATAAAGGGTAAAAACCGATATTGTAAATACATATTCAATTTCCCAAAATATTTTTTATGATAAACCTACGCCAAGATAACTTTGGCACGACGATTTGCCTTCATAAAATGTTTTCGTGATGATATCCCACAGCAAACGATTATAACATCTTTAATATAAATTGTTACATATGCAATGCTTTGATTAGGTATTTTGATATTGAATAGGTATATAAATAAGAAATTAAGAAAATTTGTTCTGATCTTTAAGATACCTACTAAACGGTCCCTGTCGGACATTCAGTTAACTTTAAATTAACTGAAAGCTAACTAGTTCTCAAGTAGTGGTGGTTGACACTTGCACTACTTTTATATGGAATTAACTAACTATTTTAACATTGCGATGTCCTAGGAAGTAGTCGATTGTCCGACTCTGCATTACTTTCAATTAACTTTAAGTTAACTTTTTGTAGCTAGCTATAAACTCAATACTTTAAGTTAGCTTTAAGTTAAGTTAGTTTAAGTTAAGGCCGATCAATGAATGTTATTCATTGGATAAATACTTTCAAAAAAATAAAAAAATTTTATTTTTTTATTTTTTTTAATCAAAGTTGTTCTTATTCAAATTTTTTTTTTTAACCAGAGTCGCTGGCGGGAACCGATCCCGCAACCTCGGCGCTGATAGACTAGCTCACTACCAGCTAGCCTACTGGGGCAGTGTAGTTTTTGAATAAAAAAACTATGTTTTTTGCCATTACTCAATTAAGAGCGTAAATATGAGATTAAATTGTCATAACATAACAACAATAACAATGTTGATTTTTTTTGCTAACGACTTGGCTCTCTCTACTTAAAATATACTACACAGTGTTTGTATACACTTTGGTTAATGTAAATTTTGCATTGCGTAGTAGTTGGCTTTAAGTTAGTCTATACAAGCTAACTTAAAGTTGGTTTTTTTTGTAGTTAGCTACTCATTTGACGGCAGGGGTATTATTAAAACAAAATTAATTATAAAAAAGAAAAATACCTATGAACAAAATTAATTATAAAAAAATAAAATAAAAAAGGGTATAAAAAGGGTAATAAAAAGGGTATAAAAGGATGTATAAAATATATGTATATGAAATTTATAAATATATGTATCTAAAAAATGTAAAAAAGTCAAACACTGATCAATTTCTTTTTAGATAAAAAAAATTGTTTAAAAACCTAAAAAAAATGTTATGAGTGGGATTCGAACCCGTAAACCAAAAGAAAGTTGTTAGGCACAGACCATACGACCATCGAACCAGATAGAAAGCTGTTGTTGATATGAGTATGTGATATCAATTATTATTCAGTTATTTCCGCTTAATTGAGTTTCTAAAAATGCACGACTTTTGACGCAATTAAACGGGAACTCAATTAAGCAGTAGGGTAGGAGGGGGACCATTCGCCACTTTTTTTTTAAATTGCTCTCTTCTCAAAACTTCAAATGATATTTGGAAACTTGTTTTGTTTTTAAAGACTTACATATGTTGACTTTAATTTGAGTCCTTTTCGTCCTCGCTGTACCTCCTCTTATATGTTTTTTTTACCAATTTCTGCAGTGATCAAAAACGGTGATGCCACCCCACCTATGGGGTGAATTCGCAATGGGGGTGGGGCAGAAACGACAGAAATAAAATAAAACTAAAATTTGTCGTTATATGACTGTTTTTTTATTGTTATACTGTAATTCAGGAAACAAACTAAAAATAAAGCAAATAAATTACGTTCTACGTAAAGTAAATAAAAATTTGTTGAAATACTTGAGATCAAAAGGCGGTCACTTTACACAAAATTAAAAATAATTTTTTTCTTAAATTTAATAACACTACAAAGTTACTTTACGTTGTACTGCGACATATCAACATCAAATAAATATTTTGTTACAGATCGGGAAGTTCCTGGAGGATGAGTTGGGTCCGGTAATCGTAAAACAATATCAGTTTTAAGAATGTAGCAAATGTCAGGAATATCGGGTTCGATGAAAGTCCACAAATTACCTTTTTTTCTCAGAAAATCAACCTTTACCGAAGTTGGATTTTTTGATATTATTTTGCCAACATAAAACTTATCTGTTTCTCCAGAAAATCGAGCTAGTACGAAGTTTCCTTTCATATAGCTATCATCTACAGCAAAAGAACCAACAGATTTATCAGAATCAGCGTAACTTATATCCGACAGATCAGACGAGGAAGATGTTGCAGCATAGTATTTAGGATTTCTTTTAGGGACTGTTTTTTTTGCGCAAATCCTCTTTTTCTTCGGCTTTGTGTGCTTCTGAATTCTTTCTTTTTCTTCCTTCTCTTCTTTAGATGGAGTGGATGTTAATATTTTTGATTTTCCCTTTCTGTTATTAGAATTTGACTTTTGAATCTTGGGAAGTGGACGAACTTGTTCTGGTGTTTTCAGTAGAGCTGGAGTTGTGACAGCTCGTTCAATGATTTGATGGTCAATTTCGATTTGTTGAAGGCTTGGTTCATTATCAGTGCCAGCTGTTGGATGTTCGTCACGTGGTTCGTTTACGAAATCTGATTCAGGAAATATTTGTCTATTGAATGGGCTAATTCCAGTTTTTTCAAACCCCTAGCATATATTTTCAACAACAAAAGCCTTCCGGAATGGAATGTTAGACAACGTCGGTATATCGTAAATTGTAATAATTCGTCCAGGATTAGATACAAGAAAATCATTGAATGAGGTGGCCAAGTACTTTTTAAATGGACCAAACACCGATATATCCAACGGCTGCAGCTTGTGTGACGTGTGTGGTGGAAAAGTAACCATATGAATACCATTTTCTCTGCAAAAGATTATAGCTGCTAAGCTGCAGTGGGAAATGTGGTTGTCTAAGAATAATACTATTTGGTTCTCCTTAGAGCACCTAGTGTTTACTTTGATATGTTCTAAAACATTTAAGAAGCCGTGAGTTGTCATCCATTCACTTTTGTCTGTTATTCCCAGGCAGCCACTAGGACCCCCATTTACAAAGTGTTCCTGCAGCATTCACTATTCCCACCATTGTTACAAGTGAACCTCTTTCTGCAGAAGCAACTTGAGCAACAGTCCGTTTTCCTTTTGTAGAAATTACCTAATAAATATAAAATATGGTAAGTTTAAGAATGCTGGTAGGATACAAATTTAAAGGCGATAAATTACCTTTGGCGATTGCAGCACAGTAGTAATACCTGTTTCGTCTAAGTTATAAATATCACATGGAGAAAATCGCATCTTCTCAAACAGGGTCTGGACATTATTAAAAAATTCCATTACTGCATCTTTTCTAAATGCAGTAAGTCACGATATACTCGTATTTTCAGGTTTTCGCAAACTTAAGTCCTGATTTCGCTTCATAAAACCTTGAATCCAGTCAATTCCTGCTGTTTGGTTATATACCCAAGTAGGAGGCATTTTGATAGAATTTATTGTGGCATATTCAAATACAAATTTTCGTGCCATTGTATAAGAAAACCCGTGATGAAGGTTAGAACATGTTTTAAAGTATTCACATATGTCTCTCTTGATTTTTCGTGAAAACTTGATTTGATGTGTATTTCGACGTATACTGTTGTTCTTCTTCGGAGGATTGCCCTGAGTCATCCATTGCATTAAGCTTAGATTTGTTCAACTTCTTCATGCGGTCTCGTAATGTGGTGCGCTTTAAACCATGTTCAAAAGCAGCTCTAGTTATATTAAACTTTCCTGAGACTACATCTCTTAAAGCAAGTTTTATTTTGCCTTCATCTAAATTTCTTCGATTAGTCGTTGGTTTGTAGGTGCGCACCATTATTGCTTCACAAAGAAATTAATATTTAAAATATAAAGAAAAATGTTATGTTATTTTTAAGCTTATCAGGTGCATTCACGGGTGGTTAATCTGCCCCTACGGGTACATTCCACACGCTAAGCGACCCCTAGGGGGGACATTTGCCACTGGCTAATCGACCCCTAGGGGTACATTTGCCACTGGCGAAGCTACCCCAGGGGGGACATTTGCCGGCTAAATAACCCCACCAGAGGTCTGGCGAATGCGCCCCAGGAGGTGTCTTGTGCACGAATGTTTATTTTTGTCACACTTTTAATGAATTTATTAAAAGAACAGTTTTCAATTCTTTTTCACTAATATCAAGTTTATAACACTAAACAATATCTCTATTCAATCGCAAATATTAAGAATTTTGTCACAAATATACTTACATCGAAAATTTTTTCGCGGGTTTCAAAAAAACAAATAATTACGTCTGTCTTCGATCATAAGTAATGCCATGTTTCCACGGTACGTGCTTCGCTCTCTATTCATGCTTCACACCCTAATCATGAACGAAGCAACCTGCTTCGCCATACAACATTTTGAGAGCGAATCAGGTAGATTCATTTTGAATCTACTTGTGAAGCATGAAAAATTCCTATCTTCTCTAACTTTAATCGCAAGTTTATCTGAACTAGCTGTCAAAATCAAATATTGTAAACAAAGAGAAAAAAATTATCAATTAAAAGTAAAAAAGTTAATTTGTTAAAGTAAATAAAATAAAGTTAAAAAATGGATAAAAAACTAATTGTGAAAAATTTCATCTTGACAAGAAGAATATCTTCGAATGTAAGATTTATGGAGGACTCAAAAATATGCTTCAACTTGCTGATGGAGTTGAAACAGAAGCATTCCCAGCTTTTAGAGCAGCTCCAACTTCTTAATGTTGTTAAATTGTCGCTAATATCAGAAAGACTAGCTTGGAAAGTAGTAAGTTGTATAATGTATACATAAGTATGTTCTTCTGAATTATTTATGAAACTTTTAAATATTTCAGGATCGAAGTCAAACTTTCTGGGAGAGAGACTGCCAAATAGCTGATGAAAGTCTCTTCCAAAATTACTTCAGGATGTGCCGGAGCTCGTTTTATAAACTTTGTGAGTTTCTGAGTGAGCGAGAAGCCATACCTTTAGAAAAGAGGATTGCAATAAGCTTGTATGCATTGGGCTCGTCGGCAGAGTACCGTACAATAGGTAATTTGTTTGGAGTTGGAAAGGCAACAGTATGTAAAATTCTGTTGAGCTTTTGTGCCGAAGTGTGGAGAGTTTTGTCACCACTTTATATAAATAACTTTCCCTTAAACAGAGAAAAAGTTGAAGAACTTGTGCAAGAATTTTAAATTCTTGGATATCCACAGTGTATGGGAGCTCTTGGTAAGTGAATTGTGGCATTATTAAGACTTTTAAGTTTTGCATATCTTTTATTTATAGACGGTTGCCACATTGAGATCCACCCAGGTCGTGAGGAGGCTACGGACTACTACAATTATAAAGAGTGGTATTCAATTGTGCTTTTAGCATTGGTCGACGCAAGGTATGTTTATTATATTGAAATGTATGTATGTCTTAGTAAATTGGTTTACATACTTATATTTTCTATTCAAGATGCCGCTTTATTTATGTTAGCTGTGGCAGCCCAGGACGTTGCAACGATTCGCAGATATACCAAGAATCGTCTCTAAAGCAACAACTGGATCAGTGCGATATTTTGACGGATTTAAAGAAAAATATTTCTGAAGTAGATGTCCCAGTCCATATAATCGGCGATTCTGCATTCCGATTAAGCGAAAAAATTATGAAGCCATATCCTTTTCAAGTGTCGCAAAGCTATCAGCAAAAGTGTTTTAACTATTCGTTGTCCAAATCACGTCGAGTGGTTGAAAATGCTTTTGGCCACTTAAAAGCACGTTTTAGGCGCATCGGAAAAGGCGTTGACAATGCCATAAGAAATGCCAACGCCATTATATTGTCATGTTGTGTCCTTCACAATTTTCTAAATGAAAACAATGACAAAATAAATGAAAACTGGTTACAGGCTTTAGAAGCTGCGGAAGTAAGCCGGTCGTATCCAGAATACCTTGCAACGTTGACGGATCAAAGAAATAATCCAGAAAAAATAAGACATGCAATATCTGAATATCTGTGTAAGTATCATTTTATTTTAAATTCTTAAATACATACTTTTGTA
Source organism: Pollenia griseotomentosa (assembly GCA_963931875.1). Classification (NCBI taxonomy): domain Eukaryota; kingdom Metazoa; phylum Arthropoda; class Insecta; order Diptera; family Polleniidae; genus Pollenia; species Pollenia griseotomentosa. Next base: position 164,283,606 of record OZ007562.1, on the reverse strand, counting down.
CATTGTTATAACATAAAACAATTCGTTTAAAACACAACTAACATAAAGAAATACAACATATTGATCCCTTATTGCAACGTAGTTATATCTAAAAAAACTAAAAATTGTAAGTTACGTTATCTAAGCCAAATATATGACCAAGTTAAATTTTTTTGTTGAGATGACTGTTGCATTAAGGGAGCAATACATATGTATCGATGTATGTACATACATATTTACATAACAAAAAAAAAACAATAACTCAACAAACAGTCTATGTACGTACATACATACATATAAGTACATATCCTCATATAAAATGCAAAAAGGTCAATCTACATTTTTAAAAATTTGGATAGCATCATTAATTAATTAAGTATCAGAGATGTAAATGAATCATTCATTTTTGAATTAATTTGTGAATCATTCATGCACTGAATAAGCAAATTTTGAGTTAATTCTTTTCACACAAAAACAATGAATTGAATGAAATTTGAGTCAATTCATTTGAATTTAGCAAAATGAATTGCAATTCATTTTTAATTCAAATGAATTGGTAAAATGAATTGCAATTAATTTTTTCTAACTCATTTAAATTAATTCAAAGTCAATTCAATTCAAATGAATTGGAAATGAATTGCAATTCATTTTGCTAAATTCAAATGAATTGACTCAAATTTCATTCAATTCATTGTTTTTGTGTGAAAAGAATTAACTCAAAATTTGCTAATTCAGTGCATGAATGATTCACGAATTAATTCAAAAATGAATGATTCATTTACATCTCTGTTAAATATAAATAAATGATACTAATAAATTTTTAAAAATGTAAAGGCCCTATTGCATTTTGTAAGATGATATGTATATACAACAAACAAAAATAACACATGTAAAAAGAGATAAAATGGAGATCATATAAATGTTATATTAAATAATTGAAAAACTATGGTTTTTGCAAAAACTCCAATAAATTCTTTTGAAACTCAGCTTCCTTGGCAGCAAAACTTTTCAAAATTTCTTTCTTCTCCTCTTCAATTGCCAACATTCTTTCTGATGTAGTTTTTATGTCATCCTGCATTTTATCCATATTTTTTAATGGACTTTAATAATTTTTCCACACTATTTTTCTTTTTGTTTCCAGACATACAAAGTTTAGACGGCGGTGAAGTATCTGGAATGGATAGTGACGGCGATGGCGGAAGGCTTGTTGATGTTGGAGACGGTGACGGCAATGGCTCTGAACCAATATTTGACGATATGTCTTAAAAAAAATAAATAAATATTAATATTTTTAATCTGAGTGTTATTATTTTAAAAATGTGTGCTTATTGCTTACCGTTTATACTGTCGAAAACTAAACCTTCAGTGTGATAACTCTTAAATGGAGCCAACAAATGCTCCATATCCTTGTAGAGGTCCCACTCTGATGGAGAACTACCGGTTGATCCAATTTTCTGTTTTTCTTTCCTGTAAATATTAAAACCTTATTCGAATACGTTGAATTCGGTGGTTCTAACCGTTTTATAGGTAAGCTCTTGCTTTCGAGATATTATACTACTATTTCGAGAATGGACCAGGTTACACAACATTTATCCGCGTAACTCAAAAATAGTTTGGTTAATTGAATAAAATAAAAAAAACGAAATTCGACAAAAAAAATTAGCTTTAAAAAGGCTAAACTTTTTTCTAATCTGCGCAGTCATTCTAGAAATATACGGGTATGTGATGGAAATCGATTTTAAACAGGAAACGACTTGAAACCGAAAATACCGTTTTCAGTATCTTTTAAAATGTATTTAAAATACATATTTCTTTTATGTTCAGTCTTTATTCTTTTGAATTTTATATTATATACGTTAACAAAAGTGTATTCTTAACGAAATTTTAAGACATACAGCCATGTCACAGAGTACAATTCCGTTCGGAAACGGAATTCATTCCGTATTTTGGTGCTTACAAAAATGACGAAAAAATGTTTCGGAATGAAACCATTTTTGTTTTCATGAACGGTATGGGGGTCGTCTGTATCTGAAAGGCCATAAAACTATCAAAATACACTTTCCATCAACAAACAAATAAGGTTTCTTCAATTCCGAACGGAATTGTACTCTGTGACATGGCCCTATAATTCGGAAATGGATTTTAAAATCCCTCGAAATTCATCACACCTTTTAAAAACGTTCGTTTTGAAATCAATCGATTTTCATCACATCCCTGAAAATAATAAAACCAGTCCAGACACGCATGTAAAGAGTAGTCCACAAGGGCTACATGGTATATTTAACATGATGATGTCCTAAGGCAGGACCATATAAACCAGCTTTGGACTACAAAGGAGTAGTTTTAAAACTACTCCATGGTATACTCAAGAGGATTAGTTTTGAAGTCGTTTAAAACGAAAACATGTCGTTAAAGAACGAAGGCATGTCGTCTCATTACTAACACTTTTTAACAATGACATGGCCCATGCTTGCATTACATTGGACCAGTCCAAGGAGTAGTCCATTTTATCAAAATGGATCAGGTGGTCCAATTTTGCCAAGTTTCATTTTTTTGAGATATGACTACGAAGCACTTAAGAAGGGATATGTACACCTGATATTAAAAGGCGTACCTATTTGATAAAATTGTTGGCCACATCACATGCTAATATTTATTAGGAATCCAAAAATGCACTGAAAATACCACCGAATTCCTAAGCGCATTGTTGCAAAACTTCCTTTAAAACTTTGTGTGCAATGCAAGACGGGTCTTAATCCAATCCTACTTTGAGAACCTATCTGCCAACCAATTAGGAGCATTTCGCATTAAACCTTGCAACCTGCGTGTAGGAACTCGACCAACACATACATACATATGTACATACATTGTGCATGCATATTTTTTAACATGCTCACCGATATATACAAGTCATGTTGTGCATCTTAGTCCTCAATTCTTCCGGCGTATATTTAAAGCCCTGCATTGCCAACTCCGAAGCCATTTCCATATGAATGTGGCTGTTCTTCCGGCAGCCACGCAACTGGGGCATCTTCTCTGCCCAAAGTTCTACTAAAGCCCGCTCACCTATCTGGTCCCATTTGCTCGCACTTTTTCTTGTTGCTGGAAGTAAAGAAAATAAATTTTTTTGTATTTTTTCAAAAATTTGACTAATTTTCACTTACTTGTTTTGTCCATTTAAAAATTTTTTTCACGAGACAAATTAAAACTTTAATATGTTTGTTTATGAAATACAACTTATTGCTAGAAGTAAAGAAAATAAATTTGTATGTTTTTTTCCAAAAGCTTACTTATTTTCACTTACTTTTTTGTTTATTTAAAAAAAAAAAATTTTCGCGCTACAAATGAAAATTTTAATACATATGTTTATTAAATACAACTGTCAAATCGAAGCAAGTAGATTAGTGGTGTAAACACCATGATTCATTAACACGATTCAGAGAGCGAAGCAGGTGATTCAAATCGTCGTGGAAACATGGCATAAACTGAAACTGTGAATGTTTGAGGGATGAGAGATCATCGATAAAGGAACAGAATAACGATTCAAGTAACACAAACGATAACTTCGTTTTTAAGATAATCGTTGTTGGCAGATGTGCCCCTATGGCGAATGGTCCCCCTTCTACCCTACTCGGTTAATTGAGTCGCCGACGCAATTAAAACGAAAATCGCTTAATTGAGCAAGATGTGCAATAAAGCGAAACACCCATGTGTAGATAGAAAATGTAACTCATTTCTTTATTTATTTTATATAACATTTATTTATAAAACTGAAACATGACTTTCTTGATTTTTGTGGAGCAAAAACACATTAAGTAGAGGGAAACAATTAACCGAAACATTTGCTTTTGTTTTTCGCAATGTGGTTTTATTTTGCGAAATAATTAAGCGGGTGACGCAACTAAACGGAACTCAACTAAACGGGTATTTTTACATAGACTGTTATATCGTTACGCAAAATGTACAGAAATAAAATAAAATTTTTAGCCAAATTAAACTTTTTAAGACTAACCGACTCAATGCTAATACAATAGCAGCTTAATGAATGGCTAAAGAAAACATTAAGGATCTAGTAGTGCGCAGTTATTCTGAGGAACTTTTTTATTTTCAGGAACTTTATACGAACTTTTTGATATAATCGCCTTAGTATAAACGCCTTAACTCGTATATTAATTTTTACAAAAATTAATTTGTTTTGATAACATCAAAACATTATATTAAATTTAGAGTTCGCCACAAATTATTCACTACGTACGTTCACTAACTAGAATGCCGATTAAGCTTAGCAGCTTGTTGGCACAGAGTTAATTCATAATGAACTTTTCTCCATCTGCCAACTTTTAATAAATCAACTCAGAATTTTTATTTGTATTCACATATGAAACAAAACTGTTTGACATTAAACGGCTGTTTTTCACAAGTTGGCAAACGCTTGGCAGCTCGTTAACAAGATTTTAGCAAATCGTTAGCCATACTTTGGTTAGTGTATTATGAATAAACTTTTTGCTAACATCATGCCAAATTATGACTTAAATTAATATAAACATGAATTTATATGATATCATTTTCTTTACAAAATTCATTAAATATGAAATAAAAATGTTATGTTAATGAATGTTAAACGTTAAAAATGGATTTTAAAATTTTTTTCAAAATGTATCTTTTTGGGAAAAAGTGTATATTTTTGGTAACCAAAATTTATCTTTCTCGAAATTTCACTGGCAACACTGGTCTGTATGTGCTTGTTGTTTGTGTTTAATACAGAATAAACCCTACAAGAAATGGATGACCGAAACTAAAAAAAAAAAATTTTTTACTAACACACTTGCAACAATTTTACATTAGTTGTACCACTCTAACACATATGTTAGAGTAGAACAACTAAAAACACGACAAAAAATGCCAATTTTTTTTATAAATTTTTGTCATACGCTTTACTGGCTAATATTTGTTAATTGTTTAAATTTAATACTGCAAAATATTTCATTAATTTTTTAAGCCATGAGACATGCTGGAAAGGAGCCCTATCCCTTAATTTATGTCGGCAGCAAAGAACCTGGAGCTGCAGAAAAATATGAGGTTGCAGGTAAGTCACAAATAAAGAAAATCCAAAAGATTTGGTTACGTCAAAGTTATAAAAATGCCGATAAAGAAAAACGCGAAGCTGAAGATGCGGAAAAACGTAAACAAAATTTGGATGAAGCCAAAAAGATTGTCACATCCGAAGATCCCAGTTGGTCAGCTGCCAAGAAAATTCGCATATTTGAAGTTGTCGAAAATTGACAGAAACGTTAAAATCTAAGGCTGGGTACATCGTTTAAGACGTCAAGGCAAAGGTTTAATTTTTACAACATTACGGATTTTTACAATGATTGGTACAATTGTTTGGTACACTAAAACCTGTGCCAGAAGGCAAAGCGGTAAGTAAGTTTTGTGGACAATATTGCAGAAACTAATTTTTTTGTTTTAGGCACCAGGTGGACATGAATTGCATGTAGATTACTGGGAATTAATTAGTTTGGCTCCTGCTGGGGGTGCTGAACGTATTCTCAATGAAGAGGCTCATCCCGATGTTATATTATGATTAGAGGCGAATACACTTCGAAAATTTTAAAAATTAATTATTATTATTTATTATTATTTTGTATTATTTTAAATATAGACAAAAATATGTATGAGAATTGAATGAGATGAATTGTGTTTTATTTATGCTAAAAATACGTCAACAGTGACGAATGTATCCATCAGTACTGACTAGTCAGCTGTGCCCGTTGTATGCATCAGTACTGACTAGGCAGCTGTGCCCGGTTTATACATCAGTACTGATGTTTACAGAGTATAAGAGTAAACAACTCAGCTATATATTTTATCAACCACAAATTTCAAAGGTTAAAGAGGGATGCAAAATCACACATATACAAAAGTTTCCATCAGTTTTTTCACGTTGGCCTTAAGAAAATGATAGAAACTTTGTTCTACGCGATGATGGATATTCGCGACAGCAATGCCAGTCATATGATAGGTCAAATGACTGTCACTGTTCTGGTAGGGAAGACCTGCACAGATGTATCTGTTTATATCTGTTTCTGTGTTTTTTCTAAAGTTGATGCGTATGGATGAGTGCTCTTGTGTTTCTGATATAAGTTGATGTTGATATGATTTGTAAAAGAGTGGATGTAAGTTGATAAAAAAGCGAAAGAGAGTATCATATCTGCTTATATCTGTTTCGCAAAAGCAGATACTAGTTGATACTTATGGAATACAATAAGTTACTTATTGTACGATACCGTTATTTTCAATGAAAGAGAGCGTGAATGTATTTCGAGCGAAAAAAAGCCAAACAAAAAAATTTACAAAAACAAAACACACAGGCTGCTCGTTCTGTGGTCGTACAAATTGCCAAGCAACAACAACACTACTAGTTTCTTATTATACCTACGACGCAAATACAAATTAGAAAAAACCAGACATTTCACAAACACACACTGTGTGTTCATGCTGTGGCAGTACAAATTGTCGAGCAACAACAACAACACAAGCGAGAATTATTGTGATCAGGCCTGCCATATTTAACGATTTATCGGCATTTGGACGATTTTTGCCTCTAAATTATCAAAGTGCCTATTTTTTGAGAAACACTTACAATACAGTAATTTTTGGTTTATTTTATATAAATTATTAATTTTGGGTAACTTAGGGAAAAAATGGTTATACATATATATTCCATATTTGCAGTATTTTTATGGTATGTCTAACACAACAAACACATTTTGAAAAATATACAACTTCTTATAAGGGACTTAAAGCACAAGGGGAATCGATCTAAAGAAATTCAAACGTCCGGCTTGCTGGCTATGTAAACCAGGGTTTAAAATGCTATCGCCATATTAGCAAAAGCAGCCAAATTTTGTCATTTTCTTAATTAAAAAAAATCAAAATTGAAAAGTTCTACTGCTAAAATAGCCCATACTTTTCAAAAGCAGCTGCAACTTGCTTTTTTAACAATGGCAAAAATTTTTTATTTAAACAAGCTCAAAAAGCAACGGCAATCACTTTTATGTTGTTGTAGGTAAAAGAATGAAACAAACAGCTTCTGTCTGTTAGCCGCCAAATCAAAAACCAATGTATGCTAATAGACGCAAAATCGGAGATAATAGCAGCACAAAAGGTTGCTAAAAGTCACACTATTGCTGAGAAATAATTTACGACGACAAGTGATATTTTTGATGCCAGACAAACACAACAAGATTTTTTTTTTCTATACAATGTAGGAATCAAATAAACGTCACAATTTGTGTGTTTTACCTTTTCCAAGCGGAAACGGTATTTGTATGGAAAGTAAAACAAATTTTTGTACAAGCTGTCAAGTTGTACACTGATCAGTATTTTATCGTTGTAATCTGTAATCGTCGCCTGCTTTTTTTTATTGAACCGGCTTTTTGTTATTACCAGTCAGAGAAGATTTTTTTTTTCTTTGAGCTTTAAATTTTTTTTGTTTTGTCTTTTTTAACTTGCTCTTCTTTTAGGAAAAAGGAAAAAAGCAAAAGGCGAAATAATCATATTTAAATTTTGCTATAAATAAATATAAATAAATAAATAATTTTTTCCAAAAGATATTTGTAACCAAAAAATTACTTAGGTTATCAATAACCAAAAAAATAAATTTTACTTTAATTGATTACCACAACCAAAATAAAATATATATAACGATAATGGTTAAAGGTTCGCAATTGAAAATTGAGTTCATCCGAACTTACTACTACTTTTATACTTAAAACCTACTTTTATTTTTTCGTTGAAAAATAATTTTTAACTGTGGAGTTAAGATCGTTTATTCTAGATCACCATAGGTTCTTAAAGAGACGAATCTATTGGTATAAGACAGTATATGTCTCCGCTGACTCTAATATGAAGAGTTTTCAAGCTAAAATTATATGGATCACTCTTATTAACGGTACCTGCCATTTACCCTTAAGTAAAATCTATTCATATAAAGGGTGTCTGGTGGCAAAATTATATTTTTAATGCGATTATTTCAAAAAGTAATAAACGGTGCGGAGGGAGGTTGGCGCCGTTGGAATTATCGATTGGGAGGATTTGTTAGTCACAGTAGTCGAGTGAGCATCGCGCGTTCGCTTAGGAGACATTTTTTAAGGGCAATGATTCTTACGTAATTGCTCGTCGACAATTTTGTTCAAAGTTCATTTTCACTTAAATAGCCACGTCAACAAACAAATCTACCATTACTGGTCTCCAAGAACCTCCAACCCTCGATTGAAACATCAAAAATTACATGAGAAAATTGGGTCATTTTTTTTAAATTCTCGAAAAACAAGGCTCCGTTTTGAACAGTGTGTTCAAGTCGACAAATGACATGTGGATGACATATTCTTTAAAAAATAAAATCCATTTCCATTGCATTTCCATTTAACCGTTCAATGCTTTTAATAAAACTTTGTGTCAATTATTACATTTTTTATTTAAGTTTGAAATTATAAATCTGCTATCAGATACCCCGGAATTTTTTTAATTAAATAAAATTTATAAAACATTTATTTTTTTTAAAGCATTATGTAATGGTTAATTGTTTTGCTTTGTTGTTTTTGTCATTAAAAAAATGTTTTATTGTGTTTTAAACAGTAATTTTAATTTGCCGTTTTTTCATAATTTGATTTCCGATTTGTTTTTGAAAATATGCCGATTTTTTACTAAAACCATCTGGCACCCCTGGTTGAGATCTTATACAAGTTTTTATAAACTCTCTTATTTTCATCAACTCGCCAACAATATTTTAGCATACAACAGATAACCACAGATATTGTAGAAACACTTATGGTGACAACAGATATTTGTAAGCAAAAAAAAATGTTATGACACACTCAATCCAAAACCATAAGCATCTGTTTTTGTTTTTAAGATATGGTGAGTGGGCAAAAGCAAAACCATACAATATCAGTTACACTAATTCTCTCATTTATATCAGTAGTAACAGATAAATATCTGGTGTATCTGTTTTAACAATACTTACTGATACACTCGTGCAGGTCTTTAATACAGAAGTTAATAATAAAAAAAAAGAAGTTCACCGCAAATATTTTAAATGCAAAAAAACAACACAGGGTTACAATTAAACATTTTTAAACGTAAACTGTCGTTTTGGTTAATAAAAGTCGCAAACCTATTTTTATGTATCAGTAATACAACATAAACATACCAATCAATTGCTTAAATTGTGTATGCTTTTAAATCACTATTTTTGTATAAATTGTCTAAAAAGCTGACAAATATGTTATCCGTGTCAACAATAAAAAGGCAATGATGGCTTTTAATATTTTGACGACAGACTAGATCACTGTTCGTTATATTAGCGGTTTTTTGTTAAAAAAAAAGTAGTCGTCAAATAAGATGATGAGGGCATTTCTAATATTCCCTGAATATTAAATTTTTTTTTAAAAAGTGATAACCCTGCATGTTTTTGCGGTTTTTAAGCAGTGTGACCATTTTGGCAATTTTGTAGCTTAACTTTGCATTAAAAATTTTAATTTAGCCGCAAAATTTTCATTAAGCGCTTACCATTTTTTTTTTGGCGTTTTTATAAAATGTTTCTAGCTTTTTTAGAATTATTTTAAAAATTGAAGAATAGGTTTATTGATATAACTTAAGTTTTTTTATATATTATATTATGGCCCTTTGTTCCTTATAGGAACCACAGGACATAACAATAATTATAATAAATTATAATAAACAACAACTAAAAATAGTTGTAGTGAAAATGAAATTTCGTATGAAAATGGATAATTCTATTGTAAAAAATAGAATATTAAGGGAATATTAGAAGTTGATTGTTAAAATTATTTGATATTACGATATAAAAGTTCAAAGAAATTTCATTTAATTTTTTTACACGACGATAACCCTGCATGTTTGTGCGATTTGTAATGAAATTCAGCACCAAAGACTTAGATTTAGCTGTAAAATTTTCATTTGGCATTTTATTTAGCTTTAAAAAAAAAAATGTTTTAAGCTTCTTTTGATTAATTTTTAAAGTTGGAAGGAATAGTCTCAGCGATTAAAACATATATTTTTTTTATAAATTGTTATAAACTAACTTTTACGCAGTCAATGATGACTCTTTTTTTAATATACAAAAAATATAATCTGGTCGAAAATGGAAATAAAACATATTTGTTTTTATTAGAGGGCCTTCCAATTTCAAGCTTAACCAACTGTGCTATTTATATCTGATGCTATATCAAATCTACCTAAATACTTGTTTAAATATTACCATTTATAATTAGTATTGTGGTTATTTTGTTGAACTATTTATGGTTTTTAATCCAAATTTTTAATATTTTTAATTAGGCTTAAGTTCATTAAATTTAATTTTTCATTAAATTATTTTTATGAAGAAAGGTGTTTTACAACATGAAAATTAATTAAAATTGTTATTGATAATCTTTCATTTTTTGACCGTGGCTGGGATTCGAACCGCAGCCGGCAGGTTACCATGACATGTTTCGATCGCAACCACTCGATCTTCTCAAATGGATTTGCCGTTTTACACTCGCAGCCATCGAAGGCTGCTGACGTCAATAGTCAAACATCAATCCTTAAACCAAATTGTATTTTAACCTTTGGTAGATCGAAGTTTGCTTTTTTTGAATGATTATCTATTTTAATTGATTTTACATGTTCTTCCTTACTTCTGTTTTTTCGTACTTTTGTCAAGAATTTTTCTTGACATTTTTTTTTTGTCTTTTCATTTTTGTCTTTCTTTTTCTTGTTGACCTTTTTCAGCACAACTTGAAGGACAAATGAACACATAGAGCTCGTGCCTTAGCTTTTAACAATAATTAGTATTGTGGTTATTTTGTTGAACTATTTATGGTTTTTAATCCAAATTTTTAATATTTTTAATTAGGCTTAAGTTCATTAAATTTAATTTTTCATTAAATTATTTTTATGAAGAAAGGTGTTTTACAACATGAAAATTAATTAAAATTGTTATTGATAATCTTTCATTTTTTGACCGTGGCTGGGATTCGAACCGCAGCCGGCAGGTTACCATGATATGTTTCGATCGCAACCACTCGATCTTCTCAAATGGATTTGCCGTTTTACACTCGCAGCCGTCGAAGGCTGCTGACGTCAATAGTCAAACATCAATCCTTAAACCAAATTGTATTTTAACCTTTGGTAGATCGAAGTTTGCTTTTTTTGAATGATTATCTATTTTAATTGATTTTACATGTTCTTCCTTACTTCTGTTTTTTCGTACTTTTGTCAAGAATTTTTCTTGAAGTCCAAAGTACATTTTTTTTTTTTGTCTTTTCATTTTTGTCTTTCTTTTTCTTGTTGACCTTTTTCAGCACAACTTGAAGGACAAATGAACACATAGAGCTCGTGCCTTAGCTTTTAACAATAATTAGTATTGTGGTTATTTTGTTGAACTATTTATGGTTTTTAATCCAAATTTTTAATATTTTTAATTAGGCTTAAGTTCATTAAATTTAATTTTTCATTAAAAAAAAAAAAAAAAAAAAAAAAATGTACTTTGGACTTCAAGAAAAATTCTTGACAAAAGTACGAAAAAACAGAAGTAAGGAAGAACATGTAAAATCAATTAAAATAGATAATCATTCAAAAAAAGCAAACTTCGATCTACCAAAGGTTAAAATACAATTTGGTTTAAGGATTGATGTTTGACTATTGACGTCAGCAGCCTTCGATGGCTGCGAGTGTAAAACGGCAAATCCATTTGAGAAGATCGAGTGGTTGCGATCGAAACATGTCATGGTAACCTGCCGGCTGCGGTTCGAATCCCAGCCACGGTCAAAAAATGAAAGATTATCAATAACAATTTTAATTAATTTTCATGTTGTAAAACACCTTTCTTCATAAAAATAATTTAATGAAAAATTAAATTTAATGAACTTAAGCCTAATTAAAAATATTAAAAATTTGGATTAAAAACCATAAATAGTTCAACAAAATAACCACAATACTAATTATTGTTAAAAGCTAAGGCACGAGCTCTATGTGTTCATTTGTCCTTCAAGTTGTGCTGAAAAAGGCCAACAAGAAAAAGAAAGACAAAAATGAAAAGACAAAAAAAAAAAAAAAAATGTACTTTGGACTTCAAGAAAAATTCTTGACAAAAGTACGAAAAAACAGAAGTAAGGAAGAACATGTAAAATCAATTAAAATAGATAATCATTCAAAAAAAAAAAAAAAAAAGCAAACTTCGATCTACCAAAGGTTAAAATACAATTTGGTTTAAGGATTGATGTTTGACTATTGACGTCAGCAGCCTTCGATGGCTGCGAGTGTAAAACGGCAAATCCATTTGAGAAGATCGAGTGGTTGCGATCGAAACATGTCATGGTAACCTGCCGGCTGCGGTTCGAATCCCAGCCACGGTCAAAAAATGAAAGATTATCAATAACAATTTTAATTAATTTTCATGTTGTAAAACACCTTTCTTCATAAAAATAATTTAATGAAAAATTAAATTTAATGAACTTAAGCCTAATTAAAAATATTAAAAATTTGGATTAAAAACCATAAATAGTTCAACAAAATAACCACAATACTAATTATTGTTAAAAGCTAAGGCACGAGCTCTATGTGTTCATTTGTCCTTCAAGTTGTGCTGAAAAAGGTCAACAAGAAAAAGAAAGACAAAAATGAAAAGACAAAAAAAAAAAAAAAAAAAAAAAAAATGTACTTTGGACTTCAAGAAAAATTCTTGACAAAAGTACGAAAAAACAGAAGTAAGGAAGAACATGTAAAATCAATTAAAATAGATAATCATTCAAAAAAAAAGCAAACTTCGATCTACCAAAGGTTAAAATACAATTTGGTTTAAGGATTGATGTTTGACTATTGACGTCAGCAGCCTTCGATGGCTGCGAGTGTAAAACGGCAAATCCATTTGAGAAGATCGAGTGGTTGCGATCGAAACATGTCATGGTAACCTGCCGGCTGCGGTTCGAATCCCAGCCACGGTCAAAAAATGAAAGATTATCAATAACAATTTTAATTAATTTTCATGTTGTAAAACACCTTTCTTCATTACCATTTATTTTAATTTTATTTAAAATAAGTCACTAAAATTTATAAGGATTTAAAACAATATAATGAACAACTTTAAGAATTATTTCTAGCGTTTTTAAAATCATTTTTAGCATTTTTTTTGCCTTGCCTAATGTCAGAGTAAAGGCCAGTTTACACGGTAATATTTTGTATTACGACTTGTCGAATAATTATGAAGAATGAGAAAAATCTTATCATGTAAAAGCAAAATGTATTGAGTGAGAGAGAATACGGATACAAAATCTGACAAGCGGTCGGTAAATGCTTTTTTTCTAAACCATTTGAGAAACTTATGTATTCTCATCACACCAGAGGTGTATTTTAACGGAGTATATTGAAGGTGGTTGCATTTTTATACAATTACAAAAACAACTAAAATCAACTCAGGAAATTTTTATGTTGTTTTTGTAAAAATTTAAAACTGCAACCATCTGTTTTTTTGTTATTATTTTTGATTTTACTTATACCATCCGTGTAAACATGAATTACACTTACAAAAGATTTTTATTTTTTTCTTTTAAACACGGAGAGAATTTCATAATATTTTGATTCTATAAAGTCGTAATACATTGTATTACCGTGTAAACTGGCCTTAAGCTGTGAACAAATTTTAAGATCTGTTTCTATGTCATTGTTTTCGTCAATAAAATTATATGTACAAACTTACACGTTTCTTGCTTTTTGATTAAATTAAATATTACGTACGCAAATACATATTGTTGATGTTTTGTTTTCAAATAACAAATGCGATTTTTTTTAGAAATAATAAGATTTTTAAAAAATAATATGGCAGCACTTGTGTAAGAATTTTGAATAGAAATGTAAAGCAGACCATACACGATTCAATTCAATTGTCAACTGAGTCGGATGTTGTCCAAATCAAAGCGTGTATGGCCTTGTCAGTTGATTAGTTTGACGGTTGTCGAGTTGGTTGAAGAAAAATCAAAAGATTTTGATTTTTTCAAGTTGACTACTAAGTCTTTCAATTCGATTGTACTGTGTGTGCTCGAGTCTCTTGATTTGCTGTCAAAATTAATTTTTGTAGTTAAGTATTTTAAAAATTGTCTTTTATTTCATTAAATTTTAAAATTAATTTAAAATCTTTCAATTCAGTTGATGAAGTTGTCAACTGAGTTGAAAGACTCAGTTGACAACTGAATTGAATCGTGTATGGGGCGCATAAGAGAGATGATCAACACATAGCAACAATACGTTTCTAAAACAAAAACAACAATCATGAAAACAATGCCTACCTATACCCATATACATATTACATAGGTATTTACATTTAAGCAGTGTTGCCACCAACGAAATGGTAAATTACACATGGATCATGCCAAAATTAAACATGAAAATACAAATTACACATGCTATCTTTTATTCGCAAACTCACGAGTTTTGTTTCGAATTTCATAATATATATAAACTTTTAATTTTTTTTTTTTTTTTTTCAAAAAATTAACTAGTCATCGTTTTTTATTTCTTAACCAATAACCGTTCAAAGCAAAAAATGCATACCCTTTCTTTAGTAATTTATAACATAAAAATAAACAAAGTAAGATACATCACATTTACATTAAGATACTGTTGTATAAATACTTATGTTATGTGTAAGCATTATATATATTTGAAATACCCTGTTAACAATTATCTGACATTGTAAAAAGCCATAACATGGTGTCAGGTTAAAATTAAAGTTAAAAAAAAAAAAAAAAGTTTAAAAGAGAAAAAAAAAAGATTGATTATAAAATATAATGGAAAAAACAACAGAGGTAATGGGGCCTATTTGTAAACTAAATACAAAGTCATCAAATTTGGCAATGGAGTGGCAAAACTGGCTGGCGCAATTTGAAATATATTTGACGGCCTCAAATCTAAATGGAGAGAGCAGTGGCCGGAAGGTTGCATTATTGCTTCACCACATGGGACCGGATTCTTTTATTATATTTAAATCGTTTAACAAAAAAGTTAATGAAATCGAGTTTGCGGAATTGATAAAATTGTTTAACGCATACTTTATACTCAAAGTTAATATTGCAATGGAGCGTCATGCTTTTTTTGTCGCAAACAAAATGGCGGTGAAAGCATTGACATGTTTGTAACAGCTTTAAAAACACTAAGGCCCGTTTTCACGACTTACCTTTAAAGTTCGATATAGTTAACGCTACCTTTAGCACTAGTGAGGAATAAAGTTACCTTCAACTATTTTTCGTTTTCACAACTTCTGTATAAAATAAACTTAACATTTTTAAAAAAGTGGCAATACTAAAGAAAATACCGATTATTTTTGCCAAAATAAAAATACGAACTGGCAACTACGTACTTTTTTTACATTTACAAAATATACATAGCGTCTTTACCTGACAATTTTTTGTCATACCAAACGTCAAACTTCATATTAAAAAAACACTGACAAATATTTTCGAGTTTTTTTTATATAGACTTTGACGTTTGGTATGACAAAAAATTGTCAGTTGAAGACGCTATGATACGAATAATTGGAGTTGCCATATATAAAAAATATGTGAATATAATATGGCAATCTCAAATCTAAACCTTACGACAATAGTTAAAGGTAGAACGTTCCTCTCTTTAGCTTATTCTTCACTTTAAGGTTAAAGAGAACTTGTGTTATGCTAAGTTCACACTTAGGTTTTTAAACGCATTTAAGCAAAATGTTGATTTATGCCTAATAAATCACTGATGGTTTAAACGCTGGTTTAGTTGAACTAAACTTGAATTTATATGTAGTTTAAACTCATCAACCATAAATCAGTGTCACATGTATTACATGTTGTTAAAAAAATAACATGTGGCAGCACTACGACAAATGTTGGCAAATTCATATGATTTGTACTGGTAGTTTAAACGCCCAATTTCATGCTCTTAAAGATGGTTTATATGTTTAATGATTTATAGATTTGTTGGTTTAAACACATTTTAAACCTAAAAGAGAGTTTAACTTCCTCTGATTTTTTAGCCCTTAGCTAATCAAAGCCGTTCACATTACATTTGAGGTGATTAAGATGACAGATGGTTAAGAAAAAAACACACAAAAAAAAACAACAAACAAATTTATATTTCTTTAAAGTATTAAAAATGGATAAAACACTTTTATAAAGTTATTAGAAGTTTATTTTAATCATTTTAATTATGAAATTGTGAAAATTTATGAATTATTTAAGGAAAAAAAATAAAAACATTAAGCAGAAATCTTGGCCGGTTGTACACGATCATGCTGGCGATTCTACATTTGAGGTATGTTCAGTGGATTCTATGTGATTTATGAAGTGATTTAGTTGTAATCATGTCAATTTGAAGTGATTAACAAATCACTTCAATGTATGGGTAATCATCTCGATTTTAAAGTGATTAGAGCTTAATCACGTTCGAACTGCTTAAACGCGTTTAAGAAGCCAAATGTGAACATACTATTAATTAAAAACTCATTATCTGTTCGATAACTTCCTACATTTAGCTATCGTTAAGTCGTGAAAACTGGCCTAAGTCAAACATGCGAATTTGGTACTTTAAGGGAAGAGCTGATAAAAGATATTTTTATCTGTGGTTTGGCACCAAGTCACCAACATATTAAAGAACGTCTTTTGAGCGAAGGTGGCATAAATTTAGATAAAGCTGTGGAGATTGCAAAGAATATTGAGACTGCTAGAGAAAATGCCAGCCAATTGGATGAACTTGGTCTAAATTTATTACAAAATGGTCGAAACTCAGTGCAGGCAGGCTTTAAAAACAAGTGCGGTAAATGTGGTCAAATGCACATAAATAGATGTCCGGCTGAAAATGCTAATTGTCATTACTGTAGGAAAAGAGGCCATTTTGGAAAAATGTGTTTTTGCAAAAAACAACAAAATCAACCGCATGAATTTAGTGGCGGAAAAAAATATGTTCACTATAAGCAACAACACAACCAAAATGTTAGATACGTGAAAAATCTAGAACATTCGAATGATGAGAGTGATGAATTATTTATTGGGACATTGTCGCGTGAAACTGATCAGTTTTATATTAAAACGTTACCGCATGAACAACATTGGAAAGCATCAACAAATAAGGGTTGGATTGTCTCAGTGCGTGTGAAGAATGAGCCATTAGATTTTCAAATTGATACGGGAGCGGACGCCAACGTGATTTCGCGAAGGGTGGCAAAATATTTGGGCCTCGAAGACTGTTTAAAACCAACAAATACTAAAATAAATACATTCAGTGGTGAGAAATTACCAATATTAGGTAAAGTAAATTTAAAATTTGTTTATAATGGTAATACATTTGATGATAGTTTTTTTGTGGTAAATATGGAATGTAGAAACATAATAGGTTTAAATTTAGCTATGAATATGAATTTGATAAAGAACATTAATGTTATTTCAAGTGAAAGAATAATTAAGGAGAATACTGACATTTTTGAGGGACTAGGCCTGATAGAAAATAAATGTAAATTAGTTCTTAAGCCTAATGTTATTCCAGTAGCTGACCCCTCCAGAATTCCATTTTCCTTGTACACAGATCTACAATTGGAGCTTGATCGGATGGTTAAATTAAATGTTATAAAATATGTTGAAGAACCTACAGAATGGGTAAGTTCAATTGTCCTTGTTTCTAAGCCAGATGGAAAACTAAGGCTTTGCCTGGATCCTAGGAATTTAAACAAGGCAATTGTACGACTCCAATTTCAATTTCCTAATATTGATGATTGCAAGGCAAAATTATGCGGATCAAGTTTTTTCAGTACATTGGATGCTAATAGTGGTTTCTGGATGATACCACTTAAGCAAAATTCATCCAAACTATGTACCTTTAATACACCTTTTGGACGCTACAGATTTTTACGCTTGCCATTTGGAATCAACGCGGCGCCAGAGATTTTTCATTCTGAAATGTTAAAATTGTTCGGGGACATTGACGGTCTTCTTATAAAGGGTGTTTTTTTAAGCCCGATAGAACTTGAAATTGTAAAAAATAACACAAAAAATTAAATTGTAATCATGGCACGTAGCGCCATCCTGTTGAAACCACATCTCCTCCGGATCAATGTCATCCATATTTTCAAACAAAAAATCATTGATCATGGTGCGGTAACGATCTCCATTGACCGTAACGCGAGCTCCGGCCTCATTTTTGAAGAAATAAGGTCCGATGATGCCACCAGCGTGAAAACCGCACCAAACGGTGCATTTTTCTGGATGTAATGGAGTCTGTAGGGTCTCTCTAGAGAGTATCTGGTACGAAATCTATCCACAGTTCGACGAATGGCTTGTTCAGATGGACGATTATGTACGCCATAAAAATGACGAAGTCGTCTATAAGTTGCGCGAATCGACGACTGATTTTCAAAGTAAATTTGGATAATTTCGTAGCGTTGTTCAAGCGTGAGTCTATCATGATGATTTGTCAGAGTATACTGAAACGATAAAAAAAATATTTCATCAAAATTTAATTTTTTGTGTTACTTTTTACAATTTAAAGTTCTATCTAGCTTAAAAAAACACCTTTTATATATTGACGATTTTTTGATTTTTGCTAAATCAGAGGAGGAACATAACGCGATTCTGGAAATCTAGATAATAATAAATAATAAATCTAGATTTTTGCTTAATGAGATAAAATTTATTGGCCATGTTTTCAGTAGGGATGGTGTGAAACCTGATGTTGATAAGATTAGGGCAATTTTAGATATTACGACACCGAAGAATGTTGCTGAACTGCAAAGATTTTTAGGCATGGTAAACTATCTTGGAAGTTTTATAGATAATTTAGCAGCTAAAAATAAGAACTTGAGAGGGCTTTTGAAGAAGGAAGTTGACTGGCACTGGAATGAGGGATTTGAAAAAGAATTTAGTAACTTGAAACTAGAAATAACAAAAACACCTGTTTTAACGTTTTTTGATCCTAATAAGCCTTTAACCCTAACGGTTGATGCCTCTAAAGATGCAGTTGGTGCTGCAATTTTACATGAAAAGAACCCTATTGCCTTTGCTTCTGCATCATTGACACAATCACAATCAAATTATGCTGTGTCAGGTTTCATAAGATACCAGCACGTTTACAACGTTTTATGATGCGTTTGCAATGTTATAATTTGCAAGTGGTGTACAAACCAGGCAAATTATTATATATTGCAGATACATTATCAAGAAGTCCGCAGAGGGAGAAATCCCTTATTGAATTTGACAATGAAGTATTACTTCATTGTAATTTTTTAATATCTCAGTTGGAGTTACCGTTTTCCAATGTGGCAAACATAAGAGAACAAGCTAAGATTGATGACGTATTTTGCAAAATCGCGAATTATATTTTAAACGGCTGGCCAAAACAAAAGAAATTGGTTGACAATAAAGTCATGCCATATTACAGCGTAAAAGATGATTTAACCATGGTAGATGATCTAATTCTGAAGGGAAATCAAATTTGTATTCCACGTAGTTTACGGCGCGAGATACTTAATGAACTCCATAAGGGTCACATGGGCATACAACGTTGTCAGAGTTTAGCTCGCCAGACTGTTTATTGGCCTAATATCTATAATGATATTTTTAATTTGATAACTAATTGTGAGATATGCTTAAAATTTAGGAATTCAAATGCGAAGCAGGATATGATGTCGCATGAGATTTATGATATACCTACCATGGTTTAAGGTTGGTAGTGATATTTTTGAGCATAATGGGAGGAAATATATAATTGTAGTAGACTATTATTCTAAATTTATTGAGATTGAGATGTTGGGCAGTGGTTATTCGGCGGGAAATGTAATTGTTAAACTTAAATCAATTTTCGCTAGGCACGGGATACCACAGATTTTAATCTCGGACAATGGTCCACCTTATAGTTCAAGGGAGTTTAGCCAATTTTGTAGTAAATGGGCAATAGAACATAAGACCTCAAGCCCGTAACTGCCTAGATCCAATGGTTTAGCCGAAAGGGCTATACAGACTGTAAAGAAAATGTTGGACAAGTGCAGAGAAAGTGGTACAGACCCATATTTAGGACTTTTATATTATTGAACAACATCAAAGGGAACAATGCCAAGTCCGTCTGAGATATTGATGTCTAGAAATCTAAGGACTATTTTACCTACATGCACTGAAAAATTTTGCCCTAAATTAGTAGATAGAGAACAGTATGCGGATCAATTGAAAATTAAGGAAGAAAAGACTGAAAATTATTTTAACAGAAATACTAAAAATCGGAAGCCGATTGAACCTGGGGCTAGCGTAATGTATAGGAAGGATAGTAATTCTAATTGGTTTCATGGTCAGGTGGTAGAAAAATGTAGCGAGCCTAGATCTTTTGTCATAAAGGATAATAAAGGTTCATTATTAAAGAGAAATGAGGACCACATAGTGAAAAAGAATGATCCCTTATTAGCCACAAATATCACCAATAAACAAGAAGAAGAAAATATAAATGCGAATTCTGATCAAGTTTTGATTGATAATACCTATACCACAAGATCTGGTAGAAGAATTGTACAACCTTCAAGATTTAATTCTTATATTGAATTTGACTAATTATCAGCTCAAATAAAAATTGAAACTTTAACCAAATATATGAATAAATGGAAAAAAATTTTATCTAAACATATATATATAAGTACATATGTAGTATATTTAGTTTAAGTTATGAAAACCTTAAACTTTGTTGTTAAAAAAAAAAAAAAAAAAATACTATTGGCCATTTTCTCAATGTACCGACAAACTGCCTGTTACTTAATGTCAACATAAATTTATTAGACCGATAAACTGTCTGTTAACAATTTTGGGTTTCTCAATATACCGACAAAAAACATTGTTTTGAGTTGGCAACACCTCTCAAAATACATGTAAAAGTTGGGAGTCAGCTGATTGAATTTATCTGTACGGCAAATAAAAGGAAAATAAATAATTGGCAGATGAGTGCTGGTTAGTTTTGCGACAGAATAGAAGCAAATGAAACATTGAGAAAACCAAATTTCTTTAATGTGCAGTTTTTCGTTGGGAGAAAAGATAATCATGTAATGAGAAAACGGCCATATATATATATAATTAATTAAAGTATTATACATATGTATGTATGTATAAGCATTTTATCTTAACAAAAAGGAAAGATGTTGTATAAATACTTATGTTATGTGTAAGCATTATATATATTTGAAATACCCTGTTAACAATTATCTGACATTGTAAAAAGTCATAAATCATTATTAATAAAGTGAGAGGTGTCTCTGCTTTAAGCTGAACATGGCGGATCTAGAGTGGACGCTCGATAAAAACCCGCAATCCCCGATGTTATCCGAACCGTGTCCCTGGGATGAATGGCACTGCGTGAGTGTGTCTTATAACGGTGGCCTCCGGACACTGGCAATGTCTCGGTTGTAAGTTGTGCCCACCTATGGCATGGGGCTCTGTCATATGGTGTACTACCAATGTCCCCTTCTAAATAAACAAATCAAATGGATGATAATTTAGTAAACAACAAAAACGAACATGTCCCTATGGACACAAATGAACCCGTGTTAGGGTCTTTGGATCCTAACGCTCGTGATGCGGAGAAATCCGTGTGCGAACCTCTGGATGATATCCTAGTGCAGGGGGATGTAGGTCCCAACGACACTGAGATACCTATCCCAACGGATGAAGAGGATGCGCTCCTGGAATCAGTGCCAAACACGCAGCAATCCTCCTCAGCCGAAGTTAACAAGGGTGCAGAAGGTAGGATCAAATTGCCTGGTTCTGCACGCAGGCGTCTAAAGCTCTACCTGAAAGAGGGTATGAGCCTTGAAAAGGCACGAGAGCTATGCCAAAAACCAATGAGGGAAGTCCGCAATGAGTTGTGTGACCTAAAAATTCCCAGGAAGAGGGTACGTTCGGACGGTTCCACGCCGGACAAACCAAATCCTCCCAAACGAGCTACAGGCAGCATGGCGACCGGCGCGACTACCGCCAATAGTGCCAGTATAAAAACCTCAGGGACGGAAATACAAAATGTACAGCCCACATACAGTGATATGGTCGACGTCATCAGGTTGGGAGTAATCCCACCGGACTTTCCAACATGTGTATGGTCAGAGGATAAGCTGAAGCTTATCCAAACTGCGGTTCTGGACAAAATTGTGGAGCTCAAGAAGGGTAGCGTAAAACCACAGTTTGCAGGCTGCAGTTTTAAACCAGGTTGGCTCACTTTCAACTGTAAGGGAGAAAAGTCAGCGGAATGGGTAAGGGAACATGTTCCCTTAATAAAACCATGGGAGGATGCAGTTCTCAAGGTCGTATCTGAGGAAGAGGTACCAAGGGCTGAAATATTCATCGGATATTTCCCTGAGAAGCCCGACACACCTACCAGCAGGATTCTGTCTCTTGTGGAAGGACAGAATGACGATCTCTCTGTCGAATTATGGAGAGTGCTGAATCGGGTCAGCAAAGGTAGCATTGCTGAGTTAACCTTTGCAATTGACCCAAAATCGGCATCCATAATAAGGCAGAAAAATTTTCACATTGGCTACGGGTACGGAACAGTCCACATTAGGCCCACCAACCGTCAACACGGGGCAGTGCATGACGTACCCAGGAGGTCTGAGCCACGTGACAAAGCTGGCCGGGCAAAGGCCGCCACGGCTAACGCTAGCAGTTCGGGGGTGAGTTCGGTCAAACCGTCCACCTCTGCCTCGGCTAGGAATCCTGCCAACACTAGAAGGGGCAAATCGGGCCCAACGGGTAAAGATCGCCCGGCTCGTGAGTCGAAAAACGACAACAGTAGAGTTGGCGAGGTCCCATCGGGCTCGAGGGGGCATGCTCCGTCCAACGGGGGAAAAACCTCCAAGAGTCCTACAAAGACCTCTTATAGAAGACCGCGAAAGGGCCATGGCACAACCGCTGAGGAAGCGGCGATATTGGGCACCAACCGCGGTAGGAAGATGGCGGGTAGAAACAGGAAGAAGTAGTGTACCCACTCGCCAATAATACTAATAAGGGTACCAGGCATCTGAAGTGCCTTCAGGTGAACCTACACCACGCCAAGGCAGCGTCGTATTTGCTATGTCGTAGGTTCACCACAAACCTCCTGGATATCTGTTTTATCCAGGAACCATGGGTTAACTCTGGGGCTATTCAGGGGCTCCACAACGATCAAGGTAAGATTATTTATAACTCTGCAGCTTCGAGGCCGAGAGCGGCTCTCCTAGTGAGGAAAGATTTAATCTATTTACCTATTTCAGAATTTCTGCACGGGGATCTGGTGGCGATCAGGGCGATGATCCCATCCATTGCGGGTGAACACGAGGTCGTTATCGCCTCTGCCTACTTGCCAGGAGATGCCGATAGTGCTCCTTCTCCCGAGGTCACTGAGCTGGTATCGTATTGCCAAAAGCGTGGCCTTGGGTGGATTATCGGCTGTGATGCAAACGCCCACCACACTGTCTGGGGTAGCACGGACATCAACAAACGGGGTGAGTGTTTACTTGAGTATATTTGTGTGAACAATATATTTGTAGCAAATAGGGGCGATGAGCCCACTTTTAGGAACGTTATTAGACAGGAGGTCTTGGATCTCACACTTACTAGTAGCAATCTTTCATATGCCATTAAAAATTGGCACGTTTCGAGTGACATTTCGTTGTCGGATCATCAGTATCTGCTTTTCGACATCGAATGCTCTTCGACGTTTGTTCAAACGTATCGCAACCCTAGAAATGCGAACTGGGACATTTTTCGCCATCATCTGGCTCTCAATGAGAACTTGTCGGGGGATTTGATTACAAGCCCAAGGGACATTGATCTTGAATCCAATACACTTTGTACGAATATCCGGGAGGCCTTCGAAGGGAGCTGCCAGCTCCGGATCCGCAGGCCTAAAAGGGATGTTCCGTGGTGGAATGAACATCTGGAGAGTCTGAGGGCTGAGGCCAGACGTCTATTCAACAAAGCTAAGGAAACTGGTGCGTGGAGCATCTATAGAGCTGCGCTCACTAAATATAATAGGGAAATCAGGAAGTCCAAGAGGTCAACCTGGCGTGAATATTGCGGCAGGATTGACAATCTTCCTGAATCACTCAGGCTGCAAAAGGCGCTTTCGCAGGACCACACTAATGGTCTTAGCACACTTAAGCGGCCAGATGGGACATTTACTGAGTCGCCAAAGGAGACCTGTGAGCTCCTACTAGCGACCCACTTTCCAGATTCTCTGCCTTTCTCGTCACCAAGAGTGTCCACATGGTCGCCCTCGGCGTCCAAAAGGAACATCAGGTTGGCGGGTAGAATCTTTGATGCGAAACGAGTGGCATGGGCTATATCCAAATTCAGTCCATTCAAATCACCGGGACCGGATGGTATCCTTCCATGCTGTCTTCAACAGGGGGGGAGTGCTATCAATTCCCAAATGACTAGGATCTTCAGATCCAGTTTACTGGCGTGCCACGTGCCAGAACCATGGAGAGAGGTTAAAGTGGTCTTTATACCCAAGGTTGGGGGCAAGTCCGAACAACTGCCCAAATCCTACAGACCAATAAGCCTCAGTTCGTTTTTCCTGAAGACCATGGAAAAACTAATGGATAGATTCATAAGAGATGAATATCTATCGGATAACCCGATACATCGCTTTCAGTTTGCCTATCAATCGGGCAGGTCTACGGTGACCGCACTTCATCATGTTGTGGGTACGATTGAGAAGGCACTTGGGGCAAGACAAATAGCTCTGTGTGCGTTCGTCGACATTCAGGGAGCCTTCGACAACACTTCCTATGATGCAATTGACTTTGCTCTAACGAGGAAGGGTATTCCAGTTCTCATAAGGAATTGGATAAAGGAGATGCTAGCATCCAGGGTGATTAAGTTGGATCTGGGTGGTTCGTCGATGACCATTGAGGCAACCAAAGGTTGCCCACAGGGTGGCGTACTATCGCCTCTATTGTGGACCTTGGTTATCGACGAACTATTGGAAAACCTTAATAACCTGGGCTTGCGTACTTATGGCTATGCTGACGATCTGGTTATAACTGTGACCGGTTTTGATGATGCCACGATTTCGGGGGCAATGCAGCGGGCCCTGAACTTAACACTTGGCTGGTGCAGGGAGAGGGGACTGAATATTAATCCCGCAAAAACTACTCTGGTACCATTTACCAAACGTAGAATCTTGAGACTGAAAGAACCGACCCTTAACGGAGCGGTTATCGGATTCTCTGATGAGGTGAAATACCTGGGGATCATTTTGGACAAATCCCTCAACTGGAACGCTCAGTTGGTCCATGTCACCAGAAGAGCGTCAAGGGCAATATATGCCTGTCAAAGACTCTTCGGAAGGACATGGGGGCTGAAACCCAGGATGATCCACTGGTCTTTTGTTGCTATTATTAGACCAATATTGTGCTATGCCGCCCTGGTGTGGTGGACTAAGACCGAACAGGTCAGGGCTAGAGTGATACTTGATAAGGTCTACCGCCTGATCTGTGTATCGATCACGGGTGCCATGAGGACCTGTCCCACTCTGGCTTTGGGAGCTATCCTGCACATTCCTCCATTGCACATTTCTATAAGGGAGGAAGCATGCAGGGGTGCTAGTAGGATGCCGCGCATTGCTGTATATAGGGCAGGGGACCTGGTGGGTCACATGCGGATCCTGGAAATCATTAGGAATGATCCATCTATTATGGTGAGTGATCATATGCTGCCTACTTTGGCATTATATAGGAATTTTAATGTCCTTATACCTGACAGGGACCAATGGGCGGACCAATCCTGGTGGCGCGCATGCGCGGACCAGGTCTGGTTCACGGATGGTTCGAAACAGGTAAACGGTGATACTGGTGCGGGCATCATGGGCCCGGGTTTCCAAAGGGGCTTGCCAATGGGCAAACAGCCGTCTATATTCCAGGCGGAACTCTACGCCATCATTATATGCGCTAGGGAATGTCTAAGGAGGAGGGCTAGGGGCCTGAGACTTTATATAATGTCGGATAGCCAGGCTGCTCTTAGGGCACTCTCTTCTTTGGAGCTGAAGTCAAGACTGGTCTTGGACTGTTTTGAGTCTCTGAATGAGCTAGGGAAACACAATGACTTGAATTTGTGTTGGGTTCCCGGCCATGAGGGCCATGCGGGCAATGAAAGGGCTGATTGCTTGGCAAATAGGGGCGCTCGTCGTCCATTTATAGGTCCTGAGCCTTTCTTCGGCGTCCCGGTGGGTCACATCAGGGGGACGCTACAAAAATGGTCCGAGCGGGAATTCCTTCACGCATGGACGTCCACTTCTGGATTGAGACAGTCCAAAAGATTTGTGACGTTGTCCCGGCACAGGGCAGGAAGGTTTCTGCTGCTTGATAAAGCGGAACTTAGACTGCTTGTTGGCCTATTCACGGGGCACTGTGGTTTCAGGTACCACCAGTTTAAGTTGGGTAATTCATCTACCAAAATGTGCAGATTCTGTGGGATGGATGATGAAACGTCGGAACATCTGCTCTGCTGCTGTCCCGCCTTGGGGACTTCTAGGCGGAAATTTTTCGGGGGGCAAACAGTGGGCCCCACTGATATCTTTGATCTCCCACCGAGCGGGGTAATGGGCTTTATACGCAGCCTAAACTTGACGTGGTGAGACATATGGGCTGCACAAAAGATCCTTTGGGTCGCGGTGCACATGGCCTTCACGTATACAATACAAATACAATAATAAAGTGAACTTCATAACAGATACCTTTTTTTTTGGTCCACCATTTTTATGTATTCTTTTTTAAATCTGTCGTACATTTGTTTAACTTGCTCAATATTCATTCCGCAGCAGCATTTGAAAAGATTAAAACACAAATAAATATTTGAAATAATCAGTATCCCAAGGAATTTATTATTTCAAAAAATTAGGTGGCACGACCATTTCATCAAAGCAATATCTGGCTTTTCGTCTGTCTTTTAACAACTCAACATCTGACTTATACATAAAATTAGGCGTACCTGGTGCAAATCCAACTAGATTCTCAAAAGGAATCCCTTTTTCTCTAATTGTGCTTTTGAGAAGTTCCAAATTTTTTTTTGCAGTCAATAATCCACTCTTTTGAAATAAAAAAAAGAATAATGTACCCGGGATGTTTCGTCGTTATATGTAATTCATTGTGACAAAAGCTATTTAACTGCCAAATGGTAAGTACACAGAACAAATTATTAGTAGTTTTTTATCAATTAAAAAAATTATTTAAAAAGCATTTAAATTTAATTTATGTGATAATTAAATCAATTATTTTTTTTGTTGAAAGAAAATTAAAATAATAATTTTGATTTAATTAATATTTTAGTTGCTTTGAAATAAAATTTGAATTAAAATAATAATTAAATAACAAAAAATTATTTCTTTTAAAATTAAATAATTTAAACAATTTAAAAACTTATTTAAAAAGTATTTAAATTTAATTAATGTGATAATTAAATCAATTACTTTTTTTGTTGAAAGAAAATTAAAATAATAATTTTGATTTAATTAACATTTTAGTTGTCTTGAAATAAAATTTGAATTAAAATAATAATTAAATAACAAAAAATTATTTCTTTTAAAATAAAATAATTTAAACTTGTGAAATTGTTGTTGGAAATTTTCAAAATCAATCAACACATTGTTTATTAAACTTAAAAATATCATTTATTGGAAAAATAATATTCAATATATTAAATTTTTACAATTTTTAGTAATCAACATAATCATTTTGGTAAAAGGTGCAAAATCAACAAATGGGTTGCTTGATTCTATGAATTTAGTATCAATTTGGTGATTATAGAAAATTTTTAATTTTTTCTGTGTAGTTAATGATCAAACCATTTTTTGTTTAGCTCTCTTAACGCTTACATTCTTTTAATTAAATTTTTATGTTTTGTCAAGAATATTAAACCTTTTTACATCTTGTGACGAAATAATAACAAAAATCAGTGCTACAAAACCTTAATATTTAAAATTACACATGAAGTCAATTACACATGGGCTACACATGAAAAACAGAATTACACATGATATGTGTAATTATACATGAGGTGGCAACACTGCATGAAGTCCATTCCTCCATCTCCGCTTCAAACATATGAGGAGAAGAAAGATCAATTGTAACTTTCTACTTTGAGTCTGTTCCATATTAAGCAATGCTTATTTCGAAAACATTTGTTGAGCAAAAAACAAAATGTGAGTGCTTTTTCCAAAAAAGGGTCAAAAAGTGTCACAAAATAGGTGAAAATGATACAAAAGTATAATTTAAAAAAAGGGTCATAAAAGGTATCAAGACCGTCGAAAAAATGTCAAATTGATACTTTATTGATACATTATTTACAAAATTCCTTGTAAGGGAAATCATAATGAAAAATGCAACCAGGTTTACATAGGTACAACGAAGAACAAATTAAGGACTAGAATTGCGGGACATAAATCCGATCAAAAATATAGGGACATTAATTCTAAAAAGACAGCATTAAGCCATCATTGTCATCAATCTAATCATTATCCAAATTTTGAAGAAGCATCGGTTTTAAACACTGAAACTAACTACAAACGCAGATATATTTTGGAAATGTTACACATAATTAATACACCAACAGCACAGAGAATGAATTTTAAAGCAGACACAGAACATATAGCGAATAATTATAGGAATTTGGTTATTAGGAGATAGAAGATAAGATATATTAATATAAATATACCTATCACAGCCTTAGAACAAGAGAGTTCACTTTGCAATTAAATTACATGAAAATTATGACTTTCTTGTCCTTAGGTCACGATACACATATTAGTTTGTAAGAATAAAAATAAGGATAATTAAAATCTTATATGTAAGATAAGAATAAGTATAGTTTAAAAATTTTTATATGTTATAGGAATTTTCTTTAGCCAGAATATTTATTATTATTGTACATACGGTTCTTGAATTAGTTTTATAGATAGGAAATTTTTTCAGTTTATATGAATTGTTATACTTTAGTTATATTTTATTTTTGTTATTATGGTTTTTGAAAAAAATTTTTTATGACAAATAGGTTTTTGAATTTAATTTATGACAAAAATTTTTTCATAATTTTGTTATCGTTTTTTGTTATTTTTATTTAAATTTGTAAATTTCCTGACGATGCTAACCAAAGGTTAGCGAAATATTGAAAATATTGAAAATATATGTAAATAAAAAGAATATTTTATAAAAAAAGACCTCAAGCTTAAATAATTGAAAATAATTATATTATATGTATATATAAAAAGAAGTGTACACTTTGATGTCACCACTAACTGCGAAAACGGGTCAACCGATTTAAACGAAAACTAACACGGTACTTTGGGGATAGTCTGTAGATGGTTTATGTGAAGTTTGGACGAAATCGGCCCAGTGGTTCCGGAGATATTGCATTTAGATTTTCCTATATATTATTCCCATATAAATATCAACAAAATGGGTTTCATTATCCATATTATGATTTTTTATTGTTTCTTGAAAAGTTACCAAACCATGCCTAATGTGTACAATGACATTCAGAATAGATCTTATGTATATTTCATATCGCTAGAAGGCGTATCATAGGGCAAAACGGGTAAAAGCTCCCCCTTCCAATGTTTTCTTAACTAATCAACCAATTTTCTTGAAATTTTGCAGGCAAATAGTATAACATCTGGGAGGAAATATAGCCTATAATTTTTATTATTCAGGGCACTCCCCCTGTCTATATCTTATTAACGGATCAACCGGTATTCTTTAAATTTGGCATGCAGATACTGTAGTATCTAAAGGAACTTTAAGATATACATGTTTTTGAAATTCCAACAATAAGGGCGCAAAATAGGGCAAAAGGGGTAAAAGCTCCATCTCCCCATGTCTTCTTAATTAATTATCCGATGAAAGTTTCAAGTCTTGAAGGAACTAAGGGCTATAAATTTTAACATTTACGGCGTAAAATAAAAGTAAACGGGTAAAAGCACCCACATCCAATACCTTCATAATTAATTTGAAAAGTTTATGTATTTTTTTTAACATTTTTTTCTCCGGTTATTCTACTTCGGCTTTGCAATGGTACACGATTGGTCGTTAAAAAATTGATGGAAAACGTTGTAGGAGCTACCATTTTGAATGGTAAATTCCGAGACGAAAATGTTTTGCTGCCAGGAACTCCGATGATTGCCACAGACGTCCCAATTGAATTCAAACGCGTTTAATTTCCAATTAGATTGGAATTTGCAATAACAATCCATATGTCGCGAGGCCAAACGATGTATGTTTGCGGCTTAGATTTGGGCACACCATGTTTTTCACACGGACAATTATACGTGGCATGTTCTCGTGTCGGCAAGCCATCGAGCTTATTTGTGTTGGCTAAAGACGGAATGACAAAAAATATCGTACACGCAATTGCTCTTTAATACAAATTGACTATATCTGTTTGATTTTTATACTTCAGGATAACAAATACATTACTTTTTTATGTTTAACTTTTGAATATGTAACGAAAAGAAATAAATGGCTATTGCTTTTTTTCATCGCCGATCATGGTATAAGGTGCTTTATTCCTCTTTCTTTCACTAGAAATATGTTATATGGCAAAACGACGTTTGCCGGGACAGCTAGTCATCTATAAAAAGCTTTAATATCCTTTTAAATGCTAACATTAATAAACAATTTAGCGCCTGTCCCTAAATGGCATATGAATGTCTAGATAAAACTCACCACAAATAACTCTGATATGAATTTTAACCTCTTAACATAACTCTGTTCTTGTGAGCCGAGGACTGCTTATCGTTTCCAGATAGGGTAAAATCCGAAAATTCGTCTGTAAGTACTATGGGGTTTGGGCTTTACCGATGTAATTTCTAGGATTGTTTTTAAGTAGTTGAATATTTTGTTTTTAAATTAGAAATTTTTGAATTTTTTGCGGCATATTTTGAAAATTTGTTGGGGCATTTTTTCAAGTTTTTGCGGCATATTAAATGCAAATAACACGTGTTTTTTAGAGCATATTTCGGGTTTTCCTGATCGCTACAGTAAATGTATATTCTTTGCCGTCGCATATGGCAGTCACAATAAAATTTTTCTTAAATAAACTAAGTTTGAAACTATAATTTTTGTTTTGTTTATTTAAATATGTTAAATTCTAACACTATAAGATCCAAAAATATTATTTATGTTGGTAGAAACAATGCTGAAATAACTAAAATTA
The DNA here is from genome assembly GCA_963931875.1 of Pollenia griseotomentosa. Classification (NCBI taxonomy): domain Eukaryota; kingdom Metazoa; phylum Arthropoda; class Insecta; order Diptera; family Polleniidae; genus Pollenia; species Pollenia griseotomentosa. Next base: position 164,252,383 of record OZ007562.1, on the reverse strand, counting down.
TTCCTTCAACGAAATAACTTTTACAGTAATATATTAACTTGCACTTAACTTTTTAAAAACTATCTAAATAAAACAAATTATTTCAAGTTGTTTTTATTCGACCTTTTCACATACGTATAAATAAAAATGCTCTTATTTCAAGCTCGAGGCCAGTATTGAAAATAAATTTTATTTTTTTCAAAAGATTTTGTTATTCGTGCTTAATTCCCAGTTTTTATTATTGATAAAAACACTTGAAATTTATTGTTGATGGGATAAGCTATTCCTATGCGCATTTCACTGGTTGCTTAGGCCAGATCATCAGGAAACTTCAGCCATAAAAATTTTAGAAAAACTAAAGATATTAAACCAAATAAAACTGTTAAGCGTATAAGACTTATAGCAACAGTTCTACTTGTAATAATATCAAAGCTTAAACAAAACACATCAACAATAAACAGTGGGTTTATCTCATCTTACGTTCCCCACTACAATTAGTTGAAATTCTCTCAACATTAATTGTAGTTGTAAGTAGGTTAAGAAAAACAAAATAAAAACAACAACAACAACTTCACAAAAGATGTTGACAATTAAGTGTTTTTTTAGGCCGTGCACTGCCTGTTAAATATCAAAAAGTAATTTCAATTTTTGGGAATACAAAATTTTAGTTTCAAAAGATTTTGTTATTCGTGCTTAATTCCCAGTTTTTATTATTGATAAAAACACTTGAAATTTATTGTTGATGGGATAAGCTATTCCTATGCGCATTTCACTGGTTGCTTAGGCCAGATCATCAGGAAACTTCATCCATAAAAATTTTAGAAAAACTAAAGATATTAAACCAAATAAAACTGTTAAGCGTATAAGACTTATAGCAACAGTTCTACTTGTAATAATATCAAAGCTTAAACAAAACACATCAACAATAAACAGTGGGTTTATCTCATCTTACGTTCCCCACTACAATTAGTTGAAATTCTCTCAACATTAATTGTAGTTGTAAGTAGGTTAAGAAAAACAAAATAAAAACAACAACAACAACTTCACAAAAGATGTTGACAATTAAGTGTTTTTTTAGGCCGTGCACTGCCTGTTAAATATCAAAAAGTAATTTCAATTTTTGGGAATACAAAATTTTAGTTTCAAAAGATTTTGTTATTCGTGCTTAATTCCCAGTTTTTATTATTGATAAAAACACTTGAAATTTATTGTTGATGGGATAAGCTATTCCTATGCGCATTTCACTGGTTGCTTAGGCCAGATCATCAGGAAACTTCATCCATAAAAATTTTAGAAAAACTAAAGATATTAAACCAAATAAAACTGTTAAGCGTATAAGACTTATAGCAACAGTTCTACTTGTAATAATATCAAAGCTTAAACAAAACACATCATCAACTTACAACTACAATTAATGTTGAGAGAATTTCAACTAATTGTAGTGGGGAACGTAAGATGAGATAAACCCACTGTTTATTGTTGATGTGTTTTGTTTAAGCTTTGATATTATTACAAGTAGAACTGTTGCTATAAGTCTTATACGCTTAACAGTTTTATTTGGTTTAATATCTTTAGTTTTTCTAAAATTTTTATGGATGAAGTTTCCTGATGATCTGGCCTAAGCAACCAGTGAAATGCGCATAGGAATAGCTTATCCCATCAACAATAAATTTCAAGTGTTTTTATCAATAATAAAAACTGGGAATTAAGCACGAATAACAAAATCTTTTGAAACTAAAATTTTGTATTCCCAAAAATTGAAATTACTTTTTGAAATTTTATTTTATTATAATAATTGCCGATATTTCGATACTCTTTGAGTATCATCATCTGGGCTTGCAAATAAATGATAATTTATAGTAATCACAGAAAAATTACTGTTTATTTCCTTTCATCGTCTGTTGTTCAACGTTATGTTGTGCAAAATTCGTGTCTGAAATAACAGAAAATTTAAATACTTTATGGAAAAAATTATTAACTGTGGCAACCTTAATTCCTACTTTCTTTTAATTTTTGTTTTTAAACAATTGCCATTAAATCACAATAATGTTCTTGTTATGTCAAAAAATATATTGTTAGTGACATTTCAAATATAAAAACACCGCGATGATCATCAACATCCATTTTGACTTGTTTAAAAACATTCTTCTTAATTTTATTCATACAAACATATTTTTTCCAGCGACAACTGGAAATATTCTAGAGAGCCATTGTCTCTCTAGAATATTTTAAGCTATTCATTAAACTGAGAGATTAGAACACTGAAGGTTGTAAAATTAATAAAAGAATTAAAAAAGTTTTAAAACAAACCAGATATTTTTGGTTAAAAAAAAGCAAATAAACTGTTACAACTGTTTTAATTATTATTCGATTATATTTACAAGCAAGTAAATAAATAAGTACATACATACATGCATACATATGTAAGTATATAAACGTTTTGTGATATTTAATGTGTAAAAATTTTATTTACACACAAAATAATGTAACGTACACCTAGTTCAAGAGTGACTCAACTCAAAAAAAAAACTGTTTTTGACCTCAAAAAATAGATCAAAACAAATTTTTGGACCATTTAGTAAAAAATCCATACAGATTATGAGCTAAAATTTTTTTTTTTAAATATTTATACGCTAGATATGAAAAACTTTTAGTTGTGTAATTTTTGATGATGTATTATTTGCAAAAGTTACCGAATTATTTTAAGTTATGTCAGTTTAGCTGAATTCTTTTCCAGTTTTGACAGTTTCCCCAATTCTGAACTGACACTTGTCTAATTAATATAAACTCCAACACTGATTTACTGAATCAAAAGTGTCACAATTCGTTTTAGCACTTAGCAGTAGGGATCTATTACGACTTTATTTTCTGGCATATGTAACTAAAAAAAGTCACTTTTATGAATTGCAACCTTATACCAATTAAAACATAAATAAAGACATAGCTGTTTTAAGTAACAGTTAACAACAACAAAAACATATACTGATATTTTTTTATAAATAAAAAAAATTATCATTTTGAGTTTAGTCACTTTTGAACTAGGTGTGCGATATAATCCGCCAGCACACCCAAATGTGTAAATTTAAGCATAAATTTTAATTTAACGCCTGGTTATTTTTTATATGTACATATATCGCTCCTTTATTGCAACAAAGTCATATCTCAAAAACTCAAAAACTTTATGTTACTGAAGCAAAGCTGCTCAAACTAAACCGCAGTTATAGCAAAATATATTTTATTAAATCTGTATAATAATGTACATTTTGAAAACTTTTATCGCATTTTGCCAAGTTTGATTTTTTTGAGATATGACTGCGTTGAAATAAAGAAGCGATATGTATGTGTGTACATAATTGGACCAATATACTAACTCAGTTGATTTTGTAATTGTAAGCTATTAATATTGTGAAACGTCTTAATCTAATCCAGAAGTAACCTTAGGTAAGTCCACAATAAAATATAGTTTTTTCATTTATTAAATATTTGCTTTTTATTTTTTAAAAGAGCGAAACGGCGTAGTTTGGAGTCAAACGTAGTAGAAGTCAAGCAAAATGCTCGCCAAGGCTGCGGTGGCATACCTTTATTCGATGATCTATATTTTCAATGACTCGGAGACATAATTTAGATTCACTATCGGTAATGTGACAAATTATCTCATCTTTTAGCTCTTTAATTGTTCTTGGCTTATTAACGTACACTTTTTTTTAATATCTGAAAAGAAAGAAGTCCAATGGCGTTAAACCACATGGTCGTGGCATATGATAACAAGGCCATTGATTTTATTGCTCAAAAGAGCCATTGATTCGTTGGCTGTGGGGCAAGTGGCACCATCCTGTTGGAACCACATTTTGTCAAGGTCCATATCCTTAATTTCTGGCCACAAGAAGTACCTACGACCCGAAGACGCCGCCAGCCCAGAACATACTGAAAAATGTATCACTTTGTAAGGGTGCGTGTAACCTGATAAATATATTACAAAAATATAATGCATTATTATTTTTTAGAAAAGAAAACACTATAAGTATTTTTTCTTATTATTCTAATTATTTTTTAACAATTTTTATTTTTTACAAAACAATTTGAAGACATTAAAATATTTTTAAATTTATCGAGCCCTTACCGCAAAAAAGCTTAAGCGGCATCATTTTCAATTTTCGTTTTTTTTTTTAATAAATGGCTTTACTGGCAACACTTGCATCATCTCCTAAAATATCATGGTCACATAATGTACCGTTACGATTTTATAGCCAAAACAATTTTATCTTAAGCGACAACTTTCATACAAAATTGTTATGAAATAAAATAAAAAAAAACCTTCTCCTGTAAAATTTTGCTATTGTCGTTTAAGCTTTTTGGTGGTAATGACTCGATATAATATATGAAATTGCAACTAATAGCTTTTAACAAAAAATAATAATAAATATATGTATGTAGTTAAAACAAGAATTTCCATATTTTGAGGATTTGTATATTAAAATAGTGCTATCTGCTAAATCACAATTGTACGGGAGAGCGAAGAAACAGATTTTTTCGATAATTATTAAGCCTACAGTACACGGAATGTAAATAGGCTACATGCGTATGTCGTTCTTACGTAATTTTGATGTCACTGTGATGACGACAAAATTACGTCAGAACGACATACGCATGTGGCTTTTTACATTCCGTGTACTGTAGGCTTAAACGTTAGAGTTGTGTCGTTCCGGAACGTCATACTTCCATTGAACGATTCCCTAAAGGGAACGGTGCGGACTTTTTCAGTAGTTCCTTTTTTATCGTTCCTCGTTCCGCAATTGCAATCCGTTGAATCATCACAATCATCACATATATTTCTGTAGGTTAATTTTTTGTGTGTTGATCAGTGTTGCCGACTTTTGTGTATTTAGATCGTGACACATAAAAAATTTCTGATTAAATCAATTACTGATGTGATTCAAAGCAATATATTTTAGCAATATACCACTCGTTCACCACCAGCAGCGGCATTACGCGCAGATTAAAACAGGATTAAAACAGTTATTATTTTTTACAAACATTTAAGAAATTATATAATTATTATTAATGTAGTCGTTACGCCACAACATGACAACAAACAATAACAAATATTTGTTTATTGACGTTTTTACGAACGACAAAAAAGTTTTATCGTTCCTCGTTCATTCATTGTTCAAAGTAAAAAACAGGAACGATGAACGAAAGGAACGATTCCACAAAAGGAACGATTTTGCCCAACTCTATTAAACGTAATAACTAACTTAACTTTATTTTACAATGTTACTTAAAAATAACGCCTAAATCATACATTTGTTAATATTTTTTTTAATTCCGGATATTCGCGCTTATATGTCTAGATAGCACTATTTACAAATAAAAATTTTTTCGAGTTGAACTATTTAAGGCTTTAATAATTAGTCGTTTTTAAGAAAACAATATATTGCCACATCGAGTTTTTGATTGGTTATGATGCACTAGACTAAATTTCATATCCCCATAAAATTAAAAAAAAGTGTCGTTACGCCATTTGAATTAAATATAGTGGAACATTTTTCCTAAGGTTTATTATAATGGAAAATTATTTTAAAATGTGGGATTAATTATTAGGATTATGCGATAGTGCTTGCAAATCAGTTCTGAGGAACACAAAATAACACATTTTCCTAAAAATTAATTTGTTTCAGTAGATAATTCTGTAATTTGTTGGAAGAATCATATTATTTTCTTAATTTTTCAGATATAGTGCATATATTCTGCGGCATTTTGACAAAACATCTTAAGTCGAGAAAAGATAGCAAAAAAGTTTAAAAAAAAAGCTCGGTGAAGCAACAATCATTTTTATTAAATAAAAAAATAAACCAAAATTTAAGAAAAATTTCGTTTATAATACAAAATTTTAAAAACGTTAACAAAAATGTTTTTTGATTGAAAATTCGTTTGATTTTTCTTAAGTTTTTAAATTCGACTTAAGATGCTTGGTCAAAATGCCACAGATATATATTTTTACGTTTTTCCTATAATAAACGCGTTTGGGTTTACTCCCTTTATAATAAACCGTTGAGTTCTTTTAATTGCAAATCAGAATAACTAAATACACATATTCAACTTAACAGACTTTATTGAAATTAATTATAACGTTCGCAATTTTATCTAATATTGTTAGTTTCGACCCGAACCGTTATTTCATGAGTCACCCTTTTTTATATTTCACAACTATTTATAGACTTTTCCCGAACCTCCCAGTAATGACAATTTATTATGTTCTAAAACCATTTTTAGAAATGACTGGAAAATTCATATAGTAACTGTTATAATCTAAATACACTTTTAGGCGGTAATACAGTTGTGTTGAAAATTATACATGACAATTTTTTAAGTAACTAATATAACATAAAACTATAACTAACAAGATAACTTATAAATATAAATAATTCTTAGATAATTTTACTTTCGTAACAATATAATTCCACAACTATAACCCCTAATCATTAATAATAGTTTTTGATTTTGCATTTTATCAGCACAAACCAGTGACTTCACAGTCCTACGGACAACAATCAAGAGGTGTCACATCGCACGGCCTTGATGTCTAATTGACAGTTTATTTTCTCTCAATCAACCCATCGCCTTCATTTGGGAAAAAATAAGGTACGTTACTTAAATCATGAAGTCGCCTAAAGTGGCGAAAATCGATGGCTTATTTTCAAAGTCAATGTGGATAATTTGGAGGCGTTGTTCAAGCATGAATATCTTCACGAGGATGTGCCTGAGAAAAAAATTAGAGAGCAGTATGTCTGTAAATTTGACAGCTAACCTTTTGTTAGATCTTTCGGAGTTAAAAGCAACCATTATAAAGGAATGACAATGAGCATTTTGAACCTTCCCTAGATATATCCAACCAAATGTGGAAGTTACACTCATTATGTTAGGAGTTTTTTTTTATGTTTTATCAAATGTTTTTAAACTAATATTGATCTTTTTTCAATGAGTTTGTTGGTTATGCTTCTTTGTAAATGCCTTTTTATTAAATAAAAAATCGGGTAATTTTGCTTCACCTCAAGTGTAATTTTGAATTTGGCTGGTGGTAACACTGCCATAAGCCATACTTCTTAGAATGGTTCCTTAATTTTGCAGATAATAAATGGTTTAAAGCCCTGGGCCCAAATCGTCGCAGTCGTGATCGAGTGACTTTGATCGAAATTTTACTTTTTATTTGTGTCATTCGATAACGAGTAGCCGATCGAATGATTTTACTCGAAATGTCATTCGATAGGTTAAGAGCTTTCGTAAAAACATTTAATTGTTTTTTTACAAACAATTTACACACTTTTTGGGAATAATTATTAGATTTCTTTAACAAATTTCCCCTAATTTAGCAATTTTTTCCATTCCTTATACTTCTATGGACTTTTAATCAATTTTATGGCTTGTTCGAATTATTAAAAATTTTCGCTATTTTTGCAAAAAAATTTTTTTGTTAATTGTTGACATTTTGTTTTTTTAACCGATTTGAAATAAATTTTAGGGTTTGTTTCCAAGTTTGCGATTATTTGCGAATTTTAGCCATGTTCGCTATAGCAGCGATTTTTTATGTAAGTTTTCTGATTCTCTACAGCTTTAACAATTTTTAATAAATACTAGACTTTGCTTTCATGCCGCTGTTTGCAAATTTCCGCTAATTTAAAATTTGTAATCGAATTTTTGCCATTCCTTGTAATTTTAGGGACTTTAAATCAATTTAATGGCTTGTTTGATATGTTAAAAACTTTCGCGAATTTTCGCTATTTCTGCAAATTTTCTGAATTTTTAAAATGTTTTCCGAATTTTTGCGTTGCTTTGTTGCTCTTTTTGGCAAGCGCCGCCGCTATAAAAAAGCCACATAAATAAACCGAAGTCACCTACTTTATAGGGCACTATCAACATTGTTGATTTATATGCGGCGAAAAGTGCAATGTCTTATGCCATTAAAAATACAAGCACAAAAATCTATTACATTTTTGAAACAAATTTCGATACGAAAGCTTTCGAATGCCGCAATCCCGTTTTTGATACGTCACGAAGTTTAATTCGATACGAAAGTTCATTCGATCACGTGTGCAACGATTTGGGCCCTGGATTAGGTAATAAACATGTATAAGCATCTTTTATTTTATTTCATCAATTATATAATAAATACCAAGTTGTTACAAAAAAATCATATACATAGGTACCTATTAAGTACAAACAAGTTGGAACAATTGCAAAAGATATGCAGTTAGACGAAACTAATGTAAAAGTCGCATCTGGAAGTTTCCGCAGTTCATTTTTTGAACAATTTTACTGTATAATATCTGTATTAAGGATCCACAAAAATTTCAGTTATACTTGGGTATACTTGTCTTTGTATCTCTTTAAAGACTTAGAAACGTTTTTAAAACAAGATTTTTTAACTAAAAGAGTAAAAAGGAAAGCCGTTTAAAATAGCTGATATTACACTTTATCACAAAAGTTACTTTGTTCCAAAACGTCCGAAAACTTAAAATTTTTTTTTTTATTATTATTCCCTGGAAATTTGTCCGATAATTTCTCGGGTAAAAGCCCAAATCTTAAACTGTATTATAAGGAATATTTTTTCTTAAGATTACTTTACTGTATTCTCCACAGTTGGGCAGCTGTGAGTCAAAAATGGTGAAAGATTTACAAAATTAAAGTTGTTTGACTTATCAGTAATTTTGAGGCACTAGGTTCCCTTTTTTATACCCTCCACCACAATAAGTTGTGAAAAGGGTATACTACGTTTGTCATTCCGTGTGAAACTATTTTATTATTCACCTCAGACCCAATAAAGTATATATATTCTGGCTCCTTAATAAATTCTAAGTCGATTTAGCCATGTCCATCTGTCTGTCTGTCCGTCTGTTGAAAACACGCTCACTTTCGAAAAACTCAAAAGAAATAAAAAAACTGGGTGTCAGTAGGACCAGAGCTATAAATCAAAATGTGGAACCACCACCTTAAAAAATTAATTATTTTGTTACAAAAATTAACATAAATGGTGGAACAATGCACGGAATGATATGAGATTTAGCAAAAGTTTGTTATATTCGACTGAAAATTACACTGTAAGATTTTGTGAAGATCGGTCCATAATACACCCGAATAAAATTTAATACTTCACAGTTTTATATGGCTAGAAATAGCACTAAAAAAATATCGTGATGATCGGTCGCCTTAAATCGTAGCAGATATAATTACTGTGGTAAAATTTCTTCAAACGTAGTTTCATATGGCCAGAAAAAATGTCATGCAATTTTGTGATATACGGTCCATAATTTACCTTAGATCTCATATTTAGCAGCCTTCTGAGATTCACTGTAAACGGTAAAACTAATCTCACCACTGTATTAAAATTTATGTTTTTTTATACCAGAAATCACTCTGAGGAATTTTGTTTTGATTGGTTCATAACTTACCATGGCTCTAATATAAATCCCCCTCCTGAAAATCATTTAAGTTCGGCTTAAACTCTTACAAATCAAGATATTTAACTTTATATTGTCGGTCAATAATTTAATATAGGTCTAAGCCGCAACCAATTTTAATGCTGATGTCTGTTTTTATAAAGATAAATTAATAATAAATTGACATCATATAAATATTACTCCTGAAATATTCGAACTGTCGGTGGAGGGTATCAAAGATTCAGCACAGCCGAATATAGCTCTCTAACTTGTTTTTAGCTACTTTTGCGTCAAAGACAAGGAAAAAAATTCTAGTAATTTTTTGTGATATAATCATGAGAAAAATTTCATTTTCTTCCGAAAAATCAAGTTTTAGCCAAAATATATGTAACAAGCAAAACCTAAAAAGCATTTTGATAGTTTCGATAAAGTGATTCGAAAACTAGAAGATCTCTGCAATGAGTACATGTGTACGCATGTATAGCTGTGATCGCATTGGGTTAATAGGGTTTTCTTTGCATATGCTTCGTCGAAAGGACGAAGTATAAAGTTTATGTAAGATTTACTGTAAATTTCCAGAGCATATATTTTTCAATTAGTATCAATTAAGTCCTTGTGTTTTTTATAAAGGGTGATCCAACCAGAATGCACGATGTAAACTGTGAATCACAACTCAACGTTAAGTTATTCGCCCAACTTCACCAATAAACTCAGACTTTGTGGAAGAAAACTTTCTTGGTGTGAACCCAGGCTAACTAATAGTATAAAACCATATTTCTTTCTGGGGCACGTACGTGCGTCAGCTTTAACAAATATTTAAACTACTATTCTATAACAATATTTGCAGTATAATAAATAATTATTTGCCGAATTTTTGTTAAACACAATTTTTAATATAAAAGAATTATTAACTTGCATACGTAGAAAAGCTAATGCCAACAAACGGCCTATGTAGCTTTTTTATTCTATTAACAAAGACTTAAACAACTGTTCTAAGTTTGTTTTAAAAATAACGTCACCGTACGTATAACTCCGGTACGGTGCTAACTTAACAAAACTGTGCCATATATATTTGGACTAACACACTAAAGTAAATATGTACTTTTAAAATAGAGCAAGTAAAAGTGCTACAAACGGTTGTGTCGAATCTTTGGTGCCCTCCAGGGTTTCAAAAACGATACCAAAAACTGTGGAACAAAAAATGAATATTTGTGTATAACTTTTCACTTTTTGAGTTGATTTAACAGCGTCTGCTTAGATTTAATAATTCAGAAGTAAAAGCAACAGTTTTTTTAGAAATAATGTTAATAATTTACAAAATAAGGCATCGAATTAATGTCCCTGTAGTCATAAAATAGATGACGCATAAAATATGACAAAATTTTTTGAAGACGTTCGTCATTCGATTAATGTCACATATTGCCTCATTAATGACATTTGTAATAACATCGATGTCACAATTTTGATGAAGATGCATTTTTCTATGAGTGTATGGTCAAATATGAAACGATCTTCAAGAAATTGGACAGTGTGATTTCTCTTCATATAAAACTGTGGTAGACCTAAATTTATAAAAATAGCTTTATTCGTAACAGTTTTAGGTGTTCCAAAGTGTTTTTCGAGTGTTGGCTTTATATGAAGCCTATAGTAACTTATGGACCGCTCTGCACGGATTTTTTGTTATGATTTCTAGTCATATGGGAAGGACGCTTTATATAGAAAATATGGTTAATTTTGGACCGAATATTACATAATTGCGTGGTCTTATTTGTAGTGATATATGTAAACTGAAAATACTTATTTATATAGATCGATTATATCTGTGGTCAAACCATACATGTTAAGTAATGATTAGCTAATGCTAATGATTGCTAATTAACATTCTTTTGTGAAATTCTCTAATTGATCAAACAATTAGAATTAGTTCAACTAATTCCCATTAGCTAATTAAAATTTTTATTCTAATGGTAAAACTAATTGCAATTAGTTGCCATTAGCAAAAAAAATTGGTTAACCTTTACAATTAGAAATCTAATTGACTTCTGATAATGCAATTAGATATTCAATTATTCAATTCAATTGATTCTAATTCGAGCTAATTGAATATCTAATTGCATTATCAGAAGTCAATTAGATTTCTAATTGTAAAGGTTAACCAATTTTTTTTGCTAATGGCAACTAATTGCAATTAGTTTTACCATTAGAATAAAAATTTTAATTAGCTAATGGGAATTAGTTGAACTTATTCTAATTGTTTAATCAATTAGAAAATATAAACTAATTGCATCAATTGCTAATTCTAATTGGAATTTAACATGTATGGGTCAAACCCATAACAGCCCAATTCGTGTTAGGACTCAATATTAGTATCATCTTATTCAGCGTGTCTAAATCTATTTGCTATAAATTTTGAAATTTTCCCTTAAAAACCTAAAAGCTTAGGTTATTTTTCCAAATGGCTGCTTTGGCTTTACCGCCCAAGTCAATTCAGGATTAGAACATATAACTTACTAAATTTTTTATTATCTAGTTTTCCTTATTAAAAAAAACACCTTTGTTAATTTTTTTTTATATGTTTATTTATAATTTTCACTTTTGGTTATAATGATATTTGAATGTTAATTTATAATTTTCACTTCTGTTTATAACGATATTTGAGTTGTCTTTTAAGGCGCCCGTACACGACATGTTTTTGTCATCTGACATGTCAAATTTCCCACTGCAAAATACATACATGTCGTGTGTTACCTTTTTAACTTTGCTTCTGTAAAAGTCAGACGCAAAGTCATCTGACAAAATTTCAATTAGAGCGTGTTCTATTTTCTTCTGACAAACCATCTGACATCAGAAAGCTATGCCGGAAAGAAACCGGCAGCGGCGTCCACTATTGACGGAATCATTAGCCGGCTGAAGTTAATTTTTTACAATACCGAGATATGGTTGATCATCTTACCATTGAATAGAATTTATGTGAATATATATATAAAAACCGTTTTATTATAAAATCCTAAATTGGTATCTTTGAATTAAAAGAAAAAAATGTTAAGATGGCTGAACTATTTTACGGCGGAAATAAAACTTTTCATGGCGGCAGCAAGCTATTTTGAAACCAAGCACTACTTTGGTTTCTGCAATAACAATGCGAAAAAAACAGAGACAATGTCAGAAGCAAATTACATGTACGTTTGTGACCGAATATTATAAAGCTTATGTAAAACAGCGATTTTGACAGACATGCACAATTACATGTGACTTGAAAATTTGACATGTCAGATGACAGAAACATGTCGTCTATATGCTCCTTTATACAAAGACTTGTTAAAACTAATTTTATTGGTGGTAACTATGACGAAGAAACCGCGCACGAGAATTAAACAAATAAATGTAGACGCATAGTCAGCATTTATTTGTTTCATTTTAAAATATTGGTGTTAAATAAGTTCATTCAACACGAGTTGCAATTAAGCATAATTATTTGCAAAATATTGGTGTTAAATGAGTTCATTTAACACGAGTCGCAATTAATCATAAAAATCAAGGTTTTTATTAAAAGAAGTGCAATGACACAAGTTGTAAATCAACTTAAGTCGTTATTCTTTAAACTTTATGAACTTTTTTATAGGAATAACAGCCTAAGTCAACATGAGAGATCGAATCTGAAAAATTTTGCCATAGAATAATAATTTATTTCAATTTAGGCGCACTGAAAGTTTTTTATTTTATCTGGGAATAATAGCTTTTTGACTTTTTGACTTTCTTTCGTTAACAATTCATAAGAGCATAAGTGCCTTTTTCGGTAATATCTTTTGACTACGAGAATAAACAACTATTTTTTTTAACAACTAAGTAAAGAAATTCGTTTCTTTGAAATCTGTAGCACAGTTTTCCAAAACAGCCGTCTCTCGATTTTCAGTGTACAATTTCCGCTGAATCCGAATATGAAATCAGAATTGTCAAAAGTAGAACAGTTTTTGAGATATTCCAAAATAACCGTTATTTGTGTTTTTTAAAAAGATGATGTGACTGATATGCAAACATCCAAAAAATAAAATTTTAGCCTATTTCAATACGAACATTTTGTGCCCAATTGGATCCAGATCGGTGCAAAAATGACAAAGTTGCAGAAGATTAATTGAATTAGCCCACAACAAATAAATATACAAAGCTAAATTTTTAGTAACAATAAATATTAAAAATTGCTTGAAACTATTGAATTTCTATGTGGGTTAATTTACTAAATCTTCATATTAAAATAATCTTATGTCGCATACAATAAAACATTAGGATTTTTAAATCATTGGTTTAAAAAAAATAACTTGAAAAGAGCAAAATTTAACAAAATCATAAAATTTTCAATGAAGCTTGAACTTTTGTCCCATGTAACTCTGTCATTTCTTGACCAATCTTCACAAGCAAGCCATGGTTATTTTAGAAATTTTAAAACCTTTCACTAAAAATAAAAAAATACATAATCCGTTTAAAATTTTTGAAGATATTTGCATTTCAGTCACATCATCTTTTTTGAAAACACAAATAACGGTTATTTTGGAATATCTTTAAAACTGTTTTGACAATTCTGACTTCATATTCGGATTCAGCGGAAAATTTTACATAAAGATTAGCTGTCGGATTCATTTGGTCACGATTTTGTTGAAATTTTGTCACGTAGTGTTATTGGTAAAAACTTGATTAATTTATTCATTTTCACAAAACTACTAGTAATTGTTTTTTTCTTTATGTCAAAATTTTACGTTTAAATTTGATTTCATGATAATATTAAAAAAATTTTTTTTACATAAATAATAGCGTAAAGCTAAGATCCCACTATCGGAGCAATGTACCAATTTTTGTCGTATATCATGTGCCGATAGTGTGAACGGTCAAAATTTTTTAATATGCGACAATCTGTGCCGAAATTGTGCTGACTGTGGACAATCAAAATTAACCTTGATGCGCCGATAATGTGAACACTCTTTTGCACAATGTGGAGCAATCAAATTGTTTAATGTGTTCCGATTTTTATCGGCCACTTGTGTGCCGATCACAGTCGCCACTCAGCGCCGATACAAGGGATGGCAAAACGAAATTTTTAAATTGAACTAACTGGCTACTGAAATTTTACCTTTTTGATCTTAATTGTATCAAAATTACATAGTATGTTTTATTTATTATTTATGTATAAAAACTTTGAATAGCACATTTGTACTGTTGAATGAAAGAAAACAATTCGATTTAACAAAAACATTGCAGTTGTATCGATGTCGCCATCCCTGGTTTGTAAACATCTATTTACAAAACAACAAGTACAAAAAAAGAACAAGTGCAGTAAGTTTGAATAAAATTGAATACATTTTTTATTTTATATAAATATAATTTAAAAGATTTTGTTATTCGTGCTTAATTCCCAGTTTTTATTCTTGATAAAAACACTTGCAATTTATTGTTGATGGGATAAGCTATTCCTATGCGCATTTCACTGGTTGCTTAGGCCAGATCATCAGGAAACTTCATCCATAAAGATTTTGGAAAAACTAAAGATATTTAACCAAATAAAACTGTTAAGCGTATAAGAATCATAAGCAACAGCTCTACTTGTAACAATATCAAAGTTTAAACAAAAACATCAACAATAAACAGAGAGTTTATCTCTTCTTACATTCCCCATTATATATTATATTAATATATTATTTTAAATTGTTAGGAAACATAATAGAATGTTCAGACGGAGAATTCCGCGAATTTCTAAAGTAAAATTATGTCTGCCAACAAGCAAATAAACAAAAACATATGATTTAATTTTCGAAATTTGCACGATAGTGTGACCGCATTGTACCGATTATTGTCGCAATTGAGTTTTGGCCGATATGAACCGAAAAAAATTGTCACAATGTGTGACGATAATGGGGCCACCCAAGAATCAATTGTGCAATGTTTTTAAATGTGCGCCGATATTCCACGATAAAACTCGTCACAGATTGTGCTATTTGAGCCGATAGTGTGATCTTAGCTTTAGGAAACATAAAAGAATATTCAGACGGAGAATTCCGCGAATTTCTAAAGTAAAATTATGTCTGCCAACAAGCAAATAAACAAAAACATATGATTTAATTTTCCAAAATTGTGATACTATGTGACGATAGTGGCATTTTAGCTTAAGAAACTAGTTATTAATATTTTTAATTGTCATTAAAACGATATTTGTTTAGAAACAAAGTATTCTCAACTTTTGTGGAGATAGACGATTTTGCAAGTCCGTTTGAACCAGACCTGCAGTGCACACAACTTATTTGAGAACTTGAAAATTTCTGCGCCATGTTCTTTAAGTTTGGGTATAATATGTCATTGCGCCAGTAAAAAAGCGGATATGCGTCTCTTGAAATATTAGAAGATCTTTTAAGCGCAATCCCAGCATAGGATGGAAAGAGGATCATCCTCCTTGGATTTCTTTAAAATTTTGTTAGGCCAGTTCTTTAGACTTATTAGAAGTTGTACCACCTGTAGGGTGACCTTGTTTTCAACACCTTCAGAATGCAGAGACATGTTAAGTAGCTCAGTAAGAACTTTTTTTTCGACACGATTGGAGTTCAATGTCTTTGAAATATTCGAGCATTGTATCGAAGGTCGAGAATTGTTAATAAGCAATAGGTTTAATTATTTTCTACGCAGAAAGAAAAACACTAGGGATAAATTAAGTTTTTAAAACTTGCTTTAAGTACGAGTCGTACTCAAAAATTCAAGTACGAATAACATTAAAACGTACTTAAAACAATCATAAATAGGAAAACTTTCGAAAATCAACCCAGGAATTTCTTAAAATAAGTATAAAATTCTTAAATCAAGTTAAAAAAACATTGAACTTTTCGTTAGTAGTGCCACTCTGAGAGTAAAATAACAGAGTGAGGGTTTTAATCTCATATAACTTATTAGTCTAATTTCTCAGCATTGCATTTTTTTATGCATGCATACGCCCAGGGCTGCCAGGTACTTTTTTCCTCCTCCCCAAACTTGAAAAAACTTTTCCCCAAAAATCCCCCGATAAAAGAAAAATCCCCAAAATAAGTCCCTGCAAAAAATACACCTTTTTTAACGAATAATTTAAATATTTATTCGAGTTTTACTTGTATTACGCTCATAAGCGTAGCTAGACTGTTATTCTGGGGTGGGCAAGTGCCCTTCTCAAAAATAAAAAAATAAATTATTTCTTATTAAAACAAAATTAAAAAATATATCACAAAAATTTCAGTCTGCAATAAATGTAATCAAAAAGCAAAGTATCTCGAAAATTAAAGGTAATTAGTATTTTCGAGTTTGAAATATATAAATAATAATTCTGTAAATCCATTTATTATTGAAAAGGTCATTCTAACGTTATTTTTCTATTCTTTTTTTACAAAATATGTTTAATACTCCTCTGAAGTAATTCCGTATTTGGCTATTTCATTTTCAATACCTTAAAGTGCTAAATTTAAAAACCGTTCTTGAAACATTACACTGCGTAACCATGTTTTTATTCTACACATAGCTGGGAAAGTTCTTTCGCAACTAATAGAACCAATAGGAAGGCGAATTGCCACTTGTAAAAGTTTGTAAATGTTTGGATATATATTCTTTTGAATTTCGGATTTTAGAATATCAAAGTTTATTTGTTTTTCGCTGGATATGTTTTTAAACATATTTTTAAGAACTAGAGCTTCGGCTTCCATAGAATCAAATCAATTACCATCTTTTACAGTTGGCGCAAAATTTGATTTTTCATATGACGTGTTAGGTTTTTTCCATACGGTAGTTTGTCCATCAGAGCGGAAAATATTACATTTACTCTCATCCGAGAAGAGTACTTGATCGCAGTAGCTGGTAGGCTTGCTTATGTATTTTCGTA
Organism: Pollenia griseotomentosa; assembly: GCA_963931875.1. Classification (NCBI taxonomy): domain Eukaryota; kingdom Metazoa; phylum Arthropoda; class Insecta; order Diptera; family Polleniidae; genus Pollenia; species Pollenia griseotomentosa. Next base: position 164,235,091 of record OZ007562.1, on the reverse strand, counting down.
GGAAAACACTTTGTTTGGTTACTATCAGGAATAATTGGCTTACGTCTAGCAACTCAAGCATTGTAATTTGCCTCGTACAGCACTCTTCTGACCGTCATGTGGTGAATGTCTTTTCCAAAGTCTTCCTTAACTTCAGCCTAGTACTCTGTTCAAATTTGTGAAAAATGTTGAACAATTTTGACATGTATGAATGCTACTTATCATGCGAGTTTTTACAATTTGACGTTTTTATTCCTGCTAAGTATGCGACATTGTTTTGCGTATGTTAACAAACCTCACATGTATTTTACTAAAAATTATTTTTTTTTTAATAAAAAATTTTATAAAATAGAAAGTAAATATGGAGTGAATCCTTGTCAAACCATCACGAAAAAATGGAATTTTCGGCATTATCACATCCGATTTTAATGAAATTCAACACAGATGTTGGTTAAGGACTTTAACAAAACATATATTTTCAGACCCCAGATTCTTTCCGCTTCCGAAATATGACGTCATAACAGATGTGAAAAATGTTAAAAAATCACAAAAGTCTCTTTACAAAAAAGGTTGGAATTTTTGAACTACGCAAGATAATTTAGTTTTTTTGGTATCGTTTTAAAGGTGCAAGTGCACCCTTTAAACTGATATGCGTATTGTCGAAGGTAATTTTTTGGGGTCTTGAGTTCAAAGGGCATATCTGGAAAAGTATATTTTTTAAAATTCTTAAAAAAATATATGTCAAGTATTAGACCCTCTTCTACATTTGCAGAAAATTTAAAGGTGGAGACTCGATTAGTGTCAGAGTTATAGACCAGAACGTGTTCTTAAGTATGTTTTGTGCTCAAAAATTCCTTGTTGTTGTTGAATTTTTATTAGAACGGCAAGAGCCAAAGTTTCCAAATTAGGTACACAGATTAAGGTTTCCAATACACAGCATACCACAAAATGTGGGCGGAATTGGAGAAGTGGGCGTGGTACCTTCCTTACAAAAAATATTTAGAACAGAATTTAAAAGAAAAAAAAAATTTTTTTTATACGTGTCCTTTAAGATTTTTTTTTCAAAAAAAATGGACAGTAGATTGTCTTTTTTTTAGATTATGACTTCTTTTTTAAACCCAAAAACTATAATTTTTATTTTCCCAAAACCCCGAAATTTCAACAATAATACAAGAGAACACGCTGGTTAACTTTAATGCCATATAATGAAGCTTGTAGCATTTTGTTGGTATCTGCCGTCCTTTAGTGCGCCAACAAAAAGATTACTTTCAATTGCTAATAACTTTTGGATTATCGAAAAGACCCAATTAAAAATGGTTACTTAAGAATCACTTTTAATAACAAATTGCAAATTGCAAAGGACTGTGCAGAATTTAAATTAGTTTTATTAATGTAAAAACAGTCATATTAAAAAAATATAAATCTACAGAAATATATCAATTATTTTTTTTATTATTACATTTTTCTTGTTATAAAGACTTTTACATATTTTTTTTTATACCCTTCACCACAGGTGGTGAATAGGATATATATAAGTTTGTCATTCCGTTTGTAAATTCTATAATATTGATGTTAGACACTATAAAGTATATATATTCTGGGTCCTTATGAGGAGCGAAGTTGATTCAACGATGTGTGTCTGTCCGCCTGTCCGTTGAAATGGATTTTCCGAAGACCCCATATATGATGGGGGCCAGGTTATTATACATTTGTGTCACATATGGTCCGGAATTGTTTGCTATTGAAATTCAGCAAGATCGGTCCACAAATGGCTGAGATATGAGTAAAAAACCACGACTGCCTCAAATTTTTTCCTTTAAAGGTCCAATTAGACGTAACATTACCATATCAACACTGTATTACCAAAACGACATAAACATACCATACAAACCAATTCAATTTTGGTTTCTACGGTCATACAGTGGCTATGGAAATACAGTGTTGGTAATGTGGTTTTTTTGTTGTTTTTTTTTTATACCCTTCACTACAAGTGGTGGATTTTATTTGTAATGTGTTTAATTTTACGCATCCACATACACATTAATGCATGTATATGATATGCCGATATGTTAAGTTCTCTCCTGAGACTGATGATATTGCCAGTTCGAATCCCAAAAAGTATTTTTTCTCATTTTTTTTATTTAATTTTTTTATGTTCTAAAAAACGATTTTAAGATTATAAAACGAATTTCAAACATCAACTTTGGCAATAGAGGAAACGGGCTTAGGTTCATATATACATTTTTTGTTTTTTTTGTATTCTTCGGCATGGCGAAATGAAAAGTTGGCGTGGCTCAATTAATATTTATTAATAACTATCTAAAGAACGTTATTTATGTATATAACTTTTTGTTCTTATCTCATCATGGTGAAGGGTATATAAGATTCGGCATAGCCGAATATAGCACTCTTACTTGTTTTTTTTTATGAGTTTCTAGGTATATTTTATTGTATTGATTTTTTCATAGACAATAAAATAAGTATATGTACTAAGAATAGTTCTACTTGCTAATATCATATTCTTTGAATTATCTTATTACCTATTTAATAATCTTGATACTAATTATCATTTTGACTACATTTCGAAATGTCCTTTTTTTCGTTTGAAAAATATGGTCCCCGTAGGTATATAACAGATTATGGACCGATCTTCACGATATTTAGAAGTGTGATTTCTAGTCATATAAAACTTGCTTGGGCAAAATTGAATAACAATCAGTCGATGCATTCTGCCTCTAACTTTTTTATTTCTTAAACAGAAATAAAAATATTTTAGGAACTTTATACACCTCCATTCAAGACTATCTCTATATCAAGCACACTTTCAGTACAATTTACTTTAATACGACTTAAAATAATACCATGTAATTTTATTGTGATTAGTCCATTATTTAAAACACGTGCCATACTAAGACCCCTCCTACTTTATATCTATTTTTTCCATACAAGTGACTCTCTGAAAAAAGTTCTTTGGAATGAACAAAAGCAACCCAATTTCTAAAAAAAATATTTGCATACTAAGACCCCTCCCACTTTATATCTATTTTTTCCATACAAGTGACTCTCTGAAAAAAGTTCTTTGGAATGAACAAAAGCAACCCAATTTCTAAAAAAAATATTTGCATAATAACTTCAAATAATAATTTGCCAACAATTTTTTTTTAAATATTAGAATTAACTTGTATGCGTATTAAAACTAGGGCAAAAAACGGCAGTTTTAAATAAATATTCGGCGAAGTATTTTTTGTTCAGTTCTGAGGGGCACACTTAATTTTGCTTTAAATACTTAATTCAGAAGCGAAAATATATAGTCTTATTCAAGAATTCATTTGAATCGTCGTTACTTTTTAAGAGCAGACTGGATAAAAAAAATACACAACAAGAAAATGAAAATGATAACAAGTCTTATCTTTGTCCTCATCATTGCTTCAGCTTTGGCATGCTACGTGGGGTTGTCAGACGAAGAGTATAAGAAAACCTATGCATATAATATGCCTTAGGACGTAGTGGTTAATTGTACTCCTTTAAATTTTACTAAAAAAAAATTAGTAAAAATATTTTTTGATAATTATTTGTTTTTAAAAAATAAACTACTACATTTCTAATTACAAAAAATAAAGAAACCAAAAATTATTTTTATTTGTTTAAAGAAAACAGGTAATTAACTTCACACACCTTTTTTTTAATATAAAAAAACGATACATCAAACACTTATCAAAAAAATATGAACATAAAAAAAACCAAAACTTAAAGGGCATTTTTGCACAGGGAAACATATAGATTTAAAGTTATAAAAGAGATCATGAAAAAAAATAATTATGTGTAGAAACTACAGGTCAACCATTTTGGAGGTTTCTTACTCATCAAAATCTGCATCCCATACACATTGGCTTACTATATTGCAGACAAATCGGCAAGAACTAAAGTTTCCAACTTTGGTCGATATATTTTGGTTATCAATACACAATATCTGGGCGGGACTGGAGAAATGGGCGTGTCTCCTCCCAAACAGAGACCTTATATATATTTGTGTTTCTTAAGTATGCCAAGAGTCAAAGTTTCGAAATAAGGTAGAAGCATCTTGGTAAGCAATACACATCCTACCAAATGTGGGTGGGATTAGAGAATTGGGCGTGGCGCAAAATACATTTTTAATATCTAATGAACGGTAAGAGAAAATTTGTTCAAATTTGGTACACATAGCTGGGTTATCAATACACAACCTCTCTACAAAAATGGCCGAGATTGGAGAAGTGGGCGTGATATAAAGCAGATTAGTTTATATCTAAAGAACGGTAAGAGAAGGTTATAAAATTACCCAAGCGGTAACAGCTTAAGTTTTGGAACAAATAGCTTTGCTACCAATATGCAACATCAGTCAAAAAGTGGGCGGGATTAGAAAAGTGGGCATGGCACAAAATACAATTCTGTATATCTAAATAATGATAAGTGTAAAATTTTCCAAATTTGGTACAAATAAAATTAAAAATAATAATCATCATCTGTTAAAAAGAACAAGAAAACGGACGAGTGGTAAAAATAATTCCATGAAAGTTTCACGTTTGTTTTGATGTGGGGTAAATTTTTTTCTACTAAAAACTTATGCTAACGCTGACGTGGTGGTAAAATATTTTCAAAGAAAAAATTACGTAAATGATGACGAGTGATAATTTTTACACCAGCATGTGCTTAGTCTTATTGAAAAGATTGCTACTTTATAGGCGAGAGGGGCGAGGGGAAAAGGAACGAGTACACAAATGCCTGTACTGTCTTTACGTTTTGCTTTTTCATTCGTTGTTGAATTTTGTTATTGTTTTCAATATCAAAAAAGCACACATGCAAACGCACGACTATACAAAATAAAAAACATGTCGTCAACATGACATGAATCATTTTAACGCCAATTCATGTTCAAAGAAGAAAAAGGAAGAATCTTGTCAATAAGAAAAGAGCGGTACGAACACAAGTGAATAACAAAGATCACGATATAAGAAGATACTAAGAGAGTTAAATTGATTGAGCTTAACGGAGTAGAGTATGTTAGAAAAATAAAAAGAGAGGGTAAAATTTACCACCACCTCGACAGTTGAAGGTTAATGATTATTATTTTTATGATTTTGATGATTCTAATTAAATACACATTCGAATTAATATCAAAATTTATAATTTAAATAGGTATAAAAATGTTTTTAAAATTTCAATATTGGTCGATTCTTAATTAACTGTGTTATACTTATGTAGAGGTAAGTACTCGTATGTATATTCGTGAAGTTACGAATATAAAATTTAAATAATCGCGAATACGAATACGAATATCTGCGCTTTCCAATTTAATTGAAAAAATCTCCCATTTGCCTTGACAACAATAAAATGTAAAAAAATGTCAGACTACTCAATGTTTTTAACATTTTATTATAGGATTGCGAGGACTTAATTTAAAATTATAGACTTCGCATCTGAATGTCAGTATTGAACATTTTTAAAGTTTTAACACGTCAAGTTTGACTCGTCAAGTCTTGAGTTTTTAGAAGAGAGGGGAAAAGAAATGGCATTTCCTTTTCCCTTCCCTTCTGAAAAATCAAGACTTGAAGAGTCAAACTTGACGTGTGTGAACCGGCACTTACATTATTATTATGTACAGGCCAAAAGCACCAAGTGTTTACTGAAGTAGATAAAGGCTACAAATAAAGCCACACAAAAAAAATTTTCTTATTTTGCAAAGCTCTAATGGTGCATTTTAAAAAGTAATTGTACATTTATGCGCTTTACAGAAAGACATACAGAGTTCCAGCAAAGCAAGTGAACGTATTCTAAAAAACAAATTTAATACTCAATAACTACTTATTAGGTCTTTTGACTAGTGATTCTTTGGCTTCTAGTAAGTATATTGCCAGTGCTTACAATTCAACTTACTGGTAGGTAAATAATAACTAGGTATTTTTTGACTTCTAGTAAGGGGATTGTAAGTACTGAATTCTGTGGACAGCTCGAACAAAAAAAAGTAGTTATTCAGCCAAAAAATAAGTATGTAATTTCTATTTTTCTCCAATATTACTTGCTAACTTACATTCTTAATCGTTTAACAGTTTTATTTGTATTTTTCTAAAATCTTCGGACGAAGTTTCCTGATGATCTGGACTGAGCAACTAGTGAAATGCTCTATCCCATCATCAATAAATTTCAGTGTTTTTATCAAGAATAAAAATTTTTAAAAATTTAAATATAAGTTAATAAAATAGAAAAATGTGTATGGTTTTCTCTAATGTTTTAATCATGAATAATAATTTTTTAACTCCAAAATAATTTAGTACATATTAAATTTGTGGGCTTCAATAAAATAGTGCTATACGAAAGCCGGTTCCTAATTTTGTTAACAAAATTTTCAGAAATAAAAAATACACATTCACTTTCGAAAGATATAGGGCTTATTGCAAACAGTGTTTCAAATAAATTATGCAAATTGGCGGTTCTAGTACCAGTTGCTTCAAACATTAAAATATCTCTTTTGATAATTTCTGGTTTTGTCAAAACTTTAACTTTTTTGTTATGGCAATGATTGCTTTTAATATTTTGACGACAGACTAGATCACTGTTCGTTATATTAGCGGTTTTTTGTTAAAAAAAAAGTAGTCGTCAAATAAGATGATGAGGGCATTTCTAATATTCCCTGAATATTAAATTTTTTTTAAAAAGTGATAACCCTGCATGTTTTTGCGGTTTTTAAGCAGTGTGACCATTTTGGCAATTTTGTAGCTTAACTTTGCATTAAAAATTTTAATTTAGCCGCAAAATTTTCATTAAGCGCTTAGCATTTTTTTAAGCATTTTTATAAAATGTTTCTAGCTTTTTTAGAATTATTTTAAAAATTGAAGAATAGGTTTATTGATATAACTTAAGTTTTTTTATATATTATATTATGGCCCTTTGTTCCTTATAGGAACCACAGGACATAACAATAATAATAATAAATTATAATAAACAACAACTAAAAATAGATGTAGTGAAAATGAAATTTCGTATGAAAATGGATAATTCTATTGTAAAAAATAGAATATTAAGGGAATATTAGAAGTTGATTGTTAAAATTATTTGATATTACGATATAAAAGTTCAAAGAAATTTCATTTAATTTTTTTTTTCGACGATAACCCTGCATGTTTGTGCGATTTGTAATGAAATTCAGCACCAAAGACTTAGATTTAGCTGTAAAATTTTCATTTGGCATTTTATTTAGCTTTTAAAAAAAAAATGTTTTAAGCTTCTTTTGATTAATTTTTAAAGTTGGAAGGAATTGTCTCAGCGATTAAAACATATATTTTTTTTATAAATTGTTATAAACTAACTTTTACGCAGTCAATGATGACTCTTTTTTTAATATACAAAAAAAATAATCTGGTCGAAAATGGAAATAAAACATATTTGTTTTTATTAGAGGGCCTTCCAATTTCAAGCTTAACCAACTGTGCTATTTATATCTGATGCTATATCATATCTACCTAAATACTTGTTTAAATATTACCATTTATTTTAATTTTATTTAAAATAAGTCACTAAAATTTATAAGGATTTAAAACAATATAATGAACAACTTTAAGAATTATTTCTAGCGTTTTTAAAATCATTTTTAGCATTTTTTTTTGCCTTGCCTAATGTCAGAGTAAGCTGTGAACAAATTTTAAGATCTGTTTCTATGTCATTGTTTTCGTCAATAAAATTATATGTACAAACTTACACGTTTCTTGCTTTTTGATTAAATTAAATATTACGTACGCAAATACATATTGTTGATGTTTTGTTTTCAAATAACAAATGCGATTTTTTTTAGAAATAATAAGATTTTTTAAAAATAATATGGCAGCACTTGTGTAAGAATTTTGAATAGAAATGTAAGAGAGATGATCAACACATAGCAACAATGGCGCATATTCATAAATCATTACCAAGTGTAAACTTTTTTAAGTACCTATTTAAGCTATTCACAGATGATTACTTGCAGCATAAAAAGTTTACACTTAATTATAGGTAAAGCTGTAACTAAATGCCAACTAACTAATACATTCAAAGAACAGCTGATTGATATCATTTTATAATTTATTTCAAAAGTACAACATTTTTGAAGTGGTTATAAAAAATAAATGGAAAGAATTATAAGAGATATTAAAATAATAACAGATAAAAACATGACAAAAAACAGTTAAGACGTATAAAACACGCTGCAATTATAATTTGTGTTTGAAATGAATTTCTGCTGCACCAAAAAAAATAATAAAAGAAACTAGAGATGTGTTCTTAGTCGATAAAATTCTTTTGAATATTTTTATTATTATTTTAATTGATTTTTATATTATTATAACCAAAAAACAAATTTTTTAGAATTTGCGTTAATTTTTTAAAGAACAAAAAATGAGATTTTAATAGTTTTATAAGCTTTTTAATTAATTACAGAATATATCGTTCAAAATATTATCGACATTTAATTTTCTCTAAATGCCAATATGCATGGTTGCATTTCTACTATCAGCTGAGAGCTGTTACTATGTTAGTTATGAATTGTGAATAAGATCTATAACTATCTATGAACTATTTTTTAGTTTCTGTTTTGTTAGTTACAACTTTAGTTATGATTTCTGAATATGCGCCAATAGGTTTCTAAAACAAAAACAACAATCATGAAAACAATGCCTACCTATACCCATATACATATTACATAGGTATTTACATTTAAGCAGTGTTGTCACCAACGAAATGTTAAATTACACATGGATCATGCCAAAATTAAACATGAAAATACAAATTACACATGCTATCTTTTATTCGCAAACTCACGAGTTTTGTTTCGAATTTCATAATATATATAAACTTTTAATTTTTTTTTTAAAATTAACTAGTCATCGTTTTTTATTTCATAACCAATAACCGTTCAAAGCAAAAAATTCATACCCTTTTTTAGTAAATTATAAAAATAAACAAAGTAAGATACATCACATTTACATTAAGATGCATTTTTTTGGTCCACCATTTCTATGTATTCTTTTTTAAATCTGTCGTACATTTGTTTAACTTGCTCAATATTCTTTCCGCAGCAGCATTTGAAAAGATTAAAACATAAATAAATATTTGAAATAATCAGTCTTCCAAGGAATTTATTATTTCAAAAAATTAGGTGGCACGACCATTTCATCAAAGCAATATCTGGCTTTTCGTCTTTTAACAACTTAACATCTGACTTATACATAAAATTAGGCGTACCTGGTGCAAATCCAACTAGATTCTCAAAAGGAATCCCTTTTTCTATAATTGTGCTTTTGAGAAGTTCCAAAATTTTTTTTGCAGTCAATAATCCACTCTTTTGAAATAAAAAAAAAGAATAATGTACCCGGGATGTTTCGTCGTTATATGTAATTAATTGTGACAAAAGCTATTTAACTGCCAAATGGTTAGTACACAGATCAAATTATTAGTAGTTTTTTATCAATTAAAAAAATTATTTAAATTTAATTAATGTGATAATTAAATCAATTATTTTTTTGTTGAAATTAAAAAAAATAATAATTTTGATTTTATTAACATTTAAGTTGTTTTGAAATAAAATTTGAATTAAAATAATAATTAAATAACAAAAAATTATTTCTTTTAAAATAAAATAATTTAAACTTGTGAAATTGTTGTTGGAAATTTTCAAAATCAATCAACACATTGTTTATTAAACTTAAAAATATCATTTATTGGAAAAATAATATTCAAAATATAAAATTTTTACAATTTTTAGTAATCAACATAATCATTTTGGTAAAAGGTGCAAAATCAACAAATGGGTTGCTTGATTCTATGAATTTAGTATCAATTTGGTGATAAGAGAAAATTTTTAATTTTTTCTGTGTAGTTAATGATCAAACCATTTTTAGTTTAGCTCTCTTAACGCTTACATTCTTTTAATTAAATTTTTATGTTTTGTCAAGAATATTAAACCTTTTTACATCTTGTGACGAAATAATAATAAAAATCAGTGCTACAAAACCTTAATATTTAAAATTACACATGAAGTCAATTACACATGGGCTACACATGAAAAACAGAATTACACATGATATGTGTAATTACACATGTGGTGGCAGCACTGCATTGTTGCAGCAAATTGAAGATATTAATGTAAGTCTAAATTTACACGTTTCATCTTTTGATGCTCAACTTCTTTTCAATTCCCTTTTAAAGATGCCAATATAATCACATGCAGCAATCGTTTTCAACTTTTTTCGGTTCAAAACAAGAACAATTTTATTAACAGCGAATCAAAGAGAAAAAGAAAAGAAAAAAATAACATGCAGCCATCGTTGCGCATATACCAACGAATAAAAACACAAAGCGTACTGACCGAGTACAGGCATCTCCGTACTAACCCCCTTTCTTCTTTCTTCTCTCACCTAAAAACATAAGAGTTGAGCATCAAAAGATGAAACGTATGAAAGCAGACTAATGTGCTGTATACTAGTACATTTACAGTTACATTTAGTAATATATTTCTTGTACTATTCATTCTGAATACATTTTCTTTGATTTATTTAAGACACTGTATTGCACAGGTAGACATTTAAAAACTTTTTAGAAATTTATTTGCCCATTCCATCCGATTCTTATGTTTTTTGGAATGCTATGGCCGAATTTGAGCACAGTTTTCTCCCATCACGTCATATTTTTCAGATACACCAATTATTGTAATTTCGGTTGAAGTTTTGTGCCACAATTAATAAAAAAATCCATTTTTTAATAATTTTATTCTATAGTCAACATAATTACAAAAGTTGCAGGCCCAGGCCCACGATGTCGACATTAAAATTTCTTTCACATATTTGTTTTGAAAACAAAAACAAATGTTTGTTTTTATTATTGTTTTCAATATTAATATGCGAAAGAAATGCTCTTGTCGACACCGTGGGCCTGGCAGCTAAGCTATCGGGTGATTTTTAAGCTATTATCTTTTTGGCAACACTGGCTTAAACAGCTGACGCTCGTTTCGTGTTTTGTTTCACTGTCAAACATCTTCTGTTTGGTCTATAATTTAACCATGAATCGTCTTACAAACGAACAACGCTTGCAAATTATTGAATTTTATTATCAAAATGCGTGCTCTGTTAAGAAAGTTCATCGCGCGCTTCTTCCATTTTATCGTCAGTTTAATCGACCCACTGAAGCGGCTATGGCTATTGTGACTAAATTTCGCACCAAATTTTGTTGGACATTAAACCACCAACACGCTTACGTAGAGTGCGAAGTGAAGAAAATATCGCAGCTGTATTGGCCAGTGTTAATGATGACCATCAATTATCGTTTTGTCGCCGTTCGCAGCAATTGGGCCTCTGTTACTCAACAACGTGGAAAATTTTGCGGAAATTTTTTCAAAATACAGCTGGTGCAAGAATTGAAGCCGAACGACCTACCGCAACGCAGAATTTTTGGTGAATGGGCTCTTGGAAAGTTGGCCGAACATCCACTTTTTTATCGAAAAATTGTGTTCAGCGAAGAAGCTCATTTTTGGCTCAATGGGTACGTTAATAACCAGAATTGGCGATTTTGGAGTGAAGATCAGCCAGAAGCATGGCAAGAGCTACCAATGCATCCAGAAAAAGTCACAGTTTGGTGCGGTTTATGGGCTGGTGGCATCATTGGACCGTACTTCTTCAAAGATGATGCGAATCGTAACGTAACTGTGAATGGTGAGCGCTACTGTGAGATGAGTTCGGTCAACATTTTATTTCACGTTCGGGACCGGTCAATTGGCCGCCTATATCGTGCGATTTTACGCCTTTAGACTATTTTTTGTGGGGCTATGTTAAAGCTCATGTCTATACACACATGCCCGCTTCAATTGACGCATTGGAAGACAACATTGAAGCATTTATTCATGAGATACCGGCCGAAATGTTGGAAAGAGTATGCCAAAATTGGACTAAGCGGATGAACCATTTGAGGCGCAGTCACGGTCAACATTTGCATGAAATAATGTTCAAACATTGAATTATATGGACCGTACTATCGATTCATGCCTTTTTCCCCATTTTATGTGTTTTTTTTTTTTAACTTTCCTATAGCTCTTAAAAAATCACCCAATATTAATGTAATGTGTTGCATATATACATTTAGTATTGTATTTCTTGTACTATTCCTTCTGAATACATTTTCTTTGATTTATTTAAGACACTATATTGCACAGGTAGACATTTAAAAACTTTTTAGAAATTTATTCGCCCATTCCACCAGTTTCTTATGTTTTTTGGAATGCTATGGCCGAATATGACACAGTTTTCTCCCATCACGTCGCATCAGATACACCAATTATTGTAATTTCGAATGATGTTTTGTACCACAATTAATAACAAAATCCATAGTTTAATAATTTTATTCTATAGTCAACATAATTACAAAAGTTGTAGGCCCAGGCCCACGATGTCGACATTAAAATTTCTTTCGCATATTTGTTTTGAAAACAAAAACAAATGTTTGTTTTTATTATTGTTTTCAATATTAATATGCGAAAGAAATGCTCTTGTCGACACCGTGGGCCTGGCAGCTAAGCTATAATCAAATGAAAACAAGGAATCCTATAACAAAAAAACGAAAATATCACTTTTTAAAAATCTTTATATATAATCAGTTTTTGTCTTTAATACAAATAAATGCACGGCATGCATGGCGGCATGAAATAACCCCCCAAAATAAAAGCCCCCCAAAAAATAATGAAATAACCCCCCAAAGTGTGGGGCCTAATTTCATATGCAATAAGCCCCCAATTTTGAAAATGAAATAAACTCCCAATGAAATAAATTAACACCCCAAACAGAAATGAAATAATACCCTAATTTTTGAGGGCTTAGTTCATATGAAATAAGACCCCAAATTCTGGAAGGAAATAAGACCCCAATATGTATAATACATTAATTGTACAGTTTTGTTTTAAAGAATCATGCGATAGTTATAGTTATAGGTTGAGACTTCGCCCAAGCGCAAGGATTTTCTCCTCTATGATATGCCAATCATTGGCTTCGATAACTAAAGCCCTTCCGTATAGCCGGCCTTCGGCCGAGCGCAAGGATTTTCTCCTATACGTTACAACAAACACTGGCTTCGCTAACTAAATCTTCTCTGCATAGCCGGCCTTCGGCCGGGCGCAAGGATTTCCTCCTCTATGGTATAACAAATACCGGCTTCGCTAATTAATGTTTTTCTGCATAGGCGGCCTTAGGCCTAGCGCAAGCCCAAATTTAAGAGCTTTACTTAGCGAAGACGGTGTTTGGTATACCAAAGAGCAGAAAATTGTAGCTTCCGGCCGAAGGCCGGCTGTACGGATAAACTTTTGCTAACGAAGGCGGTGCTTGTTATATTATAGAGGAGAAAGTTCTTGCGCCAAAAAACGTTTCTGTAATAAATTTAAAAGTGAAATAATCCCCAAAAAAATATATTGGGGCTTTATTTCATAACGATTTTTTGGGGATTTATTTAATATGAAATAGTCCCCCAATTAAAAAAATGAAATAACACCCCAAACAAAAAGAAATAACCCCCCAAAAATCTTTGTTGTTGTGCTCTGTACAAACTTTTGGGGAGTTATTTCATTACTTTTTTGGGGGGTCATCTCATGCCGCCGGCATGCATACATGCTACTAAATTAAGGTGCTATTGTTTTAATTTTTTAATATAGCATATTTAGTTTTTATCCAATTTCGTCTATTATTGCTTCAAATTTTTGTAATCAGGTTTATAGAACAAAACTATAAAACTGGATTTTGTTATTAATTGTGGTACAAAACATCTTCCGAAATTGCAATAATTGATGTATCTGATAAATGTGACGTGATGGGAAACAACTGTGTTTATATTCGTCTTTAGCATTCCAAAAACATAAGAATCAGTTGGAAACAAACTTTTTCAATGTCGTCCTGTGCTACATATTTATTAATGGTCAGTTTTATAAAAATTTTACAAATAATTGTTCTTAAAACGACTTCAATACTTTCGTAAAATGTCTTTAGACTATTTGTTACTTTATTTTTGATTAAAGCAAACTTAGTAAAAAACACGCTCATCAGAAGCACTACTATGTGACAATGTAAAAATATGAGAGATCAATTTGTACAAGTTTGAATATATATATAGGTATATTCATCAAATCTATTTTCCAATGTTCCTATTTCAAATTTTAAATATGTGCTCACAATTCGTGCCATTTACTTTACTCTCTATAAGTTTAAATTCATGTATAAATGCATCTGGGTCAGTTATAATATCGTTAAACTCTGAGACTAATTCGAAATAGTTTATATCTTCATCAGACACTATAAATATTGGGTCTAAATACCCAATTCATTACACAATTTTTGGTAAAAACTCAGATTTTACTTTTAAAAAATTCAAACATTAAAACAGTTTTACATATATTAAGAAAGAAAAAAAAAGTATATTTTCCTAGCGTAAAAAGTATCAAAAAAGTGGCAAGAATCGCAAAAAGTACCACATTTGGGTGCATTTTGTAAAAGTGGCCAAATAGTATCCAAGCAGTCGAAAAAGTGGCAAATTGACACTTCAGTGGCACCAACGGTAAAGCTGCTTACAACTACAATTAATGTTGGAAGAATTCCAATCAATTGTAGTGGGGAATGTAAGAAGAGATAAACTCACTGTTTATTGGTGATGTTTTTGTTTAAACTTTGATATTGTTACAACAAGAGCTGTTCCTTATGATTCTTATACGCTTAACAGTTTTATTTGGTTTAATATCTTTAGTTTTTCTAAAATCTTTATGGATGAAGTTTCCTGATGATCTGGCCTAAGCAACCAGTGAAATGCGCATAGGAATAGCTTATCTCATCAACAATAATATCAAGTGTTTTTATCAAGAATAAAAACTGGGAATTAAGCACGAATAACAAAATCTTTTAAATTAAAATTTTGTATTCCCAAAAATTACTTTTGATAATATGTTTATTTATTTCAGCCATTTCAATGTGCGCAGGGTTACCGTTGGAAATTTTCGAAAAGGGTCACAAAAAGGGGATTTTCCAGAAAAAGGGGTCAAAAAAGGGTATTTCAATAAAAAAGGGTCAAGTTTTTTATAAGCAGTATTTCTCATTTTAGTGAACAAAATAAGACCAAAAAATATTTATTTCAGGTAGGAAGTGCTCAAAAAACATAATTTTTTTTATGGAATGCCGAATCCTGTTTTTAACACATGACAAAAAGTTTGTTCTTAATCATTATAGCTAATTTGTTAATGTTATTTTCCGATATATACTTTTTTTCAGGGCTGTGGAGTTGTTAAGAAATAGTTATAACTCCGACTCCTTTTGCTGAAATTTTTTAAGTACGACTCCAACAGTGCTGTCACAACTAATTCAATTTTTACAACCAACATTTTTGAAAAAGTTACCAAGTGTAAAAAAATATAACCAAATTTAAAATGCTTTCTATTAATTGAGAAAATCATTAAAATCATTGTAATACATTGTAACACAAAGGTTATTTGCACTTTATAGTAAAACAATAATTATAAATCAAGAAAACAAAACAAGAAATGTAATTCTTTTACATATTAAAAAAATAACGTAAAACTTAATTAAAAGTTTTTATTTATTTGAGACTTTATTCGTAAAAAATTTTTTTTTATTTTTTGGCGCCTTATGCTCCAGTGGGAGTTAGAGGAATATATAAAAAAAAAATAATTGAATATTTTTTAATAGTTATAAATAACAAAAATGGATAATAGTTTTCCGCTTTTTAGCTGTTATTGGCAGGACTGTCAAATGTGGCGATTTCTTCATCCTTTTGTCGATGGAAATTTACGTTTGGCGATTATTTTGGCGAAATTTAAAACGATTGGCGATATGCGAAATGCATTTTATGTAAATATTTTCTAATTTACATATCTAAAATGTTATAAAAACTTTTTTCTCTTTTGTGTAAATTTTATTCAAATTTATAATTCTTATAATAAAAAATTTTTCAAAATTGTTCTAATATATCAAATAGTTTGTAAATAATTGTAAAATATTACTGCCTTTCGCAACGTACATTCAATGGGGCAAAAGTATATGACTGACAGTCAAAAGTTTTTTTTACCAAATAATTATCTTAAAAAACATTAAAAAAATATCCATTCCGACAAGTTATAAACAGTAAAATTTCAAATTTCTTTAAACCTACAGCCATTTCATAAAGAAAATTCCATACAATTTAAAATTATATTGATAAATCAATGTAATTTTAAAAAATCTTTAAAATTCCTATATGTATTTTCAAATATGTATATAAATATACTTCTGGAAATTACCTAAATTCAGAACCTTAAACTTATTCTCAAGTTTTTAAAAACACTAAGGCCCGTTTTCACAACTTACCGATAGCTTAAAGTAGACTTTAAACGGTCTTATAAAAAGTGTTCCATTATTAAAACTTTACTTTAACCTGAAGTGAGCGATAAAGTAAATTAAGGTTCATTCTACCTGGTAGGTTAAAGTAAAGTTGTAATAATGGAACACTTTTTATACGGCCGATAAAATCCTACCTTTAGCTATCGGTAAGTTGTGAAAACGGGCCTAAAACGACTTTTGTGTAATTTTTCAGTAATTTTCTAAAATCGATTCCGGATGATTTAATGCTCTTCCTACTTTAAGTACTAATTATCTTACTTCTCTTAAAATCAAGAAAAACTACGCTCATTTAAAAAAAAATAATTGAAAATCTCCATTAATTAAAACTTCATTTGTTTACGATTTCAGATCATGGCGTTTTTAATATAAAAATCACAAATGGCAATATTTTCTTAGCAAAAATCTTAAAAAAATTATTTGGTTGCTGTTTTGAAAGGGTTTAAAAAAAACTTCCGTTCATTGGTAACAAATAATGAAAAAATCGTAGTACACAGTACAAATTATTCGAGCTCGTAAATGATTGTACCAAGAAAAACATATTCGTTCGTAATTATTATTGTTTTAGAAAAAAGTAAATGAAAAAAATATTCACATCTTCACATTGAAAAAAAAAAACCAATTTTGGTTAGAAATAACCAAAAACGGCAGCTGTGGACTCCAACTCCGACTCTTACTCTAACCTAACATTATTTAAGAGACTAGTTTTTATTTGACTTTAAACTCTTTTTTAATTTAGTACCTGTTAAATGATTCTGTAAAAATTTCAAATCGATATTTTAATTCTTACGTGCCGCGCATTGAGCTTTAACCTACTAGTTACTAACATATGAGTAGGAAAGCTGCAAAATATTTTATTTGGATTTTGGAAAAAATGTAAAAAACATATACCGCCCGATTCAATAGACCAAATGAGTTGAACTTTTTTAATTCTAAAGTGTTATGAACTTTCGAAAGAAACGAGTTTTGCTTCAATCCGTATGGGATCATTGAACTTTAGTATATTTTTAAGGTTATATTAATTTATTAAAATTATGCAAACATTGCTAAAAAATGTAAAAATAGTTCTGTAGGGGAGAGATAAACTACACCAAATCACATCTTTTTCAAATAACGTTTTTATAATGTTGGAATTTATAGATGTGTGAATTTCCATAAGTCCTATCTAATGTAGCTTTCGAGATACAAAAGTTGAAAACAACACCAAGTCCAATTGGCTTAGACGTTAAAGGCATCAAGAACTCGCCACTGCATTTTTCCGTTCCTAATTCAATATTATTATTGTCCAAGACCGAAATTTGAAATTGCAAGTCCTTATTATCTTATTTCCCTAAAGTGAGTAGATAAAAGTATTCTCAAATCATTTTTCGGGTTAACCCCCACTTTGATGGGAATTATATCTCGAACAATGTCATGTATTTTTCCGAGTTCCTTTTCCTTTTATTCTATTATAATTCACCTTGAAGGTTGGAACTTAAAATGTAGTTCACTTAATGCGTTCACCACAGGAGCTGCAGCTGATTTCAAGTCATATTCATGAACATGGCTACAAAAATATTTGTTTATATACGATAAATAAAAAACAACATCTTTACAAATTTAATTTTAAAATTCCTTAATTCGGCTCTATTTCATTAAGGATATCTTGGCGAAATTCAAATAGTGAATCCGCTGGTTTTTGTTACAGAAATTTGAGGTCACATTAAATCATAGAAAAGGACATGCTTCGAAACAATCTATATAACTATTCTTACAAATTGTCAAAATATGATGTTATCTCAATTTTTTAATTTTTGATATGAAAAGTATACTGGTCCTTATTTTCTGACTTCACAATTTCAAAAAGCAGAAAAGAAAAATTATATTTAAATATGAATTGATATTTAAAAAGAATTGGAGAAATTGTTCATTAAATTTTTTTATTTTGAAAAATATTAGAAAAATTTTAATGCAAAAAAGTCGGAGTCGGAGTCGCTAGTTTTTGTGGGTACTTCGACTCCGACTCCACAGCCCTGCTTTTTTTCACCGATTTAGCGATTTCAAATAAATTTTAGGGTTTGTTTTAAATTTTGCAATCGTTCGCGAAGAAGTGATTTTTATCTCGTAAGTTTCTTTAAAGATTCTTTAAAGCTTTTACGATTTTTAATAAATTTTAGACTTTGCTATCATACCGCTGTTACCAAATATATAAGAATATTCGCCAATTTAACAATTTTTACCGTATGTTTTCATTCCTGTTAGTTTTAGGGACATTTATTCAATTTTTCCGAGTTTTGAAATTTTTGCGTAGCTTTGTTTCTTTTTGAGGCAATCGTCGCCATTTTAAAAATAGTCCCATACATAAACCGAACACACCTATTTTACAGGGCACTCTCAAAGCTGTTGATTCAAAAAAGGGCGAAAAGTTCAATACCTTATGCCATTATTAAGGGTGAATTTTGTTAGAATAAAACATGCTACTATTTAAAAGAGCAAAACTATTTTAAGAAACTAACAACAAATTGCATTTTTTAAATAAAATGTCACATTTTTTTTTTAAAGAAACCACTTTACTATCGAAAATCTAATTTATAAGTCTTACCACATCTTTCGACACAAACTTTTTAGGAATGCTAACTACTTTTTAGAAATGCACGTTCTATATTTTGCTATTAAATCTTCACTTGAAGTCCATTCCTCCATCTCCGCTCCAAACATATAAGGAGAAGAAAGCATGGAATTGTAAGTTTCTACTTTGAGTCTGTTCCATATCAAGCAATGCTTATTTCGAAAACATTTGTTGAGCACTACTGTTCCGCAGTGTCGACAAAAAACAAAATGTGAGTGCTATTTCCAAAAAAGGGTCAAAAAGTGTCACAAAATAGGTGAAAATGATACAAAAGTATAATTTAAAAAAAGGGTCATAAAAGGTATCAAGACCGTCGAAAAAGGGTCAAATTGATACTTTAGTATCACAACGGTAACGCTGAATGTGCGTTTTGAGTTGTTGTGAATTTTGTTTTTTTTTCCTGTTTAAAATCATCAAGTTATATTAATTTTATTTCGTTTATATATTTCTGTTACACCATGTTATGTTCTACTTGTATAAGGTTACCTTTTAGTAAATTGTATTTCATTCATTTTTCAGCCCGGGACGACCTTCATCTTGCTTCCTTCCATTTTGCTGGCTTGTACTACGTCGTAAATTTTGTGTATTTAAATTAACAATTAAAGAAAAAAAAATGTGAGAATTGTTTGCTCTTGTTTTTTCTTTATCGTTGTATGTAATAGGTTCAAATATTACTAACATGTAGCTAAATTCAGTGCTTCATTATCGTTATGAATTTTTTCATTGATGTTATGAAACATTGAAATTTACATTTTTTTCATATATTTTCATGTCTATCGCTTAAAAAAGAAAATATTTTCTAGGTTTAAGTCTTTTGAAGTTAGAGAACTTTATTTTGTTTTCATTGATTTAGTGACATTTTTCATGGAAAATATAAAGTCACACTTTTTTTTATTAACTGAAAAATATTTGAATAGATTTATTAATAGTTCATTTTAATCTTAAAAAACCTATTGAAATAATGTATAACAATTAGTTGAATTTTTCTTTTGAAAGAGATATTAAGTTGTCATTATTTTAATGAAAAATTTTACCAAATTACGAAACTAAATTTCAAATAGAATCTGGGAATTTATTTCTCATGGTGAGTTACATTTATTATATAAATTTTTCATATTATTCGAATGTGTATTCTATGTCAAATACATTCCTCAAAAGCTTTTATACTTTAATAGTCTCATTCCTTCATTATTTCACAGGAATATTTTCTATGCACTATCAGAATTTTTTTGTTTGTATATTTCTTTTACGAAGCTTACCTTAGCTATCCTTCGGTTAGCAATGAAGTAAATTGTAAAGAAAATTTATACAACTATTTTCTTTACAATTTACTTCATTGCTAACCGAAGGATAGCTAAGGTAAGCTTCGTAAAAGAAATATACAAACAAAAAAATTCTGATAGTGCATAGAAAATATTCCTGTGAAATAATGAAGGAATGAGACTATTAAAGTATAAAAGCTTTTGAGGAATGTATTTGACATAGAATACACATTCGAATAATATGAAAAATTTATAGAAACTAAATTTCGTAATGGTAATGAAATTGCTTCAATATTTTTGGAAATTTCATTCCCGTAATAAAATTTTTCATTGGATTAAAGAAAAAGATTTGATGAAATTGATTCATTAGATTTATGAAGCATAATTCTTTCAGTGTATGAAAACCAACTCTCCAACACTTGAACTAGACATGCAGCCCCACACCATAACTCCTCCCCCACCTTGTTTAACAGTTGGCGCAAGATTTGATTTTTCATATGAAGTATTAGGTTTTCTCCATACGGTAGTTCGTCCACCAGAGCGGAAAATATTAAATTTACTCTCATCCGAGAAGAGTATTTGATCCCAGTAGCTGGTAGACTTGCTTTTGTATCGTTTTTCGGAGGCAAACACTTTGTTTGGTTACTATCAGGAATAATTGGCTTACGTCTAGCAACTCAAGCATTGTAATTTGCCTCGTACAGCACTCTTCTGACCGTCATGTGGTGAATGTCTTTTCCAAAGTCTTCCTTAACTTCAGCCTAGTACTCTGTTCAAAATTGTGAAAAATGTTGAGCAATTTTGACATGTATCAATGCTACTTATCATGCGAGTTTTTACAATTTGACGTTTTTATTCCTGCTAAGTCGGAATGAACTAATAAAGTGACCTCACAAGCGCAGCTGTTTGCAGTGATTTTCTTCGTGTGTGACGTTTGTCGTCATTTTTTTTGTTTATTTACTTTTCTTAATAAGGCATTTTGACATTTGGCGTCTCAATTCTAGCAACAAAATTCCTGTGGTTTTTTCTATTGTTTCATTGTTGTAGTACTGAGGTCACTTTGTTAATACATTTTGTGCTAAGTATGCGACATTGTTTTGCGTATGTAAACAAACCCCACATGTATTTTACTAAAAATTATTTTTTTTTTAATAAAAAATTTAATAAAATAGAAAGTAAATATGGAGTTAATCCATGTCAAACCATCACGAAAAAATGGAATTTTCGGCATTATCACATCCGATTTTAATGAAATTCAACACAGATGTTGGTTAAGGACTTTAACCAAACATAAATTTTCAGACCCCAGATTCTTTCCGCTTCCGAAATATGACGTCATAAAAGATGTGAAAAATGTTAAAAAATCACAAAAGTCTCCTTACAAAAAAGGTTGGAGTTTTTGAACTACGCCAGATAATTTAGTTTTTTTGGTATCTTTTAAAGGTGCAAGTGCACCCTTTAAACTGATATGCGTATTGTCGAAGGTAATTTTTTGGGGTCTTGAGTTCAAAGGTCCATATCTGGAAAAGTATATTTTTTAAAATTCTTAAAAAAATATATGTCAAGTATTAGACCCTGTTCTACATTTGCAGAAAATTTAAAGGTGGAGACTCGATTGGTGTCAGAGTTATAGACCAGAACGTGTTCCTAAGTATGTTTTGTGCTCAAAAATTCCTTGTTGTTCTTGAATTTTTATTATAACGGCAAGAGCCAAAGTTTCCAAATTAGGTACACACATTTAGGTTTCCAACATACAGCATCCAACAAAATGTGGGCGGAATTGGAGAAGTGGGCGTGGTACCTCCCTTACAAAAAATATTTAGAACAGAATTTAGAAGAAAAAAAATTTTTTTTATACGTGTCCTTTAAGATTTTTTTCAAAAAAAAGATTGTCCTTTTTTTAGTGAATTGTCCTTTTTTTAGATTATGACTTCTTTTTTAAACTCAAAAACTATAATTTTTATTTTCCCAAAACCCCGAAATTTCAACAATAATACAGCAGAACACGCTGGTTAACTTTAATGCCAGCATTAGATCGAATTCTAAAATTGTTTGTTCCATTGCAAGAATATTTTCTCTCTCAACATAGAAGCCCGATTACAT
The DNA here is from genome assembly GCA_963931875.1 of Pollenia griseotomentosa. Classification (NCBI taxonomy): domain Eukaryota; kingdom Metazoa; phylum Arthropoda; class Insecta; order Diptera; family Polleniidae; genus Pollenia; species Pollenia griseotomentosa. The sequence continues at coordinate 164,212,724 of OZ007562.1, read as the reverse complement.
TGCAAAAACTATTTTGATGATCCATGTGCTAGATTGTGGTTACTTTTGGCACATAGCCAAGTCTTTATATTATAATATAAATATAAAAATATATTTGTCGTTAGAGTCACAACATATTTCAATTCCTAAGGCTGCTCTTACTTTAAAGAACGTTAAATTAAAATCAATTGCACACAAAGAAAATGTGCTATGACCATTGGTTATTCATATATATTCCCCATAAAAACTTGTTTCGAAATTAGTCTCCTTGAGTCCGTAAACCATTTAATTATGTTGGTATTTAGATTAAATTCGCCCCAAAAATATTTTACGGAAAATAAAATTATTGAGCAATTCCATATGAAAGCGATCAAAATTGGCAAATTTTTGGACGACCCCTCTCCGATTTTAAAATAAATAGTCTCAATCGATTGCCCAGCAAAAAATAATGTACCTACATATTTTTTTTTTTTTTATAGTGACTGGTTTAGTGGTGGTGTACACCACTGTCATGTGACAAAATTGAAGAATTCTTCATAAGGGACCTCATTGAAAGTTGTTTAAAAAAACTACTAAAGCGATCGCAACGAGTGATAGCTCGTTGGAAAGGTATTGAATCAGGCTTTAATTGAAAAATAAAATTTTCCTAATTTTTCTTAGAAATTTACCTTTAAATTTTCCCATGAAAATTAAATTTTCCGATTTTCCACAGAAGCTCCTAAATTTTCCGGCTAATTTTTTTTTTTTGGATTCCTCATAATTTTTGCTTTAAGAATCAGCAATAAAAAAATGGGCCCGACTCCTTGTTTGGACAGGAGAAAAGCATTTAAGAGACCACCTTATTAAAAATACATTTTAAAAATTATTTTACAGTTAAAAATACATTTATGAAAACAACGAAAACAAATGTTGTACATTTAAGATCTGGTCAGTATATGGCCTTTGCAAACTTGCCTTAGTCGCCATGCGTTTTAGGGTTCCCCCTAACGCATCGCATGGGCCCTTACCGTGGGACGTCGCGAAAAAGTGCCACTCGACCATGCAGTTTTGTTCTTCTTCAATTATGCAAAGATTGTAAAAATTTTTTTTATTCTTGTACTGAGAAGCCGCGCCGTCTGAGAAAAACGTTACTTTGTCGATTGCATCGAATTTTGTTCTTAAGAATTCAAACAGTTTCATTTGAAATAAATAAACGGACACATAATTATGAGCTAAACTCTCCGCGACAACAACAAAGCTTACGGTCTGTAGTTCGTTATCTTTGTTTTTGAAATAAATTCAAAAAGGATGCACCGTGCACTGGTCGTTTGCCCAGTGATAAGCCTGAATTTCATCCTGAACGAGAAAAGTGTAATTCTCGGCAAAGTCGCTTATCACAATGAATTCATTTTGGGCTAATTTCTCCTTACTTTCCTTTAGAAATTTCGATTGCATCTGGGATATGAAATGGTGCGCCTTCAATTCATTCAACTTGAATCCGAATTCCTCGATGAATTCCGGAATCTGCTTTACCACGGTCTCAAGGGAACATCTGCCGCTGCTAATTATCCACTGTTTGAAATGCACCTCCTGAATTAATAGCTGTTCAAACTTTTCCGCCAAATATTGCTCTAGCTCGTCAATCTTCGGACAATTGTCGCATTTGGACAGATAACAATTTTCCGTGGGGTATGCGCACAACGACTTCGACAGGAGGTCCCTATATGTTTCAATTTCACCGTGAAATACTTTCAATTTCTTGCATGGAAAGAAAATTAATTTGATGTTTTGATGAAACATGCAAACGCAGACTGAATGCGTTCCGTGCCTGTCTAATGCCAGCACGCATTCTTTTGGTCGTAGGATGGCAAACTTAGAAAATCCCACTTTTTCTGCTGGGTATTTCTATATATAAAAAGAAGTGTACACTTTGATGTCACCACTAACTGCGAAAATGGGTCAACCGATTTAAACGAAAACTAACACGGTACTTTGGGGATAGTCTGTAGATGGTTTATGTGAAGTTTGGACGAAATCGGCCCAGTGGTTCCGGAGATATTGCATTTAGTTTTTCCTATATATTATTCCCATATAAATATCAACAAAATGGGTTTCATTATCCATATTATGATTTTTTATTGTTTCTTGAAAAGTTACCAAACCATGCCTAATGTGAACAATGACATTCAGAATAGATCTTATGTATATTTCATATCGCTAGAAGTCGTATCATAGGGCAAAACGGGTAAAAGCTCCCCCTTCCAATGTTTTCTTAACTAATCAACCAATTTTCTTGAAATTTTGCAGGCAAATAGTATAACATCTGGAAGGAACTATAGCCTATAATTTTTATTATTCAGGGCACGAAATTGGGTAAGAGGGGCAAACACTCCCCTTGCCTATATCTTATTAACTGATCAACCGGTATTCTTTAAATTTGGCATGCAGATACTGTAGTATCTAAAGGAACTTTAAGATATACATGTTTTTGAAATTCCAACAATAAGGGCGCAAAATAGGGCAAAAGGGGTAAAAGCTCCATCTCCCCATGTCTTCTTAATTAATTATCCGATGAAAGTTTCAAGTCTAAGGGCTATAAATTTTAACATTTACGGCGTAAAATAAAAGTAAACGGGTAAAAGCAATCCAATACCTTCATAATTAATTTGAAAAGTTTATGTATTTTTTTTAACATTTTTTTCTCCGGTTATTCTACTTCGGCTTTGCAATGGTACACGATTGGTCGTTAAAAAATTGATGAAAAACGTTGTAGGAGCTACCATTTTAAATGGTAAATTCCGAGACGAAAATGTTTTGCTGCCAGGAACTCCGATGATTGCCACAGACGTCCCAATTGAATTCAAACGCGTTTAATTTCCAATTAGATTGGAATTTGCAATAACAATCCATATGTCGCAAGGCCAAACGATGTATGTTTGCGGCTTAGATTTGGGCACACCATGTTTTTCACACGGACAATTATACGTGGCATGTTCTCGCGTCGGCAAGCCATCGAGCTTATTTGTGTTGGCTAAAGACGGAATGACAAAAAATATCGTACACGCAATTGCTCTTCGTAATACAAATTGACTATATCTGTTTGATTTTTATACTTCTGGATAACAAATACATTACTTTTTTATGTTTAACTTTTGAATATGTAACGAAAAGAAATAAATGGCTATTGCTTTTTTTCATCGCCGATCATGGTATAAGGTGCTTTATTCCTCTTTCTTTCACTAGAAATATGTTATATGGCAAATCGACGTTTGCCGGGACAGCTAGTCATCTATAAAAGGCTTTAACATCCTTTTAAATGCTAACATTAATAAACAATTTAGCGCCTGTCCCTAAATGGCATATGAATGTCTAGATAAAACTCACCACAAATAACTCTGATATGAATTTTAACCTCTTAACATAACTCCGTTCTTGTGAGCCGAGGACTGCTTATCGTTTCCAGATAGGGTAAAATCCGAAAATTCGTCTGTAAGTACTATGGAGTTTGGGCTTTACCGATGTAATTTCTAGGATTGTTTTTAAGTAGTTGAATATTTTGTTTTTAAATTAGAAATTTTTGAATTTTTTGCGGCATATTTTGAAAATTTGTTGGGGCATATTTTCAAGTTTTGCGGCATATTAAATGCAAATAACACGTGTTTTTTAGAGCATATTTGGGGTTTTCCTGATCGCTACAGTAAATGTATATTCTTTGCCGTCGCATATGGCAGTCACAATAAAATTTTTCTTAAATAAACTAAGTTTAAAACTGTAATTTTTGTTTTGTTTATTTAAATATGTTAAATTTTAACACTATAAGATCCAAAAATATTATTTATGTTGTGTGCCGCGCGCCGTCTTAACATTTATCCAATAGAAATTGTAAAAAAAAAAAAAAATAATAATAAATGGCTCAGAACATTCGTTAAGGAGTATGAAAAGCTTTCCCGCTAGCTATACAATAAGCAAAGTTGTCTCTTAATCCCTGTCATGACGCACGATCACATAACATACTTTCATACTCGCAAAGCATGTAAAAATCTAAAAAAAGCAAATATATATTCATGTATGTATAGTTATGCCTATGTATATATATTTATGTATAAATATATTTCTGTGGTAAGCTGACACACCACAAAGGGTACAATTCTCCCTCCCTACTGCATTAGCAAACGCCTATAACAGACGAAATACCCTAGTTCTAAACATCTGTCCCTAAAATTAACAAGTTATTTACCTACAAATACATTTTTGCCATAGCCATCCTTCCCTTGAAAAAAAAACTTAATATTTCATATTCAAAAATTTACAAATTCCAGATGCATTTATTCTTAAAATATAATATAATAAAGTACAAAAAAAAAATCGGTCCTTACACAATAAGGGTAGGGAACAAACTAAAGTAATAGTAATTATACATTTCAGTTTAATAAGTTTAATAAGTAATATCGGACAGTGAGACGATTTGGAATCGGACTGACATAATAATGAGAATTTTAAAATAAGAATAAAGAATTAATGGAAAAAAAATAATCTCAATTACAAAACAAGTGGTGAATGAATATGTCCATTGATGTGTTGGGCCCAGCAGTCAATGGGAGTTGTAAAATTTGGTGTTGTTGTTATTTTCTTTTTCTTTCAATTGATCACTGCTTGTAAAAGAAATTAATGAATGAAATATTCTAAATTTTAAAGGTTCTCATTACAAAATAAAATTTATATAAGTAAAAGATAGAAACAAATTACGCAAAAAAGATTACGCAAAAAAAAAATGTTAGTAATAAATTAAGGGAATATGTTTTGTTAAAATAAAATTTTACTTTTTTTCATTGATTTTGATTAAATTAATTCTCTTTGCACATTTTTATATTAATTTAATTAATAGAGCAAGGTTATATGTGATTATTAGAGAATTTAAAGATTCAATATTTAATAGTTTATATAGGTTAGTTATAATGAAAATTTTAAACTTTTAATACGTTATGTTAAATTTTATTTATATTTTTTTTCCTTTTTTTTTTTTGTAAGGCGTTATTATAATAGATTAATAACTAAAATACTTCACTTTTATTAATAAGTAACTAGGCAACTTAACGCTTTTAGTTATTTTTTTTCTTTCTTATAAGTTAATGTAACAACAAGAAAAAAAAAGTTCTTGCTAAATTCTAAAGTAATTGAGCCTACAGTAGGTTATGTAATATATATAAAGCAAATAGGTTATATAAGGTAAGAGTTTAGACACATAAATATTGTTACGTGGATTTCTCTCGAGTTTAGAAACACATGTTAATATTCTTGTTAAATCACCAATGTACTAGTCATCCTTTACAGGTAAATTCGGTTTCCCTTAAATAAAAAAAATCCAAAATTTGTTGTCCGGTTGGACCATAAATCTTCCATGTGCTCAGCGAATACCCTTAACAATGTTAAGAAAACTAAAAAATTTTTGAAAATTAACCAGGACATTTTAGTTCTGAATGCAGATAAGGGTAATATTACAGTTGCGATGAATAGACATGACTATAGTTCGAGAATGAAGGATATTCTTAGTGATGACTCCGCATATAGAATATTGACAAAAGACCCAACGAATAAACTACAACAGACAAATAATGATATAGTGGAGAAATTATTTAAATTAGAGATAATAACACCTTTTGAAAAGAAAAAACTTAAAACAACAACTGCTACAGCACCCAAATTATATGGAGTTCCGAAAGTGCACAAGGAAACATTTCCATTAAGACCAATTTGTTCGAGCATCAATGCTCCATCTCATGAACTTAGCAGATATATAACGGGAATTCTTAGGAAGATAACAGAAAATTCAGTATATAATGTAAAGAACTCATTACAATTTAAGGATAGGATTAAGAACATTAAGATACAAAATGAGGAGAAGATAATTTCGTTAGATGTAATATCATTGTTTCCTAGTATACCTATAGATGTAGCCTTAGGTATTATAGAAGAAAAATGGAACATAATTAGAAAACATACAACTATTGAAAGGGAATTATTTTTAAGAATTCTCAAATTTTGCATAGTTGATAGTAGATATTTTCAATATAATAACAAAATTTATTCTCAACAAAAAGGATTGCCTATGGGTTCTCCAGCTTCTCCTGTTGTAGCGGATATAGTTATGGAGGAGCTACTTGATTCATGTATTAGAAGATTATCTATTAAAAAAAAAATTATTACAAAATATGTGGATGATTTATTTTGTATTATTTCAGAATGTGAAATAGACCAGAATATTAAATTTACAATTGAAAGGGAATGTAATCATAAACTTCCATATTTAGACGCATTAGTTATAAGGAAGGAGAATAACTTATTAGTAGATTGGTACCAAAAGCCAATTTCTTCAGGAAGAATTATTAATTATTATTCGAAACATCCGAGAAGGGTTATTATAAATACTGCCAAAAATTTTATAGATAAGGTTTTAAATATTAGTGATATAGTTTTTCATAGGAATAATAAGATGAGAATCAAAAATATTTTAGGGGATAATAATTTCCCAAGAGAATTGATTTGTAAATTGATTGGACAGTACAAAGGACATAGGGAAGGTAGTGTAAATACGGTAACTGAACCTAAAATTTATAAGTCTTTAACTTATGTACCAATGTTTTCAGAACGATTGCAAAATTCTAATATTTATGATATGAATAATTATAGGATGGCTCATAAAACTTATAATACATTGGATAGATTATTCAGTAAAATGAAAGATAAGACAGAAAAATTAGATAAATCTAATATTATTTACAAGATACCTTGTAAGGGTAAGGATAATGAAGTATGTAGTAAAGTATATATAGGTACCACAAAAAACAAATTAAAAACTAGATTAGCAGGACATAGATCTGATCAAAAATACAAAAATACATCTTCTCAAAAAATTGCATTGTCATTGCATTGTGCCAATTTCAATCATACACCAGATTTTGAAAATACAACAGTTTTAAATACAGAAACAAACTACAAACGACGTTTCATGTTAGAAATGTTGCAAATTATAAACATACCAATGGAACAAAGAATTAATTTTAAGACAGATACGGACAATGTAGCTCAAAATTACAGACATTTAATTTATAAGAATAAGATAGGAAATAAAATAAGTTTACAAAAATGTAATAGAATAATTTTTGTTTCCTGTGTATTATTTTTATTAATTTTCATAATTGACAATTTTGTTTTTTCATTAAATTTTGTTTATAAAATTGTTTGAAATATAAAAAAATCCCTGAAGAAGCTATCCATTGAGATAGCGAAATATTGGATAATTTTTAAAAAAATATTCTTTATATAAAACGGACCTTGAGCTTGAGAAATTATTGGAAGGAAATAATATTCAGAAGGTCGAAGAAATTAAGCTAAATAATTAATAAAAGAATTAAAAAAGTTTTAAAACAAACTTTTTTTGGTTAAAAAAAGCAAATAAACTGTTACAACTGTTTTAATTATTATTCGATTATATTTACAAGCAAATAAATAAATAAGTACATACATACATGCATACATATGTAAGTATATAAACGTTTTGTGATATTTAATGTGTAAAAATTTTATTAACACACAAAATAATGTAACGTACACCTAGTTCAAGAGTGACTCAACTCCAAAAAAAAAACTGTTTTTGACCTCAAAAAATAGATAAAAACAAATTTTTGGACCATTTAGTAAAAAATCCATACAGATTATGAGCTAAAAAGTTTTTTTTTAAATATTTATACGCTAGATATGAAAAACTTTTAGTTGTGTAATTTTTGATGATGTATTATTTGCAAAAGTTACCGAATTATTTTAAGTTGTCAGTTTATCTGAATTCTTTTCCAGTTTTGACAGTTTCCCCAATTCTAAACTGACACTTGTCTAATTAATATAAACTCCAACACTGATTTACTGAATCAAAAGTATCATAATTCGTATTAGCACTTAGCAGTAGGGATCTATTACGACTTTATTTTCTGACATATGTAACTAAAAATAAGTCACTTTTATGAATTGCAACCTTATACCAATTAACACATAAAGAAAGACATAGCTGTTTTAAGTAACAGTTAACAACAACAAAAACATACACTGATATTTTTTTATAAATAAAAAAAATTACCATTTTGAGTTTAGTCACTTTTGAACTAGGTGTGCGATATAATCCGCCAGCACACCCAAATGTGTAAATTTAAGCATAAATTTTAATTTAACGCCTGGTTATTTTTTATATGTACATATATCGCTCCTTTATTGCAACAAAGTCATATCTCAAAAACTTTATGTTACTGAAGCAAAGCTGCTCAAACTAAACCGCAGTTATAGCAAAATATATTTTATTAAATCTGTATAATAATGTACATTTTGAAAACTTTTATCGCATTTTGCCAAGTTTGATTTTTTTGAGATATGACTGCGTTGAAATAAAGAAGCGATATGTATGTGTGTACATAATTGGACCAATATACTAACTCAGTTGATTTTGTAATTGTAAGCTATTAATATTGTGAAACGTCTTAATCTAATCCAGAAGTAGCCTAAGGTAAGTCGACAATAAAATATAGTTTTTTCATTTATTAAATATTTGCTTTTTATTTTTTAAAAGAGCGAAAAGGCGTAGTTTGGAGTCAAACGTAGTAGAAGTCAAGCAAAATGCTCGCCAAGGCTGCGGTGGCATACCTTTATTCGATGATCAATATTTTCAATGACTCGGAGACATAATTGAGATTCACTATCGTTAATGTGACAAATTATCTCATCTTTTAGCTCTTTAATTGTTCTTGGCTTATTAACGTACACTTTTTTTTTAATATCTGAAAAGAAAGAAGTCCAATGGCGTTAAACCACATGGTCGTGGCACATGATAACAAGGCCATTGATTTTATTGCTCAAAAGAGCCATTGATTCGTTGGCTGTGGGGCAAGTGGCACCATCCTGTTGGAACCACATTTCGTCAAGGTCCATATTCTTAATTTCTGGCCCTAAGAAGTCCGTTATCATCTCGCGATAGCGAACACCATTAACGGCAACTGCTTGGCCTCATTTTCGATAAAGTACGGCCTGAAGACGCCAGCCCAGAACGAACTGGAAAAATGTATCACTTTGTAAGTGTAAGTGTAACCTGATAAATATATTACACAAATATAATGCATTATTATTTTTTAGAAAAGAAAACACTATAAGTATTACTTCTTGTTATTCTAATTATTTTTTAACAAATTTTTATTTTTTACAAAATAATTCGAGCCCTTACCGCTTAAGCTTAAGCGACATCATTTTCAATTTTCGTTTTTTTTTTAATAAATGGCTTTACTGGCAACACTTGCATCATCTCCTAAAATATCATGGTCACATAATGTACCGTTACGATTTTATAGCCAAAACAATTTTATCTTAAGCGACAACCTTCATACAAAATTGTTATGAAATAAAATAAAAAAACCTTCTCCTGTAAAATTTTGCTATTGTCGTTTAAGCTTTTTGGTGGTAATGACTCGATATAATATATGAAATTGCAACTAATAGCTTTTAACAAAAAATAATAATAAATATATGTATGTAGTTAAAACAAGAATTTCCATATTTTGAAGATTTATATTAAAATAGTGCTATCTGCTAAATCACAATTGTACGGGAGAGCGAAGAAACAGATTTTTTCGATAATTATTAAGCCTACAGTACACGGAATGTAAAAAGCCACATGCGTGTGTCGTTCTGACGTAATTTTGATGTCACTGTGATGACGACAAAATTACGTCAGAACGACATACGCAGGTGGCTTTTTACATTCCGTGTACTGTAGGCTTAAACGTTAGAGTTGTGTCGTTCCGGAACGTCCTACTTCCATTAAACGATTCCCTAAAAGGAACGGTGCGGACTTTTTCAATAGTTCCTTTTTTATCGTTCCTCGTTCTGCAATTGCAATCCGTTGAATCATCACAATCATCACATGTATTTCTGTAGGTTAATTTTTTGTGTGTTGATCAGTGTTGCCGACTTTTGTGTATTTAGATCGTGACACATAAAAAGTTTCTAATTAAATCAATTACTGATGTGATTCAAAGCAATATATTTTAGCAATATACCACTCGTTCACCACCAGCAGCGGCATTACGCGCAGATTAAAACAGGATTAAAACAGTTGAACTATTTTAGGCTTAATTAATTAGTCGTTTTTAAGAAAACAATATATTGTCACATCGAGTTTTTGATTGGTTATGATGCACTAGACTAAATTTCATATCCCCATAAAATTAAAAAAAAGTATCGTTATGCCATTTGAATTAAATATAATGGAAAAATATTTTAAAATGTGGGATTAATTATTAGGATTATGCGATAGTGCTTGCGAATCAGTTCTGAGGAACACAACATAACACATTTTCCTAAAAACTAATTTGTTTCAGTAGATAATTCTGTAATTTGTTGGAAGAATCATATTATTTTCTTAATTTTTCAGATATAGTGCATATATTCTGTGGCATTTTGACAAAACATCTTAAGTCGAGAAAAGATAGCAAAAAAATTTAAAAAAAAAAGCTCGGTGAAGCAACAATCATTTTTATTAAATAAAAAAATAAACCAAAATTTAAGAAAAATTTCTTTTATAATACAAAATTTTAAAAACGTTCACAAAAATGTTTTTTGAATGAAAATTCGTATGATTTTTCCTAACTTTTTAAATTCGACTTAAGATGTTTGGTCAAAATGCCACAGATATATATTTTTACGTTTTTCCTATAATAAACGCGTTTGGGTTTACTCCCTTTATAATAAACCGTTGAGTTCTTTTAATTGCAAATCAGAATAACTAAATACACATATTCAACTTAACAGACTTTATTGAAATTAATTATAACGTTCGCAATTTGATCTAATATTGTTAGTTTCGACCCGAACCGTTATTTCATGAGTCACCCTTTTTTATATTTCATAACTATTTATAGACTTTTCCCGAACCTCCCAGTAATGACAATTTATTATGTTCTAAAACCATTTTTAGAAATGACTGGAAAATTCATATAGTAACTGTTATAATCTAAATACACTTTTAGGCGGTAATACAGTTGTGTTGAAAATTATACATGACAATTTTTTAAGTAACTAATATAACATAAAACTATAACTAACAAGATAACTATAACTATAAATAATTCTTAGATAATTTTACTTTCGTAACAATGGCGCATATTCAGAAATCATAACTAAAGTTGTAACTAACAAAACAGAAACTAAAAAATAGTTCATAGATAGTTATAGATCTTATTCACAATTCATAACTAACGTAGTAACAGCTCTCAGCTGATAGAAGAAATGCAACCATGCATATTGGCATTTAGAGAAAATTAAATGTCGATAATATTTTGAACGATATATTCTGTAATTAATTTAAAAGCTTATAAAACTATTAAAATCTCATTTTTTGTTCTTTAAAAAATTAACGCAAATTCTAAAAAAGTTGTTTTTTGGTTATAATAGTATATAAGTCAATTAAAATAATAATAAAAATATTCAAAATAATTTTATCGACTAAGAACACATCTCTAGTTTATTTTTTATGGATTTTTTTTTTTTTTTGGTGCAGCAGAAATTCATTTCAAACACAAATTATAATTGCAGCGTGTTTTATACGTCTTAACTGTTTTTTGTCATGTTTTTATCTGTTATTATTTGAATATCTCTTATAATTCTTTCCATTTATTTTTTATAACCACTTCAAAAATGTTGTACTTTTGAAATAAATTATAAAATAATATCAATCAGCTGTTCTTTGAATGTATTAGTTAGTTGGCATTTAGTTACAGCTTTACCTATAATTAAGTGTAAATTTTTATGCTGCAAGTAATCATCTGTGAATAGCTTAAATAGGTACTTAAAAAAGTTTACACTTGGTAATGATTTATGAATATGCGCCAATATAATTCCACAACTATAACCCCTAATCATTAATAATAGTTTTTGATTTTGCATCTGCTGTAAATAAATTTATGTCACGCCGACCTAAAGCTTCAGCGGTAATTTTATCAGCACAAACCAGAGACTTCACAGTCCTACGGACAACAATCAAGAGGTGTCACATCGCACGGCCTTGAAGTCTAATTGACAGTTTACTTTCTCTAAATCAACCCATCGCTTTCATTTGGGGAAAAAAAAGGTGCGTTACTTAAATCATGAAGTCGCCTAAAGTGGCGAAAATCGATGGCTTATTTTCAAAGTCAATGTGGATAATTTGGGGGCGTTGTTCAAGCATGAATATCTTCACGAGGATGTGCCTGAGAAAAAATTCGAGAGCAGTATGACAGTTAGTTAGACAGCTAACCTTTCATTAGCTCTTTCAGAGTTAAAAGCAACCATTATAAAGGAATGATAATGAGCATTTTGAACCTTCCCTAGATATATCCAACCAAATGTGGAAGTTACACTCATTATGTTAGCAGTTTTTTTTTTGTGTTTTATAAAATGTTTTTAAGCTTAGCAGTTTGACTAATATTGATCTTTGTTCAATGAGTTTGTTGTTTATGCTTCTTTGTAAATGCCTTTTTATTAAATAAAAAATAAAAAATCGGGTAATTTTGCTTCACCTCAAGTGTAATTTTGAATTTGGCTGGTGGTAACACTGCCATAAGCCATACTTCTTAGAATGGTTCCTAAATTTTGCAGATAATGAATGGTTTTAAGCCCTGGGCCCAAATCGTCGCAGTCGTGATCGAGTGACTTTGATCGAAATTTTACTTTTTATTTGTGTCATTCGATAACGAGTAGCCGATCGAATGATTTTACTCGAAATGTCATTCGATAGGTTAAGAGCTTTCGTAAAAACATTTAATTGTTTTTTTACAAACAATTTACACACTTTTTGGGAATAATTATTAGATTTCTTTAACAAATTTCCCCTAATTTAGCAATTTTTTCCATTCCTTATACTTCTATGGACTTTTAATAAATTTTATGGGTTGTTCGAATTATTAAAAATTTTCGCTATTTTTGCAAAAAAATTTTTTTGTTAATTGTTGACATTTTGTTTTTTTAACCGATTTGAAATAAATTTTAGGGTTTGTTTCCAAGTTTGCGATTATTTGCGAATTTTAGCCATGTTCGCTATAGCAGCGATTTTTTATGTAAGTTTTCTGATTCTGTACAGCTTTAACAATTTTTAATAAATACTAGACTTTGCTTTCATGCCGCTGTTTGCAAATTTCCGCTAATTTAAAATTTGTATTCGAATTTTTGCCATTCCTTGTAATTTTAGGGACTTTAAATCAATTTAATGGCTTGTTTGATATGTTAAAAACTTTCGCGAATTTTCGCTATTTCTGCAAATTTTCTGAATTTTTAAAATGTTTTCCGAATTTTTGCGTTGCTTTGTTGCTCTTTTTGGCAAGCGCCGCCGCTATAAAAAAGCCACATAAATAAACCGAAGTCACCTATTTTATAGGGCACTATCAAAATTGTTGATTTATATGCGGCGAAAAGTGCAATGTCTTATGCCATTAAGTATACAAGCACAAAAATCTATTACATTTTTAAAACAAATTTCGATACGAAAGCTTTCGAATGCCACAATCCCGTTTTTGATACGTCACGAAGTTTAATTCGATCACGTGTGCGACGATTTGGGCCCTGGATTAGGTAATAAACATGTATAAGCATCTATCATTTCATTTCATCAATTATATTGTTACGTTACTGCCTTTCAATAACGTTTTGGTTTATTTCCTTTATAATAAACCGTTTCGAGTTCTTTATTGCAACTTTAATAAAATAAATAAAACACAAACACTTTAAACACTATTTACAATTTACTCAACTCTATTTAGTACTAAGTCTTTTTAACAACCGTAATTTATAGCTTTTATTCACAACCAACTATAATTTTCTCAGCGTTATGCGTTATCGACAAAGTCTGAACTAAGAATGATCTTGTTCTGCTACTCGCCGCTAGTATTTATACTGCAATTTGGTTGTCTAGAATATTCGAAATGTTTTTCGAAGATTCGAGGCTTTTTTTTTATTCACCACACTTTTATGGTAGCACTTATGTTTACATAATTTTACCTCTTATACTGAAGAAGCTTTTTTAACGGTCATTTCTAGGGCTTTCTGCACATTGGGATTGAAGTGTACTAAATTATAACAAAAACGATGTAAACTAATAAAATTACTTATGAATACAAGTTAACTAATAAATACAAGATAACTAATAAATTCAACTAATTATTAACTAATAATTACAACTAATTCTTAACTAAAGTTACTTTCGTAACACTGCCCCCCACTTAAGCCTGTTCGTCCCGAATAGGCTCAGAATCACCTCTTCCATAAGGGGCTAATCGTTCTAAATGAACAACTTTCATTTTAGCTCTTGGACTTTTGTATTTCTGTATTCGGTATACCACATCATTTAATTTCTTTATCACCTTATATGGCCCATCCCAATGGGTCTGTAATTTGGGAGATAACCCTTTCTTTCGTTGGGGATTAAAAAGCAAAACTAACTGGCCCTCCTTAAATCCTTCAGAATTTGCCGCTCGATCGTATCTGGCTTTCATCTTGTCACTAGACAACTTAATACGGTTTCGTACAAATTCATGAAGTTCATGAAGAGTTTCTTGTTCTTGTGAGGTGGAGTCTTCATTGTTTTCTCCCGTTAGTATGGGCTTAACACCAAACTCTAGATCTCCTGGTAGTCTGAGTTCTGTTCCAAACACAATTTTAGCGGGTGTACGAGAGGTGGAGTCGTGAACAGCTGACCTATACGCCAACAGGAATTTTGAAATGTGCTCATCCCAGTCTTTTTGTTGTGTGCTGACTACTTTTCGTAAATGTTCCTCTAATGTACGGTTAAATCTTTCAACCATGCCGTCAGATTGCGGATGCAATGGGGTTGTTCTTGTTTTCTTTATTCCGTACAATTCACACATTTCCTTAAATATAGCAGATTCAAAATTTCTGCCCTGGTCAGAATGTACTTCTAATGGAACACCATAGCGGCACACCCAATTGTTCACGAAGACGTCTACAACTGTCCTAGCCTCTTGATTTGGGATGGCATATACCTCCGGCCATTTACTAAAGTAATCGATGACTACTAGCACATATTTGTTACGGCATTACTTACAGGAAATGGCCCAGCTATATCCATTGCAATTCGCTCAAATGGGGCACCAGAATTATACTGCTGTAGCGGCCCACGACTTCTCCTTACTGGACCTTTAGCGGCAATGCATTGTGCGCAATTTGCTATCCAATCAGCTACAGCTTGTTGGCAGCCAACCCAGTAGAAGCGTTGTTTTAATTTTTCTAGGGTTTTTGTCACACCCAGATGACCACCGCTAGGACCGTTATGAAATTCACTCAGAACTTCTTTTACTTTCGCCGACGGCACTACCATAAGGTTTTTAACAGATTTTCCGTCAGTACTTTCCCACGTCCGGTATAAGCAGCCATTTACTACTTGAAGGCTGTTCCACAGGGCCCAGTATGCTTTCATCAGGGGACTTTCAGGAGAGATTTCGTTTCGGGTGGGTCTTTTGCCATCTTCCTTGGCTTGTAAAATTTTTGCTAAAATGGGGTCATTTCTCTGCGCAATTGACCAATCTTCGTTGGACTCTATCTGCAATAGACGAACGTAACAGATGTTTTCTTTTCCTTCAGCCCTTACGCAGTGCTTGCATTCCAGCTTACAGGGTCGTCTTGACAGAGCATCCGCATTACCATGTTTTCCACCTTTTCTGTGTTCAATGCTAAAATCGTAGCTCTGAAGGCGCTCTATCCAACGAGCTATCTGGCCTTCTGGATTTTTAAATTGCAGCAACCACCTGAGTGCAGAATGGTCTGTTCTTAAATGAAAATGTTGACCATACAAATATTTGTGAAAATGTTTTATGCACTCTAGTACAGCCAGAAGCTCTCGCCGAGTTACGCAGTAATTTCTCTCAGGCTTCGAAAGTATTCGACTGTAATAGCCTACGACTTTCTCTACACCGTTGACCACTTGGGACAGCACACCTCCAATTCCAAATCCGCTCGCATCAGTATCTAGCACAAATTTTTCACCCGCGATTGGATAAGCCAAAATTGGTGCTGAGCACAATAATTCTTTCAACTTCTGGAATGCCCGTTCCTGTGCTTCACCCCAGTCATATGCCTGCGCCTTTTTGGTCAATTCATGCAGACTTGCAGCAATATTTGCAAAATTCGGTACAAAACGCCTGTAGTATGTACATAAACCTAGAAAACTGCGTAGCTCATGTAGATTTTTAGGGCGAGGCCAATCCATAACTGCTCGTATTTTTTCTTCGTCTGTTGAAATGCCATCAGATGTTACACGATGCCCTAGGTATTTTACTTCTTTCTGGAACAGTGAACATTTCTTGACACTTAACTTGAGTCCGGCTGTAGATATACGTTTTAACACCTCTTCGAGGTTTTTCAGGTGTTCATCAAATGTTTTTCCCATGACAATTATGTCATCAAGGTACACCAAACATGTCTTTCGGTGGAGACCTTTCAACACCTGTTCCATCAAA